>CM070656.1:1200000-1800000 GCA_036346575.1 Dendrocalamus sinicus | reverse complement strand
CTCCCTCCGTCCACAAATGTAGGTCATTTTTTACTTTTTATGGTCTCCAATGCAAAATTTTAACTATGATTTATTATCATAATATATTAGCAATAATAATAATAAATATATTATGAAAGAATTTTACCAGACAAATCTAATGGTATTATTACCATGTAGTCAGTTTATATACTTTAACATATATCAATGGGCAAAACTTGACCGCATGGAACTGACAACGACCTATATTTGTGGACAGAGAAAGTAGTAAATAAATATACCATTACACTGTGGAACTAACATGAATAAGACTCTCCTCGCACAATCTAACATTTGTGAAATTAAATGTGACAGAAGAAAATGTACGACTCTATAAATAATGCACAAGAGATGGTGCGGTTATGAACTGAATTGAAAGCAAAGAAAAAGAGGGGCTTGCCAAGAAAATGACATGGACAATTATGGTTTGCAGAAAAGTACCATGAGGGGTATTGCTCAACAAGAAGCTGAATTTTGCTGACAACCCAGATCAAGTTTCGTTTGCTCATCTCCGGCGTAGCACCAAAACCATCACCAAGGAGGCCAGCAGTCTTCACATGGTTAAGAGCCGTTTCCTGCAAAACTTCGAATTAGTGTAAGCCTGACAGAAACAAAATGCATCAATAGTGGAAAGAGAAAATAAGGAAGAAAAACAAAAGCTGCATAGAGTCATTGTGTCACCTGTAAATGATTCATTAATGTCTCTATAGAAGCTGTACGATCAGCACCAATCTCATAGGACCGAATCAAGAAGTTCTGCCTAAACACCTGCCCGTCCTGGATGATTCTACCAAAGCCAAATGTGTCAGCAAGCATGTCAGGTTTCTTCGGCTTCCAGTCAAGCAGTGTCCACTGCTTCTCTGCGGCCAGGAAGATGGTCGTGACAGCTGCAAGAAGCATGCTCCAATCCGGCAGTTGGTTATAGAAGGTCTTCGGAGCACTGTAAGGCACTGTCTCCTCCTTGTCCGAGCTTGCAGTCTTGAGGTTAACCTTGGTGCCATAAACCTTGGGAACAGCTTGGGCCTGCGCCTTCACTTGCATGGCCCCGGGAGGCGGGTTAGGTTTCGCGACAATGCCTCGGACACTCAAATTCTCCGGTAATTCACCAATGGTGTTCTTGGAGCCTCTGGCCGATGCGGCCGGGGAAGACCCTTGGCCAGGGAAAAACGCCGAGGTGGCAAGGGACCCAGCCATGATTGGACCGCACTTCAAGATCCAAATTTGCTCGAAATCACACACTAGAAGGGCCAAGCTGAAGGAAGAATCGACGAAAGGATGAGCTTTATAGGAGGATTATGCGCATTTGCAATAGATTTTTTTTCTAGTTTCCACGGCAACAATCAAGAAAGCGCGAAATATAGAACTTTCTTCCTCGTGAAAGAGATCAAAAGGAAAATGAACATAATGCGATTAAAGTTTCCAGATTTGGCATGCAGAATCGAGCTGCCTACAAAAAGAAGCAAATCAATTTTTCATATTTGAGTTTTGAGAATCCGAGTTAACAAACAGTTCTCTTGAAATTTGAGACATGAACACCGGATCCAGCTGCTAAAAGAAGTGTCCACCAAATTTTGAGGCTATTTGAGCTCCATTTGAATCAATTTGGCAAAAGGGGGCAATGCTCCAATAAAAAAACATTTCAAGTTGGGATAAGACCGAACTTTGGGACGATCATCAAACGCCTCCAAGTCCAGAAAAATTCAATCATTTTTCTGGTTCAGCTCAAAGACGCAAAATTAAAAGAAATGCTCAGCAAATAGGAATCCTAAAAGAGACCCAAATAATATTGTTATTTGGTTCATATTTCCAATCGAATTAAGCAAAGATATATTTATAAAAATGCCCCCGTTTCTTTGGCAAGAACAGGAGCACATTCCAACGCAATCCACCCGAACTCCCAACTTCTCCGTTCCTCGAGCCCTATTCATGTCCATTCCACGCAAAAATGTGAAAAGCCAAAAGCCTACATTGCCCAAGCAAAAAATGCCCTCAAAATCAAAACTTGGCCACACTAGCCCCATATCAGAACAAAATCTACACGAAAGAAACGCTAAAACCCGTTCTCGCATCGAAAAATTCCCCAGCATCAAATTCACAAAGAAACCGCCAGATCTAACGACGAGACTCCAACAAAGCCCGCGTAAAACCAAAATGCAGGCAAAAAGAACTCGTAACGAAACCCCCAACAATATTACGCAAAACGACTCGCCACCAGATCGCCGGGAGCTCACCGTATACTCCACGAGACGAGCCCAGACCAAGCCCCCGTCCCTGGCGCTCGCCCCCCCCCCGCCCCCCTCCTCGCCACGCTCCGCTCGGGCGGATTAGACCCGTGGCCTCCGCTCCTCGGGCTCGCCACCTCACACCAGAGAAGAGAGACACAGAGAGATGGGTATTTTTTTTTCTTTCTTTTAAGAGACGGCCACGAAGCGGAGGGTGCATAATAATTTATACACACGCGCGTACGGCTCACAGGGCTCGTATGCGGTGGTGTAGGTATCAAGAGCGAGCGTGTATACGGTGCTTGAAAGTACGGAAATGCCCCTTGGTGCGCTCTGGTCATTCCAGGGCAGCGCCCTTGGGCCCTTCCCCCCGGCCTCTTCCTTTTCTTTTCTTTTCTTCTTCAGGAAGTACTACGGAAGCTGCATAGCTCCCGCTCCTCTCGCTGTCTTTTCCCTCCTTTTCCTCGCCTTCAACCTTCGGTCGTTGTTAACTCCACACGTCTCGTCCTCCGACCATGCACCGCCTTCCCCTACGGCCAGCGGCTAGACCTCGAATCTAGTCCACTAGAAATCTTTGTAACCAATTTTCCTTTTTATTTAGCAATAATATTATACCTCAAGCTATTACCTCAACGGCCTAAGGCTCAGTTCCGCCACTAGCCAGCGGTGAGCTCATCGTGCCGCCGGCCATCCCGCTCAATGTAATAACTTTTTAGATTTTATCTTGTCGACCCATCCTGTAACACCGCCCACTACCCTCTCTGCCCGGCCAGCCTCCCTTTACAATCCAAGGCACAACGAACCTATAGTGATAATAGTGGCGCCATATTTGTCGACCATCGCGAGAGAGAGAGAGTGAGCAAGAGAAAAAAGAAATTGGGAATCGTTCCCTAGTTTTTCTCCTCTTCTTCTTCTAGAAGTCCGATAGTTCTACACGAAATCCTCGAAACAGTTCGGGCAGCAATGGGAGGTGGGAAAGCGGGGTTTCTTGGAAGTTACTAGTAGAAAGCTCATAAGCAACTAACTGTTCGTGATTAACAAATCAGCTGATATCGTTGCTTCAATACATTGTGAAAGCTGAAAAGTGAATATATTCGATCGAGCTTAATCATCACATTGAATATAAGGTGCCCCTCCAACCGGCTGTTGGCTGTGGCTTCCTATTATTAACTAAAATTGCACTGTAATAACTGTTAGATTTTTCTACATCATTTAATTAAAGAAAAATAAAGAAATATAAGAAAAAATGAAAATACCATTAACAATATAAAAAAGAAAAAAACCAAAATTAAAAGTCGATGCGTTTTAACTGGTTTCTGGTTTACAAAAGTCGAAAGCCAATAAAGCAAGAAGCCAAAGCTGTTTGGAATGAGCATAAATCTAACTTCAAATTGATTTTGCACCCTTACATATATTTTTTTAGAAAAGGCTCATATGTGCCATTGCTCATGCGGAAAGATTGTTTTTGCTGACATTTATGAAAGAAAACACGTCTTTTCTTTCTCATCCCTCCTTCCCCTCCCTGTGCACTGCATGCTATTTTACCAATGATATTCGGCATGCAAAACACTACATTTCCAACCGCTCATCCGTCGCCACCCTCTTCTAGGACAGCGGTGCCAACCATCACTAGCTGTCCAACGCCTTATGTAAACTCGTTAATGTACGAACGTGGCTCCAAATACACCTAACAAGTGTCATGTGCATCTACACACACATCACACGTTCACATTGTTGAAAATTTTCTTTTGCTGAAAGCTAGAATTTCCACATACACAACCCCATGTTATCAAAGCACCCATCAATGGAAAATTAGTTAAACATAGACCCAGATTTCTGTTCACTTCTTCCAATGCCAGTATGCCAAACAGACACAGCTTCAGCTACCTCACGGCTGTACATGCAAGTCCAGTCCGCCGCGAAATCGCATGTCAGATTCAGTCAATCCCAGCTGCTGCAGCATGCTTTCTCTACTCCCAAGTCCCTGAAGCTTTTCTGCTGTTCTGAAATGATAGGCAGCGCATCTCGCTTGACCACCGCAATCTACACAAGCCAGCCAGCTGATGCTGGTAGTTTCGGAGTCGCGTGGATTCAGAGAGGCAGTTTGGGAAACAGGGCCGGGGTAGCTTCGAGCCTTCAAGAAGAGGAAGTGCTCTGTCTATGGCCCGGTGGCCGGCTTTTCAGGCACAACTGCTTACCAAGCTCGTCTCTCTTTCCCCTTCCAATTCTGCCTAAAAGAATACCACTCCAGTGCTGCTGCTCCCGCCTAGCTACTACTGTAGAGGAACCAGCGTAGTTCTCTTGGCAAGCTCTGTCGTCATGCGAGCTGCCCGCTGTAATAGCCCTCAAAAACTAATCACCTAAATTGCACAATTTAGAAGTAGTTCATACACTAATATAAGACTAAGCATTCAACCATCCGACACATGAGACAGCTACCCTACAGTCAGGTAAGTAAAGCAAGTCAGGTAAGTAAAGCAGGCTTTTAGCATACTGTGGTATATGAATTATTTTGGATACAATTATGTTCTATGATTACCTCGCATCAAAATTAATTTCTAAAAGAAAAGAGAAATAACTGAAAGAAAGGAAAAAATGATAAGAAAAAGAAAGAAAGCGGAATCATTGAAGGAGCAGTGACTGCAAAGGAAAATAGGAAAGGGGGTAGAGGATGCTCTTGTAGGGATTTCAGAGGCAGGTGAGACCCTCTACATAGGAATATAATATAAGGACTAAAATAATCTTCATTCTGGAATGAGCCGTAAAATGATATCAACCATATTTCCCGTCTCAGGTAGGCAAAACATGCTACTCTCTTTTGTTGCTATTATCTCCATAATGGGTAAGTAATATAAAACTAGAGGAGGAACTCGGAACTAGTACAAAGCCTAGAAGTGAGGGATCCAAGGTGCTTATATTAGCGTAGGTAGAGTGTCGAGTATTCAGACCCACTCAACCAATGACTATTTTATAGTCGGATGGAGATATGGTGATAAGAGTCGAGAATACAATCTATATTCTCAATTTGATATCGCATTAAGGGAAATGTGAAAGACCCAGTGCCCATAAAGATTCATAATAGCTATGGGTAAAGTGATATAAGTCTGCGTAGTACTTAATGAAACATGAATTCATGTCATTATCCTGGATAAGAGTCTATAGGAACCATTGGGGCTTTCTCTTCTCTAGAAGGATTGTTTAAATCTTGCAAACTCTTCAAAATGATAACGATGAATTTTTTAATAATAGATTCGGTAAGAACTTGAGAAATATGAGAACAAATGTGCATCATTATTTAAAAATTTTCTAAGTACTTCATACTCACTCTTGCTATTAAATCTCCCCCCTTCAGAGCCATATTCAACTAGGTTATACTTGGGATTTGATGAGTGTTGGGTTGATAATGAAGGTACTCACAGGTATGAGGTTGAGGCTAATTGGGAGTATGACGAGGTGGAGGTCTTATATGGCAGCTGAGAAGACGACCTATAGTTCATCGTACCGGGTCGAACGAGTACTACAATGTATAATTTTCTTTTATTTTAGTACCCTGTGCAATTAATGCTAGAGAACAATTAATATTATAATAATTTCAGGCTTCTGTGTGCCCAGATCTTAAGCTATGCGTGGCTTGTAATTAATAAAGTGCATTAATCTCTAATTATTGTTCTATTACAACTACTCTGATGGGCTTATTATTCATTAAAACGATGTTCTATCGAATACACGAGTAATAATCCATTAACTAATGTTATTACCCTTTAGTAATAACACGGGTCACTACATCCGCCCAAGTTCAATCCTTGGATCAGCCCCGGATAACTCACCTCACACACACATGCATGTTCAGTAGAAAAAGTATGTGTCTATGCTCTGTAAGATACTAGATAAATTCAAGATTTTTCTAATGATTTTTGCTTAAGTCTTAGCATATGTGTCAATAGGACACACATACATGTGTGTGATGTATGAGTGTAGTGTGCGTGAATATTCGTGCTCCCTTGTGATTGAAAAAACCTAGCTACCACTGTATCTTTCGTCTTTCGTGTGTGCGTACAGTCACTGCCTTCACCGTCAAGCTCTGTACATTTTCATTGACGGTGTCAAGCTGTAGTTGCATATCTCCAGTGCCGCTATCATGTCAATTCAATTCATTTCGGCCATATTGAAATCGTTGGAACTTGGAGGCACCCATCATGTTTGAATTATTCGTGTTCGCGTCGATCAATTCTTGCTAAGAAAACGAGAAAAAATGTACGGCCTGACTTGTTGGAGAATTGCTCCATGAACTGGAGACTAGAGAGGATTGTCATTGGTGTTGCGTGCAGCGGCGGAGGACCGATAGGGCAAGCTTTGGTGTGTGCCAGACCTTGATGCGGGCGGCGGGAGGCGGGCGGGGGAGGCGGGCGGTGGCGGGAGGCGGGCGGCCGGCCGGCGATCCGTCCCACCTTATTTTTTTTCCCATCCTCCGCCACTGGTTGTGTGTAGAGATCATGCTGGACTGACCGGACGGGACGAAATACACAACTATGATCCAAATAGGAAGGCTGGCAAGAATTGATGAGTACCAAACTACCAATGAAAAAACCAGTCCAAATTGGCATGATTTTGTTTAGTACTGCTCATCAGAGACTATAGTCAAACTACCTAGATCTAGCCGGTGATCAATTTAATTGAGCGGTCAAATACCAAGTCCTACGACTGCTGAATCATATGGAGCTGGCATGAAAATTTGCATCATCAATTCTGTTCCTGCTCCATGCTCATCATTCTACTTTTCTTTTTTAAAAAAACACGGTTCACCTTTCTACACTAGACATAATAACTGAAGTATGCCTTCTGCTCTAAACGATTTCAGTTTCTAAAACTATTTGAAACGCATCGACTTCTTAATTTCAATTCTTTTAACTTTTTGATATCTTTTGTTTTTTTCTTTATTTCTTTACATTGTCCCAGAAGATAATGGTGTCTTTTGGAAAAATATTTTTTCTTATTTTTGATTTAGAAAAAATTAGCAACTGTTATAATATAATTACACCAAAAGTCTAAAGCGGAAGCAAAAAACCATGTCTTTTAACGGCCTGCCTGCCTCTACACGACAGGAAGGTACTCTGGATCCCTGTTAATAACATCAGTTTTTTTTTCTTTCCCTTTTCCTATTTTTCTTCTTCTCTTCTCCCCACGCCGGTTCGGCTGAATGGCCTTCTGGCCATCTCTCTCTCTCTCTTCCTTATCCCCTTCATCCTCCATTCCTTTCCTCCTCCTCCTCCTCCTCCTCCTCTATTTCTCCCCATATCCGATGCCCTTTTCTCTTGCAGCCAATCATCAGCCTAGACTTGTGGGAGCTAAGTAAATTGACTCTCTTTAGATCCTACCTTGTTCCAGATACTGACATTTCTCCTTTTCTGTTCAGCATGCTTACTACTTAGATCACAAGGTACTCTCTAGCTCTCTTTTTCTCTTCTCATTATCTACATTAAGTTTGTACTAATCTATCAGAAAACATCTCTGCAGGATGACAGGCGAATGTATGTTACGAACTTTATGGACCATCTTGTCTCTTGGCATACTCACTCTACGCATGATGTGTGCTGAGGCTTTCGTGAACCTTGGTGAGCCAAATATTCCAGTGGCATAAGATGTTATGGATATGACATGGAGATGTCTACTCATATGTTATCATCATGAGGTAATAATTCAGTATTTTGCAGCATTACACCTGGCATATGTGCATCTTAATCACGTAATACACCATTCAATTCCCTGGGTGTGGGATGGTATATACATAATCAAATCAAGCCATCGACCCATCGTTAGGTTTTCTATGCAGGTTTTTTTTTCCAACTATGACACCTTCAGTAGTACCAGTACCAGAAATCATTCTACTAGGAACATTGATAAATCATGTAATGTTCTTTCTCATGGAACAACAAGGCTTCTTTAAAAAGCTAGCACATAAGGCAACCGAATTTTGGGATTGACTCAGGCACATGCAGCTGGGAATAGCAGGGTGCAGATGACTTGACGCTGTCTCTTTGGCTGTGCTAGGAAGTAGGAACTAGGAAGCCTGCAGCTTGGAGGCCGAAGCAGAAAAAGCAGTGAAATTTGGTTGCATCCTGAGTCTGAGATATTGCAGAGGTTTATGGGGCCGGTGAAGAGTCTCAAGATCTGGATGGGGGTTGGTTTGTTTCTTTTCTTTTTATGAAGTGCAGTTGCTTAGGTGTCTGAACTGGAGGGAGTTTTGAGTTTACATTACCGATCGATGAGTATGGCCAGCCTAGGATTCATTTGTCCACTTTTACAGTTATAGTTGGCGAAGAGCCCTTGCTTAAAACTTACATGCTATGGATTTTCCTGAGAGATGTACGTCTCTCTTCCATTCAATTGTATGTGTATTTTTCAATCTGTCCATCGTTGTGCCATCACCTAACTTTGTTTATGCACAAACCAGCACCACCAATAAGGACACGTATCAGATATATAGCATTTATCTTCAGTCACTAGTAGTTTATCCTCAAATCTGTTTCAACTAGATTAAGCAAAAGTTGAAATTTTATATTGTTCCTTAACTTTTACTTCGGCACTTAGTTAAATCTGTCACGCACTAGTGGAAGAACTGTCATTGAGGTTCTATGCTCTTTTTAAGTAAGATGGAGGTTTTATGTAAGGTTTTACTTTTATCTTTGTCTATTTGTACTTATACCAAGTAATATTCCCTTTTTTTTACCAAGGTTTAACAAGGACTATGAACCTGCCACTGAACTGACGTCCTGTGATTTTTTGAGGCATAATTACATATCACGTTGATGCTATATTCTGACAAAATGGAATATTGGCATATTGCTATTAAAGCATCCACTAGACCTATTGCTTTCCATGTCCTGCACTGAGGTATTTGATGCAATGCAATGTTCTTGCACCCATCATATATTCATATGTCAGCACAATTGCCCTGGCCTGCTTCCAGAATTCTTTCGAGCATATCAAGTGGTCCGCTCGTCTTCCCTTTGTCACCACAGATAAAAACAAAGTTATTTGTTTTGAGATCTTCTATTATGTTGTTTGATGTGTGCCAGGAGCAAGTTATGCTAAAATTGTTTTTTATCCCTTTTTTTCATCCATTTGTCAGCAACTCTGAGGAAATTTCGGACCATATTCTACCCGATGAGGCGGAGCGTTGCTAAGACAGCATGGTAGATACTTATCCCATACCACCTCATGTCATGCACGGTGAACTAGTGGTTATCTGCTTGAAGATGAACATCTGTGATTTAATCATCGTCCTTGACTTTCTACAGGGAAGTCAGCATCCAACTTCAAGTTCCGCAGCAAAGTCGCCTTTGATCCTTCAGAGCATGCAGACAAGAGTATGGGCTATCGATCTAACTTCTGCTTGAGAGGGATAGGCAGGAGAAGATGGAATGCCACATCTGCTTAGCTACGACACACCCAATAAGAAGACACTTCCTACCACTTCACCAAGAAGACATTTCACGATCATTGGACAGTCATCCGTGAACTTGCCCCTGTTCAAAGCGAGCAGGAATAGATTCTCTGATAATCCTAGTGATCTGAGCGATCTGAAAGGAAAGGAATAGGTTACTGTATGATCGCGGACAATTTAACATCTAGAAGTTCGCCCTCCGCATCAAGCAAGAAGTCGATGTTTGGTCATTTTTACTAAAGTCTAGGCTGCTCGAGCTTAATTCTGAGCAGCTTGGACCGAGTCCCCCCCCTAAGGTTTTACAGTAGTTCTTAGTCGTTGATCGCTTGCAATCTTCTAATATAAGCTTCCTACTATTAGACCATGTGGATGGTCATAAATAATGAGATGATAAATAATTAACATTTAGTTTGCTTTGGAATTTGTGTTTGTGAAAGACTTGGTCGTTTGTGTTTGTGAAAGACTTATCGTTTGCTATTGATGTCTTTTTCTTTAGTAAATTGCTACGACTTAATTTACGAAAACATAATAAAATACGAAGTGCAATATGTTTGTGTTCTTAGGGTGATGCTTCGCTCAACTTAACCCTGAACACGGTAATCAAGATTAATTTCTATACGATACTTATTGTTTGATGTTATCGTATTAGCGTTAGGACATATGGTCTATATATGATGTATGTCCAGTGTTTTGTTGATTTCCAGCAATTTATCGATTAAACGCGATTAAATAGGCTTGTATAAATATAACAATGAACATTATTCCTGGCTGATTTCACGTATGCAATTATGTCTATTTAGTTTCTTGTAGGTGTGTATGCAATTATCTACCTCTCTAATTAATTTTAGGTCTCAGGGTTATTCAAATAAATTCTTTCTTCCGAGTACTGGTGCTTTTCTTGTATTTAGTATGCGTGTGATGAGTTAAGTTATATATAAAAGAAATCAAATTTTAATTAAATAAGTAAATAAATTATACTTAAGTGTCCCTGTGCGATCTCTGAATTTTATTTTAGGCAGCTACAAGTTTTTACAACTTACATGCTATTTAAATCGCCGCATACAAGTTTAATCGACGCGCACGATTTTAAATCGTCACGTACTTTATTAAATCGATATGTGCTATTCTAGTCATCACGAATAGTTTTAAATCTTCTAATGACTATTAATTTAGGATTTTTTTTATGAATATTATATTTTTTATTCGAAATAACAAAAATATACCCACGAGAGCATTTTCTACAGAAATAGGCTCCAATTGCCTAACCGTCGGGTGACTGGAGCCTATCGCCCAATGGCTACGCGACACGAATGATGTCCGTGGGCCGTTGGGCAATAGATTGCAGTCGTCTAACGCCGACGATCGCGACTTGTTGCCTAGCGGTGGCGACGCAATTGCGATCGCTTCGGTGTGCAAATGATCGCAAACAAGTAGTGTGAGTTAATCTATTTGTTATTTTTGTAGATTATGAATGACAGATAATCTATTACATTTGCAATAAGAGTTTATGATCGTTGTATGTTGTTGTAGTGCAAAAAAATTCGTGAAACCTTTTTTAAGAATGATTGAAATAAGAACGATTGGTAATTACGAGGGTAAGTAATATTATGATGTTAATAGGAATTTATACACGGAGGAGAACTGGTTTGTTAATGTTGTTGGATGACTTGCTACGGGAATAATTGAATGCGAAAAGATGAGGAAGTAAGCTTATCTAAATTAAAATAGACTTCATAGTACAGTTGGGAGTAACATACCATGTAGGGTTTGATTATATGCATAATATAGAGCATCATATGTGACCAACCAACCCAACTGCCCGTACGACCTACTGCGTGGAGCGGGGCCATTTTTCCTCCTTGCGAGCTTAGTGTTGAACTCCTCAGCAGCCTCTTTTACCTTAGTCGCCATTTCCCTCTTTTTCTCGCGCTCCCTTTCGCGAGCCTCGCGCTTCCTATACGTGCACGTCTCGAGATGAGCTTTTGTCTCCCGATGTATACGCTCGGTTTGCTTGTGCTTGCGGTGCTCCTCCTCCGGATCTCGCAAGACCTTTTGACGTTCCACTCCTCGAAGTCGAGGGCCCACTGGTCCTCTGGGTGGATCTCAAGATTGATCAATTTGCGGTAGCCATATAGGGGTTCCAGGGACTGTGGATACACGGGAGAGGTTGTCAGTGTGTACTTTAAAGGAGAAAAAGTAGGGGAAACACAGTGCACCTGGTCCTTACCGGCTGTCAATAGGTGGCGGTGTCTACACGACGATCGGGATAGTTATTAGAGTAGTTTGTGCAACCCCGTTATGCATACCTAGGTTGAGGTGGTGCTTTGACTTAAAGAACTTGCACAGGTCTTGGCACCAACAAAGAGGCGTCTTCCCCTTTGGTGGGTGTTGTGGTGACCGCTTGGTACGAATGTTTGGAATGGGGCTGTTGCTACGGGTGGTGTCAGTGTGGGGAGTTGACCTCATAGCACGCTGGGCTTGTTCTGCCCAGGTCGCAACAGCTCTTGCTTTTTTCATCACAGGTAGCAGCTGACCTTTCTAGGTCATGGGTCTCCTCCCAATGCTTCATCATCTTATCCCATTGCTTCTTCTACTTTTTATCCATCTCGGTGTGGTGAAGCAAGAGCCGGTGTAGTGTTAGGTTTGTTTGTGTAGTGTTCTCAGAAATCTCTTTGACCTCCTTTTATAGGGCCCCGTGCGATCTTCTCGTTGCATGAAGATGCCCCGTGTGGTCTTGTCACTACGCAAAGCTACCCAGTGTGGTCTTGTCGGTACACAAAACTGGTCAGTCAGGTCTTCGCACTGCACAAAGCTGCACCCTTTGGTCTTGTCACTGCGTAAATCTGGTCCGTGTGGTCTTGTCGCTACGCAAAGCTATCCCATATGGTATCCTCGCTGTGCAAAGCTGGGTCGTTTAGTCTTCGCACTGCGCAGTGCTGGCCTGTGTTGTCCTGTTGCTGCGCATAGGTGTCTCATCTGGTCTTCCCACTGCACAAAGCTGGCCCGTGCGGTCATGTCACTATACAAAGTTGACACGTGTGGTTCTGTCGTTGCGCAAAGGTGCCTCGTTTGGTCTTCTCAATGTGCAAAGCTGGCATGTGTGGCCTTGTTGGTGCGCTAAGCTGTCTCGTCTATTGTAGTCACTGCACGAAGCTGGCGCTTGTGGTCTTGTGTCACCCAAGCGTACCACGAGGCTCCTTCCGCCTATAAGCAACAACATGTAAGGTTGTATCGTAGTACTCTTCCCTGTTGTTCATTGTATTTTTCAAATATTGCAAACATCACTAAATAAATAAGAAACGTAAGTAGTACATGAACAACAAGTGTACAGGCAGCACTAACCACCCCCAATATCATCCCCAGCCCCCCTCCGCCGCCACCCTGGCCCCCTCCGTCTCTACATCCGCGTCCTCCCATACAACCCCGCTTGGCCGTCTTCCTCAGCGCCAGGTGACGGCACCCCAACAAGGTAGGACGGTCAGGTGACCATCACACACATCCCAAAGCTGGAGGAGTGGATTACACTGCCGCCTGTGTGGCCACCGGTGCACTGGTGAGGACACTCTCGGAGAGAACCTCGAGGTGTGGCCTGAGGTGCGGAGCCCGTCGCCTGGCCGACCCAGTCTGAAAAGTACTGGTCCATGTCGTCCTGGCCCGAGGAGACCCCACATCCCTCGTCGGGGAGGACAAGACCTACAGTGCAAATATCGTTAGTTCGTTAGATAAAGCGATGGGATAAAACCGAAAAGAGGCGAAGCGTACTCTCAGCTAGCATCATGGCGTGGTTAGAGTTGTTTGGAGGGACGTAAGACGTGGGCAAGCAGAGCTCCTCGTGTGGTGCCATGCCGGTCGGGGCAGCCCCGGTGGATGCACCGTGTGTGCACTGGGTGCGGGTGTGCGGACCTCCGGTAGCTTGATCTTTCAATCTCCCTCTTTTTGGTGATTGATGACAAATCCATTAATAATAATAGCATTTGGCTAAAAATGAATATATGATGGAAAATTAAATTATTCATGCATGTCACAAACCAAATGCATTAGACAAGGTGAAAGCATTATTTAAGTTTAACATCCCTTTTTAGCATTATTCAAAATTTAACTTTAAAATTTTTATTTTGATTTTGAGCTAAGCTTCTCCCCCATTATCCAAAGCTATTATCACAAATTTCGTCCCCATTTGTCATTAAGCACCAAAAAGAGGCATTGATCACCAAATAGAATTGATTACCATAAAAATAAGGGAAGAAGACAAGTTAAGCCAAAAATAGAGACTTTTCATTATTTGGAGCTTGATACCAATTAATTTAACTGAAGATATTTGAATCACATTCAAATAATCTTACTCTTGAGAGCTCTTTGAAGGCTTTTAAATCTTCATATTGAAGTTGTAGCTTGAAGTTCTCCCCTATTTGGCATTTGAACCACACACCAATTGAAGTTTCATAATTTCAGACTTTGACATTTTAATGGAGCATCAAGAGTTAGTTGAAAAGCCGACTTATAAAGTCCAATAAATCTGAAAAACAATTTTAATATAGATCAGTAATAGAGGATCAAAAGTCATAATTGTTCCCTCCTCAGATTATGAGCCCACTTAAAGACACAAAAATCATTAATCGGCTCAAAACCATAAAAAACTCTGAATTTTCAGCATTTTGACAAAGTGACAACTTTCTCAAAACAAGTTAAAATGTTTTAAAATTTTTCAAAAATAAACTTTGGACTTCTAAAAAACGTTTTCAACAGGATTTTTCGAAAAAGGAGTCTCATTTCAAGAGATATGGCAAAAGGCACTTTAAAAGCAATAAGGAAGATTGATTTTTCACCAAAATATTAAAATCCAAACAAATTGGATTTCTATAGTCTTTTATTTTCCTTAGCTTCATATGAGTTATAAATACTATTTCAAGCTGAGATACACAAAGAATTCTGGCTCAAATAGCCATACTCATCATATGCAAGAATGGGCTATTTGAGGTCAATACTAGTTTTGGGGTGAGTTTTAAATAAGTATAACTTTTCAACGATTGGTCTTTTGAGAAAATTTTGAAATGAGAAATGTTTAAAATGACCAAAACTTTGAGTTTTGTAGAGAGACTTACGACCAGGGAGCACTCTACGACCAGGGAGTAGTCGCAGTAGGACCTACGACTATGTGGTCGTAGACAGACTTACGACCAATGAGTAGTAGCAGTAGGACCTATGACTATAAGGTCGTAGAGAGACATACGACTCAATGAGTAGTCGCAGAAGGATCTACGACTATGTGGTCATAGAGAGACTTACGACAAAAGAGTAGTCACAGTAGGACGTACGGCTATGTAGTCGTAGAAAGACTTACGACCAAGGAGTTAGTTATCACAGTAGGACCTACGAATATGAGGTCGTAGAGAGACATCTAATCAAGAAGTAGTCGCAGTAAGACTTACAACTATGTGGTCATTAAAGACTTATGATCAAGGAGTAGTCGTAGTATGACTTACGACTAATAATTAGAGAATTATTATATCCTCGCCACGTCTAATTTGGTATTCTGTTCAATGTACATACTTTAGTTCGACATGCATACCACGTTGGTCAGAAATGAATCCAGTCCCTATCGATGCTGACAAATTTCAGGATTGAACGTCGACCACGACTAGTCAGCAAAGGAAAATCCGCAGAGAGAATTGGACGTAAGACGCGTTCCACCTGTAATTATAGCCGTACTGTGGATTACTCCTTATTCTTGATCTCATCTCTTAGCCACTAAGGAAAAAATATCAACTGGAAGCATGGAAAGTAATGCTCAATTAATTTGCAGAGCTGTGTAGCTTTCTGCTTGATTTTTCTTTTATTTAGATACAAGTAAGCTACTAAAATCTTAAAGATTTCATCTGATCCATCAAGTCCACAAGCAACCAAATAAAAAAATGCTTGCGTTTACTCATCCAAGGCAAAATCTTCAACATCACATATCTCATTGGCAAATAGACAAAGACACAATTCACTTAATCACTTCAAATTCACGAAGGATCCCATGATCTTGAGCAAAGATAGAGAGCATTGATGAATTGATGATTGGTTCCGCCCAAATGACATCATCAGCATACAAGGTTAGGTGAAAATGTGACCTGAAGATGGACTACATCATCAGCACTATTACACCTGTTTTTTCTCTACCGCATTTAAAATACATGCACTTTCTGTCCTGTTGTTTTGAAGTTCAATTTGCCAAACAAATATGACCATGCAGAATCAATTCAAAAGGGAATATATAAATGACAAATTAGAAATCTTGGGTTCGAAGGAAACCAAGTCATGAACGCACCATTTGTCTCCATATGGTGCGATGCAAGGTTACTTCCAAGGAGATGATACGCTTGGCATTGACAAATGTTGGCCCTTGCTGCTCTATAAATACGCCCATTTGCATCCAACGCTATGTACAACTCTGCAAAGTAGAAAGTTGAGGTAGCATCAGCAGAGCTCTCGGTTGCTTCATCTCCTCAGGCGTCAGAGAAGCCGCGGAGAAGAGAAGAAGCGAAGATGTACAACCCTCCGCCGCCGCAGGACATGTCTTACTACGGCCACTGCCAGAAGCGCCATGAGGAGAAGGGCTGCATCTATGCATGGTCAGAATCTTTTTCTCCCCTTTTTATTCAGTCACATATATACTCTCTATACAATAAGTAGTACCCATGGTTCGGATGGAAATTCACCTTGTAGATTTATAAAGGGAATTGTATGGGAATATGGGATCCAAAACACTTGTCCATCTGTTTGTGCAATCCCTTGGTTCTTGAATCCTTTGTGGAATAAGTACGGAATGTTTGGCCAGTCATTGTGGAATTCCAGCCTCTTGCTTCCTTGCAGAATGATCGGTTTTTTTTCCATCACTTTGATTATTTATTTTATTACATGGTATATATTCCCTAGAAAGGAGTGAAGTTGCGACCTTGCAATGGTCAGGATAATGAAACTTTCAGATTTTTACTTCCATGGTCCTTTAACATTGTTAGAGTTTGTAATCATGTTTTTAGTTTAGAAATCATAATCGTGGTCATGGTCGTGTACGAGTGGTCAAAGTCATGCACGGATTTGGTCATGGTCATATACGAGTTCATGTCATAGTCGAGTTCGAGTCCGCTTCATAGTCGTAGCCGAGTTAGAGTCGTAGTCGTACCCAAGTCGAAGTCGTACAGCAGAGTATAAAAGGGCAAAGCCATTGTACCGAGAGGTGCGCACCAGGTTGACGCGATGTAGTCACAGCCGAGAAGTGGGTGACCGGTGTGATCGTAAGTGGTCGGCGTGACCATAGAGCAGAGGGCGACTGGTGTTGTCGTAGGTGATCGGCATGATCGCAGAGGAGAGAGGCGACTAGTGTGGTCGGAGGCGATTGGTGTGATCAAAGTGGAGGCGACCGGTGTGGTCACAGGCGGTTGGTGTGATCGTAGAGAGGCGACCGGTGTGGTCTCAGCGGTTGGAGAGATCACAGAGGTTCGTAGACATGGTTGTAAAAGAGTTACGACCACGACGAGCAGAGAATTGCAGCCGTGGTCGTAAAGGAGTTACGACCACGGCGATCGAGCAGATGTTTCCATAGAAGCAGCTGACGTGGTTGTAAAGGGGTTACGACCACGGTCACTGAGCGGAGGATGTGGTCGTAAACAGAGTTACGACTACGATGGCGTCGAGAGCGGAGGTGTCCGTAGGTGCTGAAGATGTAGTCGTAAAGGAGTTACGACCACGGTCACATAGCAGGAAGACGTGGTCGTAAAGGAGTTACAACCACAGTCATGGAGGTGCTGAACGTGGTCGTAAGGGTTACAACAACAGTAGTTGACAGAGCCTTCGACGTGGTCGATAGAATCACTGCGTGGTCGTAAGGAGCTACGACTACAATGATCGACCGTGGTCGAAGGAAGTGCATCGCAACGGCAGTGAACGTGGTTGTAACTTCAGCCAAAATTTACGACTACGTGGTCGGAGTAGCGATGAGTGATCGGAGGGGTCACAACGTGGTCGTAATGAATGTCAGCGTGGTCGGTGAACCAATAGAGCGGTCGTAACGACACAGAAGATGTGGTCGTAGTAGCCTCTTCAACCTGGTCATACGGCTGCAGAAGGTGATCATAGCGGCTAGGTAATAGTCATAAAGATTTTGGATACGGTCGGGAGGACTGTAACAAACACGACTATGCACTTGCAACAGGACACACGTAGATATGAACACTTTAACACTGCACACAATTCATCAATTTACCTAGTTCATCACGCTAGTAATAACCAAGCAAAGCACCTGCATGTATCACTCTTACTCATATATGTCTTCGGTTCGGATTATCGAGGGGATCGACAAGACAAGATATCTGGAGCCATCAATAGCAGCCAATAGATAGTGAGTTGCTGACCTTGCAGGCATAATTAGTGGAGATACAAGTTGGAACAGAGGATCTTGTTCCTGAAGAACAACCATGGGCCATTCCTCTCGTAGTCTCGTGACCTCGTTCATAGGACGCGCTTGATTAATTATATTCTCTTTATAGTAGGTGGTTTGGGTGCTTGGAGGCTCGGGGCAGTTGAGGTCTCTGTGCTTATTCCAGCCTATCAGAACTGGGAGAGGCTCCTGTTGCAAGAAAAGTCATGCAAGGAACAGAAAAAAGAAAGACTTGGGGTGCACAATTGAAAAAAATAAGGACTAAGTTTAGTACTCTTTTGCTATAATTTTGTACAAAAATTTGCAAAAAAAATTACAAGCACTGACTGACCGGTGGGTCCATCGAGTTATATCAAATCGCTGTTAGTGCATGTCCTTTGTAAGCGTAGCAGCGCTTGAGTGGAAGTAAACCGGTGGTGTGGACCATGGACAACCGTGGTCTTTCCAGTCTATAAATAATTTCCACTCCTTGCAATCCTCCAAGCCACAAATAGAGAGGAGAAGAGAAGAAACCCTCCATACCCTCTCCACCAGTCAGCCTGTTGGAACTTAGAAGCAGATAGTGAAGATGTATAACGCTCCAATGAGACAGGAGATGTCCTACTTTGAACATGTGCAGAAGCGCCATGAGGAGAAGGGCTGCCTCTATGCATGGTGAGGGTTTTATTGTGGATCTTTTGTTCTTCTTCTCTTTTCGAGAGGCAGGCAAAGCAAGGGAGCATACTGGTTGGTTTGATTACTCAGCAAGATCTGAAAACTTCCTTGCAGCTGACATGTCTCCTTGTCCTGTTCTTCCTTTTTATTTTTTCCACTCTTCCATTTTGTTTCTGTTTTTCTGAGCAATATATTGCTTTTCATGTCAATATCTGCAATCTGTTTAAATCATTGGTTGAGATGGAACAGTCTTTTTGAATAATTTCAGATCATGATTTATTGATCAGTGCTTTTCTTAACCTGAAGAAAGAACATGTGTTTCTTGTTTTGCAATCTGCCAAAACCCTTACAGTTACCCCGGTGCTCATGCTTCATTACCTACAGTTAAAAGTCGGTAGAATTGTAGATCTAAGGAGAGCCAAGCTCAGCATACACCTCCAGAAGTCAGCAGACTACCAAAAGCTGATGAAATTACTTCCAATCTGGTTTATTCTTACAGTTACAGTTGCTTCTGCTATTCTCAGTTTAGTTTTGCACATGAAGCCGTAGTAAACGATGCACTACTAGTTAACACCATCTTGTGTTCTTTGCCAAAGGGGAGTGCTTTTGTGGAAATTTCATTTTTGCTACAATCTTGACCTAGCTGTTCACTAACTCTTCTCTAATGTTTGTGCGTCTGATCACAGCATCTTCACCGCCCTGTGCTGCTTCTGCTGCTACGAGACCTGCGAGTGCTGCCTCGACTGCCTCTGCTGCTGCTGCAACTAGGCCCGTCATGCCAAGCCAAGAACACCAGCAGAAAAACAAGATGGAGATGGAGATCAGCCTCCATCTCTTATTATCCGAGATTTAGTGGACTCCTTTGGTTTTCAAAAAATAATAAGCGTGTAGTAGATGAAGACTTTGTCAGATCGAACATTTGTGTTCTGAACAAGATTATTGTAATCATGGATTGAGTTGATATAGCATATTAGCATCCGATTCCCGTTCTGAAACCACCGCGCCATTTCTCCTAAAATTATCTTAAGTCCTGCTACGCATGCGAACAAAACCATTTTCTCTAAAAAGTTCAAAGGAACAAGCTTGTTAGTGACTGCTCGTAACAAGCAAGAACTAATCTCTTGGCACCAGTGGCCGCGCACTAACAGTTTCCAGTTGTCTTGGCTCCCATTGTTGCTTCTCTACCTATGTTTCTGGCCTTTTTTCCTTTCTCCCTGTGTTTGTTTCCTACCTAGTTCTTCTTCTTCCTTCCTGTTTCCTCTCTTCTTGGCTTCTTGTTTTTTTAATCAGTCCCCTGTACCCTTAACGCTGTCTTTGTTCTCCGTTTTCTTCTTAATATAATGACATGCAAAGCTTTTGCATGTTTCCCAAAAAAAAAAAGTGACTGTTCGTAACTATCTTGCAGTAAAAGTATTTTCAGAGTCGCTCTGAGTTTTCTCTTGCGGCGTTGACATGTGCAGCTACTGGTGAACCAGATTTCATTTCCCCTACTATTTGTGACTGGTCCAGTGATATGTTGAGCAGGTTAACCTGCCATACCAATCAGCAAGGACTACGCAAATGGTTTATCTTTTGGAGTTGGTGCAGGCAACAACCTTTATGATGGAAGACACAACCAGTGGTTGGTTGCAGACTTTTGCAGAGTAGTAAAATGTAACACCCCGCAGCTTCGGTTATCTTTAAGCGGCGAATCACGATGTTAATTGAAATTAGTTAACTAATGATCTAAAGTACGTAAGAATTTGAATTTTTCTATGTATCCGTTCAATTTGAAACTAATTACATTGCTTTCACAACTTCATCGGCGAGGACAAAAACTATTTGTATAGAATAGAATAAGAAATAAAATTTAATTGCGTGACAAGTAAAGACGTTCAACTCAAATAGAATATATATTAGTCCATAGTAGTACAACATTTAAATAATTACAGTCCTCATGCAGTAAATAAATTACATGCATCGAGCTACAATTAGAATTTACATCAAGACAAATAAAAATATTATAACTCGTATTGCATAATAACGATAGTACCAATTTGCAGCAAAATTACAATTCTTGGTCTCAACCAAATGGCCATCTCAAAAACTAAATAATTACAACACAATTGCAATCCATCGAGATGTACAGGATTCAATTTATATTAAGTCTATCTCATATATTAATTGCGATGTACTAGCTTAACCAGACCCAAACCATGGTATTAATAGCGGGTAAATAAATATTGAATTACCAAAAAAGACCGAACAAAAAAAAATGAAATAAAAAAAGGAATTATCGTCAGAGCCCTAGAATTTATTTTCAAACTAGGCATTCCGCTTATCAAGATCCCAAACTATCCGAGAGCCAATCGGTACCTCTCGTAACAGTAGATTTCGTCATCCAACATAACAAACCTGAGTAATTTCAGAAGTACATCTCCCCAGCAAAGCCAAACAAATATCTCATCCCTCCCCATAGCAAATAGCAGTTTCACTGGAGCCACAGTGAGCAAGAGGAGGGACACGGATGAGCCGACCACACCTCAGAGGAGAGAGGAAGCATTTGAGCAATGACCATCACAACCAGCAGCCAAGAACCAGCCGAAGCCACCCCTTCCCCCATATCTCCTCCTTCCCCAAATTCATGCCCCATTGTCAAACCATCTGGCCACAGCAAGAGGAACAAGGCCAGGAGACCAGCCACAAGCACAAGATGAGCAATCAAGCATCTGGAAAAGAAGGGGCAGCCAGACCAGAGGGACAGCCACCCCAGTTCTTTCCCTCCATATTTTCCTTCTAGATCCACCCCACAAACCACCACAACCAGCCGGCCACCACAAGACGAAGATCAAGGCCAGGCATCAAGGGACCAGGGGCAAGGAGCAAGGAGCCATGCCCTAGCAGGCAGCGGGCACCATTTCCGCAAGCAAGAACCTGCACAAGGGAAAACGACCACCGCAGCCAAGTCTTCAACCCATCCCCGAATCAACCCGACCACCATCCGACAGAGGTAGGCCATGCCCCATTTCCCCCATGATTCCATTATTCAGAACCAAACATGCGACATAGCAAAGCACTAGAGCACCACCACTTGATTATCAACTAGAATGACATAGCTAGATCTGTGGAAACGTGAACCAAGACGAACCCCTCACAGTGAGCATCACATAGCATCTAACCGTAGCAGCGGCATTCAGCACAAGCATGCACAGAGGTAGTAGAGAGGAGAATTGAGATACCGAGGGGCGAAGACGCCGTGGTGACGGGCAAGCCACGCGCACCCGACAACCGCTCCAAACTCCCCGGCGAATGGAACGGTCTCGAACCCCGTCGTAGCAAGCCTCAATAGCACCACCCTCGATTTCTCAAATCAAAAAGCGATGTAAATCATAAAGTTAAGCAAATCAATTAATAGAGCAAAGTAAATAGAGAGAAGTAGCAGGGAAGGAGTCGGAGTAGGGGGTGAGCAGGGAGGCACTAGGCCATGGGGCGTTTGGCCATGGAGGGCCAGCGCAGGGGAGGGAGCCGGAGCCGAGGGCACTGGGGGCGTCGCAGCCGAACCGGTCGGCCGGGAGGTGCGGTGGCCGAGCAGGGCGACGGCGCACAGGGAACTGGAGGGCGGCGCTAGAGAACCGGCTACCGGAGTGGGGGAGGCGCAAGGCGGCGCAGTAGCCAGAGCCGAGTGGATGCGGCGCTGGAGGCATAGGTGCCGGCAACCGATGGCCGGAGCCGAGGGCACAGGAGCGGCACTGGAGAGGCGTGGCAGCCGGGGCGGAACCCCCAGGGCTCCGGCGGCCGGAGCCAGACCAAGAGGCGGGGCCTAGGGCGCCGCGGCAGGCAGATCCCTGGGGGCGACGCGGAGGCGCAGGTAGGACTTGGGGGAGGCGCTGGAGGAGTCGAAGCCGCGGGGCGGCGCGGCATAGGGAGGAGGCAGAGACCGGGTGAGGCAAGCCGGCCGGGCGGGCCAAGCCGCCGTTAGAAGGGAGAGAAAAGAGAAGAAGAAAATTAGAAAAGGGGAAAAGAAAAGATTTAGCGAGTAGCAGAAAATCTATATTTGCAAATCGTTAACCGAGCATTTCAAATTATATATTAAATTGATTTGTGAAACTTCGCTAATTGTATTAAGCTGTGAAACGTTATTAACAGGTTGTACGTGGAAAAAAAAAAGAACTGAGCGTATTTATTATGTACCGATTAAATTGGTATGTTGTAGTTGAAATCACTTTGTTGCGTAATTAAATACCTATATAATTTTACTACTTATATTAACTTATAAAACTCCGTTACTAAATACTTATAATTATAAAAAAAAACAAATTAATACCGTCAAGAGACCCGAACTTCTGCATAGTGAGGGTCCCCAGGGCAGGAGAGAAAAGGGCGGGTATGAGATCTTCTGCATAGTGATAAAATATAAGGTTAATTAGACTTCACTTGTGTAATAAACCATATTAATCGTATCAACCATCGTCCCATATAGATACGGACAGAATCAGTAGCTCTATCAAAGTTATTATATTCTCCACATGGGTAAATATTAATTAGGGGAGGAACCCAGAGCCGGACCAGAACCGAGAGTGGGGGATCCACAGCCGCAAGAACCTAGAACTAGTAAGTAGGCCAGAAGTGGGGATGCGGATCGCAAGAACTTAGGACTGGTCAAATACCAGAAGAGAGGTACGCAAAGGTGATATATTACGCAGTTGAGTGTTGGGTATGAGTGAACGAACCGGCCCAACCACCAGTTATGAGGCTTTTGGTGGGTCTGAGGAAGGGTCAGATACCACCCCAGGCTACCGATTGATAGTAGCTGGGTGGAGATATAATATATTGAGATAGATGTAAAAGTTATGTACTCTGATCTGGGCATCGTATCTAAAGAAATACGAAGAATCACTCGCAACAAGGATCAAAGTAACTATAAGTAAAGTGGTACAAGCCTGTGCAATGTTATATAAATCATGAATTCATGTCTGTTTCCTGGACTAGAGGCTACGGAAACCAGTGATGCTCTGATGCCACTATACGAGTATTAAGTAGTTTTTTAAATTAATAATATGAAATTCTTCATAATCATTCCTGGTGAACCCGATGGCAATAGGGTGTGGTTATATTATCATCGTTTTGGATAGACAATAGCTAGAACATTTTTATTTCTAAATATTGTATTAGTCGAGCCCTCGCGGCTTTGTAATAAACTTTAGCCCTGCGTGGCTATATTCTTGTAATATCGTATTGTCTATAATTATTGTTCTGCTGCAAACACTCTGATGGGTTTATTATTCATTAGAGCGTTGTTTTATCGGCTAAAACTAATAATTATCCACTAACTAGTATTTTTACCTCACGGTAAAAATACGGGTCGTCACAAGTAATGCCTGGATTTAGAACAAGACAAAAGTGTCTGCAGCCATGTGCTGGTTCACAATGGCTGAATTCTGCTACAACAGAGCAGTTCTAGTCCGAGAAGAACTCGCCGGTGCGGCCGGAGCGCGTGAGGTGGCTTCTGGATTAGTTTTGAAATGTGTGTTTGATTCTGATTTTGACCCGATGGTTCACAGATATATACTTAAGAAAAAGTAATTTACCTTATCAATGCTATTAAGTATCGATTGTCTCGTCAGGGAAAAGGAATGAATACTGTTAGAACAGATAGATAGATGAATAAAACAAGGAGTTGTAAATGACAACGTCCTCGAAGCTCGTTCTGAACTGCAAGTGTCTGCAAATTGCTAAAGGCATCATGGCTGTGAAAATTCAGTTACATGCATGGATAGCCGGCCGAAACTGTATTCTTCTTCGAAGTGTCAAAAGCAACTTTCTTGCATAGCTTCTAATTGGAAGCTCATTTTTCCTTCTACAAACCGTCAATAATAATTTTTTTAGCCTTTTAGCTTCAAGAAGATGAAACATAAACCATTAGTTTGCTCACCATAGATGACATGAGGGGTAGTATGAGGTATCAGCAGAGCAGCAGAGGTATCTCTCCTGCTATTCTACGCGGTTCACAGCTTTCTGAAGAATCTGACCCAGAATTTCCGCCAACATGGCAGCGCAGTGAACGAACACACGAGAAAGATATCAAGCAGCACTGTAGAAGATCTGCAAAGTTAAAAGTCATCTACGGTTGCACGAGGATCATTTGATATGTTCGAAAAAATCAGGAAAAAGGACATCAGGCCTAAACGACGATGCTTTCTTATGATGGACGCGATAACAACATCACATCGATTAATTCAGTGTTGGACAAGGGATAAGCAACAGGTACATGGCGGAGGAAAAAAACTCTGGGTTTAGCTTTTTGGCTATATTCATATTGGTTTCTAAAAACAGCTCTTTTATAGTACCTAATTTTTAAATGAAATATTTTTTAAGACAGATTCTACTAATCAATTGTAATACATACTATAGTGACTTTATTTATATCGGTCAAAATCATATGAGAGTTTTTCTTTCTCCGTACGACTCTCTATAGGTTGTTATTGTTTATAAGCTAAAATCGAAAACCATCCGCAAAAGTTAATATGAACGTGCAATTTGGTCAGATTACTGGTTAGCTATGCTCAAATTAGTCTTGCACATGAATCCAATGTTTACTGCCTCTGCTGCTGCAGGAGCTAAGCCGTCGTCATTGCAGTTGCAGAGCACCAGGAGAATCAAAGAGTTCAATTGGAAATTTACTAGTGATCTTCTTTCGGGGAAAACTAAGACTGCAGCAAGCTATGCCAGATCAAACACTGTCCTGAACTAAAACTGTCATGAAGGGTTGGAGCTTCTGATTGCTAAGCATTTCATTCCAGTTCCGAGAGTCTACCCTATCTTTCTGCCCAAAATTCTCACTTGTATTTCTGAACCTGTAGACAACACCTGTGCATTGAATGGATTCTGAACAAGATCCCCCAAAAAAAATCCTGCAGGCATGCCTCGATGGCTCGATGCACAATGACTGAATTCTGTTACAACAGAAAGATGAAACTATGACTACTAGTCGTGGAAACTTAGGACTATTCTAACAACATCATTTGAGCATGTTCTGAAGGGTAAACATTTACAAAAACTGCCGTGGCTTCGGGCAGAAGTTTTTTCTCGAAAACGCAAGAGAACTGTATTTCATTCATTAAGATTTAAGAATATGTAATTACAGAGCCGGCTATGGAGCCAAGGTAGAAAGCTCAGATTAGAAGATTACAAGCGATCATAAACTAAGAACTACTGGGAAACCTTAGGAAGGGGGGAAACTTGGTCCAAGCTGCTCAGAATTAAGGTCGAGCAGCATAGACATCAGTACAGATGACCAAACATGGACTTCTTGCTTGATGCGGAGGGCGAACTCCTAGATGTTAAATTGTCCGTGATCACGCAGTAACCTATTCCTTTCCTTTCAGATCGCACGGAGGGCGACCTCATAGGACGATGATTAAATCCCAGCTGTTCATCTTCAAGCAGAAGATAACCACTAGTTCACCGTGCATGACATGAAGTGGTATGGGGTAAGTATCTATCATGCTGTCTTAGCAACTCTCCGCCTCATCTTCAAGCAGATAACCACTTGATATGCTCGAAAGAATTCTGGAAGCAGGCCAGGGCAATTGTGCTGACATATGAATATATGATGGGTGCAAGAACATTGCATTGCATCAAATACCCCAGTGCAGGACATGGAGAGCAATAGGTCTAGTGGATGCTTTAATAGCAATATTCCTTTTTGTCAGAATATAGCATCAACGTGATATGTAATTATGGCTCAAAAAATCACAGGACATCAGTTCAGTGGCAGGTTCAGAGTCCTTGTTAAACCTTGGTAAAAAAAAAAGGAATATTACCTGGTATAAGTACAAATAGACAAAGATAAAAGTAAAACCTTACATAAAACCTCCATCTTACTTAAAAAGAACATAGAATCTCAATGACAGTTCTTCTACTAGTGCGTGACAGATTTAACTAAGTGCCGAAGTAAAAGTTAAGGGACAATATAAAATTCCAACTTTTGCTTAATCTAGTTGAAACAGATTTGAGGATAAACTACTAGTGACTGAAGATAAATGCTATTTATGTGATACGTGTCCTTATTGGTGGTGCTGGTTTGTGCATAAACAAAGTTAGGTGATGGCACAACGATGGACAGATTGAAAAATACACATACAATTGAATGGAAGAGAGACGTACATCTCTCAGGAAAATCCATAGCATGTAAGTTTTAAGCAAGGGCTCTTCGCCAACTATAACTGTAAAAGTGGACAAATGAATCCTAGGCTGGCCATACTCATCGGTAATGTAAACTCAAAACTCCCTCCAGTTCAGATAAGCAACTGCACTTCATAAAAAGAAAAGAAACAAACCAACCCCCATCCAGATCTTGAGACTCTTCACCGGCCCCATAAACCTCTGCAATATCTCAGACTCAGGATGCAATCAAATTTCACTGCTTTTTCTGCTTCGGCCTCCAAGCTGCAGGCTTCCTAGTTCCTACTTCCTAGCACAGCCAAAGAGACAGCGTCAAGTCATCTGCACCCTGCTATTCCCAGCTGCATGTGCCTGAGTCAATCCCAAAATTCGGTTGCCTTATGTGCTAGCTTTTTAAAGAAGCCTTGTTGTTCCATGAGAAAGAACATTACATGATTTATCAATGTTCCTAGTAGAATGATTTGCCATTTGGAGTGAGATAGGGAGACTTTCATGTCCATCAATCCATTTGTTGGTTGGATGTTCTAAAAATTACACAAACCAAACTATCGCCTTGACAATACAAGTAAACCAACTGGAAAACAAACTGTAAAAAAAATACGAATCGTGTTCCTTTGGTTCATCAAATCACATCATACACCATTTGAACAATAACTACTTTTAGTTTGCAAATTGATCACTTATCAAAGTAATTGTCTACATAATAGTCCCAGCATACAAACTGAAATAATCGTTACATTTTACTATTAAACAGTAGTTTTATCTAAAAAGAAAATTACATTATTATTCTGTAATCTATGCACTTCTTTTTGAAAGAATTCTTTTGGCATCCGCCGCGCGCCACCTCCCTCCTCCACCACCGCTCCCCTGCGATCGCAGGAGCCGCCGCCGCCATCCCCTCTCTTCTTCTCTACCCTCGGTAACGTCCCTCCCACGCGCTAACCAACCCCCCAACCGTACTCCCCCGATTGGATAGGTGCGCTGTGTTCCCGCAGATGCGGCGCGGGTGAGGACGAGGGTGGAGGACGTGATGCCGATCGCCACGGGGCTCGAGCGCGAGGAGATCGACGCCGAGATCCAGGTCTCCCCCCATATGGTCGCCTCGGCTTCGTTTCTTGTTTCGGTTTATTTATTGGTCAAAAGAATAATTTTGTTGGGTTTGGTTCGTTTCTCTTTTCAGGGGAAGAAGTGGTTTAATATGGACGCGCCCGTCGGGCCCTTTGGCACGCGCTTTCTAGTTGACATCCTCTGTTATCGTTTGTTTGATCCGTGTGCAATTGGACTGTTGAATTGATTGTTTAGGATGGAGTGTGTGCTGAAATGTTGATGTGTACTCCTCAGACTTGCTGTTATGGACGCAACGCACTCTTTTAGAATGGCATTTTGTCCTCTGATATGAAGTCAGAAACTTGTTTGTGGAATAAACATTGAAGTGGGGGAAGAGTGATGAACTAGTTTAGTCTTTTGGATGCTTGGGAAACAGCAGGTCGGTCAAAGCCGGACAGCCAGTATTTTGTTTATTGCATGTGAATATGTCACAACTACTGATGAGTGTGAGTTCTGCCATTGGTTCTTTTCATCGAGCTATGAAAGTTTTGTGCGCATAAATACAAGGTAAAATTCTTCTTTCTGATAAATTCAGTTCAGCTTAGACAGTTATGTTTGTGTCCATTGTTCATACTGATTGGTGGTCAAGTTGGCAACTGAGGTTATAGGCCGCATCCCAACTTGTATTCTTCGCTATCCATGTACTATTCTTTTTTCTGTGCACTTGTAATCTTCTAGGTTGTGAAAACTTTGTACTTTGGCATTTAGAATTTGCTAGATAGCTATTTTATTTATCTTGTTGTATGTGCTTGCTTAGCAAAGATTGGATTTTTGTTCTCTTTTGTATTGGCTTAGTAGATCAATTTTGTTTGGAATGTTAAAATAAATTTAGGGACTGTTGTAACATTCTGAATTTCCAGCCACTAATTCTGGTGTACCTATTGAATTTCTACTACTTGCAGGCATCTTGATTTTGAATTTTTTTAATTGATTTGTCTTTTGATTCGTGTTCTGTTTTTCAGTAGTTTTCTTTTTGTTGTTGGTGTGCAATTTCATATTATGGTTTTCTTTTGCATATTTCGATGTAGTTTTATTTGGAAACCGCTGCTAATTATATTTTTTTTGAGTCTGTTCCCTGTCAATGTGAATCTAGCTGTTACGGAGAATTATAGTTTAACCAACAGTGTTGGACCTGTTGGTTAATTCATGATCAATAATAGTAACTTTGATATGGAAGTTGAATTATAGTTTCAATCTAGTTTTCTGAAAAGTCATTGGTTTTCCCCCTCATATCTCTGAGGCAGATTACCCTCAGTTGGGATGATGCATTGCTTAGATGTCCCTGCATATTGTTGTTTGTTAGCTGATTCCCTTTTGTTTTTTTATCACACTGGTTTGTCCATACTATTTTTGCATAACTTTTCCCCTCGACTTACATCAGTCGGGATTTGATAAGGTTATCAGCCCATTAATGGGCATTACTTCCATTCTGTTTTGGCCTGTTGATGAATCACTTAGTGGAGTGTTATGTTTAACTGTGATTTGGCTCATCTGTACCTTTTGCATCAGTGTCAGTTTAGTTCATTTCACTCTTGTGTGGTCCAACTGAACCAATGTGTTTCCATGTTGTTCCATCCATAGGAGGCTCCTGCTGTCATTCAGTCATACTGCAACAAAAGGGTTGTTGGCTGCCCTGGTGGTGGAGGTATGTTACCTGTGCATGCTAAATCCCCCCCTTTGTCAGCAATAAAGAGTTTTCCAAAATTCAGTCCTCTCCTGCCTCTTATCTAGAAAATATTCATCAATTCAGCACCATTGCACCAATCTAATTGACTTACATATCAAAATTCAATGGTTCGCTCTTTGCAGAGGATGAGCATGACGATGTGTGGTTTTTGTTGGAGAAAGGCAAGCCGCATGAATGCCCGGTCTGCACTCAGTATTTCACGGTATGTTGGTATCTGCTTTTGACATAAGATGCTTGCCTTTTGAGAGCAATTTTAGCATAAGATGCTAAATCGTGCATGTTATATGTTGCCTCCATGTTCGCTAAGCTATGAACTTCCAACTTCAGTTTCACAGCTTGAGGTGATAGGAGGAGGAAACCCTGATGGATATGACGACGACCACCACCACCATCATTAAGGTTGGAGAGAGCGTCTCTAATAATGCAACAGTGGTGCCGCTGCCTTTTTCCCCCCGAAATGCTTTGAATCTATGGGAAAACTTCAGCTGTTTTGCTTATAGAGTTCCATATCCATGTCAACCAGTTTTCTGTTCTCAACTCTCAGGACTTGGAACAGCAGGGGCTTTGCCCCCCAGAGAATTGGCCATAAAGCAGTGATGTGTAAGCTTGTTTGTCATGATTCCCTGTTTCAGTGGCCACCTGAGCCATTTTGTTGCTGGATGATTTGTTATCTGAACATTGTCCACGCCTTGGTCTGTTCAATGTATTTCTGCAAATGAAGGCTACATTTTAATGATCCATCTCCCTTCCGAGAAATTATAGTTGTCGAGTTTGATGAAACAGTTTTAGCTTCTCTGTAATCTTCAGTTTCTAAACGCTAACGTGGCTAACGTTCTTGATGGTTGAAACCTTCAACCAATCAACCTTGGATTTGTCCAAACTGCAGACGCCTACACCAGACACCTCACTGTACACTGATGTCACTCGAAGCGTTGAATTACTGAGCTCTTCCCTTCACTTGACCATGTAAGTGCTCATAGTTTCTTCTCTGGACACGAAATTCACGACTAATTCGGGATGACAAAATATCATTTGCATTGCATTTAATGATCTGATTCATTTTTGATTGAACCGTTCTTGTTCTCCTACCTACCCTATCTTTTTTGATCAGGTCAGCAGTTTACTACTCGCAAGACAAGATGAATTCACAAAATGTTAGCTGAATGTCGCTGTCGCTCTGAAGATTTCAGCATGTGTCCTCTCGAGTATATTTACTAAGCATCGAGTCAGAACTCGGAACACGACGAAGTGCAAGAACGGATCATGGTCAGAGAGACGGTGCAAGAGAGCGACGTCGCCGTCCGGGCGATGGTGGCATGATCGATGGAGAGCAAGAAGGCCAAGATCCTCGCCGGCACGGCCGTCGCCGTGCTTGTGGCCCTCGAGCTCTCTCTCTACCTCTACTTCCACCTGTCGAGGCCGTTCTACCTCTCCACCGCCGTCATCTTGTCGTCCGTCCTGGCGGCGACCGTCGTGACGCTGCTGCACCACACGCTGAGCGCGCGGAGGCGGGCCGAGTGCATGGCGAGGCGGTCGTCGCTGGACGGGGAGGAGCTGCGCGTGGAGTACAGCTTCTTCCGCAAGGTCGCCGGGCTGCCGAGCAAGTTCTCCTTCGAGGCGCTTGCGGCGGCCACGGACAATTTCCAGTGCGTGGCCGGGCGGGGCTCGTCGGGGACGGTGTTCAAGGGCATCCTCGACGACGGCACGGCCGTGGCGGTGAAGCGGATCGACGGCGCGGGGCACGCGGACAAGGAGTTCAAGTCGGAGGTGTCGGCCATCGCGAGCGTGCAGCACGTCAATCTGGTGCGCCTCCTCGGCTTCTGCCTCCTCCCGCGCGGCCCCCGCTTCCTCGTCTACGAGTACATGGAGCACGGCTCCCTGGACAAGTGGATCTTCCCGCACGCCAGCGCCGACCGTCGGTGCCTGCCGTGGGCGCAGCGGTACCAGGTCGCCGTCGACGTCGCGAAGGCGCTGGCCTACCTGCACCACGACTGCCGCGCCAAGGTGCTGCACCTGGACTTGAAGCCGGAGAACATCCTCCTCGACTACCGGTTCCGGGGGCTCCTGTCGGACTTCGGGCTGTCGAAGCTGATGGGCAAGGAGCAGAGCCGGGTGGTGACGACGGTGCGCGGCACGACGGGGTACCTGGCCCCGGAGTGGCTCCTCGGCGTCGGCATCACGGAGAAGTCCGACGTGTACAGCTACGGGATGGTGCTGCTGGAGATGGTCGGCGGGCGGCGGAACCTGCAGGCGGAGCCGGGCCCGGACGGGTCGCGGCAGTGGTCGTACCTCCCCAAGATCGCAGCGGACAAGGCGCGGGAGGGCCGCGTGATGGAGGTCGTGGACAGGAGGCTCGTCCGTTCCGGCGGGGAGGCGGCAGTGGACGAGGCGGCGGTGAGGAGGGCGGTGCACGTGGCGCTGTGGTGCGCGCAGGAGAAGGCCGGGGCGCGGCCGAGCATGGCGCGCGTGGTGGAGATGCTGGAGGGGCGGGGCGGCTCCGCGGCGGCCGTGGAGGCCCCGCCGCCGTCGGACATGGTCATGGTCGACCTGCTGTCGCTCGACCACGCGCGCGGCGGGCCGTTCGGGCTGGCGCCCCGGGGCTCGGGCGGCGGCGGGCTGCAGCTGCAGGCCGCGTCGTCGGTGCAGAGCGACTCGTTCATGCTCTCCTACTTGTCGGGGCGATAGCGTCGTCGTTTGCCGCGCATGCTCCGCCGCGGCAACGTGCGTAACAAGAGGGAGTTTGCCTCGTGCATCGCCTCTCTAGCATCGTTCAAGGAGTGGTGGCTTCAGCAGCAGCGGCAGTTGACGCACCAACCATAGAAGATAGCAGCATCCATTAGAACATGTGCAGCCGAGGATGCCATCAACATCTGTATGTGTGACTGTTTCATTGTCTCTTGAATCTTCAGAGGAATTTGATTGTCTCGTGAATCCTCAGAGGAATTTGATCGTGTCTTGCTTCTTCAGAGGAATTTGCTTCTCTTGATTCTTCAGAGGAATTTGCTTCCACCTTGTTCAGTCATTAAGCCGGAGTATCGGGTCCGTCCAATACTGCTGCAACCACGCGCTCTCAGGTTCGATCTCTCTTTCGGCCCGGGCAGCTTTCTGCGGGCCAGATATGAGCGGCTTTCGTGGGAGAGGAGATGCACCATGGGAAATGGGAAATAGTGGGCGCCTCCGAGACCTAACTGGCATGGCATGGCACGGCACGACATGTGATGGCCCGGGGCGGCATGGCATGAACTACCGGGCAGGCATGAGAATCACGTCTGGCCGTGGGGATGAAGAGGATGACGCCACCAAACTTAGCCACCAGGATCTCGGGGAGGACTCAGTCGCCGAATCTGGTCCCCTCGAGCTCAAGGGAGGCGCTCTACCATTGGATCCGATCAGCTCAAGCTCGAGGAAGACACGCGCCCGCTGGATCCGACCGCCTCGAGCTCGGGGGAGGTGCTCTGCCGCTATATCCGACCGCCTCGAGCTCGGGGGAGGTGCTCTACCAGATCCTGTCAGTTCAAGCTCGGGGAAGACGCGTAAGCACTGGATCCGATCGGCTCAAGCTCGAGGGACACGCTCCGTCTCCACCGTCCGTCGTAGTCTCAAAAAGCACATCTAAAAACCATCAACCGCAGCAAAAAAAATAACAAAAACATTTTTTATTAGAGAGATTGCCCTTAGATGCTACTAAATAACTACATATGTTCCTTATATACCACTGATATCTCATTGATATGTGAGTCAGATCTACATGTTAGCCTCACAATAAATGACATATAAGAAATTATATAGTTATTTATGCCATCTAAGGAATTTTCTTTTATTGTTAAAGAATCAGAGCTGGGCAGACAAACCGGTTCATCTCCAGTGCCGTACTTTGGATAAAGGGATGGCCAATGACACGTGCCACGATTACGGATAATCACTTTCGCTTAATTGCAGGGTCATTTTTACTGTCAAAAGTTTTTCACTCCAACTCCGTAATATGGCCTACATGATCTACGTAGTATTATTGTAGCCGTGCAACGACTGCACACGTATACGGGCTTGGCTGTTCGATGCAACAGAAAAGGAAATTGGAACTGTGCACATCCTTCTATTATCATGTAATAAAAGTATATGACAAATGTTTTAAAGTTGCTAAGAAAAATAGAGAAATATGCTAAAATTCTTTTTAAAAAATGACCTTTAATTCAGTAGAACATAATCATCTAGCCCTTAATCAATGGGTTTTTAATTCGGTAGACCCTAAGACATCCTGCCCATGTTATCCTGTGTTATCTATTATATAATAAAAACTTATAACATTCTTTTTTACAACCGCTAAGAAAAAAGATAAATATTTTAGATATTATAAAAAAAGCGAAAAACGTCTGACCCTTTAATTAGATGGATTCTAATTAAATCCGAACTATAGCGGCTATTGAATTTTTTAAAAGGAAAATATATTAGAGATTCTTAAAAAAACATTTGGCCTTTAATCTGGCAGATCCTAATTAAAGCCAAACTATAGTGGTTATTGGACGTTATATTAGTGCTTAAAGATATATGTTGTTTTATAATTTAAAAACTAAAAGAAGGAATAATCCTTGCTTAAAGAAAATAAGGGAAATAATATATGCACGGAACATATGGAGGAAACACACCACCCGTACGCCCCTTCCTCCGTACGTGCTCTTCTCTCACACACACAGTTGACTCTTTGGGTTTGTTCTTTTCAGCTTCTAATAGTTATTTTTCGGTTTTTTTACAGTAACTAATTTTTAAACAGAGTATCTTTTCAAGATAAAGTCTACTAGTTAATTATAGTACATGTTATACCGACTTCATTATATCGGTAAAAACCATGCGTGAGTTTTTGTTACTATGTAATCTCTCACACAAACAGCCTAAAAGCCACAAACCGTAGCAAAAAATTATAAGTTTCAGCAAAAAAGTACAAGCCCTTCATCTCTCTCAGAGGAATACATGCTCAATTACACACGACAAACAATCTTGAATATCTAAAATCCTCTCAATCTGTTGTATTTGTAGAAATTTGTAATGAGAAAAAGAGAGTGAAAGATAAGACTTGTGAAGAGAAAGGTAAGAATCATTCTCAATCTCCTCCATGCAAAACTTGTGAAGAGAAAGATAAGTATAGATTTTAGCTGCAGCCGATGATTTTTGACGAAAAATAAATATTAGTAATTGAAAGAAGTGATTTTTAAAAAGAGAAGACGAGCGGTGGAGAAAGTGAGGAAAAGATACGTGTGTGAGATAGGAGCGAGAGGAGTAATATGTGTGATGCGTCTGTGATTCACTGTCTTATCTACAAAGCGAGACAGGAACGAGAGGGGTAGAGAAGTTGCTTAGAAAGTCTGGTGTTTACATTAGTTTCTGCTTTCTTCAAGCAGAAGATAATAGTTGTACCGTACAATTGCGCACGTAATTTGGCTAGTTAAAGAAAAAGATAGGGCCAAGATTTTTTCTCCGATGCATTATTGATCTGGGCCGTTAAATGGGGATTGGACGACTGAACACATCAGTATGGATAGGAACATAGGACTTGAGAAAAAGACCGACGCGAGAACAGTCAATGCACCAGCCACCCCTTTCCGCCTCACTCGTGGGTTTCATTTCACCTGAAAAACTGAAAACCATGGTCTGCTGCTTCCGAATTTTTTGTACGGATAATCCATTTTTTATTCGAAATTACATAAATATACCCGCGGAAATTTTTTTTACAAAAATAGGCTCCAGTCGCCGAATGGTTGGGCGACTCGAGCCTATCGCTAACCGCATCAGCGACACAATTTGTCTCATTGCGCGATGAGAGCGACTACATCCGATCGCTCTTCCGTTAGCGACTAGCATGCGATCGCTCTTCCGTTAGCGACTAGCATGCGATCGCCATCCCGTAGGGCGATCGCATGTAGCCCCGTGTTTTGTTTTAGATTTTGTGAATTTTGTAACGTTGAGCGGGTAAAAATACGGTGAAGTTGTAATAAAAGTTTATGTTCATTGTATATTGTAGGTGTGCAAAAGTTTTAAAATTTTTTTCATGAAAGATTGAGTACAGAACGATCGATACATACCTTTGTTAAGTGAGATAGTTTATGTGCGGAGAGAGATAATAGACTTATGTAAATTTAAATAAACTTCATATTATAAGCGTGAGTAACATGCCGCATGTTTTTCATTACATGCATAAATACATAGCATCTGCAGCGTCGCCTCACTAGTCACCCCTGGTGTGCCCGTCACCGCGCCGCGTCCTCCCATACGGCCTCGCTTAGCCCTCCTCGGTGCAACGGGTTAGGACGATCCGAAAAGTAAAACGAGGAGGAGGGTGTCTATCCGCGGGCGGGGCGAGTCAGTGCACCTCTGGTGTGTGCTCTCCGGTGCACCGGGAGGCATCGGCAGAAAGAACTGCGGTGCGACGTCGAGTAGTGTCCATGCCACTCCGGTGTAGACGCTAAAAGCGGTCCACTTCCTCCGGCACGGGAGATGCCGAGACGCCGTCTTTCTTGGTAAGTACGCAATATTAATAACGTTAGTTCGTTGCATGTCGTCTTCGGATAAACACGATATAAGAACCTCTGCGTACCGTGCTGGCGCCATCCACGCGGGAGGAGGCGTACACCCCTGCGTAGAAGGCGTGAAGTGAACCGGTGTAGGAGGCCCCGCCGGTGAACCCCGGCCGCTCCGGGTGAGGTGGTGGAGGGCGTATCACGTAGGTGCACCGAGTGGTGCCACGCTGGTCGGGGTGGACGAGCGATCAAGCGGTGGGCGTGGAGACCGCCGGTAGCCTCGTCGCGAGAGAGTAGGCTAACGATACGTCTACACCCGTCGTGCACCCGACGCGCAAAGCTGATGCCCTCCTCATGGGTCAGGTGCGCACCACTGGAGAGCCTCTCGATCTTGTCCCGAGTCGAGGCATAGGCGAACCGGCGTCCACCGGACACAAAGACATGAAATGGTTGATTATCGAAACGACATTACCATTTGGGAATCTTTGAAATGACATGAAACGTACCGCGATGTGAGCGTCGCGCGCGAAGTCGCGAGTGCGTGTCCGTCGGAGCGGCGGCGTGTGTGGCGGCGGGTCTACCACATATACGAGCACAGTGCGGGTCCGCGGCCGTACCAGCGCATGTACTCGGCGTACTCCTGGCGTCGTGCGGCTGTCCTCCTCCACGCGGTCGTCGGCGCACCCGCCATCGCCGACCCATGGTGCATCCTCAACGACCGATCGGTGCCTCTTTTCACTCCTTCGTGTTTTGCTGCGTATAGAACCATTATCGGATGTGAGATACTTGCGAACGCGAGTAAGTATGTAAATATTTAGCGAAACGATCACTCACCCGTGCACGTGGCGCGAATCGATGGTCCGACCGGTGCGGGAACCGGTGCCGAGCCGAATCGCCGCATCACCGTGGGTGCGTAGTCCTCCACGTAGATGAGGTACACGAGCTTCGGCGGGTGAGCGAAAGCCCGGCCACGCCGGCAAAGTGAGGACAGCCCGCCAGAGCACGGGCTCGAAGCGCCAGATCTCGCGACGGCTCCCGGCGCGACGTCGTCTGGCGTGATGCGGTCGAGTTGCTCCACAAAGACCCGATGACGCCGCGTGACACGCGCGTCGCGTGGCGTACACGCAAGAAATATAAGCCATTTAGAATGACGATCATCAATAAGACGAAATAGTTGACTATGATAATACTTACTCGACAGCGGCACGAGATAGAACCCATCGTCGGTACGGTCAACGTCTCCCCACGATACATCTCGGGCCCGTCACGGGCCATGTAAATCTAACACAGTCGCCCGAGGCTTAAGCGCTCGAGCGACCACAAGCTGCGATAGCGCGGACAGCCGTGAGGATCGAGTTCGCCTTGACCTCGTGCACGCATCGCATAGGGCGCGATGCGTCGCGTCAAGCACGGCCGATCCCGGTGACTGGTGGGGCTCGCCGTCGGCGATCGCCCTCGCATAGCGATAAGGCGCGCATCCACCGTGTTGCCGTGGTGGTGGTGAAAAGCACCCAACCAAACAGCCACAAAGACGACGCCTCGGTGGCGCGCCACCGGTGATCGTCTGCTGTGGAACCATGCGCTCCACCGAATTCAAACAAGTCATTATTAGTACGTGATACCACAAATAAGCGGTTGGGCGACACGATCGAATGTAAAAACCACGTGCGATCGTGTGAGCCACCTCGGCGTCGACCCATGGGTCTGCGCCTCGTGAACTGCGTGGTGCCGAGGGCGGTGGAACGACACCTCGAATCGCCAAGTAGGTCGGTGCGCCCGATCGTGTGGGGCCTCCGGTAGGAAAGCGGCGTCTCCGCGATCGGAAGGCCAAGGAGCGAGGACACGCCCTTCGTGGTCGGCGTCATCTCCCGAATGGGAGGTGGAAAGTGTGCGTCTCGGGCCGCCAACGGTCCACCAAAGCCGTCGGCGAGGAACGGTCGAGCGGAAGCGTCGTGATCGCTCCCGCCCACCTCGCCTCGCCGCCTCGTCCCGCCCTCGTCCCGCCCGGCGCCGCATCTCGTCCGTGGCCTGCACCATCCGGCAAGAGGGAGTAGCCCGCATCCCGCACTGCAAACAAAGTGAAGGTCAAGCACGGAATGAACTTACGGTCGCACTAAACGCCGGAGTAGTGCAAACCGGCGATCCAACGAGGGTCGAGTCTCCGTGCCACGCGAGGTGTGCGTGTCGGACCACTCCCGGTGAGGCGGCTCGTCCGTGCTCCCGGTGTCGGCACTAGACGGGAAGCGCGATGAGAGCGGTCCACGTGCTCGTCCAACGGTAGCGCATCGCCACTCTGAGGCACGCCCAAAGACGAGTCATACTGCAAAATTTGTACAATAATTTCTACATTAAATTTTCTACATCTAAATTTATACAATAATTTCAATATTAAATTTCCTATATCTAAATTTGTACACTAAACTTTCTACATCTAAATTTCTACATTAAATTTTCTACACTACATTTTGTAAACTATTTTTGTACACTAACTATCTTTCTACACTAAATTATCTACACTAACTATCTTTCTACACTAAATTATCTACACTAACTATCTTTCTGCACTAAATTATCTACACTAACTATCTTTCTACACTAAATTATCTAAACTAATTATCTACACTAATTATCTACACTAACTAATTTTCTAAACTAATTATCTACACTAATTATCTTTCTAAACTAATTTATGTACACTAATTATCTACACTAAATTATCGACACTAATTATCTACACTAACTATATTTCTAAACTAATTATCTACACTAATTATCTACACTAACTATATTTCTAAACTAATTTTCTAAACTAATTATCTACACTAATTATCTTTCTAAACTAATTTATGTACACTAATATCTACACTAACTATCTTTCTACACTAAATTATCGACACTAATTATCTACACTAACTATATTTCTAAACTAATTATCTACACTAATTATCTACACTAACTATATTTCTACACTAATTTTCTAAACTAATTATCTACACTAATTATCTACACTAACTATCTTTCTACACTAAATTATCTACACTAACTATCTTTCTACACTAAATTATCTAAACTAAATTATCTAAACTAATTATCTACACTAACTATTTTTCTAAACTAATTATCTACACTAATTATCTTTCTAAACTAATTTATCTACACTAATTATCTACACTAACTATATTTCTAAACTAAATTATCCACACTAATTATCTACACTAACTATCTACACTAACTAATTTTCTAAACTAATTATCTACACTAACTATATTTCTAAACTAAATTATCTACACTAACTATATTTCTAAACTAATTTTCTACACTAACAAAAATATAACACAAAAATTACTGAAAATCGCGCACGCCCTCTCTTCTTCTCCTCCTCTCCCTCCCTCTTCTCCTCCTCTCCCTCTCTTTCTCTCCTCCTCTTCTCCTCCTCTCCTCTCTTTCTTCTTCTCTGCGCCAAGAAGTGGACGACGTCGGGGCGGCGGCGCGCGCCTTTATATCCACCCTCGCCGCCCAACGGTTGGGCGGCGATATCGTCGCCAACGGTTGGGCGGCGATATCTGCCGCCAACGATTGAGCGATCGCTTTGCAATCGCCGAACCGTTGGCGATCGGAGTTAATCGCCCAACGGTTGGCGGACTCTCCACCGCCGCGATGCGGTTGGGCGATAGGCTTCAGTCGCCCACCCATTCGGCGACTGGAGCCTATTTTTGTAAAAAAATTTCCCGCGGATATATTTATGTAATTTCGAATAAAAAATAGATTATCCGTACAAAAAATTCTGCTGCTTCCCACGTTACTGTTTTCTAGCCTTTCAATCCACCGATCATCCGCTTCTTGTTACCTATAAATCCAGAGCCCCATGCATTTCCAGCCCATCTAATCTTCACTACTGATCCCAGCACACACATTTCACTACTCACCTCTCCTTCGATCGGTTAGCAACTTCAGACTTTCAGTCCCATATCGATTTCGATGTCGATCGTGACTCGTGCCTACCTGGACTAGAGGTTCACCGTCGCAAAGCGCTGCTCAAGATGTGACGATCGATTCTTCATACCAATGCTCTTATTTCTTTGCATTTGTAAGATTGGATAGGCAACAGAAAGAGTGAATGGTGCCTTCAAATTTTTTTTCCTAAATATTCATCAATCCTTTATTTCGATAGCTATGAAAATTAAGATAAGAGATCTGCTTCAAAAACAAAGGAGGATAGAGTCGAGAATGACCTGTTCGGTTTACTGTGTGGTCAAGTTACGACTACTGGTCGGAAAACAATGGAGAGCCGAACTGAACACAACCAGTCAGCAGAGAGAAAAACATGGTCGAAATTCGATTACCAGTCGAAAGTTCAACGTGGTCGAAACCACAATGATCGAAACCAGTGTGGTCGTAACCAACATGGTCGAAACCAACATGGTCATAACCAATGTTACTGAAAGCCAACGTTGTTGAAGACTGACATGGTCGACGACCAGCGTGCGGTTGAGAGACCAGAGTGGTCGAGGACCAATGAGTAGTCAAAAACCAATGCGGTCAAAGACCGATGTGATTGTAACCTACGTGGTTGAAGACCAATAAATGGTCGACACCTCTGTAGTCGATGCCCAGAGTGCAGTCAGAAAACAACGTGATCAAAAACCAATGTGTGGTCGTAACAGTTCAGAATATGACTAGAGTGATCTATGACCATTGAGCGATCGAAATCAAGGTGGTCGAACCAAGCAAAACTTTGACCAGTGAGGTCAACGACCAATGAATGGTCGAAAACCAAAGTGGTAGGAGAACAGGGACTCTGGTACTACCACTACAAGGCTTGTGGTTCTACTATTTCTCCCAGAAGAATAGGGTTATCGCGAGAACCAAAATCGACAGAACTTTCGATCGACTAAAAGAATCAGAAGAGGCACATGACCACACGATCTAAGACTACTGAGCGATCGAAAGCAGATGCGGTCATAAATGACTAAAAGTATCAGAGGAGGTGCACGACCACCAGATCTAAAATCATTGAGTAGTCAAAATCAGATGCGATGCGATTTGAAACTTGACAGTGATCAAAACCAGACGCGATTGAAAACGATTCGGAAGACCAGAGCAATTGCACGACCGCAAGATCTAAAATCCACATATATTTTGATTAAAAGATCGAATGGCCGTGAAACTTTATACGCAAATTGCTTAAGGTCTCAAGAGACTGGTCCAATGTTGGATTGAAAACTCGGTAACAAAGTTAAGACCTTTTTGTGATTTGATCAAGGGCAGGCATAATAGAGACCTGAGATCAAAAAGACGAATAGACCATCCTCATGGGAAGAGAATAACCAAGATGGTTTTAAGTACGATCCCACAAAATACAGCAAGTCAGATCATCAACAAGATCAAACAACAACTTCTGAGATCAAGACAGGAAAGAACATAACTGAAGAGCAGAACCGAAAAGAACAGAGGAAGAACCAAACCAAAACAGAGTAAGCTCAATCAGACAATGATACACAAAAGGTAGATCAAATATTGATATATTAGTTTTACAGCCACTCCACTCAGGAGGACAGAGCTCTAAAACTAGGGCACGCACATACTCCCATGGGAGGGAGGAGGAGCTAGCCACCAAAAGGCTTAGCCAACCTTCTCCAAAATTAGCTCTGGCCACCCCTCCCCTTTTATAGGCTCACAACCTGAACTAAAACCTAATGAATCCACTCATTAAGCCAAATCAGGGATAACTCATTAACCCCACCTAACACCGTGTTTTGCTCATGCACGCTTCTTAAAGCGATTTACAACCATTAACCCATTAGTGAATCTACACTTGATCCACTTCATATTTTCAGCACATACATGACCTAAACCACTTAGATCAACGCCGCGGTTTCATACACAGCCACTTTTTGGGTATTAAGCAATTTACTAAAATGCACATCTACCGCCTTCCTCGAAGCTTCCTGCTTCCTTTGCCACAAAGTATTGCCTATACTTCGTCATCTTTCATGTAGCCCTAATGACTTGTCGTCAAGCCTCTCATGCGTCCGGATCCCACCGAACCATCTTCGCTGGCAAATGACCAAGTTAATTGGCGCAACACGTGCTTCATCTCGCGCATAACAGCACCTGGCATTCTCGACCGTCTGGACCTCGACTCCGCCTTGAGCCTAGTCATGGTCCACCTCGCTATTTCATTATGTCCATCATCGGTAGCTCCCGCTCTGGTTCCTCGTCGTCTCGGCTTGCAACCACCATGCAAGCCTCAATCATCTTTGACATCTCCCTGACCGTTCTGAACCTCAACACCTCCCTATGCCTAGTCCCAGTCCTCCTATGCCTCAACATGACTTAGCTCCAAAGTTCTGCAGCTAATACCAATAAGCATACCGTCACATAGCACCACACAATACACAAAAATCATCAATTTGTGCAATTTATCCATACAATTCATAATGCAAAAAGTATACACCCAAATTACTGATCATAATCCTAGAACCAGGCAATAAACCTATATGCACATTAGCAACAACACCCAGGTCAAACCGTGACCAGAACCCAAGAATTTCAAAGAACAACCTCAGACCACGGAGAAAAGCCAGTCTGATCGCCTGCTAGACTGACACGAGTACTCGGATACTTAAGAAATGAAGCACTCGAAGCCAACGAGTACCTACCAAAAGCCTACGACCATCAAAGACACAGACTACGACTACCACACAGATCACTACGACTATCAATCACATAGGCTACAACTACCACAACCGATCGCTACGATCACCGAGCAAACATGCTACGACTTACCACAACAGATCGCTATGACCGCCACTCACAATTGCTATGACTATCGATCACTACAGCTTACGACTACCGAACACCACAGCTTACGACTACCGATCACGACCAGGCAATAAGCTACGACCATCAATCACCAGGCTACGACTATCGATTACATATGGTCGTTTAGGCGTTGAAACTTTCGACCGCTCTGTGGTCGTTCTGCTGATCAGACCCGCCGATCAAATCATCCAACCACAAAGTCGTAATAGCGAATACTCCAGTACTCGCAGTCAGACGAACTCGTAAACCACAAAGTCATCGGCCAAAAAGCAATCTTTTACAAAATCCTCAAAAACCGAACTTAACCTTCATATATACTCTAATACAAAAGTCAATTACTTATCACAACCATAGGTAGCCTCCACATGGTCTCACAGCATTACAGTTTGTTCTGTCTGTGCCGAACTGCTCTGATGTTTCTGTCGTCAAATTCGAACTGCAGAGGCGACCATGGCGGGAGCCAAAGCGGCGGCGGTAGCCACTGTCGCAGCTGCAATCCCCACTGTGAGTTGCAGACCATTAGTCCATTGATGAGTAGCACTCGGGTTCACGTGAGCAAATCGATGCAGATATCCCACTTACATATTCTTGCTGTGTGATTCAGTTGGCTGGCGTGAGGATGCTGCCATGGTCAAAGGCAAACCTGAACCCCACCGGACAAGCCCTCATCATCTCCACTGGTATCACTACGATTTATGCGACCATACACACATCTCGCTTCTTCAGGCGATCGAGAACGTTTTGTTGCATCCATCTGTACAATCTTGTGTGACCTGTTACATCCTTAATTATCACTTGCAGTCGCCGGTATGGCGTACTGCATCGTCGCCGACAAGACGATCTGTCGCTGGCCAGGAAGCACTTCTTCGAGAGCGCCCCTCCGCACCTCAAGAACACCTCCTTCCAGGGTGCTGCTCGTCCATATCCGGCATTTTTCAGGCCTTGAGAAATCGATCAGTATACATTAAATTAATGAACTGTACCGTGTATGTTGAAAGAAGTAAAATGAAGTAGCGATTCATGCTGGCAGAAAGTGTACTGTATACTTCTCTGCACGCAAGCTCTTCGATGTATTTGTATCTTTTGAGCTGGAAACTGGAATGAATAGTATTGTCGCAGTCTGGTTCATGTCCATCTCATCTTCAACTGAACAAGTTGCCCTGATTAATCCATGATTTTTTTTTCAAATAGGTTCACCCGTATTTTGGTGCCGCTCGGTTGGGCTGAAATAAGCTGACTTATAGCTGAAATTACATTGTGGATCTGTTCTTTTGGGCTTTTGAAATCGGCTTTTAGCTTCTGCTACAGTACCTAACTTCAAACGGAATATTTTCTCAAGACAGGGTCTACAAGTTAAACGATCTACACGTTAAAAGCCGAACATCTGTACCAGCCAAAATCATAAGTGAGTATCTGTCTCTCTGTAATCTGTACCGTAAACAGCCAAAATTCAAAATTTTCAGCCAAAAGCCATAAGCGCAGCCGAAAAGAACAGACCCTGTAACTGGTTGAAATTCAACTGTAGTTGATGATAACTTATTTGGCATAACTAAATTAAAAAAATAAAAATAGAAAAAAACATATTAGCCTATCACAGACAATACAAACGAATACAGAAAAAAAGAACTGGCAAAAAGGCTCAGAAAAGCCAGAAAAGATGAAATTTACGAATAGTAAAATATAAATTAGAGGGTTAAGCCGAAATAAGTGGGTCAGAACTATTCCCACTAGATAACGGAGTGAATACCTCCAGTATTATGACAAATCAGGAAAAGAAAAATAGAAGCTTATCATTCAATTGTTACTTTCAGAAGAGCAACAAGCTATCCGAAAATAACTCGACTGAAGAAGACGCAAAACGAAACCCAAGCTACGACTATGATATGTTTTAGAAGTCCTATTACATCCGTATCAACAGAACATTTCTATCAACGTTTCCCATTTTCCTCTCCATATTTTCTCTTTGGATTTAAGTTCTTTTTTTTTGTGTGTATTTTGTCATCTTCATTTGCTCCCAATCTTCAACTACTCCAACGGGACTTTAACCCCTCGAATGTGCAGCAGACATTCTTCATCCTGCCTGCCATTCCTTCGGACAGCCACTGTTCCAGTAGTATGTATCCGGAGGACTTCAATCTATAGCATATTGGCGTCGGCCACTAAGACCTTTTTTTCTCCTCTTCAAGCTGAGGGCCTGTTTACTTTGGCTGCGACTTATGACTTTTGGCTGAAATTTTTGAATTTTGGCTGTTTACGGTATAGATTATGGAGAGATCGATACTCACTTGCGATTTTGGCTGGTACAGATGTTGAGCTTTTAACGTGTACTATGTTTAACTTGTAGACCCCGTCTTGAGAAAATACTCCATTTAAAAGTTAGGTACTGTAGCGGCTGCGAAAAGCCGGCCGGCTTGTGGCCTACCAAACAGGCCCTGAGCCAGCCAGTCAGGCACAAGAGCCTACCGGAAGCAGGGAGCTGGTTGGCGCGGCCGCGCGGGGGCTGAGCTAGCACCGACAACCGAGCGGGAGGCGCAGAGGGCGACATCAGAGAGTAGGGGTCAGGGTAGCGCTAGAGACAAGAGTGGCATAGGAGGCCGGCGTCGAGCGTAGGGAGGAATCGGCGCCGAAATGGAGAGAGGGAAAAGATGGAGAGAAGAAAGGCTGCCAAAATAGGGAAAGCAAGTGGGGGGAGAGAAGAAATGGAGAGAGGAGGCTACCATATGGGCCTTAGTGATTAGTGTGTCCACATGGCAAAAAAAAGAGGGTGATATGGTGGCCAACGGAGCAAAACCACTTATGAAACCAACTTTAGGGTTATTTCAACGGTTTCAGGAATTGAGGATTATAAAACATCTGATTTTACTGTTTGAAGATAAAACTTAGATCAACCCAAAAATTCAGAAAGTTAAAATACATTTATTTCCACACATTATTAATCCGCTTTGGGGGGGGGGGGGGGGGGAAGCGAAGAAGACAAGAGAATACTACAACAGAACGAGGCGCAGGTACCGACGGTGACGTCGCTGGGCGCGCCCAGAAACCAGGAGCGCTCATACCACGTATCAACCGGAGCAAAACTGAGGGCTACTTTTGATTTTCAGATCAGCGTTACGGTTTCAGAACCAGCTATACAGAGGAGGAGAAGAAGAAGATTGTGGCATCATGTCGTGTGTTTCACAGTTTGGCCCGTTCGTCGTGGCGAACCAACCAAGGCAGCTCACGCAAAGGCAAGAGGGTGACGCTGCTGACTGAGCCGGTTTCGCCGGAAAACTAGGAGCGCCGGCCGGCGGCCCGGCGGACTTGTGTGCGCTTCCGAGCAAAACCTGAAAACTGACTGCAACACACATGTAGATCGACGGTTTCCCGGCAAAATATAGATGGTAGGTACAGATACCTCATGGGTTAAAGAGCTACTAATAATTGATCCGTTTACTGCTAACAATTCGTGCCCCCGGCCGGTTGGTTTGTCGGTCATACTACGCGTGATAAGGTCTCCTCCGAATCTACGAAACAGATTAACTAAAATATTGGTCTTGTCAAACTCAAACCTAATGGCTGATGCATGGGCTGAATTCTTCCAATTTATTAGTCACCTTTTTGGCTTGCAAGAACCAGTACGATTTAATTTCAGCGCTTTGAATCTTGTAAAACGTCGCTACGGAATATATAGATCTTATGTTGGATATATATGTAGAAGGAACTGAGAGTAACTTTTCAGGATGTTTTCTTTTCTACCGAATTTCGTGCTACTAGCTAGCTTACTACAGCTGAGTAATTCCAACTAGGTAAGAGATATCTTCATGATACACGATTTGGGAGTTATTAGCCAAAATAGCCGTATTTGTCGCGTTATTTGTAAAACTAGCACACTCTCAAGCTCAAATGCAAAAATAGCACTGCACATTCCTCGGGTCAACACGTGGCATCTACCGCCTGATCATTGGGTGACAGATGCCTCAGACCGATACGTGGCGCACCTGTCGTCCAGTGACCGGACGGCAGGTGCCTCGAGCCAACACATGGCGGATCACTGTGCACATTAGCTCCGCCACATGTCGGGTCGAGACACCTGTTGCCCAGACGACATGTGCTATGTGTATCTGTCGTCCGGTCATCGAGCGGCAGATAATGTCATTCTTACTATTAAGATTGAGAAAGTGCTATTTTTTTGTAAATAACACGCTAAATTCGGTAAAAAAAAAAAGTGGCTTTTGTTCCACGGTTTGGTAGGATGGCAAATCCACTGGCTCTCTACCACAGTTTTATTAGATAATCTATGGTAGTAGTAAGCTGCCATCAGCCTATCGGACAGTCCCAGTAGGTGTCCCACCAACTTTCAAGACTCGGAAGCAGAGAGGTCCATCGCACCTTCCCCGGCTCGTGGGTTTCCGCTCAAAACCGTGGCCTCCGCCTCCGCACCGCCACCTTTTTCTTCATCCGCTCCTCGTCATCTCATCTCGCGGTCTTGCCGGCCGCCTATATAAAGTACACCGCTCCTCGGCTTGCAAGCCCATCTCGTCTCACACTCTCACTTAAGACTACTACTCGTCAGTCGTCAGCCCTTCGTGCTTCCAGCCAGCTTTTCACCAGTTCCATCAGCAGAAGATGTCGACGGTCACTCGTGCCTACCTGGACCAGAAGCTCGCCCTCGCCAAACGCTGCTCCAGAGGTATTTCTTTTACTTATGCATCTTGTTTCTGTTGCAGTAGTAGTTGTTGTTTCTTGCGCTAACACACGGCGATGGAAACTATTGCAGAGGCAACGCTCGCCGGAGCCAAGGCGGCGGTCGTCGCCACGGTTGCATCTGCTGTCCCAACGGTGAGCCACCTACAGTTTCAAGTACATTTAAGAATGTTCCTGTTTGCTGTTACACGGCCGAGCTAATCGAGATCTTGTGGCGTGCTCTGTTGTTCAGTTGGCGAGCGTGAGGATGCTGCCGTGGGCGAAAGCGAACATCAACCCCACCGGCCAGGCCCTCATCATCTGCACGGCGGCTGGGATGGCCTACTTCGTCGTCGCCGACAAGACGATCCTGTCGCTGGCGAGGAGGCACTCGTTCGAGAACGCCCCCGAGCACCTCAAGAACACCTCCTTGCATGGCGCCGGCCGTCCGCACCCGGCATTCTTCAGGCCATGAGCAATACTGTACCGTCAATGTCCGACCGAATAAACTACTTACTAGTACTACATATGGCGTAATTAGAGAACGTGGTGGGCAATACTACAAACCACTGTAACTAGCTTGTGTTATTGATGCTGAAATTAATGAGTACTGCTCTGTGCTTACTCAACTCTGAATTTGATGTGCCTTGAATCCGGGATCATATCCTCTTCCTCTTCAAATCAATTATGATCAATCTCTTACAAGAAAAAAGGGGAAAAGAATAGGTGATGAACACCTGTTGTTAATGGATTTATTTAATCCTACAGCGATCGGGAACATCATATTTCCGTATTACAGATTAATTTACATTTAGCGCGCATCAGTACGGGCCATGTGTGAACCACGCGGTATAAAGAAGTTATGGGTGTACACTATACAGAGCAACAGTATGAGTATGTATGACAATGAGCTGATACATCACGACGTCACCTTCCTGGTATAGCTTATTGCCGTAGGGTGGTCCATCCTTTCCTAACTTGGTCTTGCAATAGTATAAAAAATACATCAATATACATCTATTTTTTTGTAATTATCAAGCAATAGGATGAAAAATACTAGTGACAGTATCAGAGGCAACACGTGAAATTAATCTAGAGAAATTATACAATAATTAAGACAAAATTAATTTAACTCGATGATTCTTCTTATATTAGAATCACCTATGTTATTTGAACACTAATACGCATGACTTTCGTGCAAAGGTGCAATCCCTGCCTTGCCCTCGCTTGCCCAGCGCCGCCTTACGGTCCAACGGCCAGGCCTCTCTTGTCACCGCCCGCTTGCTCCTTGCAATCTTCATGTGTGTTGACACGCGAGCCGAACTCGAGCTTGATCTCGAGTGAGCCTATCGTCGCTGAGCTTCTCTACTTGCCACCCAAATTTGGAATGGAGCCTTTACTCGAGTCGAGCTCGAGCTTTTCTTATTATTGAAAAATAGTGCATAATAAATTATTTTAATTGTAACGAGTGTGAGATAGGGGGACTTCAAGGAATGAGCCAATGAGGCAGTTCGTTCTGACCCTAGATGGGGAGAGAGAGCAGATGAGTTGTTTGTCTACACTACTTGAGGCGAATTGGGGAGGTGTGAGAGTGTGCGGAAATTAATTAGGGGTTATGAATATAAAGTATTTAGCTTAATTATATATATATATATATTGTAAAATACTATGTATTTTGTGATAAAATTTGTAGTTCAGTTGAATACCCCTCGAACCATAGCAGAACCCTGCTTGTTTGGGCTTCACCTTTTGGTTTTGACTTCTAGTTTCTTAATTTCATCTTTTTCTGATTTTTTTTGTCTTATTTTGTCTTTTTCTGTATTCCTTTGTATTGCATATGATTGGTTAACATGTTTTTCATTTTTAAACGTTTTAAATTTAATTTTGCAAAAAAGTCATAAATAATTACAATACAAAATAAGTCAGCTAAATATTAAGCAATAAAATAAGCTGAAATGAGCCGCAGCTTAAAAGCTGCTTTGCTAACACAACTGCATGCCCCTCGAGTTAAGAGGCGGTACAACGGCTTAACGAGTTGCACATGTTACAATGGAATTTTACATTAACTCAGACAAACGAAAAAAATAGAGGAGTTACAGTAGAATGTAACAATACTACGAAACCAGGTGAAGCTATACGTACACGTAATTTTTTTCCTTCTCAGTAACCTTTTCGGAGCGAGATCTAACCAGAGGATAAGAAGATCAGATCTGAAAGACTGGGACGGATAAGCTATCCGTACTTTGGTGGGGAGCCACAGACAGAGACGCCCTGACGACGACGATCGGTGGGGCCGGGCGGTCTCGGCTCAGCCGAAAACTGGGAGCGCCACACTGATTCCACCCCAAAACTGACGGCACAGCCACCGATGCAGCACGCACCCCCGCGCCAACCTCGGCCGTACACGTTACGCTCTCCTCTTTCACCTCTCCACGCGTGCCCGATTTGGATTTTTTTTAATAATATACTTTTTATTAATATTATATCAATATACTACCGCTTAAAAATTATATAAATAACTTTCTGTCGCAATTTCTAATGACAGCACCAATTGACGACAAAGAGACGAATAATTAATTGAAATGGTGGTAGAAGATAAGCATATAAAAAGCTAGAAACCAGCCGAAATCATTGCAATTCGGTAAAAAAAGAATTAGGAGAGGAGAGGAGAGGGGAAGAGGAGGAGAAGAGAGTGCGAGAAGGAGTAAATTTCTATATCCTAAATAGGTAGATTTCATTTTGAAACTATAGTAGGTTAGTAAATAAAATAATTAGATGTGTAGTTGCATTGAGTAATGTGTGGATGTGTAAATAGTGCAGTTGTAGACATGTAGTTATTTAGGGTAATCTGTGTAGGATAAATTCTTATAGAACTATTAATTTCTTGTAATCATAACTTGTAGTTCACCGATTAGTTTTAGAATATTAAATCTACTAGTTAGGTATATTCGGAATATGGAGAGTACAATATATGTAGGATCAAAACTATATGTGCTACGTAGATGAAATGTGCATGGTAAGTTAGCTTTTTACAAGACATATACGATTGGTTGTCATTTTTTACGGTATTGTACGTTAGGGAAATCTCATTTCATGCAAGTTTATTAGTGACTAGTAGATATATTATTAGATCTATTTGCATGATTTTTTATCTATGACGGCCAATCTTTCAAATGTAGAGCAGCACCCACTGGGCACTGCTATGAGATAGCTTTACTTGTTATTATGGTTGGATCATGTGTTGCACAACATAAAGTTGAACGCATTGCTACCCAGGCATGGCAACGCGCGTATTAGGAGTTAGTAGAATTGAAGAGGCGAAATTCGTAAAGCTCATACATGAGATTGGTGAATGAGCGTGGATGGCCGCTAATCTTGCTAGCCCAAGCCTATGAGGAAATCCCTTTGGCTTATGTAATGTAGAAAGATGGCATATTTGGTAATGCTAAAGAAGTTAGGGAATCCAGCCAAAGTGCCCTATATTGTTTGAGCGAAGAAAAAGGAGATGGCACGGACTCAATTGAAGCTGTGACTTTAGATGTTCCTTCGGTCGAGGCACATGAACCCATGGAGATTGCAGATGAAGGTGAGGAGATCAAAACCTTGGTAGAATAGATAGAGTTCAAAGACTGTGACTACGAGGCAATATTAGGTGACGAAGGTTCTGATGACAAGCAGGTGATCAGGCTATTCTGTCGGAGTGGAACATACACCAATTCGGCAAACTAGTAGTGAGTGAAGGTGAGCAAGTGGCCTAGGAGTACCAATAGAATAAGGTTAGGCAAGGAATGTTTTACAAAAGTTATGAGGGGTGCAGAAAGTAGTCAAGTTCTAGATAGAGTTGTTGATGAGGGCATTCAAGATAGTGAAGTCCAACTTGTGTGTGTATGACATGTAGTGTGAGATAGAGGAATGCCCTTGGCGAGTCTATGCATACCAACCTATGTGGGACACCTATTAGATGTGCTCCATAGTAGTTCCACACACTTGCGTGGTGACAGAGTCCATGCAGTCCCCATAGAAACATGTCTTCAGGCTTTGTTGCAAATATCATGTATGGAGAGATTGTAAACAACCTGGATTTTGAGTCGCATTCCATTATTCTTACAATAGAGCAAAGGTTCCTACACAATAAGCCATGCTAAGGCTTAGAGGGCAAAGCAGAAGGAACTTGAAGTAATGTTTGGTATGTTGAAGACTCTTACCACAACCTGTCCGGTCTGTTCTAAGTCATACAACAAAGGAATCGTGGGACACATGTTGATATTATGGAACAAGCCTTGAAGTGGTTCTCTAGGAAGATGATACTTAAGCAAGTATTTTCTGCTTTTGGGGACAGAGACTTTGTCGCCAATTCAATTGATGACATAATCTTTGTCGCTAATTGAATTGACAATAGAGCTTTCTGTCGTCAATTCATTTGACAACAAAGGTCTGTAGACTATCACGTATGACTCTATGTAGGATTGTCGTCATTCCAAATAGCTAGCGATAATAGGTTATGTATGTAATTTTTTTAGCGACGATATATTAATGCAATATTAATAAAAAATATATTATTTAAAAAATCACCCGATTTGCACTGCTCGTGCTCCCCTCACAATTACAGTCTCAACTTGTAGTTACAGTAAGTGCAGACATTTGCAAATTTTAACTCGAATCCAGTGGACCTGTGTGTGTTCTGCACATGCATGCGGTAGCAACGGCTTGACTTGTTGACATGTGTCCTTGCCGTCCATGTGGCGTGTCAAACGTACGTACCGTTTTATTCGCCCTATTGGTAGCAGCAGTCACAGAAAGAGAGACCTCGATGCTCAAAACTACTAGCTCGCTCTGTTCCATGGATTCCTTCTGTCTTCCCCGGTGAGAAGTATCTGTTCTCCTACTAGCAGTAAAGTATATTAGCCCACGCACCGACCGTTTGCAAGCCATGGTGATTGGTGAGATGGATGGACAGAAAAAGTGTGGAATCAAACACAGATCGAGGAGGTGAAGTGCACCAAGCTAACCCTACGTACGTACTCGATCTGCCGGCGACGGGCGACACATGGGTTCCGGCCAAAACCACGTCCAGCTCCGCCCGCCGCTTCCTTCTCCTCCACCCTTCACGCTCGTACGCTGCCTATAAATTCACAGCCTCCCCTGCCTCTTGCAGATCCATCCATCTCCCTCGCTGTACTGATCAGCCCTAGCTCGCACTAGCTACTTATCTGGTGTTCTTAAGCTCGATCACATACGCTCGTGATTCTTTTCATCACCAACTAGCTATAGTTAATCCAACCACGCGCGTACTTAATTACGGTACAGGATGTCTACGGTGACTTGTGCGTCGCTTGACCAGAAGCTTGCCCTCGCCAAGCGCTGCTCGCGAGGTATACATGCAAGTTCTCGCAGTCTTTCGATGATGCTTACTACTTAATTAGATGGGCCGTTCTTAATGCTTTATCCACTCATGCATATATGTATATATGTCTGCAGAGGCGGCCCTTGCAGGGGCTAAGGCGGCAGCTGTTGCAACCATCGCCTCTGCAATTCCCACGGTGAGAGTTGTCTCTGTCCTTTCTTCTTCTTTGCACTAACGTTTGTTCCTTTTGTTCCTATACGAAGCATGGTCAGTCTTCATATTATTTTTTCTGCCACTTTCAGCTGGCGAGCGTGAGGATGCTGCCATGGGCGAAAGCCAACATCAACCCCACCGGACAGGCCCTCATAATCTCCACAGGTACCGATACTGCACTTGATTTCTCTCGCTGAATGCTTTCAGTATTTAACATATATTGATGCTGCGTGCAGTTGCTGGGATGGCGTACTTCATCGTCGCCGACAAGACGATCCTGTCGCTGGCCAGGAAGCACTCGTTCGAGAACGCTCCTGAGCACCTCAAGAACACCTCCTTCCAGGGCGCTGCTCGTCCCCATCCGGCATTCTTCAGGCCTTGAATACTGTACTTTAAGTTGATCAATTTATCCATCGTGTATGCTGCAATAAGCTAGTACGCCCCTGCAGCCTGCAGACCTGATAGCAGCTTCTGTAGTGTGGTGCACTCTACCTGGCCACCTAAACATGCGTCTTGTACTACTATGATCAGTAATACTATTTCAGTAGTGAAGTTTTAAGCACTGCTGCCAACCAATACTGCTATGCTTGCCACGGATGTTCTCCTGTTCAAGCTCCACATTCTTGATTTGAAAAGAGGGCAAAAATTCAACCACTTTTGTTGAATAGATCGAAGCACCGCATTGAGCTAGCAGAACAAAATCTGGTTCAGAAAATGTTGTAGCTAGGAGTGGTTAAATAATTGAAGAGAAAATATGCTGTAGGGTTTGAAAAGTTGATCGTCATCTTTCCAGTATAGCTTATTGGTCATAGTTAACTTTGTAAAGAGTAATTCTGATCGAATATGGCAACAGTAGTGGATGGATGATGCCGATTAAAATTTTTTTTCTAAGTATTCAAGATTCTATTATCACATAACTATAGAGTTGCAAAAACTATAATTTTTATCTAAAAACTCAAGCCAAATAGTTCAAGAACACAAAACCTTAAAGTCAACACATTTCGACGGTACTTCCTCCAAATAGAACTATCACACTTATACATACAATATTTCTGATTTTTCTGACACTTCTAAAAAATAGCTTAAATCAAATGCAATCTTTATAAAACTATTTCACCACTCCACAAATTTACAATGGTTCATTACAACAGTATCCTGAGTCTTCTCGTCCTTTAAATTCCTTATGGGCCGCGTTCTACGGTTTCTTATCCAAGACCCGAAAAAGGACGGTTTTGAGATATTGTATACTATGTATATATGTATGTATGTATGTATGTATGTATGTATACAGTCTCTGCGACTGTTGCTTCTATTCACGACAGTGACTACCACGTACGAATACTCGAACTGCGGCAAAACGTTGGCTTACACGCGTATTATATGTATGCGACTATACGTACATGGATCTATGGTAAGCAAGCTTTACGATGGAGCTGAGGCATTGATGCCTGATAAATACCACGCCACTGAATGAAAGTCAGGTAGAAATTAAAGAATACTTGTTCGATCGATCCGGTAGAATTGTCAGCAACCCGGCCGCCACAGGATGCATGCATGCGAGCAAGTTGGCTAGGATAAAGTCATAAAGCTAGGGATTATACTAGTACTACTAATTAATTAGGCACGTGTATTCACCATTATATTCCTGCCTGCCTAATCTACTCCAATCTGGGTTCCTATTTGCAGGTAGTGGAATCCACAGGTTTTGATGCCGTGGATTCACCAGTGAGAAGGACGCGCGTGAAATGCGCAAGTCCGGATGGTTAATTTTTAACCGTCTGCTTTAGGATAAACCTTCACTAATTGCTGCCTCCTACTCCATGTGATTTGCAAGTGCGCATCACGCTGCCCGGTCCATGGTGCTTGATCCTGATTCATATTCCTTCCAGATTAAAGAATCTGAAGTCTGAAACACGCGCTTCTCTCCTCTGCACCCATCCATCTGCTTGCAGGTTGTCTTCCCGAAAGACGGTGTGCTGCATCGCGTGCGTGCCATCGCCGGCGGAAACAGAACGCTTCTGGACACATATGCGCGCGTCGTGCTCGCGTACGTGCATGCTACCTGCGCTCGCTGGGCTAGCTGACTAGCTCCTACCGCCGGCCGCCGTGGACACAACGACCAAGGCGGCGGAGTGGGCGGCGGAGGCAAGTAATTTAGGAGAAGGGTGACCGTGCGCGCGTGAAGGGCTATTGCATGTAGACTCCGCCAACGCGACGTTCATGGGTATCACGTCCGGACTTCTTTCATCATTTTTCACGGGTGAAATCGCTGCGAAAAAATTAGGAAAATATAATAGAGAGCGGGATTACACCGCTTCAACGTTCGGTAAACTTCCAAACTCAGTTTGGTTCGTTATAGGGGAAAAAAACTGTATGTGGTATTCAAGTTACCTCCGTCGCTTTGGAGATCTAGAAAATCCCACGATAATTCTTAAATCAGAAAAAACAAAATTCCTAAAAATTCTCTTATTAATCGATAGAAAAAGAGAAAATCTACACCACTTATTTCGATGGAGCCATATATAATTGTGCAGATTAATCATATATAAGATAACAAATTTCACTCATTAATTGAGAGAAAAAGAGAAAATCTGCAATACTTATTTTTGTGGGCTAGATTATAATGGTGTAAATTAATCATATGTAGATATTATAACTATTACAATTGTATATAATATATACAACTATATTTTAGAAAGGCAATAGAGTTATATAACAAATACAATATGTTATAAAATCTAGCCGTGCAATTGCGTTGGAAATTCCAATAGTTTAGGTGGACACTAGCTTTTAACCTCCCATTTTTGCATTGAGTTTATGGTTGGAAAAATTGTACGATACCTATTTTACTAACTTTGACTTTGTGTTGCAGTGATGATTCAAACATATTGGGTTTATGTGCCAGATGCTAGTTTATTTGATTTTGAGTAGATTACAAATAAACCATAGGTATTACGGCACAAGTCGCCGAAAACACCGGGTATATTGGGTAAGTGTGGCATATCATCACCTGTAGTGTGATCTAAAGCGTTGCACAAAAGCACACCATATATAGGGTCAGTTCTTTTTATCTAAGCCTTATACTTTTTGACTACGATTTGTGACTTTTGGGCTGTTTGTGTGAGAGATTATAGAGTAACAGAAACTCACTTACGGTTTTTGCCGATATAAATGAAGTCGGCATAGTATATACTACAATTAACTTAATAGACTTTATCTTAAAAAGATAATTCATTTAAAAACTAATTATTATAAAAAAATCAAAAATAAAAATCAAAAGCTGAAAAAGAACAGACGGAGTTCAAATGAAAGCCGATCGAGCTCGACGCGTGTTTTCACTTTTCAGCTGTTCCGAAATAGTGATCTCGCAAGAACTTGCTCCGTTCAGAAGTGAGACGCGCGTGAAAGCGCAAGTCCGGATGGTTAAGCTATGCGCTTTCAGCTAACCTTTGCTACTCTGTTGCCTCGTACTCCATGGGATTACGATTACGCTTGTTGTCAATCTCCTCCCCCATCCATTATTCATCTGCTTGCACGCAGACAAAACAGGGGAAGAAAATTTTCCGTTCTTTAACCAAGCATCGTCATGCCACTTTACACTGCAAACGGAGGGCCTGTTTTGTTCTTTTTTGTTTCGGTTTGTAGCTATGGCTTATTTTAGACTATTCGTAACAAAGGTTAATAGAAACTTATATCTGGCTTTAATTTCCTTGCCTCTTTTCCGTGCGTGTTCAGTTGGAAAAGTTAGAAAGGTGCGTGCCATGGCATGGCATGGCAACAGCAATCCGCGCTCTGGTTTTTCGCAATTACATGCGGCGTAAACCGAGGTACGGCAGGACCAAACAGCCAGCGGCGGCACCAGGTAGATGAGTCTCGCCTGACGTTAACGTTAGTGGTTCATGGGGCCCACGCGTCAGTGACCTAATGTCACTGACGTTAACGTCAGAGAATCCGTATCCGCACCAGGCAGGCATGGCGCAGAAGGCAGATCGATCATCGGCAGAATGCAGCGCTAGCTGAGCTCTCACTCTCTTCCGAAGGTGCCATGCATCACCGGCCGGACGCAGAAAAACTTCTGGACCTGCAGCATCGTGCTCGCGTGCATGCAATGAAATGCAAGCTCCAGTACATGCTTTCCTGGATGAATCGTAGCATACGTTTGTTCTCTCTTGAATTGCTAGCTTCCAATGCAGGTAAAGAAAGTGCATTCGGGTGCGCATTTGGCAGCATTTTGATCATCGTTTTGAGTGTGCACGATGGCATGCCTGCATATTTGGCATCTTGCATCCGCGTTCCACAGGTTCGAATAAACCGGCGCTCCTGACCAGGCTCTGGCCGACGGAAACGGTGGTGGAGAGGAACCGTAGAAAATTGTACTTCTTCCTTTTCGGGTTGAAACATTTTTACCATATGTACAAAATAAGTAAATTTTAACAGTGTTGGTGTTTATAAGTTGCCTGGTTCTTTTTAAAATCTAAGTTGATTTTCATAGCCGCTCAATTAGCTTTGAGATGCTTGTGTCTGATCCTGCATTTGATTCAAATGATAAAAATAAACAAGGCTTTACTTAAAGAAAAAAAATCAGTCAGCTTATTCATAGACAGCCCCAATGGAATAATCGCCATGATGGATAGTGGATGCAATGTGTGTGAGTTTAAGGCACGGAAAAAAGGCTCAATATAGAAATCACAAAACATTATTTCTCGGGATACGATGTCGTATATCCGGCCACATATCGTATATCAAAGGCTCGTGCTTATCTAATTAGCTAGACGCCTATCCAAATAATTGATTTTCCTCCACAATTTCAATATAAATTAATTTCTTTCCTACTTGTTCACATTGTCATGACACATTATTCGCACGTTTGGATTTACTTCTTCGGTGCTAAAGTACAAGCACCTATAGAGCGCACACCACTAGCTCAACTCCATCTGCTCCTTCCTTTCATTGTCACCCCTTCTTTTACCCTCTACCGCAAGAACCGCATAGATGATGTGGCCATCTTTTATGTTTTCTTCTCTTTCTTGTCTACCCATGATTGCCGCCTTAAAAACTTAAATTGGTTGTCTTCCTTTCACCAGCCACCCTCCTACCTTACTCACTACTCGCCGATGAACTCATAGCCAACGATGCCATCGCCACGCTCCCACACCCCCTCTCCCACACAGTCAGAATCTAAGTTTGGCAGTCCACATATGGTAATCTATGATTAGTCAATTAAGGCATCGCTTGGAACATAGGATTTTTTTTGATTCCTAAGGGAATTGAACTGTTTCATGTAAAATTCCTATGTTTCAAATGAGGCCTGAAATTGGACCTCCGCTCCTCGCCTCGCTCCTCGGCTCCTCCGCGGCTCCGCTCCTCGCCTCGCTCCTCGGTGCTCCTCCGCGGCGCTACGCCGCCGCCCAAACTCGCCAGCGGTGCCTCGGCCCTCGCCGCCCCGGTCCGGCTCCCCCTGCCCTGGTTCGGTCCCCCTCGTCGCCCCGCTCCGACTCCTCCCGTCGGGTCGCCGCTAGATCTGGCGAACAGCCTCCCCTCGACTGGCACGCCGCCAGATCTGGCTCCGGCTCCGGCGGCGCCCCTACTACGTGCGCGGCGCACCCTCGTCCGGTCACCCCCAGCCCCAGCCCCCTCCCTCTGGCCTCTGTGTTGTGGCAAGCTGGCGGCGCCGACTGGTCTCTCTGGCTCTGGGTCTGCTGCCGCCTGGGAAGTGAAAATGTGGAATGGGAAGTGAATAGAACCAATTGTTTTGTTGGAGTAGGTGTTTTGGTGGGCTAGATGAATTTGTTGGGCCTCTTTAAGGGAAATGGGTTGCCACTTAAAGTCTTGGGCTATACTTTGTGTTGTTTGTTAGGCTTCCTCTGTGAGTGATTGACTGTCGCCGACGCTCTCCCCGGGGGGGGGGGGGTGGTGCCGCCGTCGTTGGGAGGTGAGGCTCGAGCCTTACTAAGCCTCCCCTGGCTTCACCCCTGGACCCTGCACATCTAAAGATAAAGAAATCATTTCCTTCCACGCATAAGTTCTTTATAACTTGACCTACATTAGACATGCATCATACCACCTTAATCCAATGACCCAGGTCATCCAAACTCGATCCATAACTCAATTCCCCAAACCCCTTATTTTTCTGGGAAAATCGGAAGTACCGTGCTTAACACGCCGGTACTTCCGCCCTGTGGTACTACCGCTTCCTAAAGCGGTACTTCTGCACGCTAAAAACCTCACCTGGAGCTCTCTGAAAAAAATATACCACAACTCAACCCGGTACTTCCGCCAAGTGTTACTTTCGCACAAACGGAACTACCGCACTTATACCTGCAGTACTTCCGATTTTTGTGACATTTCCAGAAGACATCTCAAATTAAATGCAATCTTTGTAAAACCATTTTACCACTCCATAAATATTGCAATAACTTATCATAACATTAAATAGGACCTTCTCACATGCTACTTCCACACTCAAAGTAGATTGATCGATGTACAAGTGTACACACAACTAAAAGTTAACTGCCTCTCTGCATGTAAACAAAAGTAGCACGCATGCATGGATAATCCATGCCACCTATCTGTATACCTCTGCAAAACGCATGAATTTTGTTGCATCCTGCGCCTAAGTAGACATTCTTATCCTTTCGCCGGCTCTGCGACCACAGTGATTTTGCAAACCAGTGTTCCCATGCGTGGCAAAGCCCGCAACTTTCCTCGGCTCCATGAGAAAACCACGTACAGAGTTTCTACTCCACGGGGTTTCTGATATGTTCTTTTGGCCGGAACAAAAAACCGTTAAGCATTGCTCCCAGGCAGCCTATAAATTAGTGAATTCGATGGCCATCTTACACAGTTCAGTCTCTGTTAATTAACCCGTCTATTTCGATCAAGAGAACTAGCTAGCTAGCATTTGCTGTTTCCATCGAGATGCCTAACTCGGAGGATTCTCGTGCCCAGCTCGAACAGAAGCTCGCCAGGGCCAAGCAATGCTCCCACGGTTAGTAAAATTCGCTTCTGGCATGATCAACCTCTCAAGATTTTATCAATCGAATGGTAATAATGTGGTGTTGTTTCCCATGCACGCATGGATGAGTTCTGCAGAGGCGGCGATCGCCGGGCTGAAAGCGGCGGCTGCCACTGCCGTTTGTACCACGATCCCCACCGTGAGTGCAAACAAGTAGCAGGATCTTATTTTTTGTCAAAGAAAAGGGTGTTGATAAACATTATCAGGATGTTTTTTTCCTAACTATCATCTAGATTTATGATCATTGGATTAGAAATCGAACGGTCATGAATTCTCCCCCCACCCCCTCCAAAAAAAATCTCCCCCTCCTAAAAAAATCTCCTCCCTCCAAAAAAGGGCCGTTGGATCTCTAATTCAACGGTCTCAAATCTGGATGATTGTTAGGAAGAAAATATCCGAATAATGCCTAGAAACTGCATATTAAGCATGTTCATGTATATGTGTTAAATAATGTGAACTAACTTTTTAAAACCCTTTTTCCTCTTTCAGTTAGCCATTGTTCGGATGTCCAGGTGGGCTAGGGCCAACCTGGGCAACCCAGTTGCCCAAACAGTTATCATCACCTATGGTAAAGTTTCTATTTTTTTTAATCTCACCTAGTCACCTTGATTGTTTGATATGTTAACTGCACCCGGTTAAAAGAGTAACTAGACTACTAGACAGCTACTAATGTTGTGGAGAACTGTTTGGTTGTTGCAGCTGCTGGCATGGCGTACTTCATCGCCGGGGAGAAGAAGGTGGTGGAGCTGTCGAGGAAGCACTCCCTCGAGGCAGCCATGGCCACCAGCTTCAAGGGTTGACTGCTGCTGCTGGCTATGGATCATCAGCAATGCGGCAAAAACACAGGGGCGCATGCTGTTTGATTCAGATTTCAGACTAGTCGGTGGTGTCCTGTGTGCATACATGCATGCGTGCATGGATGTTGTGATGTGCGTGTTGTAATATATGTATGGTATATGGGTGCTGAATAATAAAGAACAAAGGCCATGCAGCTTCGTTGGACATCTCTGTTGCCTTTTGCTGTTCCGTAGTCTCTTTGTTGTTAATCCAAACATAATCCAGAGCTGTCAGGCTCTGATACTCTTTCTCTTGACCCGTTAGAAGATGGGAAACAGCTTAAGAAACTTCCATGTGAAACAATAGGAGAATTTTCATATTGGGTTTTTCTCGTTCCTGTGAAAAATCAAACTATTTCTTATAAATTTTCCTATAAAATTTCTGTGAAATTACTGCGTTCCATATAGATACACGAGGAAAAGAAAGAAGAACAATACCCAAGACCAGGGAGATGTGTTGTATCCAGGAGAGGCCCAGCCATTAAGTACTGCGGCCCAAATAGTACTGGATGTGGGCCCTTAGAGATAGGCTTCGATGTGGCCCATTTTGAGCCCAAAGAGTTGTGCTGCTGCCCAAGCCTAACTCGCGATCGCGAGATGGCGAGGAGGAGAGAAGCGCGGCGATCGGCGGCAGCCCCGTCACGCTACGCTTCGGGCGGTGGCTCCGGCGGTCGGTTGCGGAGGCGGTGGGAGCGAGCGGGGAGAAGAAGGGTCGATGGCGGCGCGACGGAGCGCGCGGGAGGAGTCGACGCCGCTTGCACGGCGGCTACGCCGGTCCAGTCGACGGCGGCCCGATCTGGTCGGTGATTGGTCGCACCCGGTGGCTGGAAAGATCGCGTCGAGGGTGAAGAAGGCAAAGCGAGCCAGGTTGTGAAGCAAACAAGCTTTAGGTAATTTTGCTCGAGATATCCTGCCAATTAGCTTCCTTGACCACTGCCATCATCACTATCAAAAGTTGGGCTGCCATTTTTACTCTGGCTGCAAGCCTGCTGCAGGAAGATAAAGATGAACTGCCACACTTTCGTTCCTGTTCACTCACTTTCTGTGGGTTTCTTGCTGCTTTGCAAGTGATACGAACTTGGGGTAACTTTGAATCAAATAAATTAAGTCAGATTGATAAAGGGGAATAAAGATTTAGATAAATGAAGATTAGCTATGCCGTTGTCATTTCAAGATAAATCACATTTGTCAAAGCCTCAAAAGTCAAAACTCCCAACGTATATTACCTCTTGCAGTTTCGAATTTCCGATCAAAACTACGACCAACATATGTAGTTGACAAAAGACCGCGGTTATGCAGAGTTTCGGCTACATGAAATGAAAATATGGATAGGCGAAGGCGCGTTGCAGCACAGGAGCTCCCTCTGAGGGAACAGGGAACAATATTCTCCGGGGACACAAAGAACAATCCTTGCAAATCATAATTAAATTGGAATTAGAACCTTGGAATCCTTTGCTTTTTTGAGAAAGTTGAGCACCGTTTAGCTGCAATATGGACTGAACTTCACCTCCACCAAATCAGTATCCATTCATAGGAAATATTTATTAGGTCTTCGCAAGTTGATCTTTAGTTTGCTTTACTGATCAACATTCCATGAATCGTGAACGTCCTGCCTGTTGCTCTTCTGTGTGGAATTGATTCCTCCTCAAGTCAGCACAGCGAGAAGCATCAACATAACCTTGCTCTACCGTTTATAGACGGTGCTAAAGCCTCGAAGTCACAAAATAAAAGTTGTATGATAAATACTAAGTGAGTGTTCTCTTTGTTACAAAGGGAACACTATACTAATGTGTCTATGCATGATTGGTTGGGGGTGGGGGGGGGGGGGTTGTTGAATTGTTGATTTAGGGAGACATCAGGCCTAATTTTCCATGGAGGTCAATCTGGAAGATTAATGTTATAATCCAATGGTCTGCACGTTCATGCGATGGTAACTCCACTGCAACAGATCTGCATCCATAGGATGTAAAATAGAGGAGTAATTGCAGTCGAAAGAAATATATTGGATCCCATCGAAGTACATTTATTCTAAATTAGACCGTAGACCGTGAGAAATCCGTATGAACTTGTAAACTAGAAAACTAAACCTATCCATTTTTAGGAAATCCATAAATACAATGTGCCTTGGTGCAAATCATACTTATTTTTTTGAAAGACAGCAATCATACTTTTAATCTCAGCAACTAAGCTTCTATCACATATTCAATATTCATATATTTTCCTATTGCTCTTACTTGGTCCTCGAGCAACAGGGTTATTCATGTTGTATGCCTACTTAGGTTTCAGTTCTGAATGGTAACAGGGGGAGATGAACATAAATACTAGGTAAGGGCGGTGACAATAGATGCTTTTCTTGCAAAGAAAACGGTACGGATGGCTGACTAGAAGTGAACATGGAACCTCTTGAATTATTGTGGAAAGGTGTGATTTTGGAGAATATATGTAGATAAGAATAGGCTTTGTGAATGTCTACAGGTCATGCACGTATGTGGAGAATCGATTCTCAAAAGGTTATATATATTTAACACTACTAATACAATCAATCTGTAGTCGTGCTTGTTAGATATGTATTTCATCTGTGTATTTTCCCTGTTGTATAAGGGGTTATTTGTATATGTATGTCATGCATGTACGTGTATATATATTGGCTCATTGGCCTCATGATGAATACATATGCTATTCATAATATGGTATCAGAGCGCACCTAGGGTTTTTTTCCAAGCCACCGCTACTCCTGTTCTTCCTCTCCTGCCGCTGCCTGGTTTTGCCCGCCACTGCCGCTGCTCTTCTCCAGTGCAACGGCTCTCCATCCGCTGCCCTACTATCGTTGCTGCTCTTCTCCAGCCGCCACCGCTCTCTGGCCATCCGTTGTCGCCTTTGGCATCTGGTCACAAAGGGTGCTTAGATCGGTCGTCGTCTTCTGCCCGTGGACGCCTTTCGACCCACCGTCTGGATCCATTGCCGTTCCGCCCTCCGAGCTGTTGCCGTCGTCGCCGATTTTCGTTGATCACCGACTCTTATGCCGACTGCTGCCTTGCCGAGCTTGAAGAGTCCGACCACGAGGCAAAGTGAAGCATCACTAGACACAAACTCCAAAAGACCACGACGAACTAATGAAGGCAAACACGATCCACAAAGATGTCCTAAACGATAATACCACAGAGCAAAAGACGTGGTGGAGGATGCAGCAGATGAGGAGGCAGTGGTGGAGGTAACAAGACTGACAGGGACAACGGAAGGAAGGTGAAGCCAGTCAAGCTTCTAGAGCCGTCGTGAGTCATGACGGTGAGGGTCAGTATCAACCAGAGTCCCCGTGCGATGATCCTGAACACAACAAGAATCAGAATCGAGAATAACACGACAACCATTATTAGTGAGCTGATCGGCAGATATGAGCTGCATAGTTAGTTTTAGAACATGAGAAATAGCACGAACATAAAAGGATGAATTCCAAAGAGTGCCTCGTCTTGTGACAGAAAGAAAGGTACCATCCGCTGTTTGAACAATGATAGGAGCAACTAAAGGACTAATGGAAGTGAGACTGATGGAATCAGGAGTGGCAGCATGTGATAATATAGGAGATCGCTGCCCTTGAGCATACTAGCATGTGGGATCTTGTCTCTCTTCCTGCCCGTGTTACTCCTATCACATGCAAGTTGGTTTATAAGGCTAAGACCTGCTTCGATGGTGCTCTTGAGCGCTACAAGACTCGTCTTGTGACATGTGGTTTTCAGCAGGAGCATGGTTGTGATTATGATGAGACTTTGCTCATATGGCTCGCATGACCACTGTTCACACTCTTCTTACTATGGCGTCTGTTCGGGCATGGTTTATCTCTCAGTTTGATCAGTTTGATGTTAAGGATGCATTTCTCAATGGTGAGCTACGTGAGGAGGTTTATATGAAGCCATCACCGGGGTATTCTGTTCCTGAATGTATGGTTTGTCACCTTCACCGATCTCTTTATGACCTCAAGTAAGCTACTCGTGCCTAGTTTGATTGTTATCTTTTGTTGTCATTGCAGCTGGTTTCTCTGCCAGTTCTCATGATTCTGCTCTTTTTATTCATACTTCGCCTTGTGGTTGGATGCTTATCTTTTTATATGTTGATGATATGATCATTACTGGAGATAATTCTCAGTACATTACTTTTGTCAAGGAGCGTCTTATTGAGCAGTTTCTCATATCTGATCTAGGCCCTCTTCGTTACTTTGTTGGGATTGAGGTTATATCTATGCCAGGGGGCATCTATCTGTCCCAAGAAAAGTATATCCATGATCTTCTTGATCATACTTCTCTTACTGATCAGGGCACAGCTGAGACTCCCATGGGGTTTCATGTTCATCTTCGATCCACTGATGGTGAGTCTCTTACTAACCCTACTCACTATCGTCATTTTGTTGGAAGTCTTGTTTACCTTGGTGTCACTCGGCCTGATATTTCGTACCCTGTGCATATCCTAAGTCAGTTTGTTTCTGCTCCTACTCAGCTCCACTGTAGTCATTTTCTTCGTGTTCTACAATACCTTCGTGGAACCGTCTCTTGTTGTCTTTTTTTCCCTAACTCCAGTTATTTACAGTTCTAAGCATAGGGCCTGTTCTTTTCGGCTACGGCTTATGGCTGAAATTTTTGAACTTTGGCTTTTACGGTACAGATTACGGAGAGACAGACACTCACTTGCGATTTTAGCTGGTACAGATGTTGGGCTTTTAACATGTAGATCGTTTAACTTGTAGACCCCGTTTTAAGAAAATACTCCGTTTGAAAGTTAGATACTATAGCAAAAGCCAAAAGTCACCAGCTTTTGAGGTAAAAAACAAGCCCATACTCTGATGCCACCTGGGCTAGTGATCATTCTGATCGCTGGTCTCTCTCTGCCTATTATGTTTTTCTTAAAGGTTCTCTCATCGCTTGGAAGACTAAGAAACAGATAGAAGTTTCTCGTTCGAATGCTGAGATTGAGTTGCGAGTTATGGCTTTATTGGCTGTGAAGGTTACTTGGCTACGGTGGTTACTTCAGAATTTTGATGTTTTTGTTTCTGTACGTACTCCTCTTGTCTGACAGTATAAGTGTTATTAGCATTGCTAAAGATCCGGTGAAACATGATCTTTCAAAGTATATTGGTGTTGGTGCTTCCTGTATAAGGACACGGGTGTAGGTTCAGATTGTTGCTCTTCAGTATGTGCTTTCAGAGTTTCAGTTGGCAGACTTTTGCACGAAAGCACAGACCAGAGCCCAGCACAATTTCTGTTTCTTCAAACTTCATGTTGTTGATCCACCATAAGTTTTAGGAGTATATTAGATGTGTATTTTACCTGTGTATTTTTCCTATTGTATAAGGGGTTATGTATATATATGCCATACCTGTACATATATATACTAGTACATTGGCTTTATGATGAATACATGTTCTATTCATAACGGTGCCCATCTGCCCCTGGCATATAAAAGCAAACATGTAGCCAACTCTAGTACTATCTTTTGGGGGGGGGGGAAGCTAAGCATCTAGAATGGACAAGACATGCAAATCCTCTATTAAATTCGTAAAGGGGAAAGATTAACAGAAGGAAAGTAGCTTTACCTATTTTTCTTGTTCACCTTTTCCCCTTAAAGTAATAACCTTACTAAGTCCTGAGCTAGTAGTACCTTCATTGAAATATTGATTGGTTGCCATTCGCCATGGATCTTGTCGATCATTTTCCTAAACATTAAACATATAATCTATTTTGGACCCTCTAATGATTTTTTTTCCTCCACCCTTGTGCACTACAGAACAATGGATGCCAAAGATTCAATGTATTACACATTGTTGCGTAATAATGAGCATCCATATAGGAATTTGATATTGGAACAAGAAGCACATTTATTGATTTACAGACATGTCATAGTGTGGTTTTAGATTTGCAACGCTTACAAGCTTTCATTGAGCCCATTTCGTACTTTGCATAATGGGAGAAAGGCTAATTTAAACAACTCAATTAAGTTGAGAATTTCTTTTAGCATACTGTGTGATTCAGAAATTTATGCACATTTTCCGTAATCTGTTCAAGTACAATTGAATGAATTCAGATTCACTCATGACTTTCTGTTTCCCCTGTTTAACTGTTATAGTTGATCTCCTTTTCTTGATATGCCTTGACCTCCATTTCTTGATATGCCTGTCTCTTTTATTCTTAGAATTCTTCAGGTGATGTGGCACTTTGGTCTAAACTGGGAACATTAGGATTTCTATTAGCCACACGAAGTGTGCATTATTGCTAGATCTGCACCTCCCCAGGTACATATTTGGGGGAAGAATCAAAGTATAAAGAAATATATTCCTCGATCCTTAGTTAATGACACCTATGTCTTTTGGAAATTGTTGAAGCTATTGTCCGCGGATAACTTAATGAAAAATCTACTTAATTAAAGGTTCTCTCAGAAAAAAAAAAGAAAAAAGGAGGTCAAGAATATATAGCCAAAAAACATCTTCTCCTTGATCAGGTCAGGTCACCTTGGAGATTGTTGCTCTTGAGTCCAGCAATATCCACGAAGTCAACATCTATGTTCAGCTAATTTTAATTCTTGAAGCAAGTTACTTATAAAACTAATGATCGGTTGTTAGTTCAACTGGTTTAGCATCTACTAGTATGTCTTGCGCAGACCGCAGACACCATTCAGACTTGTCACCGCTGCACCTATTCATGTTTGTTGCCTGCCTGCACATTCACAACTGGACCAAGTTGTAGCCGTAACTCTGAGATCCATATCATAGTTAAGAAACTAGTGAGTTATCCATGGCAATGCAAAGTTTATTTGGGAGCATCTAACTCACTGTATTATCCTCTATCTAATCAGTTGTATAAATGTTACGCAACACAAAGAGCGCTTTACAGATTCTCATAGATATGATATTCAAATTATGTTACTGAGACCAACTATTTGATTTTTGGTGTAGTTTCTTATAGCAGTTAATACATATTCGGAAGTAATATTCCATGGTGTAGACCCGAGATGTAACACTGTGAAATCCTCCTATCTTTTGCATCACTTTCCTCTTGCATTTTCCCTTTCTTGTTTTTTCCCCATTTTTTCCCTTTCATTTCATCCTCTTGTTCAATTTGGATAGCTCGGTTAGAAAGGCCAAGATCAGAGCATCTCCGTGCCTCCACAGCACAACCTGGATTCGCAATTATTGAGGCACCTCCACTATAAAAAGGCAACCATCCACAAGAACAACACAGCAAGCAAGCAAGCACACAAGAAGGACAAGACAACTGAAAACCCTTTTACAAAGAGTATGTGTCTATTCCTGTTCCTCTCTTGTTCTTGTGGCTCATCTATCAAACTGGGACAATTTAATCGGTTATATATTCTTTTTGAAAAGGTCATATAGTCTTATTAAGTTATTCTAGCCATTAATTTACTAACAATTGCTAAAAAAAAATATTATTTGCAAGAGTGAGCTTGCGGCCTGTGATGATATGTGCATAAGATTTTAATTGGTAGTTAACTAACTTCCATTTAATTCTGCCTAGATGGAATTAACTAGTTTTCTATACTATTTTTAGGGACCGGGGATTAACAAGTTTTTCTCATGCATAGCCTTTTGCTTCTTTTTTTTCTCCATTGGGATGGAATTAACTAGTTTTTTTATTCTTCTTTTAGGGGGATTAACAAGTTTTCTCTTGCATAGCCTTTTGCTTCCTTTTTTTCTTCAATGGGACACTCTATCTAAAAAAATATAATCTTATGTATCTACATGTGCGAATGGTTGATTAGAGCGCCGACTTAGCCTAGTTTAGTTAAGGCAGCCTTTGATTAATTGATTTGTCTGCTCTTGTCTTGTCTAGCCTTTACAATATTCTTTCCTTTTAGTTTGCGATTACACGCGTAGTACAAGCATCTAAGAAAGGCCGTAATCGCATTTGTGCCAGGACATATTCCTATATACATAATTAATTGCAACACCATAAGGTTTCTGTAATATCTCTATTCCCATACTATACAAATATACGAATAAATGGGCCAATGAGTAGGAGTACTTACAGTATAACTTTTGTTTTGTGTTGTTCGTCCCTTCATGTTACAACTTCTTGACACATCCATGCATCATGGCATGCAGGACTAGCTGCGAATGAACATCCAGAGGAAGCCAGGAGACTGGAACTGCAAGTCCTGCCAGCACCTCAACTTCGGCCGCCGTGACTTCTGCCAGCGCTGCCGTGCCCCACGCCCGGACCTGCAGCTCAGCGACGGCCGCAACACAGGTGGCGTGCTGACCTCCCTGGACGTCCGCCCGGGAGACTGGTACTGCAACTGCGGCTACCACAACTTCTCCAGCCGCGCCAGCTGCTTTAAGTGCGGCGCCATCGTGAAGGACTTACCAGCGGGCCAGGGTGGTGCTGGAGCTGCTGAGGGCGACTTTGCTCGCGGCCGTGAGGGCAGTGGAGTTCGTGCCGGGTGGAAATCTGGCGACTGGATATGCACTAGGTGAGCTAGCTATTCTATTCACTTCCAATATGTATGCATGGCAAGAAACAGTGGCATGCATGCATTTTTTTTAAAGATGGAAGTTAATTAAACAACAGCAATTGTGGAAGTTAATCTTATGGGGTTGACACAAAAGTTCCTGTATTTGTCTTTCTTTCTTTTTTACCAGGCCTGGTTGCAATGTGCACAACTTTGCAAGTAGGATTGAGTGCTATAGGTGCAATGCACCTAGGGAAGCAGGTATATATGTCTTCCTCAATTTGCAACTGTGCTATTTCGGTGTGCCTTTTATGTGCCTCTTTGATCAGCTACATCCATCCTGATATAAGTCTACATGCCATTATCGACGCAAACAAGCTCAAAAACTGATAACAATAATTAATTATAGTGGAATTCTACTGGGCGCAGTAGACAGTAGCTATCTAATCAACCAATTCTTTTTTTTTTTTTGAAAAATAGCAGGAGAAAAATCAATCAATCCTTAAATCATTGGTTCGCAGATGGGTGCTTTTAATCTCTGCCGATGCTCTGATTTTAAAAAGAACTTATTCTATCGTGTGGCAGGCACCGGGCAGTAGGGAAAGGACTGACCCGACCAAGGCCACGAGATGTGACGAGCTGGCCAAGGATGCAGCCGTCTATTGTCACACACAAGCTGCGATCCAGAATGAATTTACACATAGTAATATGCTGTATTTCCAAGTATATATAATACTACTGCATGGTTGCGAGGGTGGAGAAGTACCCTAGGTTCCCAATTGTAACGTGTGTTTTCTGCCTTTCGACGTTGGTTCAGTCATTCCTGAATCGTACGGCTTGATGTACCTGCATAATTGATCCTAAACATCCTATATAAATGACGTAAAAGTCGACGTACTCCTGTTGTTGTTTCATTTCGAGCTATATATGCATCTTTGTGGCGTAGACGATCGTGCTAGCGATTGTGGGTCTGTTTAAGGCTTTTGTCTAGCTCTGTTTGACGAGGCTGTCAGGATGTTGTACTGGTCTTTGCACGATTCGTCCGTACCCCAGTGGATGTAAGCATCTATTCTCCACACTTGTTGACACGCCAGCAGGGGGTGTACGAACGGCCTCGATCAAGGATAAGTTGTCCGCGAACATCACATGATCATCGCGACGCGCGTTGCCCGTCGGTGTCGCCCGCTCGCGTGCGGGATGCTACCAGACGTGGCGCGGACCACCCCCGTCGGCGGGCACGTCAATGGCTTTTTGGCTAGTTTCTTTGGGCATATTGCCCGATCTGGCGCTCTCACCTGAGGTGCGCGGGGTCAAAGAGCGCACGAGAAAAGATGGCACGGTCGGATTATGCGCGAGGAGCACGATGAAAGAGCGCTGCACATCAGCGAGAGGAGGTGGCGTATTATTACCGTCGGATCTCCCCTCCTTCCGCCGCATCACCTTCTCCCTACGATTCCATCGCCGCTTTTGTCCCCTCCACGTCCTACCCCTACACCGCGGCTGACTCGACTGCACCACCTTCTTCTCACACGCTTCACGATTGTGCTACCTTTCTTATGCGCTCTATGACCACGTCACCTCCCCTCGCGTGCTTAACACGCGAGGAGGTCAAATAAGGTATTTCCGTGCCCTGAAGCCAAATTGGCCATGAACTCACGTGACACATCAGCGAGAGGAGGGCCCTATAAGTAGGCCTACTCCTACTTTTGATGCCTGTGGCCACAGGTCTGCTAGGCCTCACATGTCATCGGCACACGCCACCGCCTCCTTCCAATCCAACCGGAGCGGCTCAGGAGGTGTTGTGACCCCTGCATATAACTATATGTGCAGTCCCCTAAAAATAAAAAAGACTTTAAAAATTCAAAAAATTGTAAAAAATATTTTTAAAAATACATTATTAAAAAGTAATCTTCTAAGTACTTAAAAAATACTTTTTAGTAAAAAATATTTTTTAAATAATACTTTTTATGTATCCAAAAATACTTTAAACTATTTTAAGTATTTTTTAATTGGGTATTGATAAACATCATCCGGATGTTTTCTTTCTAACTATCATCCAGATTTGTGACCGTTGGATTAGAAATCTAAGGGCCACAAATTCTCCCCACCCCCTCCAGAAAAAATTCTCCCCCTCCAAAAAAAGAGACCGTTGGATCTCTAATCCAATGGTCCAAAATTTGGATGATTGTTAGGAAAAACATCTGGATGATACATATACATACCTTTTTTTTAATTTTAGCAGACACGTGTCGTCGTGCGGACACTCCTGCCATAGTTATGTGCAGGCCACGACACCTGAGCCGCTCCCCAATCCAACTACCTACCCTTGCCGGGAAGCTGCAGCTACCCAGCTAGACGAGCACCCGCCCCGCCCCCGCCATGCCCATCCACCTCCGCGCCCACGCCTTCGCATCCAACCCACTGCGCGGTATCCCCCTCCGCCGCCGCCCACGCCCTCCACTCCCTCCTTGATGGGGCGGACGCCGCCCACCAACACCTCTCTAAGATACTGCCGCCCCCTCGCTCGCTCCCCGGACCCTCCTCCTCCGCCGCCGCGGAGGCGCCAGCCTGGCGCCTCGCGTGGCTCCCCGTCCCCGGCGTCCCCTCGGATGCCTTCGTGTTCTTGGGCGCACACGGCGAGGAGGAGGGCAAGGACTCAAGGAGGCCGCGGCATACTGGGCCGTCGACGTCAGCGAGGGAGAGGGCGCCAGGGTCGGCGGCGGGGGGGATGGGTCGGCGTTTGTGGATTTGAGGACGCTCATGGTGGCCACGGACTGCAGGGATAATGACGCCACGAGGGAGCTCGCCATCGCCGGACAGGTACGTGCCGTTAATTTTTTTTTTGTTTCTTCACTCTTTGAGTTCTTATCAACTAGTACTGACAAGTAAAAAGCCCCGTTAATTTAGAGACATTTGTGTGGTTGGGGACTACAAAAGGCAAGCTTGATTTGATTTCTGATTCGAGCAGGCTCGGGCACTGCTAGAATGGCATAACACAGCAAAATTTTGCGGAGCGTGTGGAGCAAGGGCAGTTCCTACTGAAGCTGGAAGGCGAAGGCAGTGCAGCAACGAGTCCTGCAAGAAGAGGATACACCCTCGAGTTGATCCCGTATGATTTGTGCTCTATTCCTGACCTTTGCATAGTGTCTGCAGTTGACAATGGCATCTGGTGATTTGTATTCACGCTTTCCCTATCCCTTTTGGTGTATTGCAGGTTGTGACTATTTTGGTCATTGATAAAGAAAATGATCGTGCGCTTTTATGCCGTCAGTCAAGATTCGTACCTCGAATGTGGACTTGTCTTACTGGTTTTATAGAGGTGCAAATTACCTCTTCTCATTTCTTATTTACAGCTGTTCATGCCTATATCTTGTGCATATTATTATGCTCTTGCTTGATTCTTGTTGTAATTTTCTTAAGCTTGTTTTGGGTGGGATGGGAAGGAAGGAGGCTAAAAATAACTTAGTGCACAAATAGCAGGACTAAAAGTTTCTGCTACACCCAGATTGTAATTGCGTACTGCATATCCTGGTTGAATCTTATAACAAGTTATTAGTTATCATTGCCTCAGAAGAACTTTACTAAGCAGAAGAACTTGAATTTGAATTGCTGGGGAAAATACCCAAATGGAATCTCAATAGCAGGGAGAAAATTTTACCCCATCAACACACTATCATGTGCTTTTGTAACTTGGCACTTCCGTAGCTGCCAAGCATGAGATCCTGAAAATTGGGTTTGACCTGTTAGGCATCCAGTAATTATTTGTACACAATGAAGATCCTCTTAGATATCTAGTATTTGTTATGTTATTACACAGTATGTTTTCATTTGATCAGCTGAAACAGGTAAGGGGTGAATAAGCTGGTTTTGAATTTCGTAAGATTCAGCATTAAAGTTTAGTGTGATTTTCCTGAGTAGAATGAATTCATTTCGAAAATTAAAAAGCAACTCATGTTCTTGTTAAATTTCGTCCTAAGCTTATGCTGACTGCAACTTTCAGTGTATAGTGTAGCTAACAAGCTCATCATCTTCTTGTACACTGCAACTGTTCTGTTTGTAGCCAGCGAAAGCTTGGAAGAGGCAGTGAGAAGGGAAACATGGGAAGAAACTGGTATTAAAGTTGGGGAAGTCATTTACCACATTTCTCAACCATGGGAGAACAATACTAGAAGATTAGAAATGTGTTTTCATGTTTGTACTGTCAAAAATACAGAAGTACTTGTACAGTTGCACAAATACTTAGGTTATCAGTTGCAAACTAATGTATTTTCAGTCACATGTTTTCTTGTACTAAACCAGAGAGTGTTCATGTTGCATACGATTCTCTTTTTCAGTAGCACCTATTAGATGCGTATTATACCTGTGTATTTTTCCATTGTATAAGGGATTATCTACATGTATACTACACTTGTACGTGTATATATATTAGCTCATAGGTCTCATGATGAATACAAGCGCTGCTAGGGTTTTGCCTGGCTGCCGCTGTTCTTCCTCAATCGTCACCGCTTTATCGTGCTTGTCGCTGCTGCTACTTGGTCCTTCACCGCTGGACCGTCGGGTCCGACCGGCTCTTCTCGTGCGCATCCTTCTTCCACCAGGATCTGGACTCCTCCGTGCCGGATCCGACTCACCGCCGCCGGGCTCTTTGCCAGATCCAGCCGGATCGGGCTCCCCCAGCCAGGCCGCTCGGGTCGTTAGCGCTGCGGATCTAGAGGTTGTACGCCGTCGTGAGGTCATGGAGCCGCCAGAGCCATCGTCGCCGGAGGTGTCGTCGCTGTCGGTTCTCCCCGCCGCTGGATGTCATCATCGTCGCTCGGATCTTGGAGCCGTAGCTCATCGCCGAATCGGGAGCGATCGCTGCCGACGTTGGTCGCCGTCGCCTGCCATCGATGGACGCCACCAGATTGGGAGCGATAGTTGCCAACGCCGGTTGCTACCGCCTGCCAACCGGTCGACGGCGGCTCACCGCCGTCCGGTGACCTCCCCCTGGTGAGGTCTAGTTGCCTGGTGGGATCTAGTTGGTCTTGACCGACCGAGTCGGTCTTATCCTCTTGACCGAACCCAAAAAAAAGAAAAAAAAGGAAAGAATGAAAAAAAGAAAAGAAAAAGGAAAAATGATGTCCTTTTCAGGCTCTGTTTCTGTTCCTCACTGCTTAGTGATCTTTGATGGTCTCAATTATCGGGACTGGTTTTAGCATATACGCCTCCACATGCGTGCTCAGCGTCTTTGAGAGTTTCTTACTAGCGAGTTGTCTTGTTCATCTCACCCTACTCTACCTACTGAGCCTGTACTCCCAAAGGATGATTCTGAAGATGCTTGTACAAAGGTATTTGAGCCTTTTTAGGATGCCATGGAGACTTTTAAAACTCATATGCTATTTACAAGACATGGATTGATAAGTATGCTCGTGTTTCTGCTATTTTGGTTGCTAGCATGGAGGTCTATTTCATTGGTGATGTCGTTGGTTTGGCTTCCGCACAGGTGATGTGGGCACATCTACACAACCGCTACGAGCCATCTGCTGATTCCTTGTACCTTGTTATTGTGTGTCAAGAGCAGTCGCTGCAGTAGGGAGATGTCACTGTGGACAAGTTATATGCTCAACTATCCGCGTTATGGCGTCAGATTTACTCTTTGGGGCCAGATGTTTGCCGCACCTGTCAGTGCTGTCAACATCATCAGTCTCACTTGGAGTTTCGCCGCATCTACGATTTCTTGACACATCTCCGGGCTAAGTTTGAGTAGACTCGTGCTCAGTTGCTGGCCCGCCACCCTCGTGTGACTCTTTTGGAGGCCCTTGCAGCTATTCGTACTGAGAAGATTCATCTACGTGGTGCAGGTCTGCTGCTGTCACCGTCATCTCTTTCAGTTTTGGCAGCCCCTCTAGCTTCTACACCTACTGTGCCTCCGGTTACTCCTTCCTCAGTTGCGCCTCCACTAGTGACAACTACTGTTGGTAGGAGACTCCACTGCACATATTGCAACAAGGATGGACATATGGAGCAGTTCTGCTACAGGAAGAAGGATCTTCGTCGTGGTGGCCGTCCTCCGATGGGCACTGGAGGTTCCTCATCTCAGCGGAGTCTTGGTGCTTCTGACACTCAGCAATTTCTCACACTACTAGGTCGTATGGTTGCTTCTGCATCGTCCGGTTCTATTGGTTCTGCTACTCAGTCTTCCGGTAGAAGACCACCTTCTACTTCTCCTTCCTCAGGCGTATCATCTTGGATTCTTGATTCTGATGCTTCCTTTCATATGACATCTAATTCCACCTGTCTTATTTTCATTAGTCATTTAGCTGTTTCTATCTTTGTTCAAATAGCAGATGGTACCTATCTTTCTGTCGCAAGACGAGGCACTCTTTGCAATTCATCTTTTCATGTTCATGTTGTTTCTCATGTTCCAAAACTAACCATGCAGCTCATATCTGCCGGTCAGCTCACGTGTGGACAAGCAAGAGCTTGAAGGTAATTTTTATCCTATGTTGCAGCAACTGATTCTTCCTCTTTCCTGTAGCAACTGATTGGTCTGGTCCATTTTATCCTATGTTGCAGTTAGTCTTCTGTTATTTTCTTCCATTTGCAATATCTTACAAGAATAAATAGAGATTAAATACTGCTGAAACCAAACTTAATTAATCTGCTGAAACCAAACTTAATTAATTTGCTAAGTTGATGATCTACATTATAAAAAAAATCCAGAAATTGACCTTACAATAATTCTGGTAAAGCTTCGGCTCTGATTTCAAATGCCATTCTTTTGTCATACATGTAGATGCCCAATGGAGCAGCCGCGAGGATGTCAAGAAAGCACTAACACTTGCAGAATACGAGAAAGCTCAGAGAACAAATGCGCTCAAGGTCAATCAGATGTGCAAGGGTGCTGAGAAAGGGCAGAGCAGCTCTGCTGACCTCAATTTGGAAAGTGGGGAACTTGCTCCAATGTTCTTCCCTGGACCCTTGCCATTGTTCATCACCTCATTTCATCATGGGCTTTTGAAGGAGCACCAAAGGTGCCTAGCTCCTCCTCCAACGTTTGAGCCTGGACCCTATTATTCAGTTTCAATAGACGGCGCGATATATAGTGAATTGAAACATTGTAGTTACATGTATCTCTTACATTCTTGTTAGTGTAGATATGATGTTATTCATTGCCGGTTGTAATAAATGGTCAAGAGAAGTACACCAGGTTTGCCGGACGATTTGGCGACTTGGCGTTACCGAACATGTGTATCCATTGCTAGTTATTGGCATTTTGATTCTGAGGATATGATATGTAACCATGCATAGGTACAGCACAGATGCACTTGCATATGTATTTGCCTCCCCAGAGAATTGGCATCACGTATTATTTGCCAGATTTACTCGCAGCCAAGTGCATTCCTTAACTTGATGTTGGTATTCTGCCTGGACAAATTGGAAAATTTCAAGTTAATTTGCCTCTTAGCATCATAATGGAAGCAGCTATATGGACAAACTGAAATGAACTGCCTATGGTTGCAAACTCTAATGACGTGTGTGTGAGCCAATGGCAACGTAACTTTCTGCAACGCATCACTGTCTCGTCTTCAGAGTTCAGAGTCGGAAGTCATACATGTGGCGTCTAGTTGAAACACACCAAGCATTATTGCTTGGCTAGTCTAGCGCACAATAACAAGAAGCAATCTGCATCAATCTCCAACTAGTCAACTCAAATCCGAAGACTAAATTTGTAGAATAGTCGAAGGATAGCAACAGCGTAGCAGCGATGTGCCTTCAATTTCATGTTGGAAGAAATACATATTCAAACATAGAACGGCACAGATCGATGCATAAGCACGTGCCACAGTGTCACTAGGTACCATACAAAATTGCAATCGAGTCAAGCAAAGCTGTGGAAATTGGAAATTGTGTCTCGAAAACAAATCAGAGGTGCAAGATCAGTTGCTGAGGCACATCTCTGAAATCTATCGACTACTAACTGCATAAGAACAAGAAGCAATTGGGCAATCAGCATCGCATCTCCAAGTGGTCAGCACAAACCAGTCAAAGATGTCCACTACTCATCTTGTTGTGCAATGTGTGCACCATATTTTCCGATATCCGCAGCTGCAACAAGATAAGCCGCACTGCTGTGTACTCGTACCTTGCAGAGCTCTGATCTGATCAGCCATGGCGGTCGGCATCGTCTCCGAAAGCCAGGACCGCCACTACGGCGGAAGGGTCACCGCCTTCGTCGTGCTGTCGTGCATCACCGCCGGCATGGGCGGTGTCATCTTCGGCTACGACATCGGAATCGCAGGTACAGTACTAGTACATGCCATGCATGAGCAAGTTGCACGAGCAAACCAGCAGCAATGGCTGACACGTACGTGCAACGTGCAGGTGGCGTGTCGTCGATGGAGCCGTTCCTGCGGAAGTTCTTCCCGGAGGTGTACCGGCGGATGAAGGGCGACACGCGGGTCAGCAACTACTGCAAGTTCGACAGCCAGCTGCTCACGGCCTTCACCTCCTCGCTCTACGTAGCCGGGCTCCTCACCACCTTCCTCGCGTCCCGCGTCACGGCAGGGCGCGGCCGCCGCACATCAATGGTCCTCGGCGGCGCCGCCTTCCTCGCCGGCGCGGCCGTCGGCGGAGCGTCGGTCGACATCTACATGGTCATCCTGGGCCGGGTGCTCCTCGGCGTCGGCCTCGGCTTCGCGAACCAGGCCGTGCCGCTGTACCTGTCGGAGATGGCGCCGTCGCGGTACCGCGGTGCGTTCAGCAACGGCTTCCAGCTCAGCATCGGGATCGGCGCGCTCGCGGCGAACGTGATCAACTTCGGCACGGAGAAGATCAGGGGAGGCTGGGGGTGGCGCGTCTCGCTGGCGCTCGCCGCCGTGCCGGCCGGGCTCCTCACCCTCGGCGCGCTCTTCCTCCCGGAGACGCCCAACAGCCTCGTCCAGCAGGGCAAAGACCGCCGGGACGTGAAGCTCTTGCTGCGAAAGATCCGCGGCACCGACGACGTCGACGGTGAGCTGGACGACATCGTCGTCGCCAACAGCGGGACAGCCGGCGGAGGCGGCCGCGGCCTGCGGATGCTCCTCTCCCAGCGACGGTACCGGCCGCAGCTCGTCATGGCCGTCATGATACCGTTCTTCCAGCAGGTGACGGGGATCAACGCGATCGCGTTCTACGCGCCGGTGCTGCTGCGCACCATCGGCATGGGCGAGAGCGCGTCGCTGCTGTCGGCGGTGGTGACGGGCGTCATCGGCGTGGGCTCGACGTTCATATCCATGTTCGCGGTCGACCGCTTCGGCCGCCGCACCCTCTTCCTCGTGGGCGGCGTGCAGATGCTCGCGTCGCAGGTGCTGATCGGCGGCATCATGGCCGCGAAGCTTGGCGACGACGGCGGCGTGAGCAAGACATGCGCCGCGGTGCTCATCCTCCTTATCGCCGTATACGTGGCCGGGTTCGGTTGGTCGTGGGGGCCCCTGGGGTGGCTCGTCCCCAGCGAGATCTTCCCGCTGGAGGTGCGGTCGGCGGGGCAGAGCGTGACGGTGGCGGTGAGCTTCGTGTTCACCGTGTTCGTGGCGCAGGCGTTCCTCGCCATGCTGTGCCACATGAAGGCCAGCATTTTCTTCTTCTTCGCGGCGTGGCTCGCCGCCATGACGGCGTTCGTGTACCTCCTCCTGCCGGAGACGAAGGGGATGCCGATCGAGCAGGTCGCCACGGTGTGGGGCGAGCACTGGTTCTGGAGGAGGGTCGTGGGCGCCGACGAGGCGCGAGCTAGCGGGAAGCTCTGAAAAAAGCGACGCGTATCTGTCCGTCCGTTTATGTAGCAGCCATCACTCTAGGCCATGCTGATGCTCTGGTCAGAAATCAGAATAGATTCAGAGTTGTCGGACTGCATCAAGATTCAAGAGCAGAGTTAGTTTTTGATTGTTTGTTGCTGATCAAACGAGGAAGTGTGCTGCCATTTCAAGATTCAGAAACGTTCTTGTCCTGAATCCGATCACGCGGGAAGTGTACTACCATTTGATCTGATCGCTGAAGAAAGCAGTGCTGGGCTGCTCCGCTCGTCCGGCAAGTGCTATTAGCAATCGCTCATCGTGCATCGCCAGAATTCCGACGTGTCGCATGCGTCGGTTACAGCACATACTCAAAAGATTACATGACATACAGTTTAAAGGAGTTTTTTTAGGGACATACAGTGTAATGGAGCCTGAACCTTGAAATTCTTGATTGGATATGTTAAACAGAAAAAGACCGATTTATAATAAATATGCTAGAAATTTTCAAAAAAAAACATCTCTCGCCCTTAATTTGATGGATCCTAATTTTAATGGCATAGATTTGATAATTGACTTAGAGATATAAGAATCTATTTATATCTATACTAATTATACACTTAGAGAAAGATCTATCTACCAATCTGGTAGACCCGAGTTATAATGGCTCATATTAAAAGAAAGAGTCTATGTCAAGTTCAATCCAAATTAAGAGAAATTTAGAATTAAAAATAAAGAAAACATAGCAATTTGATCTCCATACGACTTCCGAAATAACATCCACAAATAACTAAAATTCACAATAATAATTAAACAAAAATGAGCAAATTAAAAAAGAGTTCATGTCAAGACAATCTAAATTAACTAAAATTCAAAATAAAATAAAATTAGCAATCTAATTTCTATATGAATTTCAAAGTAAACCTCTAAAAAACTAAATTCGAAATAATAAATAAAAGAAAATAGAACTTATTTTTTATACGAATTCCAGCCTAAAACTAAAAAGAAAATCCACATCAAGTACAATAAAACATGTAAATTCAAAATAAAAGTTAAAGGATGATTAGATATTTGATTTGCAAATGAATTTGGAACCTATCTATTTTATATACTGAAAGTCGATGACATGTCTATTAGTGTTGATAAGGAAAAGAGAAATATACTAGAAATTCTCAAAAAAAAATACATCCATCCTCGAATCAGTGAACCCTTATTATAGTAAATAAATGGTTACATTTGGATGTCCTGAATAAAACAAGGAATCGTATAAGACAAAGCTACTCATTATAGATTTTGGATAAACCCAATAAATAACAATAATTCGAAAATGGCCCATACTAAAAGGCACGTACACGAGGAAAATAGGGACGTGGACATGCAAAATAAATAAGTAAAAGCCATGCATGTGAAAAAAATGGTACTTGGCAAGAAAAAAAGAAGAAACAAAAAAAAGACAAAGCATATTCTACTCGCACGCTTCCTAACAACGTGTGCTTTACAATTTTAATTTTTTGTTAGAATCGCCATCGATGTGGTAGATTCTAATTAAACTATATCAACGATTGGGTGTTATCTATCATACAATAAAAGTTTAAGATGATTGATTACATCACCTAAGAAAAAAGAGAAAATGTTTGACACGAGAAATCGCTATTAGGATTTTTTACCTCGGGGTATAAGGTACGGGCGTACGAATATACTAAAATACACAAAGATAAATAAACACAAAAAAGATAGGAAAAACATGCATGTTATTCATTCATTTGATAATAACAAAATTACAAGTTCTCTTTACATGATTGCGCTCTGTAGCATACTTTGCATAGCAGGCCTGACTTAAACGGTGTGGTGTCCTAGTTTCCAGGGCCTCTAAAGGCTCCTAGTTAATTATATCCGTGGGGAAAACCCACGGAATACCTCCGATTAAGTTGCGCATTGGTCGTCGTTTTTGGTCTTCGCTTTATGTTCTTCATACATATAATGAATGATTGATATGAATGTGGGTGTTGTTGTTATCCATAGCTTTGTCAATCTATGGGGCCATTGATAGCGTAGCCTTTGCACCGGCTGCGCCCGCCTATGCTGTTCGACGTCGTCAAGCAACACAACAGAATGAGGTGATTAAGAGTGTGCATGGGTCACGTCAAGCACGACTGATTTGACAATAATGGCAGCAAAAATCGATGCCGTGGGCATATTGGTAGTCAATAACCATCATGGTCAAAATCCATCAAATGTTGTCTGTGGTTGAAAGCCATCATGGCTGAAATCCATCAAGAGTCATCCGTGGTCAAAAGCCAATATGGTCAAAATCCATCGGAAGTTATCTGTGATAGAAATCCATCATGGTTGAAACCCATCAGGAGTCATCTATGGTCAAAATCCATCGGAAGTCATCTATGGTCAAAAGTCATTGTGCATCGAAGCAGCTAGTAGTCGCAAGCCACTAGACATCAACAATAGCCGGTAGTCGAAAACCACCAGAGGTTGTCTGCGGTCGAAAGTCCTCATGGTCAGAAGTCATACTCGAAGAAATGTTGTAGTCATAGTCAGAAGCCATACTCGGAAGAGCACTGTATCACACAGTCAATAGTCGTACTCGGTGGAATACTGTAGTAGCCGGTCGATAATCGTACTCGTAGGGTATAGTAGCATCACGGTTGTAAGATGTACCCTTAGAGTATTGTAGCACCATGGTCAGAGGCCATACTCGTAGAGTACTTGAAGAAGTACTGTGCCGTGATGGTCGGACGCCATACTCGAAAGAATAATGTACCACACGGTTGATAGTCGTACTTGGCAGAATACTATAACACCCGGTCGGAAATCGTACTCATAGGGTACAATAGCATCATGGTCATAAGCTGTACTCGTAGAGTACTGCAGTACCATGGTCGGAGGTCATACTCATAGAGTACTGTAGCACACCGGTCGAAGGTCGTACTCGTAGAGTGTTGTACCTCATAGTCGTAAGCAGTACTCGTAACATCATGGTTGAAGACTCCCGTGTATCAATGGCGATCGATGGTGTTTGAGTTCAGCGAGTGGCAGATGACGCTTATGCATTGTGAGCGATCGGAGACGTTTGGTAATTAAGGACCAAGCTTTAGTGTCGTTGACCTAAGCACTTCAGTACAACCATATATTCCAGAATGAGATGGACTTGGCTAAATAATTTGCAATGTATTAACTTTGGTTTTGCTATTTAGATGAATGTGAGTGTCGGTGATGATAATTTATTTCTACACGGTGCAAGAGAGGACTTTCAACTGGGCGGTAATGTCCTTCGGTGGTGAAACTTAGCGGGTGAAATTAGATTGGGGTAGCACATTATAAAGGCCTCATGATAATCACTTAGTCACATGCCTACAGAAGTGTGTATCGACCGACATATTATGATCATCTCGTGTAGGTAAAGTTGTACATCCTGTATAGAGTGGGATCTCAATCTATTCAAATATTTGTGTCTCTGGTCATGGATATCGCTTGGTGATACCACACTTGGTTAGATTTTCTAGTTTTCTAAAATAGTTTGGGAAAGGTATGGATGGTGGGTATCCATACTAGAGAAAGTTGGGCATGTGAAAGCCATTCATGCTAGTACACGAGGTTTATGATGAAAATTTTGTGCCATCTTTGTTGGTGTAGGTGATGGAGACCTACACTAGACAATATATGATCAATTATGATTACCTTCAGCTATTACAAGTCTGTATTTACTTATTGCTTTACAGTATCTTTTACAATCTACTATCATTTTGTAAATGGAAAATTTGCTTTGAGCAACAAACCAAGATAAAATAGACTTCCTTTGATAAAGCCAAACATGTAGATAATGGTAGTTGATGTAAGTCTTGCGAAGTACATTTTGTACTCACGATTGCTTGTTGAACACTATCAGATCAAGAGAAAGATCCCTTGGTTGGCTACTTTTATTTCACGGGATTTAGTGACGCCGCCGCCGATTACTAGGTGTTAACCCCAGTTGGTTGCCCATAGGAATAAGGCTAATCACTTAGGCCATTATCCTTTATGTACCGTTTATTTCCGCTACAAGTACTCTCTATGTGAACTTTTAGCTGGTTGGCCTCTTTTGTGTAAAATTTAGTTTTATAGACTTATATATGATTGCTTAATACTATTTGCTACTATTTTATTTAATCTTGTATAGATGTGATGCAACAATGTATATGTATGTGCTAGCTACTGATCATAGGACTAGCATGATAAACACATAGGATTCAGGATTAATCTTCCATATCCGACAGTGTTGGTATAAGAGCCATACTGACAGTAGATTAAATCTTAGTTAGAATGACCGTTAGTTCAAGGATTTGTGAACTTCCAAAAGTTATTTCAAACTTAATGAAGGCTTGTAAAAAATATAGCACACTATTGCTATTTTCTCCTCATCTCATCCTTAGTATGATTTTATTACCTTGTTCCCATTTGATTTACTAATTAAAATTACTTACCCTTCTTCTCTTCTCTTCCAAAATTTAATATAGGAGATGTTTATGCCAATCCCCTATGATAAGTATCATGAAGATTTGGACCATAATTATAATGACTAGACTTATAGGATAGATTGCTAGAGCTAATTTCGGTTTAGTGAGACATACATATTTTCTCTAGTTATGTATTCATAGTATAGGTGCTGCGGTGTGAATCTTTTGTTTAAAAAGTTAATTTCGCTGTCCGTGCAGTGTTTGTGTGTTTATTTGAGCTTTTAGTTAAGTACCATAAGTCTCCGTAGTTTCCAGTCTTATCTGTTGCTATTTTTCTCTTACCTTTAAGAAAATGGGTAATTATTGGGTGATGTTCTAAAAAAATTCTAATATTTGAATTTTTTTTGTGTGATTTATAACCCTTTTTTTTTATATGTAGTTTTTTTTATTATCCATAGCATATATATTGCTAAACTAATTAAATATTTTGTGTAAAGACTGTTGGGACGAACAGTTACTGAAGTTTTAACGTACATGAACAATCATTACGGGACATCATTATCAGCCCTCCTCATGTCAACATCCACCGCAAGAACAATAATTGAGAGGACAAATCAATACTTATTCCCGGCCAATACAATGCCCGATGCCTCCCCAACCATTTCCTCAAATCATGCATCGCCATTTGTCATCTTCCCCTGCGGATCATCGAGAACACGAGCCTTGTCTTCTTGATCGGAGCCAACGAGACGAAGCATCTTCGAACGCAGAACACGAGGACGCTTTGTTGATCTCCAACGAAGAACACATGGACGACAGTGAAGTTTCTTTCAGACACAGGAGTCGATATTAGCAGTATTAGTAGTACTATCGCCCATGAGGGGTTGATAAGGTTGCAGAAGTTTCTTTCAGACACCTCGGTGTTGTACTGCTGTGGTGCCTGAATTATTTGACGAACTGATTGCTACGTCCATCTGTCCACGTTGCCCGAAAGATGGATCATCTCTATGCACATATCTATCCACGTGGCCTGGAAGAAGAAGGAACTGGTAACTTCGCATGTTCTTTTCTAATGCTAGGCACACTTGTCGTTTTTTTTTTACTGTCAGAAAAAATCCTATAAAATTACCACCTTCCATCCAGGCAGGGACTTACGAATTCCTGCGAGATTACGGATGTTCTTTTCAGCTTCTAAAAGCTATTTTTTGATTTTTCTACAGTAACTAACTTTTAAACGGAGTATATTTTTAAGATAAAATATACTAATTAATTGTAGTACATACTGTACCGACTTCATTTATATCGGTAAAAATCACACATGAGTTTCTATTACTCTATAATCTCTCATATGAACAGTCTAAAAATCATAAATCATAGTAAAAATTATAAGTTTCAACCAAAATAAATAGGCCCTACTTCGTTTGGAACGGACCTAGGTTAGAGTGGAAACGACCAACACCATAGGATTACGGGCCCGGTGGCGCGGAAATATTACTAGTACTGAGCTTGTATGAGCTCTCTCTCTCTCTCTTGTTGCCAATAAGGGCTCTCAGAAATATACCCTATAGATAAGTAGGGTCCACTAGTCAGCGACTCGTGGGAGGGATTTCATACACGTTAGGTCTGCAGGTAGCAGGCACCCGGGTGGAGCCTGCGAGAACGTCGGCAAGATAGAGAAGAAAACCAACGCGAGCCGCGAGGTAAGTTCGGGCTCCATTAGTACAGAAGCTTTCAATGCGTGAGATGAGGTGAGGGTCACCTCATAGAATACAATGAGTATTTTATTTTGTTGAATAAAAATTATCCGTTTCTTTGCATAGGATATTGGACAGTAGGGTGTAATCAAAGCGAATATGAAAAGACTAATCACTGAGATGTCAAAGGAAGAAAATTTAGTATTTCCCATTTGTTTAAATGTGATAATCTATCTATATGTTATCTTATTCCTAAGTGAAGTCACAATAGATTTTCTCATATCACTTGATATACAGATATATACGGACGGATATCACTTATCCCGTATCATATTTCATATTTTTTTCTCGGAATCATAATCGAATACGGTTAGTATCAGATACCCATCTACCTTTTCTATATTCGTTCTGTGAGTCTTGATCGGTCGATCAGATGAAAATTATTCGCTTCATTTGCACCCCTACAACTAATCGTACATAAATCGATCTATCTATTCAGTATTCATCGATAAATCGATCTATCTATTCAGTATTCATCGATGCCTACGTGGAGGCTTGGTGTGTGGCCAACCGGGGCCTACATGCCAATCATGCATCGGCCATTAGGCTAGCTAGTCATCACAACGGTTGATAATACTATCTTATAAGGAGGGAGCGCATAGGAGAGAAGGAATCAAGAAAGCGAATTGGTTGTTGGAAACCAGTAGAATTAAAGGCTTGTGCTGTTGTTGATCGTGTCAAGAAGACAAGAAGAGGAGGGGGAGGAGGAAGGAGAAGAGATCAGATGTTGATCTTGGAGCTGGGCATCTGGCTGCTGCCGTTAACGCTGCTGCTGGCGCCGGTGCGGCAGATGGTGCGCCTCGTCGACGAGCTGCAGCGGATCTTCCTCCTCGTCGCCTGCAGACGGAGGCGGCCGACGTTCGGCGAGGTGTGGAGCCGCCTCGACCGCCTCGACTCCGCCACCGTGATCGCCTGAGTATTACTAGTACCACCTGCATAACTGCTGCTGCTCCTCCTCCTTTGTATATTTGTGCATCCTAAATGTGTTAATTCTTCAAGAAACGATGCTCTTCTGAGTCTGTGCTTTCTGTTTCGATTTTGATTTTTGTTTTGGTTTTTTGGTTTTCGTTTTTGCTTCCGTGCATACACACATATATATAGGAAAAATACCTTATATATTTATGTGTGTGTAATTATGTCTCAAAAAGTTTTTTTTCGGGAGCGTATTGAGCCTCCAAACCTGATGATCAGCTGCACGTATGCTGTATAGAAAAAAAAATCTCTTATCTATTTCAGATTGTGCTGTTGATTCATTATTTGTAGAACAACTGTTGTATGCATGATGGCATCTTGTGAATTTGTTGAAGAGCTTGCAGAATTGCCAACCTCTAATAAGAAGATGACGGGTCAATGAATCTGTTCCTGTTGCGCTCTTTCTAAATAATTACTCTTTTAGGAGAATTCCACTTTTGCCCTTCCCAGCAGAAAAAGTAAATATAATTCCATAATCTCGTATTAAAAAACGTAAAGCATCATACATACGCTGACAGAATCCTTGAATATCAAAATTATCCAACTGCAGGCCAGGACTAATAAAAGATTGCATGGATAATGTGTATGTACACTTTTGCTCAAATGAAAAGAAGCCCTGAAAACACAAACCAACCATTAACATAGGCCCCAAAGATTTGTTTCTTAAGTTGCATTGTAGCATTTTAGAAATTATATGGTTGGTGTAGGTTTTAAGTGGAGGTATGGATACAGATGTCATCAGAGGCGGAGCTTAGCCTCGGGCTATCAGGGCAATAGCCCGAGGTATAGGTCAAAATTTCTCAATATGTAACATTATAGCTAACAAGCTAAATACTGATTTCCTATGCTCTCTAGTGGACTGAATCCGAGGCCCCGCCAGCAGTCTAGCTGCCAGCCCAAACTCCCAAATGCATTGCTGTCGCAGATTCGGCAACCCCTTCGCGCTACCCTGCGTCGATGTTATAAAGCTTTACTGATAATCTAATGAAAATCCAATTTTTGAAGGTAACAATTTTGACGAGAGATTAGAGACTCCTTTTTTTTTCTCTGGGAGAAATACTACAACGTTTACCGGAAAGGACCTGGGCAGCTTATAAACCGGGCGAAATCGGCAATTTTTTTCAGTGATAATTGCACGGATGGAGTGAAAGCTCAAGTGCATGCTAGTTCTGGTACTGACACTGAGGTTCTCGGAGAGAAGTATCTTGGCCTACCTACTGCTCTTGGCAGTTCCACAGAAGAAGCTTTTGAACATATCCACTCAAAAATTCGGAAGCTTGTTGGAGGATGGAGTGCGAGGAACCTGACTAGCGCAGGAAGGGAAGTGCTAATCAAGTCTATTGCTTAGGCCATTTCCGACATATTCAATGAGTTGCTTTAAACTCTCTGATAAGATTTGCAAGAAAATAACCAGTTGTATCTCCAAGTACTGGTGGGGTTGTAATGCTGAAAAAAAGGAAAATGCATTGGCAGAGGTGAGCCGTTCAAAATTAAGAGGAGGAATGGGATTCAGAGACTTACAAAAAGTTCAACCTGGCAGTGCTAGGGAAACAAGGGTGGCGACCGCTAACCAATCCGACATCCCTGTGTGCACCAGTCTTGGAAGGTAAGTACTTTCCTCATGGCGATTTCATGTCGGCACGTCGGAAAAAGAATTCATCGCAAACGAGTAGGTGATGGGACATCGATCAGCATTTGGGAAGATGCTTGGATTCCTAAAAATATGGACCGTAAACCTCTTGGTCGTTTACCCTCGGCCACTGTTCAGAAGGTTAGTGAACTGCTATCTGACGATGGTAAATCTCATAATGTGATTTGAGGCCATTTTTTTGCTCCTGATGCACGAGCAGTACTGCGTATAACATTAGGCCAATTGGAGGAGGACGTTTGGGCCTGGGCAAAGCAAGCGGAGAAACATGGTAATTATACTGTCCGATCGGGGCATCATCTTCTTGTAGATGGAGGTGTGGGGATAGCTGATTAGCTGCTGCTTCAACCTCAACAGGGACGGCAAATCCTCAGTGGAAGAAGCTGTGACACATGACTAGGCCATAAGAAAAGCTTGCGCTTCGCAAGTTGTTTGTACTCGGCTCATTTCAGGTTCGACTTAAGTTTAGCTTGAGCTCCAAACGAGTCTAACTTAGACTTGATCTTAGGCTCACGAGTTTTTACCGAGTCAAGCTTGAATAGCTCGACTTGTAGCTTCGCTTAAAAGTTAGTTACTATAAAAAAAACCCTACCATCCTATTTATGGCCGTACCACCGAAGGTGAGAGTTTTTCGGTGGAGGCCGGAGGGTGCTCCCTAATTTTGTTCCTACGAAACCTGAGATGCATCGTCGACACGTGGAGATTCAAATTGAAATCTGAGATGCCCTGGTCCAGTGTACGTGGGCGGAGGTTTCGGGTCCAACTAGCTGTGCCCAGTCTGACTACTCCCGACGAACAAAGGCTGGCCGGCCGGCCGGTCCCATCCCATCGGAGACTTGGAAAGGCCGGCCCAAGCTTGGCGCGCGGCGACCAAGTTTGCACGATCGGCGGATCTGCGCGGACCCGTTCTTCTTGCCCGTGCTGTCCTCTGCAGAAGCCACGAAATGACGGTGATCTTAACCGCTCCAACCACCACGATCACATGTGCCTCCTCCGTTAAAAAAAAACTAACAACCGTTACTATATATTTTTAATGATTATAGTATTTTTTTCAGTCATAAGTTAGGAGTTATGTTTTTTGCGAAAACACATGAGATTTACGTTTCATTTATTAAAAGGAGAAAAAAAGTACAACATAAAGGAGGAACAAGAAAACTAAAGCACGGCTGACAATGAGAGGAAGGAGCACCGGAAGAAAGAAAACGACTAAGCGTCTGTTTTTTTTTTTGGCTAGAACTTATGATTTTTGACCGTGTGCTTTGGTGTGTAGCATGAGAGATTTTTTTATCGCTTTGTTAGTCGAACTCGGGACGAGAGATTATATAGTAATATAAACCCATATGCGGTTTTTGTCGATATAAATGAAGTGAGCACAGTATATACTAAGATTCTATCTTGAAAAGATAATTCATTTAAAAGCTAGTTAATAAAGAAAAGTCAAAATTTAGCTTTTAAAAACTGGAAAGAAGAGTCACTAAGAAGGCCTAGCGTGACCAACTACTCCTACTGAAGAGTCTGGCTCTGCAGCACAGAGGCAGAGAGCTCCCCTAGTTTGGATTTGGCAGATGACGACCAAGCAATAACTTCATTCTTGATACAATTGACAGAGTCCTCGAAATCGAGCTATCGATGGTCATGCCATAATCTGTTCCACTCCTTCCAGATCATCCATTTTGAGAAGAATGATTAAAGAATCAATTACTTTGTGCTGGGAGTGAAGGATGGACTGACGAAGAACCGCCCAATGATCCTGAAGCGTCTGCGCTGTATAAGTGATGGTGCTGCCAAGTGACAACCAAGAGAGACTGCGATGCCACAGTTGCTTTGCCACCGAGCAGGAGACAAGAAGATGATCGACCAGTTTCCGGTTCTTGCTCGCAGAGAAGGCAATTGGCAGGAGCCGGAATACCTCGATTCGACAGTCTCGAGAAAGTCCAAAATCCTATGCTTTAGTCTAACCAAGTGAACAACTTTGCTTTTAAGGAGGCTCCACTTTTCTAGAGCTCGTGAGCGAAAGGTAAGAAATCCGGAATGGACTGAGCGTTGAAAGAGCCTTATAGATCAGAGATCCATTTGTTATTGCTCAAAAGCTTCGTTGACAAGTGTTTTCTTTCTGCTGCAGTTCCTCACCGTTGTCCACAGCGTCGGAACCAATTCCCGTAGGCCTATCAATCCAGAAGAAAGCGAAGATCCGTCTCCTAACTGAACGGATATTGAGGCGTAGAAGAGATCTTCAGTAACGGCGTCTCCCGGCAGATCGTTGCATGCTTCCCCTGCTGCACCCGTTTGTCATGACCATGTTACCCAGCAGAAGCAACGGATCGAGCTCACTCTCGACAAGAACACATGTGCCCGTTCTAGTGAAATATTTGCGTTGCTGATCAGTTCACTCGAAGAATCGACGAGTAAATTCCGAATAACTAGTTCAGATTGAGAGAATATGGATCTCCGTTCTTCTTTAATGTACAGTAGGTCAAGTCCATCCCTCCGATGATGGTAGCAGACAAATTGAAAGCGAATGACCACTGCTCGCTGCTGCTGTAGCGACCTGCAAATCGCAATCAACTCAAGGGATTTTCCCGGACCTGCAAGCAATCGCAGACAGAGGAACATTTATATCTCGACGACGACCCTCTCTCTGAGCGAGGGTCTTGAGTTTCCCCGGCGTTCACATCCTCTACTTGGACGATCGGAATTTTCTTGGAATATCCACCACGCTCTGATCAGGACATATATGCTTAATTTAAGTAGGTCCAGGTTGCCTGCCAATCATACGCTGAACAATGCCGTGGTCACACAGGAATCGTACACACACAAGCTCGCTGTACGCCTCAAGAGAGATGGCCATAGCATCGCTAATATTTCGCATTTACATATTAACATCGAGTACAATTTGGTCAATAATACTAACACGATTGGAAAATGACATTTCGTGTGTGGATGTCATGTGGCCCCAAGCCTTTTAGATTGTAGTATTTTTTATAGGAATTCTAGAGGATTCTAACTCTTAGGATTTTTTTTTCTATAAATGTTCCTTGGAACACAGACATTGATTTCACAGGAAAATAGACATGAGCTCAAATCTCACGTTGTTTTCCCTTTTGAGAAGCTCGATGCATTCTCTCTCTTTTTCTCGGCGCTCCCTTTTCAAAAAATATTTTCCTCTAACATTCACGTATTATTTCCATTGAACCATCCAAACACATCACCTCTAACATTTATGTGTTTTGAAATCTTTGTGGGATTCTGGCATCCATTTCTACGTTTTCCCTATTTCTGAATTCCAAAGAGGCATACGCATTTGCGGTGTTACTTAGCAACACTCTCGCAACATACGTTTAGTCACTCTTGCAACCACCAATCAACCACGCTTTACGTGCCCAATTATTTTGTTTGCCAAGACTGATTGGTGAGCTCGTGTGTGAGCGTAGCATTATTGCGTGTTTTCTCGTACACACACCCTCCTTTTCCCTTGTAATTATTTCCCTCCATTCAACTAAACCGGAGGCGCCTCTCTCTCTCATCTCTTGGCTCGCCTGTCCATCTTGGCTTCTCTCTCAGTCCTCATTCCATGTCGGCATCTCTTGACTCCCTGGCCGGTTTCATTCTCGTTTCATCGTCTCTCTCCATGGCTCCAAGGTACGTACGATTGATGAATCTCCGGCCTCACAGTTTCTCGTTTCATCCGAAGCATCTCAGAGTTCTCGCATCTGCGGTTTCTGTCCACGTCGTACTGGTTTTTCTTCTCTTCACCGTGCGGACCATATCCATGTCCTTTTCGACTGTAATTTCCTTGATATTTCTGAGATTGTTCAGGACTGTATGTGTGCATTGTGTTACAAGGAATTTGGGGAGGAATTCCGGGCAAGGCAGGGAGGGAAACTAGAGGCTGAAGTCTTCCTAATCCTGTGGCCAGGTACCTCGCTGTTCTTGGAGCAGTGATTGGTTAGGAGGAAGGAGCGATTCAAAGGGAGATGGAGATCGAGGAAGCCGCCGCCGGCGAAGAGATGACGGAAATGGAGGCTCCCAGCGTCAGCACGGTAGCGATTGCGGTGAGCGGGAGCAAGAACAGCAGGCACGCCCTCAAGTGGGCTCTCGACAAGTTCGTGCCCGAGGGGAGGGTCCTCTTCCGGATCCTGTATGTCCGCCCGACGATCAAGATGGTGCCTACTCCAAGTGAGCATTTTTCTTTCCCTCCATTGCCTCTTTCTGATTGATTCTACCTGTCTATTTGCAGTTCTTGTAGTCTTCAGGGGAAATGCAGAACCTATTGTCAAGTGACTACTAGTCTCTGTGATGAGTTTTTTTTCTTTTAGGAACACGCAAAAGATTTCCGTGTCTGTGATGAGTTTTTTTAAAGATAAATTAAGCGGAAATGTGGTTTATGTTTTAGGAAGTTCCAATTGGAAGAGGTAGCATTGGATACATCAGAGAGGTGAATTAAACTTAATAGTTTTACTAGGTCAGTACACCGAATGAGGAATTTGCGTCAAATAGTTGAAGAAACCAGCCAAATACAGCTGCAGATTGGCATTTTTATACCAATTATATATATTGCTATGTTGATATCCACTGTAGTCTATGTTAATGTTGGAAAATGACATACTATATGAAGTTAGCTAATTTATCTCTGGCCAATAAAATGAACTAAGGGATGGTAGGAAAGATTCCAATTTGTGCAACTAGTGGAAAGATAAATACTGGGATTCCAATTCGTTCTGCACCCAAAGTATGAAGATACTCTTAACTCGATAATACAGGGATGCACGAAACTGAAGTACTTTCTGTCAGTTTCGATAATGGATCTACCGCTAGCCAGTAGCACCATCTCTGAACAAATTTATGATTGTGATGCCACACCTGCCGAGTACCAACTAGAGAGTTTGGCCTTTGGCGTACTATATCGTTAGGTTGCATAAATATGAATCCTGCAACTTTTGTTGTACTAACTACTAAGTGTGGACGATATGGAATTAAGGGCGTACCTGTTGCTTGTTACTGTTTCAAATCATTTGAATACCTACCTGTTGTCTTATTTTTCGTCTTTTGTTAGTGGGCAATTTTATTCCAATTTCACAAGTGAGAGAAGACGTGGCATCTGCATACAGGAAAGAAGCGGAATGGCAAGCAAGTAACATGTTACTTCCATTCAAGAAGATGTGTGCTCAGAGACAGGTTGGCTTTTCATAATTGTCTAAGCATGCCACTTGCGGTTAATATAACCCATGGACCAAATAGCATATTTACTCTATTTGATGAACAGGTAGAAGCTGAAGCTGCTTTACTTGAATCTGATGATGTGCCTGCTGCTATAAGCGAAGAAATCAATAAATTCAATATTTGCAAGTTAGTTTTAGGTTCTTCCTCAAAAAGCATATTCCGAAGGTAAATTCTTATTATTCATTCATTTATCTTACTGCATATATTATCAATCTATACACATGAGCGTGGATGTTGTAAAAGTCTCCTTTACTCATGTTACATGCTCTTGATTAGCTAGCACGAGGGGCAGACTCCCAGGTATGATTAAATGCAAAATTGTAAGAGCAACTCCAGCAGGGCCCCTACTTGAGCCCTCAAACCTCATATTTGAGGGCTTGAGACAAAAATAGAGGTCCAACAGGGCCCCTACTAGAGCCCTCAAATTTGAGGAGTCCCTCAAATCCCCCTTCAGCCCTCATTCCTAGGGGCCCTCCTCTGGCTCTCATTTTTCGGTTTTTTTCCCGCTGGTGAAATTCCCCCCCCCTCCGCCCGTCCCCCTCCCTCCCACTCCGCCAGTCCGCCTCCCTCCTTGCTCCTTCCCCAGCCGCCCCTCCTGCCGTCCCGACTCCCGCTCCCCCGCCCCGCGCGCCGGCTTCCCCCGCCTCCCGCGCGCCCTTCCCGGCGCCTCGCCTCCCGCGCCGCCTCGCCCGACTCCCGCTTTCCCGCGCCCCCCCCTTCCCAGCGCCTCGCCTCGGCTCGCAAGATCCGACCTTCCGGTGCTGCGTGCTTGCAAGCATCGACACCGCGCGCCTCCAATCGCCAAGAATCGTGTCCAAGAATCGATCTTCGCCGCCGCTTGAGCAGCAGCGGCGGCCACTCGCCGGCGGCAGCGATGGGGGCGGATGCGGCGGGGCGAGGGCTGGCCGGCGGAGAGGAGGAGGAGGTAAGCCGAGTGGCGGAGGAGGTAGCCGTCAGCGTAAAGCGGGAGTGAGGCGAGATTCAGCGGGAGCGGCTCGTGGTGGTGGCCGTCGCGGCCGTCGTCGTGGTGGGAAGGAGGTAGGAGGAATGGGTGTGGAAGGACGGCCGCGGCCCTCGGGCGGCGGCGGCGGAGTAGGAGCCGTACATGGCGGCGTGGGACACGCGGTGGCGGCGGCGGCGGCGCAGCGCTCGCCGGCCGCCGAGAGTGAGGTTGGTGGGGTTTGAGGTGGAAGTTTGTCGGTCTTGGAGATCGGATTGTCTGGGACGTGGCGTCGTGGGTTTCCCGGCGTTGGAGTTGGACTGAGGGAGAGGGAGAGAATGAGGAGTGGGTCTCATGTGTCAGTTGCAGTGGAATGGATTTGAGGGCTTAAATTTGAGAGGTGCTGTTGGAGCAGATGTAAAAAAACAGGGCCCTCAAAAGTAGGGGGAGCCCTCAAATGAAAAGTAGAGGCCCTGTTTTGAGGGCTACTGCTGGAGTTGCTCTAAGGCCGGGTACTAAGATTTGTCTCGTGATCCAAAAATCAGGATTAACAATAATCTATTTATTCATTTATTCATTGGGAATCTTCCCAGTTCCCACTTGCATTTCCCGTAAAAATTAGTTTTTGTTTGGAACACAACAGTATTACTGCTCTCTGTGGTTGTGAACAGATGCCATGCTAGTTTACATGCATTAGTTCAACAAATTAGTACACAGGCGATAAACTTTTAGGCTGATAGCTGGTCTACTATCAGAAATAGTCAGCAAAGCCAAGAATTTGGTAGGATGTTCATGCCTTCTCATTTAATGCCCCATCTACCAGCCTGCCACTGAAGGTTGCAGTGCAACTACTTGATTGCAAGTTTTATGTGGAAACTGGCAGAAAATGCTAAATGAACAATTCTTCAGCAAAAAAGGCATTAAGTACTACAGGGGCAGATATGTGCAGGTTGTACTGGCTACATGTTCCTTTACCATTGCTCAAAATTTCCATTAACTATCTACCAAAAAGGGTACTGCAATAAAACTGATCCATCAATACTGAATCCTTACATATTATAGCAACAGTACTTCAGTTGTTTCAGATTCATTTTTCTTTGAAGACAATATGTCAAAAATCCACAGTAATGGAGGTAAGTCATGTATAGTATCCACTGAGCATTTTAACCACAGTTTGAAAATGATCACCACAATGGATATCCCAAGCCTTTTAATGATGTATTTTTGAGAAATTAGCTGCGTGCCCCATCTAGAGTTAGAAATGCATTTTATATGTCTACAATGTTAATCAAGTGGTCAACATTATTAATTATTTAACTCCAGGAAACACAAAGGAAGTAAGACCGCGTCCAAAATCTCTGAGTGCATTCCAAGCTTCTGTACAGCATACGTCGTTTCAAAAGGCAAACTGTCATTTGTGCGCTCAGCTACATCTGATACCGGCGAAACACCTACATCCATATCTTCTTCAACGGTTTCTTCTCCTAGCTGTAGAAGCTTTTCCTCCAGTGTACCATCAGGTAATACACAAGCTTGCATGTTTTGTCTTGTGAAATTTGTTAGTTTGTACATCTATCAATTGAATACAATGAATTTTGATCAACCTAGATCAGCAACTTCACATTATTAGAAGTAACAAATTTTCATAAACATGCCTTACAAAAAAAGAAATTCAGGAACATAAATGTATTTGGCCTTCCTTTTTTTTGAAACGAGGTATTTGGGCATTTGGTCTTTTTGTTCTTGATTTTAGCATACTAAAGATAATGTCTACTGCACAATGGGCAGACACATATGGAACGGCAAATGTATCAGTCCACCAGCCTTCTCTGTCATCTCAGCATGACCAAGCGCTGGCAAACATAAACAAGTTGTCTAACAGGGGAGCTAGCCCTTCCGGAAGTGTTGGGAGCGAGATCTCTTACCATGATGACACAGCCTTGACTAGTTCATACTCGGTCACTTCAGAGGCGCAGTTCAGTAGTAGCAGCAGTGGAAACTCTATCTATAAGAGCTTCCAAAGAGATAATTTACCCAATAACTCTGATCAGGCGTCAGTTTCAGAAGTTGCAACGAATCTGAAATATTCTCATGACCAGGTTTTTATCTTCTCAAGGAAAACAATAAATATTCTCTTCGGAAGAATAGTAAAATGTTATGTAGTTTGTTTAACTAAATGTATATTTGGTCAACTTCTTGTGCTAAGCAGGATGATCTAAAGCTAGAGATTGAAAGGTTGAGGGTCAAACTACGACATCTTCAGAAGCTTCATGAGTTTGCTCAGAACGAATCGTTTGATGCCACTCAGAATGTAAGGTTTATTTCTTCATGGTAGGCACTATTCAGAAGTAAGTAACCTACAAGGTCTAACTGTTTCCTGTTGAATCGTTGCTATTAGTTACATAAGTTGGGCGTTCAACGCATTCAGGATGAAATTAAGCTTAAAGAGACTGAACTAACAGAAGAGAAGGTAAGGAGGTTATTAAGCAAAAAGGAGAGGGAACACCAGGAAGCAGCCAAAAGAGAAGCTGAATTTAAGCAAGGCTCTGCTGAAAGTGAAGCAACACAAAGTAATGGTGACCAAGAAGCTAATGAGAATAAGACAGGAGACAAGATTGTTGGACGTTGTTTTGATGAGTATAATAGGTATACACGGGAGGAGATACAAGCGTCGACTTCATCATTCTCTGGTGATCTTATGATTGGTAGGGGATCATATGGCACAGTCTACAAGGCCAAGTTTCATCATACAGTTGCAGCAGTAAAAGTTTTGAACTCCCTTGAAGGCTGTGGAACTCAGCAATTGCAGCAGGAGGTATTATGATTTTCTCACCAACACTCAAATGTTGCTTTCTAACTGCTCAGTGCACCAATGGGAGATTTTAACAAACATCGGCCTCCCAACAAAATGCAAGCATTTCATTAAACAAATTTGACAAAACAAACAAACAAACAGCGTTCCAACTCGGTTTTTAAAGTGACACCAGTAACACGATTTCTTATTCTATTTGTCAGATATTCACATGTGTTTGTGTAACTCTCTTTAAAAAGAATTTCGAAATAGGCTACACTTATCCTTGGGCATTTTGACACTACTGTTTTTCTTTTCTTTTGTGAAGCGCATCTTATAGAAGCAGCAGGATCTTTTCTATTGCTGACACACAATTTATGAACATTCTAAACGACTTCACATACGACGCATGTAGACATAGTCCATCATCATTTGTGTTTTTCTTATCATCCTTACTCCAATTACTACGCCATCTTAAGTCTAAACGGTGCAAGTCCTCTTACTTCAGCTTGATGTCCTTGGTAAAATCCGGCACCCTCACTTGCTGCTGATGCTTGGAGCATGCCCTGAACATGGTTGCCTGGTCTATGAGTACATGGAAAATGGCAGCCTGGATGACATGTTGCAGCGTAGAAATAATACGCCACCACTGACCTGGTTTGACCGTTTCAGAATTGCCTGGGAGGTCGCCACTGCTCTTATGTTCCTTCACAGTTCCAAGCCAGAGCCTATCATTCACCGTGATCTGAAGCCTGCAAACATATTACTAGATAGGAACTTGGTCAGCAAGATAGGTGATGTAGGCCTATCAACTTTGCTTCCAAGTATGGATCAGTACCTGTCCACAATGATCAAGAACACCGCCCCAGTGGGCACTTTCTGCTACATAGACCCGGAGTATCAAAGGACCGGCGTCGTCTCCATGAAGTCCGACGTTTACGCGCTAGGCATTGTGATCTTGCAACTGCTGACAGCAAAATCACCAATGGGCCTTGCTCATGTTGTGGAGACTGCACTAGAAGATGGCTGCTTCGTGGACATTCTGGATGCAACTGCTGGGCAGTGGCCTCTGAAGGAGACGCAAGAATTGGCTGTCCTAGCCCTCAGGTGCGCTGAGATGAGGCGCAAAGACCGGCCCGACTTGAGCGAGCACGTTCTTCCGACGCTGGAGCGGCTGAAGGATGTTGCTACCAAGGGCAGAGAAACGGCTCTTCACGGCCCGACAGCGCCTCCAAGCCATTTCATCTGCCCCATACTTCAGGTAATTTGCAATCAGTACTTCTCTTTGCAGTGATCGTTTCATGGAAGAAGTTTTACTGAGATGGTTTCTGCTAATGTTTCAGGAAGTGATGGTCGATCCATACGTTGCGTCAGATGGGTACACGTACGATCGTAAGGCGATCGAGATGTGGCTAAGTATGAACGATAAGTCCCCAATGACAAACCTACGATTGCCCAACAAGAGCCTGATACAAAATCACTCGCTCCGTTCTGCAATCATGGACTGGACATCGAAGAGAAACTGATACACATTTTGGACTGCATCCTCCACAATGTGGCAGATCAGTTGGTGATTTCTTCTGTTACCAAGATGTCATGTTTTGCCAGGCCATATGTAGAAGTAGTCTCGATAGAGAGGTTTTAAGTTGTCTATCAAAATGTAAAAATTATTTCTTAGCTGATAGTTACCTTACTGTCTTGGGACGCACTTCTTTTTCCTTCCTTTCCCATGCATAATGTGTTGTATGTTCTATTATATATATTTTTATTAAAACAATAGAAAAAGAATCCGTCACGTTCACTCTCCAGCACTGAAATTACCATATTAATAGATGAAAAAAAAGAAAAAAGATCTCACCATCGGTTATGGCGGATCTAAATTATAACAGCATAGATTGATCAGATATAAGCTATGTTCATATTGCCTTCTAAACGCTATTTTTCTATAGTATCTAACCTTCAAACAGATGCCTTTTAAGTTAGGGTCTACTAGTTAATTGTATTACGCACTACACCGACTTCATTTATATCGGCTACAATTGCACGCAAGTATATCTCTCTTTATAAATTTCTTTATAAGTTATTACTCCACTATTTATAAGCTAAACCCAAATACCTATATAAATGGGCCTATAATTAGTTATGGTAGCATCGTACTACTCTGTATACAGACAGTTTGCATTTAACACTGGAAAGCAAACGATATCCTAAGCTATGTAAATTTCTGCGGAATATATTTTAATTAGTTGATGTCAAGCAACTCCATGGCGTGCACACATCGGTATTGGAGTCCAATGAGAAGATGGCGTGATAGATTTTTTGGTACATGCGTTAGCAATCCAAGTGTAAGAAGATGTACGTTCTGCATGCGGAACTGCGGCCAGCTTGATCTGTAATTAGAGATCAATATGGCTTTTTTGAGTGGCTTATGGCTGAAAAGCACTGTAGCTGACAGAGACTTATTTAGCATAATTAAATTTAAAAAAATTTAAAAATAGAAAAAACATATTAGCCCATCATGTATAATGCAAATAAATATGGGAAAAAAAGAACCGACAAAAAATTTCAAAAAAAGTCAAAAGTTCAGAAAAAGATGATATTTATAAATAGTAAAAAAATAAGTCAGAAATTAAAGCCGAAATAAGCAGGGCCAAATGAGCAACCTGAACTCACGCACGCATGCAAAGCAGCTAGCAAACTGTGTCGCAGTCAAGTACAACGGTGAAATAAATAGAATTTGAAGCTGGATACTAATACAAAAACATCTCGGATTGGACAAACATCGACGCCAGATTAAACGCATTGTGCGTCAGGAAGGCAGAGCAACGTAGAGGAAACTTCGCATATGCGTTAGGCTGGCTGCCACAGCCAGTGGCGAAGCTTGAAATAAAATTAAGGATAGACTAAGGTGTGAAGATAGATTATTATAAATATAGTATTTTATTTTTATTTTATTCAAATTCATATATAAATAAAAGAGAAACAAAGAAAAAAGAGATAAATACAACAGAAGTACCTTATTGCTGAAAGTGCATCCCGAGAATATATAAATATGCTTCTTTGGTTGAGTTATTGGTTGCAGAGTACTACTAAAATTGCTTACGAAATAATTACGCAAAATTCGTTTCTTCGTTATAGCAAATTTGTCAACAAAATGTGACACATCAATTTTAATCGAAACACATAAATCATGATTTTAATTTTAATCTCTAGTAATTCAAATTAATTAATGGCAATGATACAACACACACATATATATAGTATAAATAACAGTGACACCATATATATAATCTCTCTAAGAATTCAGGTTAACTACTTGATCAATGTCAATAACTCAATATTAATAGTGGACAACTAATCAACTGAAGAGTGAAGACTAAATATTTACCGGTCTTTCGGTCACTCGGCAACCGGGCAATGAACAACTCCAAGTCTCCTCGTCTAGCTTCTCCAAGTCCCCAAGGGCCAACCGGCCAAGCCAATTAGAAATAGCTGCTAGCCAGTAGCCAACCCACCACTTGTTTACCACACAAGAAGTCAAGAAGGCAAAGCAACCGGCGACTCACTTGGTCCAAGGCATTCTTTTCAGCTTCTAAAAGCTATTTTTCAGCTTTTCTACAGTAACTAGTTTTTAAACGGAGTATCTTTTCAAGATAAAGTCTAATAGTTAATTGTAGTACATGCTTTACTGATTTCATTTATATCGGTAAAAACCGTACATGAGCTTTTGTTACTCTCTAATCTCTCGCACAAACAGTCCAAAAGTCATAAGCCGCAGCCAAAAAGGACATACCCCAAGTCTCCAACCAGCAATCAAGAAGGCAAGAGGCAACTCACCAAATCACCAACTACTTACTAGAAGTCCACTCAGACTCAGTCCTCACTCCACTCGGCCACTCCCCACCAGGTAGCAGCCAGCAGCAGCTCTTCACAAATCACAATCACGACAACAGACAGCAGCACTCCGGTTCAGGTGGGGCTTTAGGCGTTCGGAAAATTGGCACTTTGGCTCCCCCACTCGGCCACTCCCCCACTCCCAGCGAGGCTGTGATGGCAATGTGCACGCATGGCACAACGGCTCCTTAGACCTCAATGTCAACGGCTCCTCCTTAGGACTCTTCCACCCTCCCCTTCCGGATTTGCTCTCCGCCAGTCCGCCGGGCGCCGGCCACCAACGCCATGCCGCCCTCCTGGTCCCGGATGACCGTATTTGCTCTCCGCCGATGCTGGGTGCCAACCGCCAACTGCCGCTCGAGGTGCGTGCGCAGCGCAGCCCCCTATTGTGTCTCCCGTGCCATGCGTGTGCGTATGTGGTCTGTGGATGTGGATATGGTCTGGTCATCTTCGTGCGATGCGTATTGTGTAGAGCTAGTGGCTGCAGAGCTAGCATTGCCCTACTTGGGTCTTGGGCTGGCCCAGCTTGGGGTGCAGGTTGGGTGTTCATGGGCGGGCCGTAGGATGGGCTGAAGTCTGACAAAGTCCACCTGGTGGCTCCACCTCTGATCACAACCCTCTTTTATTCGATTTTTCAGTTAACTTTTAGTTTCAACTTTTTTATAATCACTATTTATTAGACTAATAAATAGTAACAAACAACCGTAGCCTAAAAAGGCTACAGGAGCAAGCACGCATACGCAGATTAGGCGCAAGAGAAGAAAGCTCCGTGATGCAATATTGTGAGGAAAATTAGAGGGGAGCCTAAAGATTAGATTTCTAGTGTGCTGAGCCACGCGCTCATGATCTAGAGTGGGTGCTTATGGTACGAGTGTCTGTTTCTCGCTTAATTTCATCATTTTTTTTACTTTTGGTTTTTTATTTATTTACATTGTCTATAATGATATAACTTTTTATTCTTTAAATTTAATTATACAGAAAAAAAACTAATAACAGATATAATATATTTTTAATAACTATAGTAAAAAAACTCAAAACCTGTGCTCATAGACCTTTTGGAGCAGGATCGGGTCCAACGTCAGAGGTACAAGTGCGGTAGTCGAGTTGATTGCTAAAGTTGTGAGGGTGTTCCGCTACCGGTCGGTTGCGTGACAGATGCAGGAAAGCTAGCAGCGTGATCGGTTAGGTCCCATTGGATTTGTGGTTAAGAGGTAGATAGGGGATTTAACTCATCAAATACTGATAGGTAGGTAGGATTAATTTAATGTAATCAAAGTATTTTAACTCTTTCAACCTATGATTAAGTTAAGCAATTAAATTGATAGAATAAGTTAATCTAGCACAACGAACACTTCAAAATTTTATTTTCTAGAGCTAATTTCACTTTTGGGTTTTTTTGGGGCTTATGGCTGAACAGCACTGTAGCTGACAGAGACTTATTTAGCATAATTAAATTTAAAAAAAATAAAAAAATATGTTAGCCCATTACGTATAATACAAACAAATACGGGAAAAAAGAACTGGCAAAAAAGCTCAACAAAAAACCAAAAATTTAGAAAAATGCGAAATTTATGAATAGTGAAAAATAAGCCGAAAGCTAAAGCCAAAACGATCACCACCTTAATCTAGCTAACCAGTAATTTAGATTAACAGTGTTTATTGTCAAACACAAAATTTAGATTAAGTTAGTGTAGTTAAATTAAGGTTAGCTATCCTGATTATTTTAATCCCAAATCAAGCCTTAAGTCGGAGAGTTGGGGGTGCGTTCCGAACTCCGGAAAAATTCGCATGTGCTTGTCTGGTTTGCTTTCTTGATGTTTTGTTCGTCTAAGCAAAAGATTTCGTGAACAATAATAAGCCACGACACGATACCAGAAAAGCAGAAAAATCTTACACGTTCATGATGTGGTAGAACACAATATTAGGATGAAAGCACATATGCTATTGCATTTTAAGTTTCAAGAATGTATATTTTCCTATTTTTAAGACAAAGTTTTTGGATTTTTCATCGATATTTATATGGCAATTGAGATGAGATGTGCAAAAGCGCCTAACGGGTGGGATGAGAAACAAAGGGCCTGTTTGTTTCAGCTTCTGGCAGCTGCAGTTACTCCCAGAATCTGCAGCTCCCCCAAACAATCCAGATTTTCATTCAGATTCTAAAGTAGCCAGAAGCTACAGAATCTAGAAAATGAACTAGTAGCCAGAAGCTGGGGTTATCCAACTTCTCCAAATTCTGACTAGCTGGATACTCATCAGCTACTTCTCATAATCTACAGCTGAAACAAACAGGTCCAAAGTCTAAAACGTCGTTTGTGGAGGGGCGGATTCTAATTAACCATTAAACCCTGATTGAAAAGAAATAATCAAATTTGTGTAGAAGCAAATATCTAGTAGTTAGTTGAAAGGATACATCAAATCGTACGTGCAATTGGACGGTCCATTCCGATGGTTTGGGAGGCATCACAAGTTTCACCGATCAGAAAGTAAGGAAGCACAAGAAAACGACTACCGTGTTTGCTAACCAATCGTACAACCCAAATCTTAATATCAATCTGATTTATAGGGTAGCATATAAGAGCTGTAAGAAGTTTTTATTAACTGGTTGGAAAAATTATGTATTAAACAGATTCTAGCTGCTAATTTATGGTAAAGTAAGACCCCATTTGGCACAGCTCAACTTCACTAGTGAAGTTGTTTTTTTTGTTTCAACTTCACAAGCAGCTTCACCAGTGAGGTGAAGCTAAAACTGTTTTGGAAAACTGTTTGGTAAAACAGCTTCACCAATAGCTTCATGCATGGTGAAAGAGGGCAATTGTCCCCTGTCTACCTAACTTGTTCTAATATTTGGAGTTGTATATTTGTATATGGTCATATGAATTAAAAAATAATATATTTGAATGAGTATGAATTAAAAAACTAAAATAAAAAATTAAAATCATTAGAGAAGTGCGAACGGGAGGAGAGGAAACAGGCGTGGGGACCCAGTGGCAAAGTGCTGTAATTTCTGTCAACTACAAGGGCAGTGAGTTCCTAGAACTGCGAGCCTGAGGGAGAGAGCTGTGAAAAGCTACTATTTTCAGTTTCACCCCACCCCATTCCCTTGTGAGAGTATAATTTAAGGAGCTTCATCCATGAAGCTGTTTGCAAAAAGGGTGTTTGGTAAAAAATAACTCACAACAGCTCATGAAGCTGTTGATGAAGTTGTGCCAAACAGGGCCTAAGACTAGCCGTCCAAATAGACGTGCCACCCAACTAACTGTGTTAATACTAAATGGCATGTGTTTTCTCATGTGGTTGCAAAGCAGGACAGCGTAATGAAGCACTGGCTATAGTAAAGGAAGTAGAGTAAATAGCTTTTCAGAAGACAGGAAAGTCAATTAGCAAATAACCTGCGGCTGCTTTGTGCAGTCATCTTATCTTTGCGACTTTGCCATGTTGAGTTAGGTTAGCTCTCCCTCTTCCATTGATTTTACAAGTTGTGAGAGAGGACTGAAAAGCTGGAGGCAAAGCTTTCATCAAATTAACTTTGATCACCGCGGATCGCGTGAAGATACAATTGCCGGTTGAAAACAACTTGCCCCAGGCCAGAACTAATCAAGCAGGATCATAATCTAATCAGATCTCTTAAGCCCCTTTCGGTTTGGTGTTAAGAGGTAGGTTAGGGATTTAATCCGTCAAACACCTTTGAATTAGAGAGGATTAACTTAATCCAGTTAAAACATTTTAACCTTCTTAATTCAAGATTAAGTTAACCCACTAAATTGGTAGAATAAATTAAGGGAATTGATATGGCTCTTACGTCTGACTGAATAAATCGATCGGACGCCTCACTCGGTCACTCCACTAGAGTGCACCCCTCCTCAAACCCCACGGCCATCTCTCTCTCCATTTCTGCTCGCCTCCTCTCCCACCTCCTGCCTCCCACCCCAATCCCAAATCCCCTAGATCCATCCCCCCATGGTCGTGCGCCACCCAATCGCTCCGCGCATGTGGATCCATAAGTGCACATCCCGCCTCCTTGGCTCCGTCTACTCCCCGCGATGCCGAGCCCTCGACTCAAGCTCTCGCCCCCGCCGCCGGCCCTGAATCCCTCCCGGGGGCACCAGCTTCGGGGGTGCAACTGCCACCTAAGTGTCCGACAAAGTCAATTGCAGCCTTCGTGAGCTCCGTGGCATCCTAACCTCGACCACCAATAGCGGCCTCGTGAACACTGCACAAGCTCCGTTGCCTTCTCCTACCGATGCTGGATCCACGCCACTTGCCGCCACCACACCTAAGGCCTCGCTGCCGTCTGTCATGGAAGGTAGGTGTTTTTTTGTTGCAATATTTTTTTATTTCATGTGTGTAATATTTTGATTTCACACGTGCAACATTGATATTCTTATCAATTTTTTTATTGCATACATAGCCAAGAAATGTTGCATAGATGGATAAAAATATTGTGATTGATCGTACGATCATGGCCGCTATAACCACGTCCACTACGACCACGGTCACTACGACCACGACCATGGTCGAATTGACCGTGGTCATAGCGGTTGTGGTCGTAATGGTCGTTGTCAAAGTCATAGTGGCCACAGTCGAAGTTCGTAACACTTCCGCGGCCTCGTCGCCGACCTCACGCTCCGCATGCCCACCATCGCCGATAATGGTTGTGGCCTCGCGCATGACACCATTCTCATGCTGACCTCTTTGGGTACCTCTACATGAGTTGATGCCAATAAAAGACGGGGCAAATCATCAATTATCCCTTTCTGATTTCATGAATGTTTCCGACCATACGGAGCTAGCGTCCGGATCGAATGTCTGGGCGCTAACAACTCTCATAAATTAATCGAACATAATTAACACTCCTAAATTTTGTTTTCCTAATGCTAACATACCTAATCTAGCCGAGCAATAATTTAGATTAATAAAGTTTATTGCATAAAATTTAGGTTAAATTAATCTAATTAGATTAAAGTTAGTTAACCCGGTTATTTTAGCCTCCCGCGACTTTACCTTGTCACTTGTCTGCAGATTAGCTTTTGATTAAAGAACAGGCATACGTATGCAAACTCGTAGACTTACGCATGTTTTATCAAGAAACATTTTCACATTCCTGAAAATATGAAACTATGATGAAATGTGGATCACCATCACCTGATTTCATCAATCAGGTGTCGCTGTTATGAAGACTTCCTTTCGTTTAAACAAGTTCCAAGATGTTAGGTCAGATTTGCCACCCAGACCTATTGTCAGTGACTCATGTGGCCCCACATGTAAGTGACAGAGTTTCGATGTCAACCTTAAAAGTGGCAAAAAAATTGAATCTCCCGTTGCAAACACAGCAAGGGGAAAAAAAGGCATAGGTCGACTGTACAATCGACATGGCTCCAAATACTCTTGTTGCAACTGAGAATTAAGAAAGACGTAAAAAGATCTCATTAACTTTTTCATTACTTTTTTATTTATTTGTATTATCTATGATAGGCTAATATGTTTTTTTTCTATTTTTTAAAATTTAGCTTAGTCAAATAAACCACTATCAATTATAGTGTAATTTCAACTTCAACCAATTACATTTCAATCGGTTACAATATAATTTTAACTCAGCTGTTAATTCACCAATGAGCAGATTTGGTGAATTGGTACACGCCGTCCAAGAAAAAGTAGACAGCCAACTGAATTAATCAAAACCAAATCACTAGTACTAATTACCAAACCAAACCAATCTCCTCTCCTGATCGATCGATCGATTAGTTAATTAACCCAATCACCACCTGCAATCTCTAATTATAGCTTGTTCTAATGAATCACCTTCCTCTTGTCAATGACGAGATCTTAGAAGAGCTCTCTAGTGACAAGCGGCGCGGCGGCGTTCCACGTGCTCTGGCTGGTCCGGTCGGCGGAGGATGGGAAGAACTGGCAGTGGCTGGGCAGCACGTTGCCGGCGACGGCTGGGGCGGCGGAGGTGGGGATGTTAGATTTGGGATGGCATTGCTGGTGATGCGGCGGCGCGCCCGCGGTGGCGACGCGGCGGCAGGAGGGGCACATTGTGAGCGTGGCGACGGGGGCGGCGGCGGAGGAGGAACGCTGGAGCGCGGACGCCGGCGAGGGCGCGGCCTTAAGCGCCCTGAGGTCGGCGAGCTCCTTCTCGAGGCGCTTGTTCTCGTCGGCGAGGCGGTCGCACCAGCGCTTGAGGTAATCGCAGTCGACCTCCGTCTGCTTGAGCTTGGTCCGGGCGCGGCGGTTCTGGAACCACACCTCCACCTGCCGCGGCCGCAGCCCCAGCCGGTTGGCCAGCGCCACCTTCTGCTTCTGCAAAAATCACAGAATCTCGATCAGCTCAATGCGCGCGCGCGGGCGGACTCCATGGACGAACAGCACGAGAAGGAGGAGATGCTTACGGGGTTGAGCGTGCTGTGCGTCTTGAAGCACTCCTCGAGCACGGCGGCCTGGTCCTTGGACAGCCGCAGCTTCTTGCGCCCGCCGGCGCCGTCCGCGCCGTCGTCCTCGTCGCTCCCGGCCGCGGCGCCGGAGCCCGTCCGATCGAGCTCCCGCTTCCCGCTGGCGCTGGACAGCGCCGCGGGGCTGTCCGGCGAGGTCGACGTCCTCCCCTGGTCCTCCGCCGCCCCCACCGCACAGACGATGGAGTTGAGCGCGGCGCTCCAAGGGAACGCCGGTGAGGAGGAGGTGGTGGTGGAAGAGGTGAGGCTGCCCTGCGATGCGAGCCCGATGTCAAGGCTGAGGCCAAGGTCCAGGTTATGAGGCATCATCCTGTTGCGGTACGCTTGAGAGGTGGGAGAAGAGATCGATCTCCTTGGCGGAGTGGAGGAAGAAGCAAGGTGAGCTCGGTGGTCTGGGCATGCGGCGGTGGAGGTGGGTTATAAATAGGACGACGAGGAGGAGGCCATGGATCGAGCCGAGGAGATAACTGTCTGTGTCTCTGGGTGGATCTCCTCGCAGCAATTATTAACCGAATCGGTTCTTTATTTTGGTGTGCGGTCAGTGCTTTTTAACTATATTTTTAAAGATAAAGATAATAATAGAGATGTTAATATAATTGATGTATATAAGGGCCTATTTGGATCCTATAAGCTAACAACTAGTTGCTAATTTTTAGTTCTTGTGGATCCAGACAGGAGGGCTAATAAGTGAGCTAAAGTTTAGCCAAAACCCTAACTAGTTGTTAGCCAACTAGTTGGCCAAACCCAGCTAATGAGGGATAAAGGACCAGCCGGATCGAAAAAAGACGCCGATACCCACGCCAATCCTCCCAGCGCTAGAGGCTCAGAGGTATAACAGACTTTGTACTGAGATAGTAGTACTTATTAGTTCTTGGATCCAAACAGGATTGTGCTAATCTTTAGCCAGCTAACTACTAGTCAGCTAACAACTAGTCTAGTCCATCCAAACAGGCCCTAATTTTATACTTAAAAATGATCTAGAGAAGTCTATCTTATTTATTTCGGCTTCCAAAAAATCAAAACCTAAAACTAAAGAAAAAACAAGAAAGAAAGGGCCGAATCATGGGGGCCACCCGGCCATGCTTCTTCTCAACCTTACTCCGTTGTGTTTAAGATTAAGCTTTTAGTTTTTTAGTCTCGTCTTTTATGTTCTTTTAGTTTTTTTTATTTCTTTGTATTGTTTGTGATGACATAATTTTTTATTTTTTAAATTAATTACACTAAAACGTTTATAGTAGCTATAATAAAAAAAAGTTAGAATATCAAATGAGCGCTACCGCCTGTTTGACTCTTGCCTCTCCAACTTCCCTTTCTTCTTTTCCATTCGGCTCGCTTGTGGTGGCTCGTGCGGCTACGTGCGTGCCTTGGAACTTGGTGCATGCTAGGAGTACGTTCGTACGTACGTACCAGCAGTGGCGGATCCAGAAAAAAGTACCTTCAGTTCGACCTCAACCCCTTCTACATTATACATCCATGTCTAAAAATTTAGAGGTGCTCCAATAGTCCGGTAGCGATAGGGGGGGCTCGAGCCCCCCGCTCCACCGCTAGATCCGCCACTGCGTACTAGCTTGGTGCGTTCGGCTCGGCTGTCCCTCCCTCTGCTTGGTCTGACGAGGCCATGTACATTTTTGGCTTCTCTATGGGAGACTTCTGACACTAACTTCTAGTTTCTTAATTTTATTTTTTAATTATTTTACTTTTTTGTTTTTTTGTATTGTTTGATGATGGGTTAATCTATTTTTATTTTTAAATTTTTTAAATTTAATTATATCAAAAAAGCTATCCGCAGTTACAGACAAAATAAATCAGTTACAGTGTCAAACAGTGAAAAATAAGTGATAAGATATCAAAAAAAAGCCCAAATGAGCAGTCCTAATTTTTAGCTGTCCTAGCCTAGCTAAGTACATGTGTATTGTACGTTAATGGGCACGTTCTTTTTGTCTTGGATTTATGGTTTATGATTGTGGTTTATGATTTTTTTTAGTTGTTCGTGAGAGAGTACGGAATAACAGAAACTCACGTGTGATTTTAGCCGATATAAATTAAGTCACTACAGTGTATACTTTAACTAATTTATAAATTTTGACTTAAAAAACTGAAAAATAGTTTTGAAAACCCGAAAAAAAAGAGGACAGTTAACTGCCCGCAAATCATGGGTATACGAGTATTAACCAGGAGCAGTAAGTACTAGGAACAAGACAATCTAGATTTGATATGTTAGGCAATTATAAATCGATGTTAAGTTCAACCAGTGTATATACCCCGATTTTTCTGGCCGACGACCAAAGGTTTTATGTGTTGACGGCTTGAATGGTTGATGATCATTTTTCGTTAGTAAAGCTTAATTATGAATCCTTTCTCTCTTTTTTTTATGGAGTACAGATTCAGACTGCTGCATGCTGCTGTGCTAGCCACGAATGGAACGAGAGGGCTATGCTTGCTTTGTTATCCCCTACAAGGATATTGGATCTTGCTGTTAACGAGAGGGCCGGATCGATTAACGTACGTACGATAGATCGGGCGCAATTAGTGTGTACGTAGTTGACAAAATTGCATGGATGACGCCAAAAACGAGCAAGAGGTCAATGCACTTGGTTAAAGGTGCCGTTTGGTTATACTTGAAATAAGTTAATTTATAGTTAAAATTAAACTGTAATTAATCGTGATTTATTTGTCATAACTAATTTTAAAAATAAAAACAAGGTTAACCCATTACGAACATATAAACGAATACGGGAAAAACTGGTAAAATGCTAAAAAAAAGCAAAGAAACTAAAAAAACAAAATTTAAAAAAAATAAAAAATAAATTAGAAAGTAAAGGTCGAATCGAAATGAGCAGGACGTAGCTTACGTCGGAATTCCTAGGGGCGGTAGGTTGTTAACGTCCCCTGCAAAACGACTGTTACCATGTGTTTGGTTACAAGGACTAGGTGGGACGGGATGGGATGGACCCGTTTTTGTAGGTGTTTGGATGGGAGACAAGCAGAGTCAGACATCCCACTAGGAATATTCCTTGTAGATCCGGGACCAGGCAATCCTCTTTTTTTTCATGGGACGGAGTCATCCCACATGAGATAGAGTCATCCCATCTCTTTGTTTTTTAAATACTGTTTTGTTTAATTTTAAAAAAAAACTCAAAGGCTTATGTGTACAAACATATCAACAATAGCCTTCAATTTTTTTTAAAAAAAACTCAAATGCCACATATATCGCACCTTCATCCTTCCATCCAAACAAAGGATGGGACCATTCCATCCCATTTTATCTTTCCAACCAAACAAAAAATAAGTATTCCAAAACCAGGGACAGGACCATCCCATCCCACTGTATCCTTCCAACCAAACAAAAAAATAAGTATTCCAAAACCAGAGACAGGACCATCCCATCCCTAAATCAAACACAACCTTAGCTTCCAATCGGTGTTGCGTTTACGTGTCCAGGCCAGGCAACAAAATTAGTACTAAACAGGTTAATGCATGAATCTTGCAATTTGGGTAGCTAGACTGTCTGCCGACTTTCCTCCCAACTAATCATCTTTTAAGAACTAAGGAAAGCTAAGTGGTCTGATGGCGGGAGTGTTAATTCTCACCCACCTAGGTTGGATCAAAATTGATACAGTGTGTCTTATTTAATTAGAGTATATATATGTGTATATTCAGTAAGAAAATATGTGATTGCTTTTCGTGCAGTTAAAACCAGATTTAGTACTGTTGTGTACTGTATTTACAAAACTAGCTATATACACACCGTATTTGTAAAAATAGCACTACGTCATCCAAGAGGCGGCGCGCAAGGCAAGAAGCGCGACACGCAATGAGGTGCCGGTGGTGGCGCCGCGCCCTACCAATAGACGGTAGGCAGCCTATCGCCTGGTGGGGGGACGGCAGGCTTGCCTGCCGTCAGGTGAGGGGGGCGGCAAGTGATTAAGCTAGTTAATTAGCTGGCTTAATTATTTGTTCTATTTTTTACGTTTAGTGTTTGTTTAAATTTTTAAATATATCAACTGAGCTCAAAAAATTACAAAAATTTATGTACAGTCTTATGACACAACTTACTTGATAGTTTAATGTTTTGGTAATTTTATCCATCATGAATGTTGCTCAAAAATTCATAAAATTTTGATATTTGTATAAGTTTTTATATATAGCAAACGAAATCCAAAATTACAAAATTTTATGTGAAACCTCTTGACATAGTCATAGTTATTGTGTAATTTTTGAGGAATTATATGTAGTCTAAATTTGCCATGTTTATTGGGGTTAATTTAATCATGAATTAAATTCACGATTAAATTCATCGGCCAATTAATATGGCAAATTTGGACTACATAAAATTCCAAAAAAAATTACACAATAACTATAACTGTGTTGGAAGGCTTTAAATAAAATTTTGTATTTTGTAGAGCTCATTTGCTATATGTAAAAAATTGTAAAATTATCAAGATTGTATGATTTTTTGAGCAACATTCCCAATGGATAAAATTATCCAAAAATTACATTACAAGGTATGTTATGTCGAGAGGCTATACATAAATTTTTTAATTTTTTGAGCTCATTTGATATATTTAAAAATTTAAATAAATACTAAATATAAAAATTAAGACAGGTAATTAAGCTGGTTTAATCACCTGCCGTCTCCTCACCAGATGGGAAGCTTGCATAACGTCTCCCCCCGGGCGGTAGGCTACCTGTAGTCTGTTGGTAGGGCGGCAGGCGCCTGCCACCGACGACCTCACCGTGTATCGCCTCGCTGGCGCTGCTATTCACCTATCGGATAGCAGAAGTACTATTTTTATAAATACGATGTACATATAATTAGTTTTGTAACTACAACAGCGTTAAATCTAACTTTAACTCGCGTTCCGTGAGGTTCTGAAACCTCTGCAAAATGTCTAGCGGGTGTAGTGCCGCAAAATGGTGTACCTCCGCAATGTACTCTCATAAAATCAACTAAGAAATTTGCCTCACAATTTCTTAATTAGTGCCTCCTTGGAACGTGGGAATGTTGTCAGATTTCACGGGAAGTAACAAGGTTCGTATGAAATCCTTAAGAAATTCTTGTGTTCCAAATGGTAGGAAGATTGCTCCGTTGATTCCGAGTGCTACAGTAGTCTTCGCATTTGCATTGTAACTATTCTTTACTCCATTTGTGTTCATGTCAGTTTAAGCAAGTTCATAAAAATACTACTACCACTCCTCAAGTGTCCGGTAAACATTGGGTTTGTTCTTTTTTTCTTTAATTTTGAATTTTAACTGTGTCTTATGAATTTTAAATTGTTCATTAGAAAGAGTATCAAATGACTGAAATTCACATGTGGTTTTAACCGATGTAAATAAAGTCGCTATAGTGTGTACTACAATCAAGTTGTAGACACTATGTTAAAAAAACACTTCGTTTGAAAACTAGCTACTGTAGAAAAGCCGAAAAGCATATTTTAGAATCTGAAACGAAGAGATTGATTATACTTCTTTTCGGTTGTGGCTGATGGATTATGACAGCAGCTGATAGCTTTTGATCCTAACACGAGCGATTATGCGAATGAATCGAATGCCGATAAGCCGCTTCGAAAAAACAACACACCAGGCCATATAAAAAAGCGATGAATGAACTATTTTATTTATTTATTGATAGGAAATCATAAATAATAGACATACATCGAAAAGAAGAGTCCCAACTAAGAAAGGAGTGCACCGATCTAGCCGGCTCAAGCTCAGAGCTCGACCGGCTCGGCTCGGGACCGGCCGAAACGAGTACCGGAGGAACGGGACGGAAAAACAAAGGAAAGCAAGGCAGAGCATATGATTTCCAGCGCTGCGGCCCCTTGGGCGGGGCCCACTTACGTTGGACGAAAAAAATGAGAGAGATAGACAGGGGTGGCCCACCGGCCCGGCCGTGCGCCTCGCTTTGCCGGCAGTTTTCCACAACCTCCGGTCCCCGCAATCATTGGGGGCTCCAGCCTTCCAGGTTCCACCCCCCCCCCCCCCCAATCTTAAACTATTCATCGTTCACTCGTCCAACCCCAAGATACACTCATTTCATTATTTTACATTTTGCCCGAATTATTTTCATTCTTTGCAATATCTAGTCCAATTCCAATACCATGGCATTACGCTAAAATGGAGGGCAAACATCATGTTGCTCCTACCACGAAGGTTAGTTGAATTGTCTTACGATGACAACAATTTCCACTAGGATATAGATGTTATTGGTAGCACTTGTGGCTATTTCCTTACGGTAGATAACTATCGTCGTAAGAGAGCGTGCTAATTTCGCAAAAAAAATACAATTATTTCTATAAAATTTCCTTTTTTTCCTATGCTATCCATAAAGCATTATTTATTTTTCAACCTTTTCTATGCTTATCTCTTCTTAGTACTCCAACCAACCTCACCCAGGTTGGAGGAATTATTGGCTAGGCCATGCCTGCCTCCCAGTCTTGATAGTGGTTATTCCTCCATTCTCTGGAATGTGAGACCTTGAACAATGCATTTTAAACTATGTGTTTTTTAAAACGGGATCAATAGGAAGATTGTAGTAAAAAGTGTACTGAGTTCAGATGTACCAGTCAAAATCGAATGTGACTATTTTTCTGTGCATATTACTTCTTGCAAACAGTCAAAATTCAAATATCTAAGCCATAAGCTATAGCCTAAAAGGACCCTCTCTATAATGATTGCACTCTTAGTTTGTGAGTTCTGCTAGTAGAGTACATTCTTTTTCCTTGCTCGGTAGAGTTTAAGACTCTTTTTTTAGTTTTTGCTCATGATTCTTTGATAATTTACTTCTTTAATAATCTAGAGCTGTATCTGAAAAGCGTTTGGCTGATAAGTTGCTTCAAAAACCATAAGAAAGAGGATTGAAGGTAAGTAGACCATGGTACCCTTAGTTGTGATACCTCATTTGTATTTGTGTCTCACTTCTTTCTATTTATACACAATTATTAAAAAAAACCAAAATTTTGAAGACTACATGAGTGTATATAAATGATACAAAGTAGCATTTGCGTTTATTTTTTGAGAACTTAACGAATTCCACGCATACAATTTCATTTGAGCAATGCACGCATACAAAGTACTTCCTTTTGGCGATGGCAACATACAATTTCATCTCTAGCGAAAATCCGAAGAAACAATTTCTTTATAACACATATATACAACGATGTTTTTCATGCCCAACCACAACTACCAAGGTTTTTTCTGTAAATTTTTTTAGAAGCAGAGGTCTCTGTAGACTGTGGTTCTACCCAGCCGCAATGATTATTCGCTCCAACCTCATCAAAGTACTGCTGCTATCAAAATTGATCAAATAAACGCCCTGCATCAAGCACTGCAATTCAGTACTAGTCATCCACATCAGCAAGTACCAATTAGTTGATCTCAATTAGGCCCTGTTTGTTTCCACTTAATATTATTATAATCTAGCTTATAGGTAGGGATTATATAAGCTAGCTTATAATAAGCTGGTGGGAAATAAGCTGTCAGGTATTTGGCAGTCTAGATTATCAGAGTTATGGATTGTTGTATTCGAATGTTTAAAGACTACAATGCCCTGGGAGAGAGTCAGAGAGAGGCACGGGAGTTGGGGGTTGGATGAATGGTAAATGTGGATAATATTTTTAAAGTTTTATGGTCATTAAGATAAAAGGTGGATCTATAAGCTGAAATAAGTTCCTTTTTTGAGTTTATTAGATTACAATAATCTAGGCTATTAGATTATAATAAGTTACCTTATAATCTGGGCTGTTTGTTTCCACTTATGATTTATAAGCTAGATTATAATAATCTTAAGTGGAAACAAACAGGGTCTTAGTACTCGAAGACAAGAACTATTGGTACTCACAAAGAAGACATGAATCTTGCAAACTATAGACCAGGTGTATACTCATGTCTATAGTAAACCTCACAGACCAAGTCGTGTACGCAAGTAGGAGGTTTCGACCAATACTTGTTCTGACAAGTATTGTTCATGGTAAGTTATTAATTATGGACTATCTAGTCCTTGTCAAGTTTTGGATTGGATGCTCCAAATAAAGTGAAGCCAGTGAAAATGGAACTTCCGGGCTTGTAAGCCGAAGGCCCATTTGGAACACGATATTTTCCTGGATTTCCATAGAAATCAACTATTCCTATGAAAGCAATCCCTATGAAATTCATGCATTCCAAGCAGACAGGGGCGATCCTACCATGGTTTAAGGGTGTTTAGCTAAACACCTAAATTTTGTCGCAATATACTTAATATTTACTAGCTATATTGAATATATATACTAATAATTAGACTAAATACTTTATATTAATAACCCTCGATTAATTTCAGTCCACTCTCATACCTCCCCCTCCCCAATTTGCCTCAAGTAGCGTGGGCAAACAAACCATCCGCTCCCTCCTCGAACTGGCTCATCCAAAGCCCCCTTCTCATGCTCCACCGCTCCATTCCAAATTCGGACAGCAAGGAGAAGGCCCGCAATGGCGTATCGGCACACAGTAAGGTCGCAAGGAGCAAGCGGGCGGTGATGAGTGGGGCTTGGCCGTGGACCGTGGGGCAGGGGCCAGGCAAGCAAGGACAGGGCAGGGATTGCACCATTGCATGAAGGCCATGTACATCAGTGTTCAAACAACACAGGTGATTCTAAGGCATGAGAATCATCGAGTTACATTATTTTTTTCTTAATTATTTTGTAATTTCTCTAAATTAATTTAATATATTGTCTCTTGTGCTATCTCTAATGCGAACAATTTATGTTTTGATTTTAGCTATTGTTTTTTTAAAGAGAGATTTTAGCTATTGTAGATCGCTATCTTTTCTATTGAACAACATTTTGTTTACTCTAAACACTCATTCTGAAAATCTTAGATCTGACACTGCAAGCAAACCCTAAACTTGGCTAGACAGGCCTTAAAAAGACCCCACATAATGGTTCTAGTTGTGATATTTCCAAAGGTTAATACAGTGAAAGTTTGGCTTTGCAAGGGCTTAGCTCAATTTTGCATCATTATCATTTTTTGGAGCCTTTTCCATTCTGCAGATGGAACCGGTGATGGGCAGGCATACAATCCCATGTTTATGTATGACAAAGAGGACATGACCTATCTTGTGCTGGAAGGTGCGTTAAGGAGATGGGGTGTTTGAATAATGGTATAGGATGTCCACTTGGGGTGGTGTTCAAGTCTCCTAGATGTTGTTTGCCGGGTCAAGTGGTGCTTGTTTTTTATGGGTCTCTTTTTTTTAGTTTTTAAAAGTTACTTTTCAGTTTTTCTATAGTAACTAAATTTTAAATAAAATATCTTTTTAAGACAAGGTCTACAATTTAATTATAGTACACATTGTAGCGACTTTATTTATATTGACTAAAATCGTACATGAGTTTATTTTACTCCATACTTTCTCTCATAAATAACTAAAAACCATAAACCACAGCTCAAAAGAACAAAACTTTGCTTTATCAGCAAATTATCAGGCACAGATGCAAGCTAGCTAGCTGTCCTACCGATTTCATGGCATATGCTAGATGATAAGTACTCACTTGTTTTATGTAATGATAGTGTTTTAATTGGAATGTGATTATTAAGAAAGGTTAGCACCATCATTTCACATTTTTTTTTGTAAAAAATGGAAAACTAACATGTACTCTTAGCTATATGGAAGGATGGAAGGGTCGGTTGAGACTTGAGATATTTTGTTAACACAAAAGCACTGAGCTAGAGCGCATAATCATGTTTATTTGAAGAGGTATGGTAGAGTATCAGGTACCAATAATTGGTTTGTGATTCAGCTGCTAATGTCTACATCAATGAAAAACGGGATAAGAGATTCATACATATCTTCAACCATCATTTTTTTTGACCTTTTCTTGCAAATGCTCTTAATTAGCCCATCTTTCTTTTGAAAGAGAGTGCTCTTGCTCCACTGATTGGAGTTTTATGAAAGAAAAACACACCAACTTTGGTGCTTGCTTTCCGCTAAAATTAACCTTGAGGAAATCTCACGTTCCAAAACAGACAGTAAAATCACAAGCAATCTTTAATTAATTCCTGTGCAAACCATCAACTTTGCATAGTGCCCTCTTTGTAACGTATATAGGAAACCATTGTTAGAGGATCGTTGTGTAGTAGCAGGCCTGTGAGAGTACATTTGGTGTGGATCTTGTGTTCCAAACAGGTCATAGGGTGGGGTGTTTTTTTTTCTACGGCTTATGTGTAATGGCTTCCGGCTAACGTTTTTTTTTTTTGCTAAAATTGTACTATATTAGGTGTTAGTTTTTTTACGAGTTATTTAATTAAAGAAGAATTAAGAAAAATAAAGAACGCAGTTACACCTACAAGGACAATACAAAGGAATTAAGAAAAAATAATAACCAAAAAACAAAAATTAAAAAACTAAGAGGTGCTCAAAATGGTTTTTTAGTAGCTTATGGCTGAAAAGGACTGTAGCTGGCTGAAATTGCACTGTAGTTGATGGTAGCTTATTTGGCGTAATTAAATTTTAAAAAATTAAAATAGAAAAAACAGGTTAGCCCATCACAGACAGCACAAACGAATACGGGAAAAAACCGACAAAAAGCTCAAAAAAACCAAAAAAATCAGAAAAACGAAATTGTTGAATAATGAAAAATAAATCAGAAGGTAGAAGTCTAACCCGTTTTGAGTGAAAAAATTTGGGATGTTACAGTGTGTCTTGTTCACCCGCACCGTCGTTCCATGAAGAGTTCACTAGCTTGTTATCCTGTAATAGATCTAAATGTGTTGTCGTGCTTGCCTCTGTATTTGCATGTTCCTCGACGATGCCGACTACTGCCGAGATGTGATGTCCACTCCGACAATCCTTCTTTTTCCTGCAAAATTCAAGGCAATTTTATTACAAAAGTTAAAAAAAAGACATTCCCAGATTCTTCGGTGAGCAGCCGACATAGCCGACTTCTTCGCTGAGCGACTATCCATCTGCTTCTTCCCACTTCTTTTCTTCATCTCTGGTCTCTGGATCACGTACGCCAGTAGCGATGATTCAGTTAGCTGATAAACAACCGTCTGTGATACTCGTCTATCACAGACGGTTAGTAATAAAGACCGTCTGTAATGTGAGTTATCACAGACGGCTCGGAAACCGTTTGTGATAACCACCAACTATCACTGACACCTAAACACTGACGGTTCAGGAACCGTCTGTGATGACGGTTCGAACCGTCTGTGATAGAGCTGTCTGTAGCAGTGATAGGATGTCCACTTAGGGTGGCGTTCAAGTCCCCTAGATGTTGTTTGTCGGTTAAGTGGTGCTTGTTTTTTATGGGTCTCTTTTTTTTAGTTTTAAAAAGTTTCTTTTCAGTTTTACTATAGTAACTAAATTTTAAATAAAATATCTTTTTAAGACAATGTCTACAACTTAATTATAGTACACATTGTAGCGACTTTACTTATATCGACTAAAATCGTACATGAGTTTCTTTTACTCCATACTTTCTCTCATAAACAACTAAAAACCATAAACCACAGCTTAAAAGAACATAACTTTGCTTTATCAGCAAATTATCAGGCACAGAAGCAAGCTAGCTAGCTGTCCTACCGATTTCATGGCATATGCTAGATGATAAGTACTCACTTGTTTTATGTAATGATAGTGTTTTAATTGGAATGTGATTATTAAGAAAGGTTAGCACCATCATTTCACATTTTTTTTGTAAAAAATGGAAAACTAACATGTACTCTTAGCTATATGGAAGGATGGAAGGGTCGGTTGAGACTTGAGATATTTTGTTAACACAAAAGCACTGAGCTAGAGCGCATAATCATGTTTATTTGAAGAGGTATGGTAGAGTGTCAGGTACCAATAATTGGTTTGTGATTCAGCTGCTAATGTCTACATCAATGAAAAATGGGATAAGAGATTCATGCATATCTTCAACCATCATTTTTTTTACCTTTTCTTGCAAATGCTCTTAATTAGCCCAATCTTTCTTGTGAAAGAGAGTGCTCTTGCTCCACTGATTGGAGTTTTATGAAAGAAAAACACACCAACTTTCGTGCTTGCTTTCCGCTAAAATTAACCTTGAGGAAATCTCACGTTCCAAAACAGACAGTAAAATCACAAGCAATCTTTAATTAATCCCTGTGCAAACCATCAACTTTGCATAGTGCCCTCTTTGTAACGTATATAGGAAACCATTGTTAGAGGATCGTTGTGTAGTAGCAGGCTGTGATAGTACATTTGGTGTGGATCTTGTGTTCCAACCAAGCCATGGGGTGTTTCTTTTTCTTTTTCTTTTTTTTTTTTGCTGTGTCAGTGAGTAATGGCTTCCGGTTAACGTTTTTTTGCTAAAATTGTACTATAACAGGTGTTAGTTTTTTACGAGTTATTTAATTAAAGAAGAATTAAGAAAAATAAAGAACGCAGTTACACCTACAAGGACAATACAAAGGAATTAAGAAAAAAGAATAACCAACAAACAAAAACAAAAAAACTAAAGGGTGCTCAAAATAGTTTTTTAGTAGCTTATGGCTGAAAAGGACTGTAGCTGGCTGAAATTGCACTGTAGTTGATGGTAACTTATTTGACGTAATTAAATTTTAAAAAAATTAAAATAGAAAAAACAGGTTAGCCCATCACAGACTGTACAAACGAATACAGGAAAAAACCGACAAAAAAGTTCAAAAAAAAGCTAAAAAATTAGAAAAAACGAAATTATTAAATAATGGAAAATAAATCAGAAGGTAGAAGTCTAACCCGTTTTGAGTGAAGTCTGAAATGTTTATTTTGACTTGGGACTTCTAAAAGCCAAATGCACGAGGAGCGGGCCAAAGCTGAGGCTGGCTGGCTAGCTGTCCCGCACGTGCGCCCAATCATACGACGACCACCTGCTCGCTTCTTGACTCGACCGGGGCGGGCCCACCTGTACGAGGCTCGCGGGGACGCCCCCCCATGTGCCGCCCTCGTGGAAGCGGTGCGAACGAGACGCGCGAGGCCGGCGGTGGTCGTCCGGCTACACTACAGGCAGCGTACTATGATTGGATCCCAGATCCCAACCGTCGAATTTGACACGGACCGACGGATAGGGCACACGTAGGGTTCCGGGTTTGTTTTGACATGGATCGAGAAAGGCTTTGCGAGTAGATTGCGTTATGAAAGCTCTAAAAAAAAATTGCACCGTGAAATTGGCAAGATCAATGCAACGAAACTCCCTGCAAAGGGAGCAATGTATGTACAGCATGCTGTTCTTGGTAAACCTTGGTAGCAGTGGTAGAACGGCAGGGAGGCCAGCATGAATGATCCATGGATCATGAATTAACGAGAAGCTAGATAGCTTGCCATCGCCCCACTTGTTTAGGTTTAGGTTTTTAGCTTTTTTTTTTATTATTTCTAAATTTTATTTTTTTCTGATTTTTTGGATTTTTTTTATTTTTTACTGGTTCTTTTTTCTCGTATTCATTTGTATTATACGTGCTGGGTTAACTTATTTTTTATTTTTAAATTTAATTATGCTAAATAACCCACCATCAGTTACAGTATAATTTCAACTAATTACAGTAAAAATTCAGCGATAGATCATAAAAAATTAGTCTAACCGGGCACCACCATGAAGTCGTTGTACAATTGTACACGGGACCGGATGTACCATCTCCTGATGAGCCCAATAATTGGAGCTGACGAATTATTGCACTATGGCTGGATTAATCCACGCACGGAAAAGAACTAACTAACTAACAAGATAGTACGCGCAATGATGGGAGTACATATATGGTCTACGATTCATTTTGCATACTGCTAGTACATTACATGGTGTTCCTGCAGTGCAGAGGCCAATCATATGCTACGTACCTTATCTCTGCTGTCAGAAAACACCGTGTGTGGCCGATCATGGAGGATGCCTTTCCGTAAGCTGGGCTGGATCGGTCCATGGTAACTGCTAAATTATTCCACGTGCACATGGCTCTCTGCTTGTAATCACTTCATCTCAAGCACCCTGCTTGCAGAGAACGATCGATCGATCGGTACGTGTATCTCAACAATAATGGACCTGTTCTTTAGACAATGGTTGATGATTTTTAGATGCTGATGATGATTTTTATATGTATTTTTGATACGGCAACGATCAGCAGAGACGTCAGCACGAATGCTACACATAGTTTTATGTTCGAAAAGCCGTTTGCAAAATCTGCTTTAAGATGTTATCGTGTTTACTTTGATTTTTGGAGAAGCCAAAAGGCAAGGGTCCATTCATATTAGTTTGTACTACAATCGACTAGTGGAAATCGTCTTAAGAAGATACTCTGCTTCAATCACTGCTGAACGATTATGGAAAAACGACAACGACATGTCGACCATGGCAGACTTCAACCACGATATTTCGATCACAGCAAAACAACCACGACAGGTAATCGGTAGGCTTCAACCTCAAACAGCGAACCAGTCTTAGCTATGGTGAATCGATTGGATGTCGTAATCTTGTCTGCTATAATAACCGACCGATGGTCGTAGCACACTACTTGACATAATTGTAGACTTTATTACTTGATGGTCGTAGACTTTACTGATTGGTACTTGATAGTTGTAGACTTTACTGGTCGGTACTTGATAATCAAAGACTTTGTGATTGGTAGTCATAGACTTTGCATCGACTGTCGTTGTCTTAGGCTTTTCGATTGGTTGTCGTAGACCTCGCAATCAGTAGTCAAAGACTTTGCAATCGGTTGCCGTAGGCTTCACGGTCGATACGAGTGCTTTTAATTCTTGTGATCTTCGAGTAACTTGAGTACTCCTGTTGGGTCAGTGGTTAACTGATCTGTGCATGATGGTCAGTGATCGGTGGTCGTTTTTAAGTACCAGGTAGGTACTGGGTGGTCATAGCGATTGTCGGTGATACACGGTACTTGGTAGGCAATGCTTCAGTACATGGTTGGTACTGGATGATTGATGGTTCAATGATTGGTTGATGGTCGGCAATTGTAGACTGGAGTGCTACGATGCATATGTTTTCTGAGTGTTTTGAGAGGAGCGATAGGAATTTCTGAGTACTTGTGGTTTCGAGTACTCGATGATCTAGCGACTGATTTGTGCATAGCGATTGTAATCGGTTGTAATGAGTGGTCTGAAGTTGGTGTTTTGGAAAGAGATGGAATTGGTGGTCATAATGAGAAGTCTAAGGCTGATTTCTAGAGAGTGTAGAAATTGTGGTCGTAGGCGGCCTGATTGGTGTTTGTGGATGGTTTGGTTCTTGTCTATGGATAGATGAGGATATGATATACGTGTGTGTGCTGATGTCGGTCAAGTTGTGAAGAACTTGTACCGGTAGGAAACGTTTCTTTGGTCTTTGCATATGCATATTGGCGTGAAGATGATCATAGTTGATGATGAGGAGGACTAGGACTAGGATGAAAAGCCTGAGGTCCAAGCAGTGATGGTGTCATGTGAGGTGGTCGGGCTCACGCTAGAGTACGTGAAGATCAAAAGTGGTGATTCGTGGAGAAGCTACATAAGTTGTGGTCTTGGAGGCATCGACACAGAAGTTGATGGTGCATGATGAAGATACAGGAGATGTTGTCCTTGAGGCTTCGTCACGTAGTGTGTTAGGAATTATGGATAGAGTCCATAACTGAGAAAATTGGAAGTTTGAATAAAATCGGAAGGGTTTTGGGTCCTTTGGTTTTCAGTAGAGATAAGGGTTTGAATCCGTATTTGAGGTAGACATGGTCTGTAATATTAACCTATAAAAGCAGGAAGAAGCTATAGGTTAACGCGTGGTTTTAGAGAGTTTTGAGAAGGTTTTGGTTTTAGTTTTTAGCTAGGGCTTTTAGGGGTGCCGTAAGGGCACTTTGTAGCCACTAACATGATATAGAAGTAAAATATCATATCTGTTCTCAAAGAAAGAAATCTCCACCGACGTTGTATCGCTGTCTCAATCGAAGCACCGTGAGTTTTTCTCAGCATCGCTTTCATGTGTCCTCGTCGGTGTGCTATCGTATCATGATCTTGCGATCTACGAGCACGGTGTCTTTGGTCCTCGGGTCAATGCAACCAATCAGAGCGCAGTGTTGTCTTCGTCTTGTTCTCGTTTGAGCGGTCAAAGCGATTGAAAGGACGAAGAGTTCGAGCGGTCGAAGTGATCAAGCAGATGAAGCATTTGCAGCGGTCAAAGTTTTTGAGTGGAGGAAGATTTTGACTACGTGCAAAGGAGGTCACGTGAGCAGTCGAGCAAGCGGTCGAACGACTTGCGATCAAAATCTACATCTGATAATTTAAATTTTCCTGTATTTTAGATCATTAGTTACATAATCAATCCCACTTAACATGATAACTCGCCACTTAAGATTAATCAATGATGCGGGGTGTTTCAATAACCTAGCTAGCTTCTTTGCTAGATGACCAAACTAAATCATAAGTCACCTCTTTAAGTTGCAAACTTGTTTGGCAGCTCAACATTGGCGTGGACAGTAATGGACCAACTCTCTATCTAAACTGTCCAAAGTTGATCTAGCCTAGAGGTTCAAAAGCCTACAATATTGTAAATTCCACTTGTGTTACGTATCAAAAGGATTCAACGACAGCTACGCAAGACAGGTACGATACAGAGGGTTAGCTTCTTCTCATGTTATTTAAACAACTTTTCACATGCATACATTAATCTCTGGGAACTCATCGATCGATCCTTCCTACCTTGTCAATACTAACTTGCATTTCTCCCAAAAGACACAGAAAAAAGGATTGAACTTTCTGCTACACTTGCTTTTGTGAGTTGTGACAATGCAGATCGTGGCGGCAGAGCAGGGAGTTCGTTCTATCTGGCTGCCTTGATCACTGCCGTACGTTCTATCTGGCTGCCTTGACCGCCTTTGCGAGTCCAGAGGAACTGCCGTACGCCGCTCCGGTCTCTCTGAATCCACAGAAGAATTGCCGGTGACCGGGCAGCACCACCGTAGAGGGCATGCCAGCATTGGCGGCGACGGCGACATGGGCGGCGGAAAGGTTGGCCGCATTGGCGGTAGGACAGGAGGATGACGCGACGCGCTTGCAGGACAGGCACATTGTCAGCGTCGTCAAGGGGGCCGGCGCCGCCACCTTGAGCGCCCTCAGCTCGGCAACCTCCTTCTCGAGGCGCCGGTTCTCCTCGGCGAGCTGCTCGCACCACCGCTTCAGGTACTCGCAGTCCACCTCCGTCTGCTTCAGCTTCGTCCTGGCGCGGCGGTTCTGGAACCAGACCTCGACCTGCCTCGGCCGCAGGTTCAGGCTGTTCGCCAGAGCCAGCTTCTGCTTCTGCAAGCATAAGAAATCCATGTCATTCTCGATTCTTTCTGCAAATGCCCCCTAATATTAATTGCAGTGATCAGCCGTGTCTCAGACACGTACCGGAGTGAGGGTGTGGTGGGTATTGAAGCGCTCCTCGAGGACGGCGGCCTGGTCCTTGGACAGCCGCAGCTTCTTGCGCGCGTTCCCGTCGCAGCCGGCGTCGTCCTCGTCGCCGCTGCCGACCGACCTCTCGGTGCGCTTCCCGTTGCCGCTGCCGCTCGACACCGGGCTGCCGGGGGAGCAAGTCCTCTCCTCCGCCGCCGCCGGACTCACTTCTTGGTCCGCTGCCGCAACATTGCCGGAGATCAAACAGAAGCTGGGCTGGGAGGCGAGGCCTAGGCCAAGGCTCAGGCCAAGATCCAAGCTTTGAGGCGCCATTGTTAACTAGCTATATGCCTATAGCTAAGCTCTGTGTAGGGAGAGAAGCGGCGAACTCGTCGATGGTGCTGAAGAAAGGATGCGCAGTGGTGCGCGGATATAAATAGAGGGATAAAAACCAATTTGAGGATTGCGAGGGAGAGATCATGGAGCGGTCCACGATGATGAGCTGGTGCGCGTGGGGTGGATCTCCTTTGGAGATTCTTGAGCGAGCTTGATGGCGACTTTTGACCCTTGAGAACGCACTAGAGATGCATTATCGGAGTAATCAACTGGTTAATTGCTGGCTAATTCAAGTTCCCAGGTGAAGTTACATAAGATAGGAGTATATGCTAGTACTAGAAAGAGAGAGTAATGTTTTTTAAGTAAAAAAAAAAAGAGCTAATATTTTCCCTCCAAAATATTGTAGTATATAGTACTTTCGTTGCGAGAGACACCGCTCGGTTAGCGTAAAATATCAAATATAGTTGCATGATTTCAGCAGTACTATGGTTGTGTCAACCCAAGGTGCTTTAACTTGAAGCCATCGGAAGCTTGATATGTTCCTATAAGCTCGCATTAGATTCGCGCAGCTAACCTATGTACCAAAATTATGTAAGTTTTTTTATTAAAAATGATCATGTAAGTTTCATTTGCATAGCCAGAAACAAGGGTACGACTATTACACAACTAACTGGATTTTTTTAAAGTCAGCCAATTTTTCCCACTGTTAGATCAAGATCCTGTGGCTCACATTCTCTTCCTCTCTCACCTATGTAACATGCCCACACCCCCTAACCCACCCATGCTAACTCCCATTGCCTCGCCTGCCCGCCAGTGAGGTCTCCCATTCTTGTCGTTGTCGCATCCCTTCTTTTTTCTCGGTGAGATCCCTAGCTTAGCCTCCTAGCCACTTTGGTCGTCACCATCCCCGTTGACCCCGCCCACCGACCTCCTCCTCGCTCATGTCTGGCGGAACCACCGTGGCCTCGATGCACCGCAACCACTGATCCGTCACCACCCTAGCCTCCCTCTAAGCCTGGGGCACTAGTGAACCCTAATCTTAATCCGCCAACCACCATCATAATTGTCACTGGGCGCCAGAGAGGAAGAAGGGTTGTTATCAGACCCAGACCGGCTATTGACCCGATTTAGGTCTCGGGTCACTGACCTAGTGGTCGGACTGGTGGGTCATTGGTCGGGACTGCATGCTTTTAAATTAAATTTTCCCTGTGGCACTTAGATGAATTTGATCTGGAATTACGAATGCACTTTTACCTGTTGTGTTAATACACTAAGTCATGTCAGTTTTTCATGTGCTGTATTGTATTTAGTATTTTTTTTAATTGAAATCACGAAAAATGTGGAACTCACTGAAGTAAAGCAAAGCATGTGTGATTGGTTCTGCACAGTCATGGAAGTCCAAGTTAGTTGGAGTTGTGTTCTTTCACATCCTAATAACTAAATATTTGACAAATCTGCGAAGAGGAGCTAGTACTCTATCTAGTGTTTTATGTTGTTGCTTTCATCAGTTCCTTGATTTTTCAACAGTACCAAGACCAACTGAACTTACATGTTTTCTAGTTCTTTATATTATCACTAGGGTCCCAAGATACTTTTGAGTCTCCATGCGAGTGAAGATGCAGTTGCTCTGTTCGGTTTACCATTGTATTGCCTATTCTTATCCGACTTAATGAAATTATTGCTTGATGTATCTGCAGATAGACTGGGATGACTCCACATCATCGTCTTCAACAAAAAGCAGACATGTTGATGCTTGGCAAGTCCAACTTGTTGGATACCCTCCTCTTCTGAAGAGACTTAGGATCTCTGAAGCCATTCCACCTCTGTGATCTGGAAATGGTGTCGTTGGAGCCAATCTTGTCGGTCCCTGGCAAAGTGGCAAGCACTAAACACCAGGTTGGGCCTGTCGGTATGGCTGCTGCTGGGTGGGGCCCAGGCTGACAGGACCTGTGGTCCTGATCAATTCGGTTTAAGCTTCTGACTTCCGGTTTATTTTTCATTATTCACAAATTTCGCTTTTTTTAAATTTTTGGCTTTTTTTTTTGTGTTTTTTGCCGGTTCTTTTTCCCCGTATTTGTTTGTATTATACGTAATAGGCTAACATATTTTTTATATTTTTTTTAAATTTAATTATGCTAAATAAACATCTGTCAGCTACCGTGTTTTTTTCAGCCAGCTACAGTGCTTTCACCATAAGCTACCAAAAAAGCCCAACTGATCACCATGTTAAGCGGCTGCAGACTGGCAGTGGCAGACCTTACCCTTCTCGACTCATGCACGGATGGAATGCGTTAACCCTTTGATGATTGTCAGGTTTCTGTTGGAATTATTATTAAGATGCTGTTTAGTTAGTCATTGTACTGCATGCATTTGGTGTACTTGAAAAGAATTTAGATACACAGAGCAGCAGTGCATTGTAAGCAATGTGAATATGTGATGCTGAACTAATCATGCATTGGATGCTGATTAATTAATTTGGTAGTTAAAGGTCGTATGCATATGCGTAGGATCCGTTTGGCATTTGCATGAGTGGATTGCGACGATCTCGTCTGTTGGACCGTTTTCATATACTTTAGTGCTTGCAAAAATGAGTTTTTTTCTTTAAACAGGGCCTAATAAACGGAGATTATGCTGCGTTTTCCAAATAATATAAGAATATACCAGTAGTAATGACAGAAAAAAAACACCAAAACTAAACCACACAAATAAAATGCCGAGTAACATTTAGATGGACACGCATGCGAATCGTGAATCCATGTTTGATAAAAGAATTTGTTAAACTTTGATTTGATTTACCAAATAGGTCAGGTTACTAGATTTTAATACCGTAGCTAGCCTTGATTTACCAAATAGGTCAGGTTACTTTAATTTGTTAAACTTTAATTTGACTTAGAGGTAGCTAACCTCAATACATCGCTGGGTGAGTGTATAGTTGCCCGACAATGGCATGTTGTGGAGATCATGCATCATGCAGCAACAACCAGTAAAGGTAGCAGTACGTACGTGCGTGGGCTCATCGATCGGTCGATCTGACCAGCTCAGAACTCGGAGGCTTTCTCATCGTCAGTGGACAACTAAGAGTGTACTTTTGGATTGATAGTTGTCGCTGATAGCTTTTAGTATTAGTATGAATATTTATATAAGTAAGTCGAATGTCGACATGTAGCTTCAAAAAAATTATCCTAATAAGTTGTTTTAAAAAAATAATAAAAAAATATTCTATTTATTTATTAAAAAAATTATAAGCTATCAGTTATAAGTTACGGAAAAGAAGGGTCGTAACCCTCGAATCATTGCGTGCGGCCTCACATGGTTCCTGGGCTGTCAGACACTGTTAAGCCAGCATGCATTCCGCTGATCAATGCCGCTGTTGTTGACGATCAAGTTATTAGTTATGTATGTATGATTAAAAACCTCGTGACTGGCTAATCATTGCGGACGTACGTGCAAGTGATATACTATTGATACGTGATATATATATATATATATATATATATATATATATATATATATATATATATATATATATATATATATATATATATATATATATATATATATATATATATATATATATATATATATATATATATATATATATATATATATATATATATATATATATATATATATATATATATATATATATATATAATATTGTGTATATATAGTGTAATATAGGGTTCATTTGATATAGCTACGGCTCATGTTTTTTGTTGAAAATTTTGATTTTTAGCTATTTTCGATAGGAAATACAGAGAGATACTCACTTGTGATTTTGGTTGATATAGATGTTAGACTTTTAATGTGTACTATAATTAACTTATAGAACTCGTCTTAAAAAAAATACTCCGTTTGAATAAATATCAAAAGTCACTTTTAAAAATAGTTAAAGAACAGATCTATAGTACTACCTTCTTTAACCCAGGCATTCTGTCTAGGAATCGCATCCAAAAAGATCAGATCAGTGGATTGGACCTTATAGTAGTGGCTCAGATCTAGCAAGCTAAGCGGCGAGGAATATTAAGCAGGACAGGACAAGACGGGACAGGAGTATTCATTCCAGGCGAGACAGCCGATGACATGCTATTTTCCCTAATCATTGGTGTCCCTGGCTTAACCGCGGAACAGTCGAGATGTTAATGCGTGCAAGGAAGACGCTAGCGAGCAGCGGATGCGGATGCACGCGCGCGCATGTGGCCGTGCCGGGGAATCCCGTGGCGCGCCAGCGCGGCCGGGCACACGTGCATGCGCGCGGCCGGTCAGCGTCTTCCGCGCGCCCGCGGCCAACGCTCCTCCGGCCGGGAAACCTGAATCTTGGCGCATGCATCTGGGCGCTAAAATGGAACGCGTGTATTTCGTAGTAATTTATAAGAAAACAGTTAAAATCCGGTAGAATTTGGGGAAATTCTGATATTTCCCGTACTTAGGAGGCAGCAGGGGCGTAGCCAATCTAAGGCTGAGCCTACTGAAAGAAAAAACACTAGAAAATTCTTAGCTAGACCTACAGTAAGACATTAAGGAATTTGTCAGCTGGGTCTCGGGCCATTGCCCTAGCGATCCAAGGCCTAGCTCCGCCTCTGGGAGGTAGAACTGATTAGTCATGTACATTCAGCCATTTCCTTGTAATATTCCCTCCCTCTAACGAGGAAGTTGACCTAGAATGCGTGCAATTAAATCGTATTAATTTTGGTAAATATATTATCTGAAGAATTTAGTTTGGATTAGAAAAATAATAGGGGTATATTTGTCAGAAAAATACTCTAATAACATTGCATTTTTATAATTTTTTAAAAATATGAAATTTAGTGCTTGGTATCTTTTCACTCTAAAAAGTAAAAACCGACTTTATTTTTTACCGGAGGGATTAGCTAGCTCACGAGCACCAGCAAATTAAATTAATTAAGTAGGCCGTGCATGCATGATCAAGTGTCGACGTTAGTTTGATTTAGCTTCCTGATGACGAAACTCGTCAAGAGTGATCGTCATGACCGTTGGATCAAGAGAAGTTGGTACATGTGATGGCACCATGAAAATGTGATCTAAGCTGTTAGTTAGCTCAAGCATCCTGAGAGAATATTGGTGGTCGTTAGCATAACTGAAAAGCCTATACATTTGCAAGAACACACGTCATAGCTAATAGTTAAAGGTTTTTTTTAAGAATAATTGGAATGTTAGTTAACACATATTGGATGGCCATTACCAAGCTAGTTGGCGCGATCATGTGTAACAAATCTTACTTAGCTAGCTTGGCACGTATTATTTGCCCGACAACGGCGTGTTTATCCAAATCACGGTGTACTAATAGAGCAGCTGCTTATGGTTTATAACTGACTCGATCAGGGGCTCTCGCATCCCAAGGGAGCTTAGCTAGCAAACTACTGAATCATTGCGGCCGCACATGGCTTTTCGGTGATGATGGTTGTTTTGTAGTACATTACATGCACGATTAAACTGCAAAATGTTGATCATAGAGTAAAAGCACAACTGTGTGTGCCCCTCCAATTGTAAGTTGCTTTGGACACTGATGCTATGACTGGTTTCTTTTAGGCTTTATGTTTATAGCTTTTGTTTTTTTACTATAATAACTAGTTTTTAAACGGTGCATCTTTTCAAGGCGAGATCTACAAGTTGATTATAGTAGACACTGTACCGGCCAAAATAGCAAGCAACTGTCTCTCTCTTTGTACAATCTCTCTCGCGCGCGAACAACCAGAATTCAAAATCCATAATCCAAAAGCCATAGCTCAAAAGAACCCACCCTATATATACTGGTGACTTTAAAGTAATACTCCTTTCGTCTAAGTTTATAAGGCGTATTTTCTCTTAGCACATAAACAAATATATATTAAAAATGACTAAACTATTTCTAATTATTATATCTAAATACTATAATCAATACATGCATATAGAGAACATAAAGTAAAACGAGATATTTGTTAGAAGTATAGAGAAAACCTCATATTAATTTTATATTGAAATATGGAATAAATCCTATATTTATGGACAAGGCTATAAAAAATATACCTTATAAACTTGGACAGAAGGAGTACTACTTAATTTGACTGCTAATTTCCATGATAATGTTTATGTTGTTATTAATCTTATATTGTTGATTTATATGTCATGCTGATTCTACTAAGTTTATGAGGCCAACCTAAATAATTTTTGTGTGTACTGGCGATGAAATCTAAACTGGTTCGACTGGTACAAAACGAAGGCCAGCTGGCCAGATGACTTGTACGTATTTGCAATCAGAGGAAGTATGTGAAATGCACCAGTAGTTGTGCAAACTAACTAAACTACCTAGCATATATAATCCATGGCTTATGCACTGAACCACCGTGAACACATCCACAGCAAACGAGCTAGGCTCCTGGATCTAGCTCCATGCGTGCCCTCTGCTAATTTAACCAGCAGTGGCGCCGGCGATGATGACTGTGCCGCGCGGGGTAAGGCAACGGCAACGCGCGCCCTCTCCATGACGGATGACTTATTTATCAATCAGAGCGGGCGCGGCCGGCGCATGTGGCTCGGACATGGAATCGCCGGACATGCCAGGTGGATGCCGTCGTTGGGGCAGATGAGATGAGATCTCCCTCGCGTGCATGCAGACGTGCAGTCAGTAGAAGGATCTTTTATTCCTTTCTGTCCTGCCTTTTCCTCCTCTTCCTGGAGAAGAGAAGAAAAAAAGAAGCAATTGGCCGGGTCTTTTTTTTTTCTTCTTATTGCTATGGTTAATGGTTTCTTTTCTATGTCTGATGAATCTGATAAATAGTGCTGATTAATATAAATCAAAGCCAAAAATAAAATAAAAGGCTGAAAAGAACTGGGCTATCATTCCATCCTCGTAATGAAATGTTTTTTCGAGGATTTGCAGATGATCTCCCGTGTCATCCATCGGTCGGTCACCCTCGACTTTTCGAGGTGGTTTCAGCACGGTTGCCAAAACCATATACGGTTGCTGGATGGCTCGCTCGGTTTCCCCTCTGTTTACCATGTTTATCCATTGTCTCAGGAAGATGGTAAATTCGAGCTTAACAATGAACGATAGTCAATTTGAGCTTTCTTTGTTTAGCGAATTTCTTGGTTTTACCAATCAAGGGGCGGATGATGCCGGCGAAGCCTGTCTTGTGGCCAAGACCATTTCAGTTCTTGGGCCAACACGCAGACATCCAACACCCAGGCTCATTCCAACACATTCGAATTAGTGCCGAGCCTTTCATCGGCCCATTCACCGACCAAATCCCCACCCACCGTTGGGCGTCGGCAGCAGGAGGGTAGTGGGGCGGGTTGGGAACACCGCGCGCCGCACGCGCGAACAACGGAGTTTTGGGCTTTTGTGTCAGGGTGCCATTCAGTTGATCTGAAATAAACTGATTTATAGTTAAAGTTATATTATAGTTAACTACAATTATATTATAGTTAATGATGATTTATTTGGTGTAACTAAATTTAAAACAATTTAAAAATAAAAATAAGTTAGCCCATCACGGACAATACAAATAAATACGGGGAAAAAGAACCGGCAAAATACTCAAAAAGCTAAAAAGCCAGAAAAAGACAAAATTTAGGAATAGTGAAAAATAAGCTAAAAGTCTGAAGCTCAAGCCGAAATGAGCAAGACAACCGCACCATCTGTTCCTAGTCGAAGTGGTTAGGCGCTATCATATTAGCTTAAAAACTATTTTTTTATAGTAAATAGCTTTTCTATATTACTTAAATTTTAAACTAAGTGTCAATTTAAAGTAGAGTCTACTAGTCGATTGTAATATATACTGCAGCGACTATGACTTTATTTATAACAGTTAAAATCATACATAAATGTCTCTCTGTATAAATAGTTACTATTTATAAATCAAAATTAAAAGATAAAATCAAGAGTCTATATAAATGGGCCTAGTTTGCACGTTCGATTCAGCCCGGCCAGACACGCTGCCCGAGACGATTTCCAGTCCTCTCCCTCCCCTTTGGCGCGGCCGAGCGCCCGAGCCGACTCTTCTCCGCACCCCGTGCCCGTGCGTGCGGCCGCAGCGCCCCGGTCGATCGCCCCACACCGTGCCCCGGCTGAAATGGAGGCGGCACAGCCAGGGCCCCAGGAGGAGGGGGAGGCAGAGGCAGCGCCGCCGCGTGGAGCAGCCCAACGCCCCAGCCGCTGTTCAGGCCACCAACGACGACGCCGCAGCCAGCAAGCCGTCAGTAACACCCCCTCCCCTTCCTCACAATCGCGTCTCTCCGTGTCCTTGCGTGATGGTTTCTGCTGCATGTGTTGTACGGCTATTCCCCCCCCCCCCTCCCCGGGGGGGGGGCCGCCGCGCGCCTAGCGAGATATTATCGGAAGCGTACGCAGCTAGTTTGCGTAGATCAAATCGCGTCAACCTGGAGCAAGAGAGCCATGTTAAACCTGGGGCATGATGCTCCAAAAAGGAGGCAGGAGAGCTGGTTGGTCCAATTTTTCCTTTGAATTCGTTCTCAGCTTACTATATATGCCCCCATCTCCCGTTTGGCTGCCTCTTTTCTGCAAGGGATCATACGGTGTAATCGAGACATTCTCTTGAACCGATTTTATTTTTATTTTCTCTGCAAGAAATCGATACAAAAAAGGTGAGAAGGAGCTGTGCCTCTATTACCAATTTGTCCTGATTTTTTTTTTGAAACGACAGGGGGAACCCCTCTCGATTTTCATTACACCGCAAAGATTACAAATAGACACCAATTTATTAGTCTTCATGGACCTCATCTCCTCTTCCATGGCCTCAAACCATTTTGAGGAATTTTCGCTTCTCATGGCTTCTTCAAATGAGGTGGGATCATCATCCATTTGAAATTCCTCTCTGATGATAAATCTGATAATCATCGAAAATAGCCGATCTTCTTACTCTTTGAGACCTCCTCGGGCCTCCTCATTTGGTACATCTTCTGTTTGAGGTTGCTGTTGCTCCCCTCATCTCGTGGCAATAGGTTCTATATGATCCTGAATAACAGTTCTTCATTCTCATTCATTGTTGCCACGGAGGAACAATAACAGTCTTGGCACCATGAAGTGTCTTGCACGTCGGTGCAAATGACACAGTAGTGTGAAGAATGGCTCTTGAATCATCTGAGTGGCGCGAACACCGCTTCTCTTCAAAGTCAATCTCTCGAGCTACCATGCTCCTCATCATTTCATCCTCTAAGAAGACAGCGTGTCTCGTTTCTACAAACTTTGTATATCCGTGCGACGGTAGAAACGATAACCTTTTGACTTTTCAGTAGCCAATGAAATGGCAACTTCATCGCTTTTGGGATCAAGTTTCCCAAGGTTTGGGTTAAATACTTTAACCTCAGCGAGACTCCCACACACGTAAGTGGTTTAGTGAGGAACTCTTCCCGTCCACAACTCGCGGTGTTTTGGGCACCGACTTACTAGGCACTCTGTTGAGAATATGAATGGCGGTTTTCAACGCCTCCATCCATAAACTCAATGGGAGTGTGGAGTAGCTCATCATACTTCGCACCATATCCATCGAGTGCAGTTGCGTCTTTCATTACTCCATTTTTTGAGGTTCGCCCGGCATAGAATCTTCGGCCACTATTCCATTTTCTGTAAAAACCTCGCAAAGGTCCGGAACTTGTCCATATGGGGTATGTCGACCGTAGTACTCCCCACGATCGATCGGACTATCTTAATCTTTAAATCGTGTTGGTTTTCAATTTCACCTTAAATATCTTGAATTTATCCAAGGCTTCATTTCTTTCTTTGATTGGATAAATATATCCATAACGGGAGTAATCATCGTGAACGTTATGAACGAGTCATATCCATCCACACTTTTCACAGAAAAGGACCACAAATATCTGTGTGAATAATTTGTAGAACTCACATGCTTCTTTTAGCGTCTTTTTTAATTTTCTTTACATATTTTCCTTTAATGCATTCTCTGCATTGTTCTAAGTCTGAGAACTCTAATGGAGGAAGAATATCATTCTTTACTAGTCTTTCTATTCTCCCCCTCGAAATATGGCCTAAACGACAAGTGCCATAATTTCGACGACTCATCTAGAGTTCTCTTTCGTTTTGTTTACATTCGTAGACGAGATTCAATCACTTTCGCACGCAACGTTCTCATTATCGCATACGACATTCACATCATCACACAATGATAACAAATAAAGCTCATTCTGTAATATGGCAATACCAACACATTCTTTATTAAACATTATTTCGCACTTGCCATTTCCAAAATTGCAATCATAACCATCTTTGTCCAAATTTGACACACTAATCAAATTCCTCAGTAAGAGGGTACAAAAGGACATCTCTAAGTAAAAGAGTAGAGCCATTAGCTAATTCTAATGAAAGATCGCCAACGGCTTCCACTTCAGCTTTGACTCCATTTGCAACTTTAATGCATCTTTCTTTTCTTTGCGTAGTCCTCGTCGAACGGAATCCCTGTAATGAATTAGCAACATGAACAGTTGCTCCTGAGTCAATCCACCAAGTGGATTTCGAATATTTCACATACAGGCATTCATTAATAAAGGTAATAATGTTCTCACCTTTCTTAGCCATTATCATCTTTAAGTAGTCGACAATCTTTCTTGTAGTGTCCGTCTTCTTCGCAAATGAAGGCACTTGGTCTTTGTCTACAAGAAATTTATTCTGTTGAGGCCGATGTACTGAGGTTTTACCCTTGTTCTTTGAGAAGGGTTCTTGTTGTAATTCTTTTCTTGTTTTCCTCACAAAGTTGATAGCACCACCATGTGAGGATTTGATTCTTTCCTCCTCTTGCACGCACATAGCTATGCACTTTTCCATGTCCCATTTTTCGGTCGCATGTTATAGTTGACAACAAAAGTGTCAAACTCTTTTCGCAAAGAAGCAAAACCAAATGAATAAGGAACTCATCCTTGAGAGCCAAATCCATCGGTTTAAATTTAGATGCCAAGTTGCTCATTCTAAGAATGTGCTCTTTTATGCCATTGCCACCGCTTGAATACCTCTGTTTACATGCTAATCACCGTGTGTAGCATAAGTCTTTGAAGAGCCATGAACTGACTTTTATTTTATCAAGGTATTGATGTGACAAGAAGTCACACTCTGCAATTGAGCCTGAATAGCAGGCTCAATTGTGTTTTTATCACACCATACATTTCTTGTTGGTGTGGTCCATTTCTTATGATCAAGGTCATAAGACATCTGTAGGGGCATGATCCTCTATGCTTCGCCATGCAGTGTCATCCTCATTCTGTTCCCTCATGGCGCCAAAGGCTCGGTGGGACGTCAGTAGTGAGGACCCGGTCCACCTCGACCAAGATAAAAGCTAAATCTAACTTTTTCTTATCCTGAATGGAATCTTTTTTAAGAAAGTTGGAGGCAATATTTTTAAGCTCTCAGCTCGGATAGCTGATTGTATAGCTTAGAGTTTTAGCATTGTAGATTTTATTTCAAGGATATCATTTCTTAATCTTAAGAATGTTTCATTTCTAGTCTACCTTAACTTGTTTAGGACAAAAAGGCTTTGTTGTTGTTGTTGATGGTGGTGATGTTGTGGAATCCTTTTTTGTCGTGTGGCCGGCTTGCCACTTATGCAAAGTTTGTGTGTTCATTAGGTCGTGCAAAACTCGTGCTATATAGCATTATCGGTTTGAATGAATTGATGCTCTAAATAGCGGTTAGCGGATTGGGAATGGACACCTCACCTTTAAGTGCCTATGTGAGCGAGCGGCCTTGATGCGCAGCAGTGCAAGGTGCTGATCTACCTTGAACTCTTTAGGGGGTGCATATGCGGCTATAGCTGCCGCCATTTACATCCATGAAACTAATCAACCAGAGGTTTTATCGTCATTTCTGGACTTAAGAAGATTCATATATATTTCACTTTCTTTCTTTTTTTTGCTTGATTTTTTTCTTTAATTTTATGATTTTCATTACTCCTCCTACTCCTCTTCTTTTTTAATTTTATGATTTACATATATTATTTCACTTTCTTTCCTTCTTTGATTAATTGATTGATTAGCTCTTCTTTAATTTTATGATTTTCACTTCTTATTCTCCTCCTTATCATCTTCTTTAATTTCATGTTTATTGTTAACTTTCTCATCAAAAAGAGCTAGCTTCTCTGAGTTTGTTAACCTCTCCCTCTTTTTTTATTTTTACTATATACAAAATTATCACCGAAGGAGATGAGACTTAAGCTTTATTAAGCTCTCCGGTGGCTACGCCCTTATATTCAACGATTCTTTATCTGATGAAGAGCATTGACCTGTCAGACAATGAGCTGACAGGAGAGATCCCTACCGAAACTGGAGCCCCTGTGGCACTTCAATGACCTCAATTTGTCAAGAAATCACCTGAGTGGAAGCATTCCACAGACAATTGGCAGGATGCTCCAGTTGGAATCGCTTGATCTCTCCTGGAACCAATTGTCCGGTGCTATTTTCCAAACCTTGGCGTCACTAGACCCGTACAGCAATCTTTCTAGGAAGAGCTCCCGGGGTCTAAGCTCCAGATCCTTGCTGATCAAGATCCATATGTCCATTCTTTTTAGTTTTTTAATTGGTTTTTGGTTTCGACTTCTATCAGCCGATACTGTTTATCACACTTACTAGCCGCAGCAAAAAAAAAAGAGTACATATACTTAGACAATAAGTATCTCTAGTTTCATACTTTGAACTGATTCGATCAATCAAAAAGTATCCGATCCGATTACACTCTAATCGCCGCAGCACACTCCTGGACGCTGTTCTGAAGACAAGGGCGATCATCGACTTGATCTCAGTGACGCTCGTAGGCCGGGACCCTAGTGGGTCTTACGTTCCTGAGCTGGACTTTTGTGGGTATTACGTCCGGCCCAGGGCTTTAACCAGTCAGCCTCGGTTGTGGGCCGAGAAGGCCCGACCTCGACCTAACGGAGTCGGATCCGCCGCCCCGAGACCCGAATGCGACGCGAGAACTGAACACCACGTCACCACCCGGACACGTCCTTCTTCTTTCTTTCTTTCTTGCGGGGGAGGCCAAGCGGAGCCTACACAATCCTCCAAAGCAAACGCACGCGCGCGCGCACACACAGCTCTCCCCATCTCGCCGACTCGTCGCTAGGGTTTTGCCACCGCCGATCTCCCCGCCATGGACGCCGCGCTCATGGGCTCCTCCTCCGCCGGCGACGCCCCACCTCCGGGGAGCACCGGATGGGCACCACCATCGTCGGGGTCTGCTACGACGGCGGCGTCATCCTCGCTGCCGACTCCAGGACCAGCACGGTACCCCCATCTGTATGTGTTACGCAGGGGATTTCCCTATGGGTGTGGTTAGATTCCATGTAGAGGTGGCTCGCGGGTCTAGTTTCGCTCGAAAATCGTGGGGAATCGAGGAATATAGTTGTTGCAGTTGCTAAGTTAGTGTCTGTGATATTATGTGCTCCGCCTCCCTAATTGGATCTTTTAGGTTACTAGCTTGCGAGATTAGGGGAAATCTTCTGTGTTTGCACTCGAATGGAGTGCTATCGGAGGAAAAGTGGGCCTTTAGGTCATTAGGTGTACCGGTGCTCGATCATGTTTAAATGTGCAGGTGTTTGGTAAAAGAGACCAGCTCGAAGTGCTGTTAGTTTGTTACATATATGTGAAACTATGGACTGCCTTGTTGTATTGCCATAGAATCAGAGGAAAACAATGCCCGATTTCTTGTTGTCATAGTTACCGTTGTGGCAATGAAGAACAGAGTATGTGCTCACTGTAGTTGGGGGGTGCTGTTAGTGTTTTGTGAATATGGAACCTTGTATCATTGTGATTAGTTTATGTTGTGCTCTGCTTACTGGAAAACATGCCTTCTTAAGGTGGGTTTGCTGTGGTGTCTTATTTGTTCGTTGTTGCTTCAGTTTGAACCAAACGAAATCAAAATTAAGTTGTGTTTTCATAATAACTTGTTGCTTCACTTTAATATCGTTTGTTGCCTGGTCTTAATTCTTAGGAATGTATGTGGCAAACCGTGCGTCGGACAAGATTACTCAGCTGACAGACAATGTGTATGTCTGCCGCTCTGGATCTGTAAGTGACTGTAAAGCCGTTTTCATGTTGTTGTGGTCTCATGCTATTCTGATCTTAAGATGTTTGAGTAGGTGCTCTCTGCTCAGTCAGTCCATTTAATAAGTTAATGTCACTTTAGTGTATTTCTTCAATATCTCCTAAATCAGACAGTAGCTTATGTTTGATTGCTGGTGTGAACAACAAAAACAAAAACACAAACTAGCAAGATAAGATTTTGTGTTTCAGTGCTGCATATCAATATATTATCATTTTTGTTACCTTGTTATTGCTTGTCTTGTAGTAGAATACTAGAATGTGGTTCTCATGAGTTATGACCCCGTCAGTGTTGGTCTTTTGCTTTCCCTTTTATAGTCAACTACTTAGTTCCAGACAAGGCATATTTCTTGTTCATAAGTTCTATGTTTCACATGTAACATGTTTCTTATTGTTTGACAGGCTGCTGATACACAAGTCATTTCGGATTATGTGCGTTATTTCCTCCACCAACACACGTACGTTTGTTCTTACTTCATGCACAACCTAACAGTATTTTTTCTTATAAATTAAGACTGCATTGAATGAACTAAATGGAACTCAGATCTCATTGATTAATACAATGCTGTAAAGTTACTCGAAATATTTGCCGTGCAAGATAGCTGATGCTAAGGTTGTCCCCATGTGCAGAATTCAGCTTGGGCAACCAGCTACTGTGAAAGTTGCAGCCAACTTAATTAGGTTGTTGGCTTACCAGAACAAGGTATGTTAGCTGTAGCATTCCAGAACACAAGAATGCTAATGCTGTTTAGTGTTCATTCACCTTCATGAACACATGACATTTCTTTCTGATATGCGTTATCCATGTCCAGAACATGTTGCAAGCTGGCATGATAGTTGGCGGGTGGGATAAATATGAGGGAGGCCAGATTTTCTCAGTGCCCCTTGGTGGAACGATTCTGAGGCAACCATTTGCAATTGGAGGTATGTTTCCCCCATAGAAATACATGTTTCCTAGTGGTTTGCATCACATAGTGTTGGGGTTTTATCAACACTCCAAATCTGGTTGAGTGCAACCTGGCTCCACTCATAAGCATTGATCATATAATTTTGCTAGTTCAGCTTTAGTGTATGTTATATCAGGTACAGTTTCTGACACACGATGTTATCTCTGACTTGTTGCAGGTTCGGGTTCCAGTTACCTGTATGCGTTGCTTGATCATGAATGGAGAGAGGGAATGACCCAGGAAGATGCTGAGGTATGTCATTTTCTCTTTAGAGGCGTCAGAGTAATAGGAGATAGTTTGTTAAACCTATGAAGGAACATGAAGTCTAAAGCTAGGTTCGATTCTACTTTTATTTGTATTGCTGTTTACTTGTTTGGCCATCATTTTTTTGGTTGTGGGTATTAACTGGGATTGTCGTCCTTATTTTTTTGCAAAATGGTATAGAAAGTAGCTTATTCATGGGTTTTGTGAGGGAAGGTGAAGTGTACTTTCAGCTGATTATTTTATTTGGTCACAATTTTGCCATGATTGAGCAAATAGCTCATAGCATCAATTAGAAAGTCCAAAATAATAGAGCGCATACATCATTTTTTGTTACTCAGATGCACCCTTCATAGCCTTGTGCTTCAGGAGCATCTTCTAACATGGTTCTTTTATGCTCATCTTTACAGAAGTTTGTGGTGAAGGTGGTTTCCCTTGCTATGGCCCGTGATGGTGCCAGTGGAGGGGTTGTTCGTACAGTTACTGTAAGTGCTCTCTTACCTCATGCAAGTCATCATGCTTTGCTCATTTGATTGATATCAGAAAAACCTGAACCTGATTATTTCAATGGATTTTACACTGTCATCTAATTTCCTGCACATCTATTTGGCATACTATGCCTTGTGAGGGCTTTAGAAACTTAATTATTTGAAACTTAAACCAAAATTATTGATTATTCAACTTCTGTAGGACCAAGATCATTTTCTAAAACTGATGTATACTGGTGCTTGTGCTTGTGGTGAAATAAGATCATTTTCTACAACTGTTGTGGGACCAAATTTTTTTCCTGATCAAGTTGCTTATCAAATCCATTCAATGATTTGTCTCTCTGTTTTCTTTGCTTTCCTTGTCTTCTGCACCCTTTTTCTTGCTTAAGAACTTATGCTTGATTTGTAAAACTGTGGTGATGCAGTGGCTATTAAAGTAGAAGTTGAAACATCTATCATTTTCTTCAACTTCATTTTGCTAGAAAATGCCGTTTTAAGTGATTACCCAAATCCCTTAAAAGATTTACTGATTTGACCATGGTGCAGATAAACGCCGATGGTGTTAAGAGGAACTTTTACCCTGGTGACAAACTGCCACTGTGGCATGAAGAGCTGGAGCCCCAGAACTCATTGCTGGATATACTCGCTGCTGGGAACCCTGACCCGATGGTCCAGTGAATTTGCCCTCCAGCCGTACGCCTTTCTTTGTCAAATTTCAGCTGTATCTGACTTGTCACCTACATTTTAACTGAAGAATTGGAAGATCCCTATGACACACCGGCATTTTACTGTTTGTTTTTGTTAAACTTAGTAAAGTCCTGGTTGCTCGGCACAACGTTTGGTGTTTCAGGTAATGTTCGGTAATGGTTACTGAAATGAGGTCCCTGTCATCGTTGAGTGGTAATGGCCAATATTAGTATGATGAGAACTGTGAATGTTTTGGTGGTTTTTTGTTGTTGTTGTTGTTGTGATCCGTCCTCGAGCTCAAAATTGAGACGATGCAACCGCATCTCTTATCATGTACTAGGTATCTTCCAGCATCCAAACGTCCAATACGACGTGTACTGTGCGATGACGTATGCGCATTGCCTGTGCTTAACCAACCGTTGCTGCAAAACTGTAGTTCTGACATATGCTTGACGATTTAAAGCGAAATATTTTGGATAGTGATGAGGCGATGGGGTCCCGATCTTCCGATAGGATGATAACTATCGATTTTGGCGGAGGCAACCCTTGCGATCCGACTACAATCGAACGACGTCGCTTGCGCCTTAGCAATCGCTGAACCACACTTCAAGTTGTTATCAATCGTGCCAAGAACGCGGTTGACCGACCACGAAGGTCTATTCTGCATGCAGCGAAGAACACGTAGAACAAGATAACAAGCAATCTGAAATTGCAAATATTGATATAAAGATCAAAGGTGGGATTAGAAGGCTGTCTTGTGGTGGTCGTCGACACAATGAAGAACAGAAGTTTGCATAATAGCTAAACCTAAACTCAACAAAATCCAAGTCCTAACAAGGAGGCGGCGGCTCCTTTATAGGAGAACAACCAGGAGGGCGTCCAAAGTGCATGCCCTAGGGTTACAAGGCCCATGGGCCCAATTGGTGGTGGCGCAGCACCCTTTTGACTCGGACTCAAAAATCAACGTGGATTGTTTTGATGATTGCAGCCGGCTCGAATGGAATTTGAAGATGAGGTTGGATCCGTTGGAAAGTAGACTTGATAAGCTTTCCATGAAGTCCAAGAACGTCCCAAACGGAGTCCGTATAAGAAAGTTACGTTCGTTTCAACTTGCACCATTGCAGCAGTCCGAATCTGATTCGATGCGTGACCAACACGGACTCTTTTGATGATTGCGGCTGTCTCGGATAGAATTTGAATATGGGGTTGAATCCTTTAGAAAGTAGACTTGATAAGCTTTCCATCAAGTCCAAGAACGTCCCAAACGGAGTCCGTATGAGAAAGTTACGTCCGTTTAAATTTGCACCATTGCAGCAGTCCGAGTCTGATTCCAAAACGTGTCCAACTCGAATTCGTGCTTGACTTGGTCTCAAAGTGACGTGGTGACCTCCATTATTCCTTCCATGCATGTCCAGGACTCCATGTCCCTTTCCTTCATCCTTTCCCAAATTCCTAAGCACAATTAAATCACTTGTATTAGGTAGCGGTCTATTCTCGGTAACATATGAAGGCTGAAGAAACGAATTCACCTTTAGTTCAATCTTGATATTGGCGCGATTGTCGTATGTGTTTGTGGCGTGGTCACATCATCCTCCCTTCTTGATAGAAAACCGTCCTCGGTTTTAGTATATGTGTAGCCTCACGTATTGCATGATCTTCATCATAAATCTCGGTACATAATAACAAGCGCAACAAACTCTCATTATGTAATATCATACGTTCTTTATCACACAAAGTAAAACCTTTTGAAACGAGCTCACCTTATAATTTAAGTGATGCGTAGGAGCTCTTGTAATTGGAACAACAAGCATAGCAAATATGGTTGTATCCATAGGGTCGTGTCCTCATCATCCTCCCTTCTTGAAAACAAAGCTGTCCTCGGCTTTTGATAAGCTGAAAGTATGGTAACAAAGAAGCCAAGGTGTATGCATGGTATATGTATATGTCATCCGTTTTATGATTCTTCGTTGTTGCACAATTAATGTTATAACACAGCAGCAATCATAAAAGCTCATTGTATTATTAACTTAAAAGTAATCATATATGTTAATGAACAAATCAAAATTTCTCACACAGTAATTATCGCAACTTGTTTTGCAAATGTAAGTGAAGCATTTATGCAATTCAAATCCTTGAAGTTGTAAACTTGTTGTGGTGGCACATATAGGCAAAGCTACAACTTTTGGAATCAAACAAAGTTTATCCATATAATCAGATTTCAATTGAGCAATAGCAAATTCATCTAGTAAGGGTGAAAATATTTGCAAGTTCTTCCATACATCAATTTCATTATTCAGATTGCCAATGTTAGATGGTTCAATAAGAGAAGAACACATAGGCATTGAATGATCACTAAAATTTATTTTTCTTTCATAATGAACAAGATTGAGCATACAAGAGTTGTTGTTCAAAACAACAAGCTGCAATTCATCCATGTGGTCACAAGTTATGCATATTCGATATACAAGAAATTGATTTCCTACACCATAATCTCCAATCAAATTAAACTTATACCCGGGGTGTAGGCACTAAACAAGAATTTTGAACATGTAAGTTCAGAAACTTTCTCCAAAGCATGTGACAATTTCATAGGAAGATCCAACATGATGTAACACAATGAATTGGCGGGAGAAATTCTAGTTAAAACTTCTTTATGTCTAACCAAAGCCACATGATCATTGTATGTGATTAATTCATCACATGAATCACTCAAAGCGAGGCAATTCAATTATTTTTGACAAGGTGCACTCAACGTATTCTCAACACTCAAATCAATGCGATGTGAATTCTCTACTTGAAATATGGGCATGTCGAATTGTTTTCCACTAAGTTTTGCTCTAAAATAGCATGAGCGGTGCATAATTGTTGTTCTTCACAAGCATACTCACCGTGAGTGATGATAGCACCATGATCTTTACCTTTTGGCTCCCCTCGGATGATGTAGGTGCATCCATCTCCTCATCTTCGTTCTCAACGAATGGAATCGATGGTTCAATCAACTCATGCTCCTTTTGACATGGTTCTCAGCGCACGCAAGTTGTTAGTCACGAAAAAGGCATAAACATGGGTTTGCTCTCATGTTTCTTATCATCAAGCACTCTCAATTTCTTCTCAATCGGCGTTCAACATTACATGCAAGTATAAACAAATGAGGAGAGAATTATATTCTTTGTGAATGAGAAGGTCCTGAATTTCTTTATTAAGGCCACATAAGAATCTATTCTCTGTAGCTTCAACATGTTCTTCTAAGCCACAAGCAAGAAAAGAGCTTTCAATTCTTCATAGTATTCACTTACGGTTCTCCTACCTTGTTCTAAACGTTGCAATCTGTTTAACAAGTCATGTGAATAATATGAAGGAACAAATGTAGATCTCATCACTCGTTTCAAAACATTCCAAGTTTTAGGTACATGTGGTAGTCTACATTGTTTCCTCCACCAAAATAATGCGAAATCGGTGAATTCACTAGTAGCGACCCTAACTCTTTCATCATCGGAAAATCATAGCATGCAAAATTTCCATCTAATTGTATTTCCCAATCAAGATAAGCTTGAGGTCATATCTACCGACAAATGGCGGAATTGTAAACTTGGCATCATCATCACATACCTCTCTTGTTAACCTACATGTGCCTTGTTGATTTTGTCGAAGTCGACAACGGTCGTGATCATTGGATCCTCAATTACATTGTTGATGGTGGTGAGGGTCTTATTAATACGATCCAACAAGTTGTTGGTCTCACAAAAATTGCTACAATGTGATCTTGAACTGTCATGGTTAGTAGAAAACAAGGAAATACACTAGAATTATGTAAGTCCCTATAAACTACTAGGAGGTGGAGCTTACTTAAGTCACACATCTCTCGAACTCTTACCAAGCTCTTACAAGTTCTTACCAATGCAAAGCAGGTGGTGCAAGTGGTGGTGGTTCGTGATAACTTAACTCAAGTGATGAGTATAGCGATTGCAAGGTACAGCGAGACCTGTTGGTTGTAGAAAAGTGGAGCTTGGATAGGCTATGCATTTTGTAGTAAGGAAAACAATCAATTAATTTCAGAAATTGCATGAATTGAATTATAGTTCGTATCTAGCACTTAGCCTATGTTGCTGATCAACCAAAGATGGAAGAAGGCTAAAATAAGTGTATGGCAATGTATGGGAGTGGTAAATACAAGATAATTCGATCGAATGCAATCTGGAATTGAAGAACACAAGGATTGTTCCAAAACTTGGAAACTGAAGATTTCTGTCCACTGGACAGCGCGTCGGTATTTCGGCCGTAACTTTTTGTTAGTTGCCTTTTTTTCAATGATTCTTTTTTTTCTCCATTTTCTGACGGCTTTTTCTACAACTTTTGTTTTTGGGCCAAGGTCTGGAAACCGACCTAAAAATTCGCACAAAATTCACAAGTGCCGACTGTTGCAGATTCAATCTGGAATTTTGGGTCAACTTCCACCGCAGATATCTCTTAACTGCCTTGCTGGAATGACGTGAAATTTTACAGATAGATGGATGATAAATTTTTGAATCTAATGGCGGTGGTCTCACTCAAAAATAATCTCGGAATCAAAAGATTTGGCGTTTTTGGTGGCGGCTGCAGAGAAAGGACAGATCAGCCGAAATTGGAATTAGGGTTTGGGGTGGGAATTTTTTTATTTGGATTTTCTTGGAACAAAGATATGACCAGCAACTAGACAAAGCTAAAACGGACACAAATTCAATTTAGCAAACCAAAACTAACAGATTGAAAAGCACAACGGGGTTTGGACAGTGAAATTAACTCTTTTTGTGGGGCAATTTTTCTGGACTATGGGAAATAAAAATCAATCTACTAACTAAGGATACAAGAAATTCCTACCGGTCAACTGAAGCTCGATACCACTTGATGAGGCGATGGGGTCGATCTTCCGATAGGATGATAACTATCGATTTTGGCGGAGGCGACCCTTGCGATCCGACTACAACCGACGGCGTCGCTTGCGCCTTAGCAATCGCTGAACCACACTCCAAGTTGTTATCAACCGTGCCAAGAACGCGGTTGACCTGACCACGAAGGTCTATTCCTGCATGCAACCGAAGAACACGCAAGAACAAGATAACAAATAATCTGAAATTGCAAATATTGATATGAAGATCAAAGGTGGGATTCGAGGCTGTCTTGGCGGTGGTCGTCGACACAAGCTGAAGAACAGAAGTTTGCATAATAGCTAAACCTAAACTCAACAAAATCCAAGTCCTAACAAGGGAGGCGGCTCCTTTATAGGAGAACAACCAGGAGGGGCGTCCAAAGTGCATGCCCTAGGGTTACAAGGCCCATGGGCCCAATTGGTGGTGGCGCAGCACCCTTTTGACTCGGACTCAAAAACCAACGTGGATTGTTTTGATGATTGCAGCCGGCTCGAATGGAATTTGAAGATGAGGTTGGATCCGTTGGAAAGTAGACTTGATAAGCTTTCCATGAAGTCCAAGAACGTCCCAAACGGAGTCCGTATAAGAAAGTTACGTTCGTTTCAACTTGCACCATTGCAGCAGTCCGAATCTGATTCCAGTACGTGACCAACACGGACTCTTTTGATGATTGCGGCTGTCTCGGATAGAATTTGAAGATGGGGTTGAATCCTTTAGAAAGTAGACTTGATAAGCTTTCCATCAAGTCCAAGAACGTCCCAAACGGAGTTCGTATGAGAAAGTTACGTCCGTTTAAACTTGCACCATTGCAGCAGTCCGAGTCTGATTCCAAAACGTGTCCAACTCGAATTCGTGCTTGACTTGGTCTCAAAGTGACGTGGTGACCTCCATTATTCCTTCCATGCATGTCCAGGACTCCATGTCCCTTTCCTTCATCCTTTCCCAAATTCCTAAGTACAATTAAATCACTTGTATTAGGTAGCGGTCTATTCTCAGTAACATATGAAGGTTGAAGAAACGAATTCACCTTTAGTTCAATCTTGATATTGGGCGCGATTGTCGTATGTGTTTGTGGCGTGGTCACATCAGATAGATGCCCCCAGTTTAGCTTAGCGAACTTTGTTCATTACCAAAATACCAAGTGAAGGGCATTATAAAAATTGCATCCTACTATCCTGTCATACGGCACATTCTGGAGATGGATAATTTGCCTTGTATGCTACGGTTACCTATAATCACGAGGGAGAAAAATGCTAGTATCTGACGCAACTTGGAAGGTCAAATTAGCTAATTCGAGCCTTAAGAGAGCTGAAAGGAAGAGCGCCATCAGAAACACATTCCTCCGGTAGAGCATAGATGCCAAGACACCATTGACATATCTGTGAGCTCGCCATTTTATTCATTAAATAACATCTCTCATTTCATTCATTACATTTGAACTTACAAGTATAATGAATACTACTACATGATGTTAGTGAAGCTTTTGTACAGTTTAAATCCCATTGCTGTATTATTGTCAAATTTCTTTGCACCAGTCAGTACTCAGTTCAATTGGGCCCTGCATGAAAAATGCACCAAATAAACACTGCATTTTCCATCCGCCCTTGCTTTCTGTTCTGTCATGGAATATAATACATTGGATTGGGAAGCTTGAAGGAGCGAGCACTCATAGAGTAGCCCAACAGATCGCTCCACTGATCGCCGGAATTTCCTAGGATCCTGTACCCCTCTGCTTCCATCTCCTTCCTCTTCTCCGATTTGTAGGTCGTCGCTGTTTTCTGGCGATCAGCTGCTGCCCTGGACATTGCGAAGGTCATGTGTCAGACTTCCAGCATGCAGCAATGAAGAATAGCTGGTAACACGGTGCTCAGAAAACAAATTTGATGCTAGGTACTTGATTGACAGAATTGAGGTGGTAAACCAAGATTAGCAGACGCCAAATTCAGCATTCAACAAGAGGATTTTGACCCTTAAGGCCTTAACTAAGGGCGACTATTCTCTTGCAGTGATATTGACATATGAACATTTGGACAAAAGGACAGCATAAAGGCATCGAACATTCAGATCCGAAGCGCCTATTCAGTACAACATCATGAACTGAAAAACTGCCTACATGATAATGCAAGGGCATTGCTGCGGCACTAAATTTGGGAATTTAGGCATTCTAATAGATGTCTGATCCACAGATTATAAAGAGCGCCCAGAAACGACCGAAAGAGTTGGAATAAATCACAGGTGACGAATGAAATCCCAAACAAATGATGCATCGAGGGATAAATCTCTAGTTTCCTTAGAAATAATCATGGCTAGTCAGGTTACGAAGACAATCGTTACCAATACCCAAGATTGCCCCTTGAAGCGTGCATTTGGACATGGTGGCTAACGAGTGCAATGTGCAATGCCAGAAATAGAAGATGGTGAATTTATACCTCAGTATGAGCTTGTCCCACTCATGGAACCCTTGTTTCTTGAGATTCTCCACCGTGACGCCCTCGTGCCCCTCGCTTCTCCCCGTGAGCAAGAAGGTCTTGAATCCCAGCTCGCGAACCTCCTTGTACAGCCTCAAGCTGGAGGGGATCGCCGGCGCCTCCCCCCTCTCGACCCACTTGTCGAACTCGTGGTGGTCGAACAATTCAAGCCTGCCATTTCGAATAAAAGAATTTCATGTGAGCGTCTCAATTGGCGAATCGAATGCGCTCCTAAAGAAATAGTCAATTGATGCCTAAAATTCGCCATTTTTTTATGTTTGAGGTGAGTAATTTGAGGGTGGCGCGAGCGTCAAACCCGTATCCGTGGTCGGCGTAGTAGGGGAGGTTGGAGAGCAGCGTCTCGTCGACGTCGAACACCCAGGCGTCGCGGCCGTCATCCCCGACGCGCGCGGCGCGCGCGTAGGCGGACGCCTCCCTCGCCACGACCTCCAGGTCGGAGCGGTAGACCGCCCCGGCGACGTACTCCCGCACGTGGGCCGCGCACTCCTCCGGCACCGCCGTCCACGGCGCCAGGTTGTTGGCCTCCGCCGCCAGCCTCCAGCTCGCGCACCACACCTCCTCCTCGTCCTCGCCCGCTCCCCTCGTCGTCGGCAGCTTGATGACGAGCTGGCGCGGCAGGAGGTGCCCCTCCTCGGACGGGTCCTGCGCAGCCGCCGCTCCCGCCTCCGCGGCCGCGACGGCAACGGCGGCGAGGATGAGGGAGAGGAGGAGGAGGCTGTCGTGGCGCGTCATGTCCGCTTAGTAGACTGGCCTCGCGGGGGCGGCTCGGCTCGTGCGCGCGTCGTGGAGCCCCCGGCCGGCGTCGGTGAGGAGAGGGGGGAGGCGTGCGGTGGGGGACGAACCATGAGTTAAATAGCCGGGATGTGGGGTCGGGGCGTCCTGGGGCCCGGATGGCGGTGGGACAGGCTGGATATGGGTGGCTCCGCTGCCTTCGCCGCGGGGCGCGGCGGCAAGAGCGACAGGTCAAGGTACGGCTTATTTAGGGGTGTTTGGGACTGCTTCACAAACTCTGCTCCACAAACTCCACCGTGGAGCAGCTCCACAAAAAACTGGAGTTTGTGAAGTACCTCTTTAGGTGCTCTCACAACTCCACCTTTTTTCCTCGAATAGGGTGCGTGGAGCTGAAACCGTTTGGCTAAAAAACGTGGAGCGGAGCTGAAAAACGTGGAGCGGAGCAGTCCCAAACAGAGGCTTAGGCTGAAAAAAATAATAGTTTATAGTAAAAATTATATTATAGCTGGTTAGAATCAGTGACGGAGGACCCGATAGTATGGATGAAAACGGATCGAATATTTTCCGCCGGATCCGGGCGGATACGGATACTGATTGTGTCAGATCGGATTTTTTCGGATAGTTCTCGGATCGGATACGGATACGGATTTTTTTATCGGATACGGATACGAATACAGTAAGCCTAATATCCGTCGAATATAGATACGGATACGGATAATTCGGATAATAAGAAAACGGATATCCGGGATTTCGGCCCATAACCAGCCAACCCATAATACCCATTCCCACTCCACGTGCGATCCAGCCGTCCGTTCTCACTTCTCACTCCATCCAGCCGTCGGTGCGTTAGGGGCTAGGGTTACTGCTATTCGGTCGCCGCCGCTCTCGCTAGTCGCCGATTCTCCATTCCGCCATTCGGGATTTAGCGCGCTCCTCCATTCGCCGCCGCTGGCGCCGCTCTTCGCCGCCTCGCCGGTTCCTCCTCGCGCCGCCTCCTCGCGCGCCGCCTCGCCGGTTCCTCTGCTGGCCGTCTCGCCGCCTCGCGATTCGTCTCTGCGCCGACCGCCTCACTTCGCCTTCGTCGGTTCGTCCTCGCCGACCACCTCGCCCGCCTCGCGATTCCTCTCTGCGACCGCCTCCGCCGGTTCGTCCTCCGCCGACCGCCTCCGCCCGCCTCCGCTGGTTCCTCCTGCACCGACCGCCTCCGCCCGCCTCCGTCGGTTCCTCCTGCGCCGACCGCCTCCGCCGGTTCGTCCTCCGCCGACCACCTTGTATTCGTATTCGCTTCCCCCCTTGTGTTATGCGCAGCTAGCGCATCCATCGGTCCACCGGCTGCTAGATCTACCGCTAGACTACTCTTCCTCCTGCTGACAATGCGCGGTTTAGTAGAATAGAGACTATGTATGTCAGTATGTGCGTGTCCTCTGAATATACTATGTATGGTGCTTTCAAATGGTATCTGGTCCTCCTGTAGTTCATATATATACTGCAAGATGCGCTTTCACACTTTGGAGTTAACCAAGTGGGAGTATATTAGTCGTGACAAACCTTAGAGAAGTAAGATTCAGTGAGGTAGTAAGATTCAGACTTGCACATTAGAGAAGTGTGTAATTACTTATGATCACTGAACAACAACCTCTTAGCTGTAGTATTTTCTGTTCAATTGGTTATAATTGTGGGATTGGCTTATAATCTCCTTAGTAAGTTAGTCAGCATTTATATTTATCTTATGCTTGTTCAAATTGCTATCATGTCATCATATGTATTTTATGAATTGCACGTTGTTGCTACTTATGTAATTATGTTATGAAAAGACTATGCTTGTTTAGATTTCATTAATGTTTTGACAAGATGAACTAGTTACGTATTTTCGTTAATTTTCTATGTATAGTTTAAGGGGTTTTTATGTTCCGATAAATATTCGTAACCGTATTCGTTTCGATTCGTATTCGTATTCGATCCGTATCTGTATTCGATATTATCCGTATTCGTATCCGTATTCGAGTTATCCGTATTCGTTTCCATATCCGAAAAAATATGAAAACAAATATGGTAGAGGCATTATCCGTCCGTATCCGATCCGTTTTCACCCCTACCTGATAGGGCAAGCCCTGGTGTGCGCCAGACCTTGATGCGGGCGGTGGGAGGCGGCGGCGGCGGGAGGGCGGCGGCGGCGGGAGGGGCGACGGAGGCGGGCGATCCGCCCCACCTCATTTTTTCCCGTCCTCCGCCACTGGTTAGAATTATACTATACTTAATGGTAGCTTATTTTGTATGATTAAATTTAAAAATAAAAATATCTTAGTTTATCACAAATAATACAAATAAATACGAAAAAAAGAACCAGTAAAAAAGCAAAAAATTAGAAAAAGATGAAATTTATAAATAGTAAAAAATAAACCAGAAAACAGAAGTACAAACTAAAATGAGCCAAGTCTAAAATAGGAGAGAGGCGTTTCGTTTTGGGAAAGTATGGGTTACTTGATGTGTGGTTGTTTGCTTGCACCGGAAAGACAAGCCATAGCAAATCATGCTTTTTAAGTACAACGGTAGACTCACAAGTACATCTCATTGGTACGTTTCAACTCAAACATACATATATATTCATTAGCACATATTTAACTAAAGTAAATACTTATATCTTATGAAACATGAATATATGCTTTGATCACTGAACTCATTTATATGTGTACATACTCCATTAATCTAAAAGAATAAGTAGAAAATCCTTCGTCTAGAGATTGAAACTCAAGACAGGTAGATACGAAACACCCGAACCCATGAGTTCGGTTCTTATAGCAAAGCTTGCCTGGAAAAGTAGGAAAATGCACCGTCATTCGTCACGGCCAAATAATCTTTTCAAAAAGCACCCACCGATCCTCATTATTTTTGGTAGAAACTGTCATAGAAAGTTTCCCGGTGCTGTTCTATCCTGATTAGCAGACGCATAATCAAGAACAACCTGGTTGTTCGTACCACACAAACTTCATTACCTTTATTTGATGGGCAATCCTAAAGGCACAAGATCGAAAATCGCGGAATCTTAAACACAAAACATCCTCGTAAGTACAAATTGTTCACACAAATGATACGGTAGCATTTTCATTTTCAAATTTAACATCGAACATTCATTTTTATAAATTTAACCCTCTACGTAGCTTAGCAGGCACCTGAAGCTGTCGCTAGCCAGATCAGTGCATGTGCTTAATTAATGCTAATTGTGAGATTTAATTAGAGCTAATGATGAGGCATGACTTGCTACCGCTGTGGGGGGCTTGGTAGGTGCTTGCTAAGCTGATGTATCTACTGAGCTCCTTTAACTCAGTAGTAATAAAAAAAAAGATGGCTACGACCATCATCATTGGCCTCATGCTGACTCTCCTTATGGCTTGTCCGCACCAGCATCGTTCGCTGCTGGCATCGCCACTACGCATGTTACGTGTGATGCCGGTACACAACCAGTCTGGTTGTGGCTGCACAGACCTCAATCGTCGTGTTCCTATGTGCTCGGTGCTGTAGCCAGCTCGTCGCAAGTGCCATGTGCACCTTCGCCCGATGCACGCTGCTACATGCGCCATCACGTTGACCCGAACGCACGTTGCCATCTGACCACCACACGGTTCGCTGCAGCTACCTCTCGCCTCAGCCCCTCGCATCCGACAAACGCACGGTCAGCTATGGAAACCTTTCACCTCAACTTCTTTGCCGGAGGATAACATAATTTGGAATGGAACGCCAGATGGCTAATATTTTGCAAAATCAGCATACCTCCTACAATTCTAATGAAGTATGCAATGTAAAAACTCAAACCTAGTCTGGAAGGCGCAAACGGAGAACAAGTGCAAATTCTTCGCTTGGATTCTGTGCCAGGACAAAATCCTTACGACAGACAATTTAGCAAAGAGGGACTAGCCTCATCAACCGATGTGTGTTTTGTGCAACCAAACACCTAAAACAGCCACCCATTTGTGCCTGCTCTACCCCTTCGCTCAGCAGGTCTGGACCAAGGTCCTAAATTGGACAAGTTGTGGCATCTCCACCCGCGTTAGCCCGCTTGATTTTAGTGCCTTAGTGGAATGGTGGTAGCAAGCCAGCAAAGGGCTGGCCGAAAAAGATGAGAAAATTCAACAAAATAGTCATCTATATCTGGTGGAATTTGTGGAAGGAAAGAAATAGAAGGACTATCCAAAATCAAACGTTGTGTGTACAATGGGTTGTGCTCCTAGTTAGAGAGGACTTGCAATAGAAGGGTAAAGCTTGCAAATCCCTAATATCCTAGTTCTTTTAGTTTCTTTCTCCTCTTTGTAGCTGGCCTTGCCCCCTATGGGTTGCTATGGGTTGTTGCCCCATCGATTTTTCCCTTTTGATTTTGTTCTGATCTTTCAATCTTGTCTCTGTTTGCTTGTTTCTTCCTGCTATAAAGAGTTTTAGGCAGAGCTCCTGCCTCTTTCAATAAAAAAGAGATACTTTGTTCATTTTGTAGGATCGATATAGTAATAGAGGGGATAAATGATGCCTTCAAATTTTTTCCCAAGTATTCTCCAAATCTTTACTCAAATAGCTATGAGAAACTATGAAGATTAAGAAGCCAAAAATTCAAAAATTCTCGGAGCTATTGGAATTTTCATCCTATGAATAGTGATTTTGGCACTATTTCAAATCCAAAAAATCATGTAACCTTTGATCTGTCGAATCAAAAGACTTGAAACTTGAAACAAAACTAGTTCATGATCTTAGAAACCTATCCAAATAAAAAAACCTTAAGAACTTAATAGATTTGGGATATTTTGGTTCATTAAGTTCTGCTACAAAAAAAAACTGGTCCAAAACCTAAAATTGAGCTAACTTTCAAACCAAATCTCCAAATCACTTGAAATTTGGTATGCACCTTTTCTAGGATGTCAAGAACCTATTCCAATAAAAAATTAAGAAAATTATTGTTAAATTTCTGACCTTTTTCTGTTTGAAGCATATTGCACCAAAAACAGGTCAAAAACTTAAAATGGTGAATACGACTTACTTGTGGGTGGATAATGGCTAAGATGGTTCTAAATATATTCTTACATGTTATAACAAGTTAGAAAACCAAAGAAGTCAAACCAAAAACCCTTATATCAAGAAATCACTTGAAAGATCAAAACATACAAAATCCTAGTTTCTTGATGAACTTGCTATTAAAATGCCTAGATGGGTAGAAATTAATTTTCTGAGATATTGCTATTAAAGTGCCTAGATGGGTAGAAATTAATTTTCTGAGATTATCTCCATCTCTTATACGTCCTTGGCACAGCATGATCAAGAAGGGGAAAGAGAAGAGATTAAAACCAACCAAATCAAGAGCAAATAAATGAAAACAAGAGATAGCCATGGAGATGATCAAAAATTGTTGTATTGCCACTTCACGAGATAAGTTTTACAGTCACTCCATCTTGCAGGATAGAGAGCACATAAATCACTCAATTCTCAAACCATAATCCTAAACATAAGAGCAAAAGAGAGATGGATTGGATGGTTCACACAAATCTCCATCCCAATCCTTTTATATAGGTGTGCTAACCAGCTAAACCTAGCTCTTAGTAGATCTATCTACTTAACGCAGCGCGAAAAATCTGATAACCTCACACACGGGTTTTATTTACACATGTTCGCTTATGCACGCTTTTTAAAGCGTGTAAGTCCTTTACCTTGGTCCATTTTGATCAAACCAGTCTCTCCTTGATCCAAGCACCACTCACGCGCCGCGGCTTTGATCCAAGGTAGATTTTAATATTTTGGCCAAACTACCAAAATACCCTTTTTGACCCAATCATCTCTTTACATTGCAAGCAATCGCCATGCTTACCACGTGTAGGTGTGCCACTGGTTTGCCATGTGTCGGTAAGCCTCTTTCATTCCGGTTCCATCGGACAATGCCTCATTGGATCGACTAGGCCACATGGTGTAAACCCGCCGTTTGAAGTTCCATTCAACATTTTTCATCTTTCTCGTGCCATGCTTAACTCACCATCTCACCCAGCATCTTTGATTATTTTGGATCTTGGCTCTTCCATGAGCGTAGTTTCAATTCTTGCCGTTGACCATGGTTGACTCCAAATGACCATGTACATCTAAAGACAAAGAAATCGTTTTCGGATACAAGTTCTTCACAACTTGATTCATGTTAGCAATAACATGTCCTATGCAACCTATGACCACTGACCTAGGTCATCAATCATCCCATAACTCAAAATTCCCAAAATCATCTATTTCTACAGGTTGTCGAAAAAATATGCAAATATACAAATTTCAATTTTTCACTCCTCTAAAATAACAATGATTCATCATAATAAAACTATAGACCTTCTCTTATGGTCCTTCGCATTTTCTCCTTGACAATCCGGGCTATCATGCGAATACCTTCAAGTTAGTTCTATTTGTAACATAAAAACTTTTGGAGAGCAAGTTGCCAGGTGCAAAGTTATTTGTGTGACTTACTCTTATCCGTTGGTAGTTATAGCAAAACCATATGAAACCAAGGATTGAAGTGTTTTGTAGATACTGTGGTAGCGATCAAAATGGTTGCGGTTGCTGGTTGTGGGCTTATTTTTCACTATTTATAAGTTTCATTTTTTTCTGAACTTTTGGTTTTTTGTTGAGTTTTTTTGCCGCTTCTTTTTTCCCGTATTTGTTTGTATTATACGTAATGGGCTAACATATTATATATATTTTTAAATTTAATTATGCTAAATAAGCCTCTGTCAGCTACAGTGTTTTTTTCAGCTAGTTACAGTGTTTTCAGCCATAAGCCATGAGCTTTTCAGCCAAACCGATCACCACCACAATCTGTTTACCTACAAAATGAAGGACATCGTGACAGTATCAGCAGTCTTTCCAATTTGACTGTAAAACTATGCGCTTCCACAGACCGATCTTTTACAATTTTCAGAAGCAAAAGCATACGTTAAATATTTTCTTGTTTTTTGGTTAGACAGGTAGTGCTACTATGTTTACTGGAATATTTTTTCGATTTTGAACCAAACTAGTATGCGGATACCTGAATCTATGATGGTACAGGCCCATGTGATGGGAGAAAACTATTATGGAGTCGATCCCCATGTGGGGATTTTGAACCAAACTGGTTTGCACTTTGCAGCAGGTAATGGCGTAATGCCAGTGTGCGTGACCGCTAGCCTGCATCAGCTGATTAAATATCAGAAAACAGACTCTGTAATCTATGTTTCTTTTGCTGGTGAAAGATAAGCTAAATCGTTAAAAGTTCTTGCGTGGTTGCTGTGTAGTACATAGAGCCATGCTTCACTATCAACCTGCTCTTCCTTTTTTACTATTAATGTTAAAAACCAGCTCTATATATTGGTTGGAAGACAGGCAAAACATATTCAGATTTCTTTATACGTCGGCGTTATTCTCTACTGTCATTTCTTCTACTATTGCAATGGTCTTCTTTGCTCCTGTCAGCAGCAAACTTTGTTCAGATCATCCGCTACATTGCAGGAAATTTTGTTGTGACGGTGTTTATATCTAAACCTGTTGTTAATAGTATGCTATGCTCTATTGCATTGGTGCTTCAGAGTTCAGATTGGTCAAGAAACAGAGGCACAAAAAAAACATATTCAAGCACAGAATACAAAAGAAAGATAACTAAAACATTTTCCCTTCAAGTAGTCATTGTTTGTACAGAAGAAAGATAACAACAGCTCAACACTACAATGCACTACACTACACGAGGTCTTGTATTGCTCCGGCGTGCACGTACACGTCGCTGTGGCGGAAGAACCGGTCCACCATCGCCCGCAGCACGTCACAGGTGAGCAGGCTGTCCGAGCCGGAGTTGTGCGCGCGGCCGGCGGCCCGCTCCACGCCGAGCGCCGCCGCCACCTGCTCCAGCCCCCCGCGTATGCCGCCACCCTCGCCGCAGAACCTGGCGATGTACTTCACGTCGAGCACCGCCGGCCCGAACAGGCTGCGAACCTGGGCCAAGAACCCCTCCAGCGTCTCCGGTAGCGGGCAGCCTCCGCCGAGCACCTTGGCGAGGTACGCGAAGTCGTAAGAGCCTGAGAACGCCACCCACGTCAGGCCCGGGCAGCCGAGCCCGAATCGGAAGAACTGAGCGGCGAAGACGCGAGCGTCGATGCCGAACTTGCGGAGCGTGAAGAAGTCCATCCCATGGGCCCTGAGCATGGCAACGGAGCTGGGCGCGTGGGGGTCCCGGCCGGCGTCGAAGCCCCGGAAGTTGAACTGCCAGACGACGGGGCACCGGCCGGCTTTCCCGAAGAGGGCGAGGCCGAGCTGGAGGAGCTGGAGCTCGTCGACGTTCCTCTTCACGACAGCGTAGCTCTCGCGCGGGGTGCGGAGGTGGCGCGGCGTGTCGGAGTCGTGCACCGTGCCGGGGAACTCCGTGTCGATGCACAAGCCGGGGTAGATCGTCAGGAGGTTATGGATATGGAAGAGCTCCTCCCGGAGGTTCACGGCCCACACGTCGCGCACCTCGACTCGGCACTCCTCGGGGTGGACCAGCATCGGCGGCGGCTGCTGTAACGTTCGGCCGGTGAACACGAGGTGGCGGGCATCCACGGCGGGCGTCCGCTGCATCCGCATGTTGTTCTTGTGCATGGGGTGGGGCCGGAGCAGACCTGGCTGGAGGAAGCCGCATGCGACAGCGGGCGGAGGCAGCGGCTGCGGCAGCGAGAGGAGCACCGGGCCGTCGTCGCCGGAGAACGTCATGGCTGATTCTGAAACCGAACTGCTGGTGGTTGCAGCGTTACTCGCGAGTCTGCGATGGGACTCGTCTCGTGTCCGCGCGATGCGGGGGGACGTGGGTGTACGCGTGTTGGTCTAGTAGTTTTATAGAGGAAGGCGGCGCGGGCAACCGGACGGGCGGATTAGGAATCACGGACGGAGTCGGACTCGGATTCACGCGTGTTGGTGTGGGGAATGTGAGGTGGAAGCACGAGTCGGACTCGGATTGGCGCACCGCGTCAAGATTCTGGACCTTCCAATCCGATCCAACGAACCAAATTAAATCACATACCATTCCACTCAAAAACGACGGTATAGCTCACTACCGTTCCATCTCTCTCTTCTCTCTCGCTCACATCGATGGGGGGCACCAGCGTATCACCATCCCCGACCATGGCACTGCTGGATCCGGTCATCCCCCAACAAGGACAAGGTTGACCGTTCGATCTCTCTTTTTTCTCTCTCTCTCCAGCGTTCTAGCTCTCTGCTCAATCTTCTTGAGCTCCAGCGAGAGGAGTTGTGGCGCCACAACCACTAATGGGTTCACCACGCGCCCCGGATGTAGAGGGAGACCGGGAAGGCGGTGGCTGGCCGTGGGTGGCGGTGGAGGGAAAAAGATAGGGAGGGGAGTGGTGGAGGAGAAGGGAGAGGGAGGCGAGGCGAAACTTGATGGAACTTAGTGAAACTCTATATGGTTGAGAACATTTCCAATGGTATACCATCCTATAGCAGCTCAAAAAAAAGAACATGGGCATTTCTGAGCTACTTCAATGTCTTCATATCAAAAGAAAGAAAAGAAAAGAAAATAGCTACTTCAATGTTGACAAAAGAAAAGAAAATAGCTACTTCAATGTTGACAAAATAGCCCTGACCATGAGAAAGAAGAAAGAATTATTCTGTTTAGTGCTGTACCGTTGCAAATATTGCGGAGTTAGAAAATACCATCGCTTGTGGGAATAACATGTGGGGCTTAGGACTACACATATTAAATGGTATTTTTCAACTCCGCAATCTTTACGATGGTACTAAGCAATTTTGCCTTAGCACGATTTGTGTATTAGATATTTAGATCAACGGCCTATAAGTCCTCCACCAGCTTACATTCTTCAGGCACAAATCATCTTGCTATCCTTCTCTTCTTGGGCTCAACTGTGCCACATTTATGCCATTGCTGATATTCATGTTGTTGGCAACAACAAATCATGTCGATTTGCACCTCCAATAATTCATTAGCCATCATCATGTGGCAACACATATGACAAACCACTAGCTCCCTGACGTAGCCACACGCTTTCACCACTGGAAGCAGCCATGACACATGTAAATGGGTAAAGTCAGTCTACAACTGCATCGCAACCAGAAGCCATATCATTGGGTTGAAGCAAATATAACTCTTGAAATAAAATATGATAACCTATTGGATTAAGGTGATCCTAAATGATCTAAATTCCACCATATTGATTGGGCATTCTAAATTACATCATCCATATAGATTACCACCCACTTAATTAAACATAGTATTCCCATTGGATAATCATTCCACTTGGGTGGTTAAATTAGAACTATAGTATTGCTAGTAAAAATACAGTATTATGTGCAAGTTAATCCTTGGTCATGTTTTACATGCTAGCATCATATTTACGCTCCTGTTGAGCATCGTGTTCATTTGTATTATGCTACTAGAACATACTACTCTTGAACAGAGGAAAATATGTTGTGTTAATATAAACTTTGTCGTCGATACGAGATCCAACAGTAAACTTAGATGCACCCTCGGTCGAAAGCAGAGACCACCGATGATGCGTAGGGACTTAAGGAGAAGCACATGAATGATAGGCGTATTTAATATGAATGTCTAGGTTATAAAATAGTCCCCTCCTCCCCACTTACAGGAGGTTTTATTTATAGAGGAGGAGGAGGTGAGTGAAGTTAAAAGTTTGCCCTCGGAGTCTAGTTTACTTCTAAGCAGTGGCGGAGCCAGGATTTGATTACGCCCCAGGCTCAGTGATAGAATGATCTAGATTATCTGGGCTAGACCATGAAAATATTATCCAGGCTGAATTAAATTTACCCAGGCTATACACTAGATATTTTTCCATACCCCGGGCTGAAGCCTACCCTGCCCGGAGTGTGGATCCGCCCCTGCTTCTAAGGGTATTTTGTCCTTTCCACCAAGTGGGTCCCACCACCACATCTGATGGACTCCGCTGTAGGTCCGCGGACCTTGCACGGGGTCTCTTCCGAATCCCACCCAAGTTTGGTCTCTAGGGTCGGACTTCAGACTCCGCCCGAGGTTAGCCTCCGGACTTCGTCTTAGGTCAGCCACCGGACCTCATCCAGGGTGGCGCGGACCCCAACTGAGGGGAGGGGCCACTTCGGATATCATCCAGGGTGGACTTTGGATCTTAGCCAAGGTCTATTTTCGGGCTCCATCTTGGTTTCCCAGACCTCGTTCGGGCGGCACGGACTTCGTCCAGGGCAAACTTTGTTTGGGGTTAATCTACGGACCTCATTCAGGGTAGATTCTCTGATGTGTGTCATCATGCCCAAGTTGCCATGGGCTTGAGGTAGTACGGGGACCCTCCCTCAACAGTAGCCCCTTACCGATCTGAGTGGTCGTCAATTGCCCACCTAGGTCAACACACCAATTTGCAAAAGGGGTTGGCGTGCGGCCTCGGGTCAACGATCCCATTGGTAGTCTACAATATATTTCGACAACATGATAAATACCTTAGTCCTTGCACGAACTTCTGATGATAGGTCGTGCCCGCACCTCTGAGTTGGGTTCCCTTGGTGTTCATCAAAGGGTCGTTGCTCCGCTCGGCCAATTTTAGGTTGTATCAGGGAGTTCTCCATTGCATAGAAGGACACAGGGTCACGAATAGCTATGGAATCAAGCGTCGACCACCTAGATGTCAAAGTTACATGGAGGCGCGGGGCTAGGACTTAGGCCAAAGAAGTTCCTTGTGAAGTGAGTTCTTGACCCATGGCATTCATGGGCAAAGGTATGCACAGAAGTGCCAAGGTCGACTCGCCTAGGCATGGCCACCAATGAATGACAAATTTTGGGGGTGCAAAAGATTGACCCACGTGAACACATAGAAATAAGCACCTGACTTGTTGGTTTAAGGCACGCGGAGTCCTCGGCTACTTGGGTCACCGTGTGAACTCTGTCGAGATGGGTGTGGATGCACCACTAGTCCAAGGCGCAATGGAGCTTCAAGACACATGAAGCCGACTAGGGTGTATGCATCTTTATGCGTGAGATTGATTGGCAATGCAGAGTTAGACGACATATCAAGACGTGATCGATTGATGCATGCTAACACCCTAAGGTGTTCGAGATCGGTGAGCGTACCTGAGACTAGCTTAATGAGGCTTGACCTTCAAGGTGATGGGATACATGCTAAGCCACCGTCCACTCAACCTGCCATGACACTATGCTAGAAGCTTGGAAGTGTGCCATGTGCCTGGCTCATGGGGGCGTGGCCCATGAAGCAAGGGGTGCCCGACGCAGGACTACGCTTTGTCGAGGGATGGCCCTTGAGGTTAATTGCACTACGTTGAGGTGATGTGCTGGCACTTGTTGATGTAAAATGATCAATCCAATGGGCGTGCCTAACTGAGGAGACATCGATAGGTCAAGTTGAGCTTGGTCAAGGGAATGCAACGTATGTCGAGTCGTATCATACGAAGGTGAAGCCATCGTGAAGTGTTGCCCCTTGTTAGGTGAACTAGCCCAACGACTAGGAGTGCGTTGGGGCATGAAGTACTAGGGACTGATGAGTTGTTTGTGAGGTGAGGAGACCTGTACTGAAGTGCCTATTAACCGACTCCTGGAGAGGTCACTTGCGGTGCGAGTGGGTGTGCACCGAAGTGCTGGATACCCAACTCGCCTTAAGTATGGCCTCTCGAGTTATCGACTCACTGGGGGCTGGCTTTCGAGGTGAGAAGATATGCACCCGAATGTAAGGTGGTCGATTCATTGAGGCTTACATGGTCAACTCATCGAGGTACTGACTGCAAGGCAACGGTACTCAACAAGCTGGAGCGTGGCCCTCGACGAAAGAAGATGATTTGGTTACCATTTAGTTATTCGTAGAGCTAGAGAGTCTATGGCCGAGGAGACACAATCGAGGTTAAGCGAAGTTCGGCTAGGGGAAAGCCATCAAGATCGATTGAACCACGTTGAATTTCTTCTTTCTTTCTTTGATTGATTTTTCTCTTCTTTAATTTTATGATTTTCACTACTCCTCCTCCTCCTCTTCTTCTTTTTTCATTTTATAATTTACATATATTATTTCACTTTCTTTCTTTCTTTGATTAATTAATTGATTAGCTCTTCTTTAATTTTATTATTTTCACTTCTTCTCCTCATCCTCCTCGTCTTCTTCTTTAATTTCATATTTACTGTTAACCTTCTTATCAAAAAGAGCTAGTTTCTCTTTAGGTTTGTTAATCTCTCTCTCTTTCTCTTTATTTTTACTATATACAAAGTTGCCACCGGGAGAGATGAGGTTTAAATCTTATTAAGTTCCCCGGTGACTACGCCTCTGATGCTGCACCAGGCAAAATTTTAGTGTTGTACCTTGAAAACCACTGTAGAGTATGCTTTGTGTTAGATTGATCTCGTCCATATGGCCCAACGGCCATATGGAACCCTTGTCCATCAGCGCCGATCGGGGCGCCACTAAATCGGTGGTGGGCCCCTCGCCGCGCCATATAAAAGAGAGGTGGGGGCCGGGGCGGCACGTATGACGAGGTTCACCGTGCCGCCACCTTCCCCACCAACAAACCCTAAAACCCGATCTAGAGGGGGCGCTCCAAGCGACGGGAAGCTCCACCGGCTCCTCTGCGTCTTCTCCAGATTGCGCCGTCGCCGTTCTTCTCCGACCGTCGTCGTGCCGCACTTCCCGAGATGGCAACCTCCTCCTCCGAGTGCACTGAAGGTGGTGCACCAAACCCTAATGTCCTCTCCTCTCCGAGTCTCTCAAGATCCCTAGAGAAGAGATGCACCCCTCTAGATCTACAACTAGATGATCCTAAGGACTTTTTAACAATGGTATCGAGCACTAACTAGGCGTAGATCTAGACGGCAAGAACTACGACCGCCGTCGGTTGGCCGACGTCTTGGAAAAGAAAAGCACGAGTGAATCCCCAACCCTAGCAAACGGCAAAAGAAAGAAAGAGAGGGATTGGATCTTCGGATCGGAAAGAATGAATCAAAAAAAAAATGATGAAGTGGGGTTCTTACCGCCGCCGCTCGGCCGGCGGCGGCGGCCGCCGCTCGACCTCGAGCACGGTCGTCGCGCGCCCGCCTCGCCTCGCGGCGCGCGGGCCGACGCGCGTGCCGCCGCTGCTGCGCCGGCGCCGCCTTCTCAGCGCGCTGAGCGCGCGCCGCTCCGCCTTGCGCCCATCCGCATGGCGGATCGCCCGCCGCCGCCGTGTGCGCTGCAGCAGCGCAGAGCCGCCGCCGTCGCCCTTGCGCGAGGAGCCGCCGCCGTGGCCTTGCTCTGTTTTTGCGGGAGGACGGGAGCGGGAATAGGCTAGGGTTAGGGTTTTCGGTGCGGCGGTATTTTTGTTCGCCGCAAATCACTCCCACCTTCCGATGAAATCAACGGCCATGATGAAAAGAGGTCATGGGTGAGTGGGCGACTGTGAGGGGAGCGAGCGCTCGGGCTGGCCTGCACGGCCGCTGGGCCACGCCAAAAGAATGGGCCAAAAGGCTGTTTTGAACGATAAAGTCCCCAAAATGGATTTAATTGTTTTTCAAAAGCATTTTGATTGTAATTTGAACTAAAATCTCTGTAAATTTTGCACCAACGTGCTAATTTTTCCAGAGATTAAATGTGCACAGTATAATGCTTCTGAATATTGAATTATTTTTTAGAATAATTTCAGTTTCCGCTGCAAAAGTTAATATTGATTGTTTTTCATTATTAAATTCGAACCAACGGGAGAATTTAATTTTGGAAAAATAGATTAAAATTCCCAGAGATTTATGATACTGTTATTTTCTGACCAACGTTGTTAATATCAGTATTATAAATTTTAATGTTGATTTCATGCATTATTTCTATCTCTGCCCAACGGTGATGTAGATTTAATGTATGATAAAATTGATTTAAATTGTATGTCGTATTTTTGACCAACGTTGGAAATAAGGCATATAATTTTGATGTTACGTTCTCACTGTATTTGAAATATTTTTTTCAGGAGGATACAACTTAATGAGTTGTATTAGAGAAATCCCCACTCTCAAAGGTGATAATTATGGAGAGTGGAAGAAAAAGATAGATTTAGCTTTTATCTTGGCTGAGGTGGACTGGGTCCTCACTACAGCACGTCCCACTGAGCCTCTGGCACCGGTGAGAGCAGAATGAGGATGACACCGCATGGCGTAAAAGACAGAGGATCATGCTCCTTGCGGATGTCTTATGATCTTGATCATAAGAAATGGACCACACCAACAAGAAATGTATGGTTGTGATAAAGAACACAATTGAGCCTGCTATTTTGGGCTCAATTGCGAGTGTGACATGTCATCGAATATCTTGATAAAATAAAGAGTCGGTTCACTTGGCTCTTCAAAGACTTATGCTACGGTGATTAAGCATTTGCAATGTAGAGGTATTCAAGCGGTGGCAATGGCATAAGAGAGCACATTCTTAGAATGAGCAACTTGGCATCTAAACTGAAACCGATGGATTTGGCTCTCAAGGATGAGTTCCTTATTCATCCGGTTTTGCTTCTTTGCCAAAAGAGTTTGACACTTTTGTTGTCAACTATAATATGCACCGAAAAATGGGACATGGAAAAGTGCATAGCCATGTGTGCAAGAGGAGGAAAGAATCAAATCCTCACATGGTGGTGCTATCAACTTTGTGAGGGAAAACAAGAAAAGAATTACAACAAGAACCCTTCTCAAAGAACAAGGGCAAAGCCTCGTACATCACCTCAACAGAACAAATTTGTTGTAGACAAAGACCGGTGCCTTCACTGCAAGAAGACGGGACATTACAAGAAAGATTGTCCGACTATTTAAAGATGATAATGGCTAAGAAAGGTGAGAACATTATTACCTTTATTAATGAATGCTGTATGTGAAATATTGAAATCCACTTGGTGGATTGACTCAGAGCAACTGTTCATGTTGCTAATTCATTCTGATTCCGTTCGACGAGGACTACGCAAAGAAAAGAAAGATGCGTTAAAGTCGCAAATGGAGTCGAAGCTGAAGTTGAAGCCGTTGGCGATCTTTCATTAGAATTAGCTAATGGCTCCACTCTTCTACTTAGAGATGTCCTTTTTGTACCCTCTTTACAGAGGAATTTGATTAGTGTGTCAAATTTGGACAAAGATGGTTATGATTGCAATTTTGGAAATGGCAAGTGTGAAATAATGTTTAATAAAGAATGTGTTGGTCTTGCCATTTTACAGAATGAGCTTTATTTGTTGTCATTATGTGATGATGTGAATGTCGTATGCAATAATGAGAACGTTGCGTGCGAGAAAGTGATTGAATCCTCGTCTACGAATGTAAACAGAAAACGAAAGAGAACTCTAGATGAGTCGTCGAAATTATGGCATCGCTGCGTTTAGGCCATATTTCGAGGGGAGAATAGAAAGACTAGTAAAGAATGACATTCTTCCTCCATTAGAGTTCTCGGACTTAGAACAATGCGAGAATGCATTAAAGGAAAATATGTAAAGAAAATTAAAAAGACGCTAAAAGAAGCACAGGAGTTCTACAAATTGTTCACACGGACATTTGTGGTCCTTTTCTGTACAAAGTGTGGATGGTTATGACTCGTTCGTAACATTCACGGATGATTACTCCGTTATGGATATATTTATCCAATCAAAGAAAGAAATGAAGCCTTAGATAAATTCAAGATATTTAAGATCAAGTTGAAAACCAACACGATTTAAAGGTTAAGATAGTCCGATCGATCGTTGGGGAGTACTACGGTCGACATACCCCATATGGACAAGTTCTGGACCTTTGCGAGGTTTTTACAGGAAAATGGAATAGTAGCCCAAGATTCTATGCCGCGAACCTCAAGAAAACGGAGTAGTGAAAGACGCAACCGCACTCGATGGATATGGTGCGAAGCATGATGAGCTATTCCACACTCCCATTGAGTTTATGGATGGAGCGTTAAAAACCGCCATTCATATTCTCAACGAGTGCCTAGTAAGTCGGTGCCCAAAACAAATGCGAGTTGTGGACTGGAAGAGTTCCTCACTAAACCACTTACGTGTGTGGGGAGTCTCTTGAGGCTAAAGTATTTAACCCAAACCTTGGGAAACTTGATCCCAAAGCAAGTTGCCATTTCATTGGCTACCTGAAAAGTCAAAAGGTTATCGTTTCTACCGTCGCATGGATACACAAAGTTTGTAGAAACGAGACACTTTGTCTTCTTAGAGGATGAAATGATGAGGGGAGCATGGTAGCTCGAGAGATTGACCTTGAAGAGAAGCGGTGTTTGCGCCCACTCAGATGATTCAAGAGCCATTCTTCACACTACTGCTGTCATTGCACCGACGGTGCGAGACACTGTGGTGCCAAGACTGTTATTGTTCCTCCTGTGGCAACAATGAATGATAATGAGGAACTGTTCTTGAGATCCTATAGAACCTATTGCCACGGATGAGAGGAGCAACAGCGGCCTCAAGCGAAGATGTACCAAATGAGGAGGCCCAGGAGGTCTCAAAGAGTAAGAAGATCAGCTATTTCGATGATTATCAGATTTATCATCAGAGGAATTTCAAATGGAGGATGATCCCACCTCATTTGAAGAAGCCATGAGAAGCGAAAATTCCTCAAAATGGCTTGAGGCCATGGAAGAGGAGATGAGGTCCATGAAGACTAATAAAGTCTGGGACTTGGAAATTATTCCTAAAGGAGCCAAAACAGTAGGCTGTAAATGGGTCTACAAGACTAAACATGACTCCCAAGGGAATGTAGAAAGACATAAAGCGCGACTTGTGGCAAAAGGCTTTACGCAAAGAGAAGGGATTGATTACAATGAGACATTTTCTCCAGTCTCATGTAAAGATTCCTTCAGTAATCATAATGGCATTAGTAGCACATTATGATTTAGAGTTACATCGATGGATGTAAAGACGGCATTTCTTAATGGGGATTTGGAGGAAAATGTTTACATGGCACAACCGAAAGGTTTTGTCATGGAAGGAAATGAAAGAATGGGATGCCGCTAAAGAAATCAATATATGGGTTAAAGCAACTTCACAGTGGTATTTGAAGTTTGTACAATAAGAAAATTTGGGTTTAAAGAGAATGTTTATGCAAAGTTTAAAGATGGGAAGTTTATCTTCCTAATCACGTATGTGGATGATATCCTACTAGCTAGTAGTGATGTTAGTCTACTATCGGAGACAAAGAAGTTTTTGTCCTCAAACTTCGATATGAAAGACCTTGGTGAAGCTTCATTCGTTCTAGGATCAAATTCACCGAGATAGAAACAAAGGGTCTTGGGATGTCACAAAAGGCATACATAGAGAAAGTCTTAAAGAAATTTGGTATGCATAAATGTAGTCCATCACCTGCACCTATAGTCAAGGGCGGCAGATATGGGGATTTTCAATGCCCCAGAACCGATATGAGATCGATCAAATGAAAGCGGTTCCATATGCTTCAATTGTCGGAAGCTTACAAGTATGCTCAAGTATGCACACATACGACTTAGCATTTGTTCTGGGTTACTTGGCGATTCGAGCAATCACGAATAGAACATTGAAATTGATAAAGAAAGTCTTGCGTTATTTGCAAGGAACAAAAGGCCTCATGATCACATACGTAAGATCGATTCACTCCATATAGTGGGGTATCTGATTCGATTTTGCGGAGATGATAGAAAGTCTACATCCGGATATGTATTCACTCGCTAAAGGAGCTATATCGTGGAAAAGCTCAAAACAAACCGTCACTACATCGTCCACAATGTATGCCGAGTTTGTAGCATGTTATGAGGCTACGGGCGGTGAACGGCTAAAAAGTTCATACCGGTTTAAAAGTGGTTGACGACATCAATAGACCACTTAAGTTGTATCTGCGATAATGAACCCGATAACGTATGCCCACAACAATAAGTCAAGTGGTGCTGCCAAACACATTGATATAAAGTACTATGTTGTGAAAGATAAAGTTCGGGATCAAATTATAAGTCTTGAGCATATAAGCACCGCAAAGATGCTAGCGGATCCGCTTACTAAAGGCTTACCACCCAACGTGTTCGAGAGAACATGTAGCCGGCATGGGTTTAAGGAAAGCCTATGATTCTGGACTAAAAGATGGCCCAAAGGATTAAAGTAACTATTTCAGAACAGAGAGGTGTATTGTAGCTGTTGAATCTATCGGCCTTTGACCGTGACGATGAGACATGTTCTATGCACTAATCTGTGATGGAATGAGTGAAGTCAAAAGTAATTAAAGATAAAGCATAGTTTGAGATCAAGGGGGAGAATGTTAGATTGATCTCGTCCATATGGCCCAACGGCCATATGGAACCCCTTGTCCATCGCATACGATCGGGCGCCATTAAATCGGTGGTGGGCCCCTGTCGCCGACGCCATATAAAGAGAGGTGGGGCCGGGCGCACGTATGACGAGGTTCACCGTGCCGCCACCTTCCCCACCAACAAACCCTAAAACCCGATCTAGAGGGGGCGCTCCAAGCGACGGGAAGCTCCACCGGCTCCTCTGCGTCTTCTCCAGATTGCCGCCGTCGCCGTTCTTCTCCGACCGTCGTCGTGCCCGCACTTCCCCGAGATGGCAACCTCCTCCTCCAGTGCACCAGAAGGTCGGTACCCGAAACCCTAATGTCCTCTCCCTCTCCGAGTCTCTCAAGATCCCTAGAGAAGAGATGCACCCCTCTAGATCTACAACTAGATGATCCTAAGGACATTTTAACACTTTGCACTTAGAGTTGATCGGCAATGCAACAAACTTGAATGCGCATTTCGAGCAATTTTGTGGATCCATCAAATGAGTAGAGCTCTATATACGATCTTTGCCCCCCGGCCCCACCGCTGTGTTCCAGACTTCCAGCTACCTTGAACACGCAAAAATTACGCATTATTTTGTTCCAATCCCAATGTGATTCAGGGAAAGATAATACATATCATCGAATCAACTTGCCATGCAAGGTCGTTATCACCCAACTGCAGCAGGATCACACCTCATATGTTCCTCACCATCTCTCCATCCAAGAACTTATCTTTGTAGACCCCATGTTCTGCGAGGTTGCTATCAGCCCCAGCGGTGCCATGACAACACAGTTGTTGCCCAGGATCAAATTCCCAAGGTCTACATCTCTATGAACTGAGTTATGAGATATGTGTGTCTATTGCTACTAACTCTTGTCAGCTTCTTAGTAGTTTCTAGCTGAGCTGCAGGCTGGCAGATTACTACACATGGGACCCATGGCCATCGCTGCGCGTACGTCCGTGCAGACCGGGGCGTACGACAGAGTGCGCGAGGCAGAGGATTGCACTGCGAGTTGTTGGAAGAAAGGCTCTGTGAGTTGTTGCCATCTGCATTTTCTGTTCCTGGGTTGCTCACGAGCAGCGGCACATAGCCTGCTCCCTCCCTGGCCCTGCCATGGCATGTCATCTGATTCAATTCAATCCAATGGGCACCTCGTCTCTGCTCCTTTGTACATTGCAGTGGCTGAGTGCTATGCTAGTGCTAGCTTAGCTATGCTTGCTTTGCTTCTGCGTGAAAAATTGATGCTTACGATGGTAAGTTACCGCGCACAAACAAAGCCATGGTAGCATGAAGGCACCCCTTTCTGCTCTCTCTCTCTCTCTCTCTCTCTCTCTCTCTCTCTCTCTGTGTGCCATGGTTGATCGACGCTTTACTGAATTCACCGAGATGCGACATTTGTAGGTATGCTTCTTCATACTAGAGTTGACTGGATTATCCTTTTATCTCACTGTTCCAATTGAAGGTCCATTTAATCGAATTGCCAGGCTACCAACAAATGTATATAGTTCAACAACGGCCTGACCTTTGCACGGGCTGCTACAGTATTGATCTTGGACTTTAGATAACCAAGCTCAGTAGCTTGCTTACCAGCTAATTTGGCTTTCGGCACAGACATGTTGCAGCCAAGCAACAACCTGAACAACATACGTACATGGCTGGATAGATTGACAAGGCAACATTGGGCGCAGTAGAGAGTATTTTTTATCTCTGCAATCAGAGATAAGCTAGCGCCTTGTCGAGTGAGACGCATGTGATCGTTGACTACTGCGTGCACGTACTGTGCAACTACACAGGTACAAATGAGGCATGCGCATGCATGGCGTGTGATGTGTACGTTAGTAAAAAGATACCGGGTGGGTTATTTTTGACTTACGGTTTTTATTGAATAACACAGTGGATTTTCTATTATCTTTTTAAAACGGTTTATCGGGATAGTCTTTTTAACATAGTTTATCGATTTATCAACATTTAATTTATTTGTACGAGTATTCACACTATAACCCAAAACCATCCGTCACAGCAAAAAAAAAAAACCCCCACCCGATATCAAGCTGATCATAGATTGGTCACTGCATAAGTCCTGCACTGTAGCCAAGTCTATGGATATCTGTATATTATATATAGATCATATCTGTATTGTACTGCTGAATCTTCTTGTGTTCAACTTTTGTTCTCATGCAATTGAAACGAGTCCGAGCTGGGCGAAACTGCGAAAGCGACCGATGACTTTGTAACCATCTACTAGACTACTATACTAGCCAGGCTACAACTATACACCGTACTAACGTACAACGACCCTTAACTTACTAGCTTGGCTTTGGCAACGAATGGATATATCATATATTTTATGGAATTCTAAGATAACCGTGGAATATAATGTTGTTAGGAAAAACAGTCGAATTTCTAGCCTTATGGTTTTGCGTTTTGGCCAACAGGTTCTTCCTCTCTAGCGGTAGTGGCGACAAGTTAGGGTGGTGGTTCGCTGAATTAGGATTTAGGTTTACTAGGACCTAGATTTAGAAGGAGGCTGGGGCGATAGAGGCACGGTGGTGAGCAGTGAGGCGGCGATGGCGCCTCCAGTCGCGAGCTTAGGGGAGGGCGGTGGGGATGAGAAGAAAGAGAGAAATTAGGAGGTGATGGGCGGTGGTGGTGGATTCGACGGCAATACCCGCCTGACCTTAGAGATGGTGAACGAGCATAGGGCGGGGGGAAGCAAGCATGCAACGACTGTGGTGGGGGAGGAGGTGTGCAGCAGCATGAGGAGGGGAGGAGGAGGTGGGGGCGGTGGGGAAGGGTCTCACTGGAGGGCATCACCGTCATCAGCATGAGGCGACACCAACATGGCGGTGGGTTGGTGGTGAGTTGGGTGGTGGCGAGGGCTATGGGAGGCCGCGCAGGTCTAGGATGGAGATCTATGGGGTTAGCTAAGAAGGGTTGGGGAGGGGAATGTGAGTCATTGGACCTAGATCCAATAGGCCAAAAATGACTATTTTTTAGAAAAAAAAACTATCATGCCATGCATTAGGCAGATCCTATACTATATACATTGACAAAATCAACAAAAAATATATAATATAAGCCTAGAAAATAAGGCAAGAAAACTGTAGGACCGGATGGCAACAGTGGGAGTGAACGGTGCCTTCTTAAAATTTTTCTATAAGTATTCTAGATTCTATTATACAATAACTAGGAAGTTACAGACAATATAACACTTACCAAACACTCAAATCAAAGCTCTCGAGAAAACAAATCTTGCCCGAAGCTTACTACTGGTGGTCTGACCTCAATTTATTTGGCAGTTTGACTGGTGTAGTATTTGCGGTCTAACCGCCATGTAAAAACCGGTCTAACAGGAAAATCAACAAATGAAAAGTGAAACCAGACTTATGAACAGGAAAATCAGCACTAGAGCGAGATTTCAAATCCACGTAACTTTTGATTGGATGATCCAAAAGCCATAAAACATTGCATAGATCTCTATGATATCAAGAATCTAATCCAACAAACGATCGTGAAAATCATGGCCAAAGGTAAGACATTTTTCAGTTTGAAGAAACGGTGCACCGAAACCAAGCCAAAACCAAAATTGGTGAATACAACTTGCTCGTGGGGGGACGATGGCCAAGATGGCTTTAGATATGTTCCCACATATCCCAGCAAGTAAGAACACGAAAGAAATCACGTCAAAAACTCTCAGATAAAAAAATCACAGTTTGAGGCCAAATCAAGTAAAATCGAGTTTTCTTGATAAACTTACTATTAAAGTGCCTAGATGGGTGGAGATAGATTCTCAGATGTTGTCTTCATCTCTTACTCATCTTTGGCACAATAAGATCAAGAAAAGAAAAGAGATCAAAACCATCCAAATCAAGAACAAAGCAATCAAAACATGATGAATCCATAGAGCTGATCAAAGATTAATGTATTGCTTACTTGAGGAAGTAAGTTTTACAGTCACTCCATCTTGGAGGATAGAGAGCACACAACGCACTCAACTCTCAAAGCCTAACCCTAGACATAAGAGCACAAGAGAGATGGATTTGATATATTACCACTTGTATCCATCCCAACCCCTTAAATAGATGGGCAACCAGCCACACCTATCTCTTAGTAGATCCTATCTACTAGCACAATGGAGAAAATCCGTTAACCAACATATGTTCACTTATGTATGCTTTTCAAAGCGCATAAATCCATATTCACTAAATTCTTAGCCTTGATCCGTCTTGATCAAATCAGCTCCACCTTAACCTAAATCGCTCTCCAACGCGCTGTCCACTCAACGCAGTTTTGATTAAAGGTGGTTTCCGGTATTTTGATCAAACTACCAAAATACCTTTTATTGACCCGGTCATCACCATCCTTTGCAAACAATAGCTATGCTTGCCACGTGTAGGTATACCACTAACTTGCCACGCCTCACTAAGTCTTTCCCGTCCTAGTTCCACCGAACCACTACTCACTTGGACTGTCCAAGCCCCATGGAGCAATCTCGTTGTTCAAACTCGCCTTCCATATTTCTCGTCTTTCTTGTGCCATGCTTGAGCTCACCGTCTCACTCGGCATTCTCGATCGTTCTGGGCCTCAACTCCTCCATGTGCATAGCCTCGATCCTCGCCGTTGACCACAATTAACTCCAAGCGACTTTGCATATCCAAAGACAAAGAAATCATTTCTGGGCACTAGTTCTTCACAACTTGACCCACGTTAGCCATAATATGCATCATGTAACCTTAATGCAATGACTCAAGTCACCCCAACTCAATCCATGACTCAATTTTCATGTTTTTCGAAAATCAACCTCAGACCAACGAGAGAAATTGGTCTAACCGTCATACACAAGCAGATTAGACCGCTGGCTAGTCAGACACGAGTTCTCAAGGCACTCAAAGAAAACAAAAATTAAAGCACTCAAAATCTACAATTACCGATCACCAACCAGATAATGTAGCTTCCGACTATCGACCATGCACTGTAGCTTTCGACCATCGACCAGTCACTATACATACGACCATCGACTAGGTACTGTAGCTACGACCATCTGTGGTTGTTCTGTCATGCTTGACCTGCCGTGGTCGATCTACCGATCGGACCGCCCAACACAAGACCATTTGGACTATCGATTATCGATCATGGTCCACGCCTCCGACTAGTGCTCGTGGTCGAAGCCTGCCGGTCAGACCACCTAAATAAAGCTGTCAGATTGCTTAACCTGAATATTCTAGTAAATAACCCAACCACAATGCAGTCTTTTGTAAAATCGAATAACCGTTTTAGAAACATTATAATGATTCTTGTAAAATTTCCCAATGAGAGCAGTTTTCCTATCCTTGAGGAGGTACCAAGAGGTACAAGGTACCAAGAGGTACCAAATTAGATCCAGCCGTTCAATCAGTGTGATCAACGGCTCAAAATTTGGTACCTCTTGGTACCTCGCGTCCGGTACCACTAGGTACTGCCAAATCTCAGCCGTTCGATCAGTGTGATCAACGGCTCAAATTTGGTACCTCTTCCCCCTCAAGGATGGTAAAATTTCCCAATGATTAATCATAACAATATCCTGCACCTTCTCATATGGCTCTTCAAAAACAAGCGCTAGTACGTGCAGGCATGTTTCCTGGAGAAATATCTCCCAACTGGACATATTGTAATCACCGATCAGAAATATTGGCTCCTGCAACCAACATGTACACACCACGCCTCCGATGCACGTACCGGTGCCCAGACTTGGCATGCTGATTACAACCATGTATACAGACACGCACGCACGCACGCACTGACACACACGTACAATGCAGTAGACCATCGGTAGCGAGTGGGGGGCAAGGCAACGCGTGCAGGCGGGGCTGGAGAGAGTGCCAGGGCGCCGGCGGTGGTGGCGCCGGCCGGGCCGGCACGGCATCCACGATCTATCCAGCCATCCAGCCACCACCTGTCAAGCTAGCGCTGGTTCCTGGCTATCTCGCCCTCAAAATACATATAAACTTTTGATATCTTTTTTATCTAAAAATTTATATATAATTTAGCGGTGAGGTATTAAGTAACTCCTAGTAACTTTTTAAGAATTATAAAAACTCCATAGAATTGCGACATATAGCATATGTTAACTTGTTACTGGATGGCATATCTACAGGGAGTCGACTCAAGCTAGAAATGTTTAAAAAATAAAAGACGACTAGTGTGAACTGTTATTTTAACGTGTAGATACACACAGAGACAACCCCAAAGATAACGGGGGAAATGTGACTGACATAAAGAGAGTCGACGTACTCTGGAGAGTTATCACAACGACCAGCGGCTGCCTATCGTGGTCAGTATAAGCACACGGCAATCGCCAAAACGGCCAGAAAATTTGGACAGACACTGCATATATATCTCAATTATTACCCCCACGTTCTCGTATCCTTATGCACGACGGCCGGCAATTAAGCCGGAGAGCTGCAGATTACTGGAAAACACAAACGAAATATATAATCATTTTTTTGTATAAGAAAAATATGTTCTACTCCCAGGTGTACCTTCTCTCACCTATGATATACCATCTAAACAAATTTAATATACTCATTTATCATCTTATGTAGACTCATATACTGATTCGGAGATACTTCAATGTTAACTACGTGAAAAAATGGCAAGGGAGCACATAGTTTAAGACATATTTTGCTAATACCTTCATATCCGTATATAAAAAAAGTATATTTAAAAACTGTATATATCACCTAGATGATCTTATATATTTATATACTACACTTATATATTGTTTATTGCGTTAGATACTTTTTATTTTGTAAGATATAGCGTAGAAGTAACTACATCAAGAATTGAAAAAAATGCAAGTACCTAACGTACGTGCCACGTACTCTGAAAACTTTTGAAGCACATCACCATTATTATTTCCCAAAGGAATAAGGAGATCGAGGAACGCATCTGTAGTGGTATCTCGGTTGCTAGCTAGCTTTGCTTAATTAGCCGGCCAATATCTTCGCATGTACAGAGAAAAAAATTAATGACGGTTCATCTCCCCTAAGCTCTCCATTGAGTATCTAGCTACAGAGAAGGCTTGAGGAGTCGAACACATCACAAACAACGTACACGCAACAATGGCCTGTTACTAGCTAAGCCTTTCTCTCTCGTTCGATCTTCTTCTTCTCCAGATGCACACTCGCTCCAAGGGCGCGCGCTAATCCGCGCATGCACCACTCCGAATCGACCTCTATTTCCATATTTGCACACACCATTAATTAGCTAGCCAGCCATGGTGCTACTAGCAAGCTAAGCTAGGCCAAATCAATGAACGGAACAAATAGCGACATGGACGGACGTGCATGCTTAATAGTGTACGTGCGCCGGGAGGCGTGGTTCACCGGGCGGTGCAGGCCAGGGAGGAGGTGAGGGAGCGGAAGGCGACCTCCTCGCAGGGGAGCACGAGTAGGCCACCGGCGCCGGCGCCGCCGAAGCCGAACTCCTCCTCGGCGCGGCGGAGCAGGGAGCGGAACTCGGGCCTGTCGAGCAGCGCGATGGGCACGACGAACCGCCGCCGCCGCTCCCCGACGTATACCGCGAAGTGGCCCCTCGGCACGTCCGACGGCAGCCCGGCCGTCTCCTCCTCCTCCTCCACTCCTCCAATCTGCTGGCGCCGCCCCAGGCTCGAGCACCGCTTCAGAATCTGCTTCAGCCCCGCGGCGCCTCCCTTCTTGATCGCCATAGCAGCAAGCTGGACCAATAAATCTTTGCGATTGTTGAGCGAGTTAGATCGATGGCTTGGTGGTTGGTGATGACGACGAGGAGGAGGAGGAGAAGGGTATATATAGGGGAGGCGGTCGTGAGGTAGCCATGGTTGGTGGTGATGCCGTGGTGGTGGGGTGGAGACGTACGAGCGGGCGGGGGCCGGGTCGGCGCGCGGCGCCCGTGGGCTTGCCGGGGCAGCCTGGGGGGCCGGACCGGACCACCAGTCTCCGTGTTTTCACCGTACTTAGCTATGTGCACGCTATACTGATGGTGGTGTCAGCAGTGAATCTAATACGCGGTACGCCCATGCGTGTTTAGACAACGTGTTTCTCATGTCATTCACATGGCATGTATAGTATGTTTTAAGAAGTGGTAATAATTTTGTTTTCTCAATTGACTTCTCTCCATTTAGTTAAGTGATATAGTACTAAATTATATATGATTTGAAATTTCTAAAGAAACGGGTCTCAATTCATGCGACTAATCCACAGTAATAGTGAATCTAATGATGTACCGGATGTGATGATGGATGCATCCACAGCTAGGGGATCTCCCTGGTTTTTTTTTCCTGCGGGAGTTTGTTGAGCACTAGTAATATCTCTGCTATGTTAGGTTTTGCATAGGTTCCTTTTCAGAAAGAGTTTACATAGGCAAAACTGAAAGTCTGAAACCTTTGGATATTGATTTGGTTTGCGGGCTTGATTCAAGCTGTAGTCTCTGAGCGTCTAATCACGACAGACAGCTCCGCTCGGTTGGGCTAAAAAATAGTGGCTTGAAATTGCATTGTAGCTGGCTGAAATTACACTGTAGTTGAAGGTGACTTATTTAGCGTAATTAAATTTAAAATTTTAAAAATGAAAAAAATATGTTAGCTTATCACAGGCAACGCAAACGAATATAAGAAGAAAAAAACCGGTAAAAAGCTTAAAAAAACCTAAAGTTCAGAAGAAAAAAGATAAAATTTATGAATAATGAAAAATATGCCAAAAACTCAAACCGAAATAAACGGGGTGTAGTCTGAGAGCTCATGATATCCATATCCCTGTGAAAACAGCACAATTCACTTCAGTTTTTTTATTTGGTTGATGCATTGGTTGTTTTACGATTTGCATGACACGATGAGCTGATGGCAGAGGCAAGCTCAAAATAGGATCTACGCTGCAAGTGTGAGAGACCAGGGTTCCGAGCAGCTCTAGTAGTGGACTAGTGGGGAAGGAACATCTGAACCAAGGGTTGACATTTGACAAGCGGGAACGGCAGTGGGAACTGGGAAATGGAAGTCTTCACATCAAATCATCGATCGTTCAAGTGCTCTACAGTACGAAAAGGGAGAACAATGCAGGGAGAGAGAATGCTTGCGACGCTTTCCAATGCATCCACTGGTGTTGTTGCAGACAGGTTCGATCATGATCCATGATCCGTATCTCCCTGCCCTGGAAACGTATCTCTGACCAGTCGATCCATCCAAACAAAGACGGTGAGGAATTAAAGAAAGATGCATGTATACATTGTTCTGTCAGTTTGTCCTGAGAGTGACTCCATGCTTTCCCTTCATCACCCCTTAGATATGTATGAATAGTTGTACAATTCACTAGGCACTTAGTAGTGTATGGAATCACCTCCTACTTCAACATTTGATTTTTTTCCTGCCAGGTTAATTACTTGGGTATATACTGTAACAGGAAAAATAAGATATTTCCAACAGTTTATTAAAGAGGGGCAAATACAGAGTGAGCTCAGTTTATGTTAAGTAAAAGTCAGTGTAGAAATAACTTTCCAACGTATATTGACCCCAGAGAACATATCTAGCGCATCTTAACTTTTGGTATATCTCTGTACATCCTCTTCAAAACATGATGCAAATAGTTACGAAAAATTTCAAAAACATTTGAACATTGACACAGAATCAATCTATTATACCACAAAATTTCAAATCTAAATTTGATTTACACATGGAGGGAAAAAAAGATAAATCCAGCTGAAAATGAAATCCAAAAAGGAAAAGAAAAATAAAGGGCTACTATTCATTTTCCTCTCTTTTTTTTGTTTCTCCTAATATACTTCGCATTATCAATTGAATTTTTGAAGGATGTTTGACTAGGATGCACCACAAAATTGGGATGAACTAGATATGTCCTCGTAGACGCGATCATCCTAGACTTGGCTTTTCAGAACTAGATTAGCATAATGCACCACAGCATGTGCTTTCCTAAACCTTGATAGGTGGATCAATCACACAAGTGCACAGCAAATGACAATATAGTGTCTGGTCGATCTCCAGGACAAAAAATAAATTAAGAACCGCACTTGGTGACCTATATATGCCACTGGTTGTTGCATCTCATGATAGGCGATGCTGTGCTACATGGATGGCCATCCTTTTAGCTTAGACTATCGAAGATGAGCCGCTATGTGTGGAGCAAAGGAAAAACGTATACTACATAGCTTGTAGGAAGAACACCACAACCACCATTCCTTCCTCGTTTCATCTCTACGGCTAGCTTTTGCCACCATCCGTTGAAATTTGCAGAGGCTCAAAGTTATTGATGCAAGTACGCACATTTATGCTGGTTTGTTCTTTTCAGCTTTTGACTTTTCTACAGTAACTAGTTTTTAAACGAAGTGTCTTTTCAAGATGGTGTCTACTAGTTAATTGTAGTACATATTGTACCGACTTCATTTATATGGGCAAAAACTGTGAGTTTCGGTTACTCTATAATCTTTTACATAAATAGCCTAAAAGCCATAAACCGCAGCCAAAAGCCACAAGCCGCAGCTAAAAAGAACAGACCTGCTATCCTTTACCTTGCTTATTTTAAGACCGGCACTAACCCTTGTTTATGCATGCATGTATGCATCTTTCTGTTAATTAATCGGCCAAGAAGACTCATCCATTAGCACGTGACAAGCTTTGATTTGCGTCGCTATGTTAATGCTATAGAAGTTCTTTTTTTTTTAAGACAAATCTACTCATGCTATTTTCATACAACCGGTTCAACTATATATTCATAAAGATATTGTTGGTCAAAGATAAAACTGTTTGATAGCACCTATTTTAGCACGACACTTAAGGAAGGAGTAATTTGTGCTTGTTAAGAATTCACAAGCCTATATTATTTTCTAAAAAAGGCTTGATCACCCTACAGATGTCATAGAACTCTATCAGGTGATTATATATTCGGACGCATCTTGGATATTTTCTTGACTGGCATATGTGGTGATACAGCAAGTCAGCACTCAGCATGCAGCGCCTCCCTGTGTGCGCCTGTCTTTCAATAGTTCAACAGGCTTGTATGGACACTCAACCAACTTGCAACATTATGCTGGCACTTATTACAAATGACCATACTAATATATAGCAAACTGGACCCAGTAATGTCCACTCACGCACGAACTATGTCTCTCCGATTTAACTATCATAAGAGAGCCGCCGGCCCACCGCTAGATTCTTAATCCCACATCATGAAACTTATCTCAATTGGCGTCTTTCATTATGATGCTCATGTTGTAAAATCTAAGTGCAGATCGATCTCCATTTGGCTCTGGTCCCTTCAGCAAACATGAAGCCTGCCTGCCTCCGTGCATTAGCAAACAATTGGCCCTGTTCTTTTTAGCTTCTAAAGACTGTTTTTTTGGCTTTTCTACAGTAATTAGCTTTTAAACAGATATCTTTTTAAAATAGAATCTACTAGTTAATTGTAGTACATACTGTACCGACTTCATTTATATCTGTAAAAACCGCACATGAGTTTTTGTTACTCTGTAATCTCTCACACGAACAGCTCAAAAGTCACAAACTATAGCCAAAAGTTATAAGCCACAGCCGAAAAGAACAGCCCATGACATGCGAGCGTGCAACCAAACGTCCTGCAGAGAGAGACCACACGTATGTGCGTGCACCGTCGTAAAGGAAGGCCATGCCCAAATCAGGACCAACAGTGCAGGATTTCAGACACCAGCAGATGCAGGGGATAACAAGCAGGCAAACAGACAGACAAACGCACCCAACTGATTAAGCTAGCCAAACGAAAGCTGCATGCATCATGCATGCGTTCCTCCAATCAATCTTGCCAGGAATGCATGCAGAGTTAAGTTGCAGACTGATCGCTGAAATGCTAGATTACCAGCAGTTAGACGAACAATTAATTACTATTTTCAGACAGCGGACAGGCTGCAGGAAGGAGGGGAAGGTTAAGCTGTACAAATCAAACTCGATCGATCGAACAAACTGTCAGAATGCAAATGTTTGAGATGGACAGAGAGTGCGGTAGAGTTGTCGTCGTCGCAAGACGGTATAGTAGCTGCTGAGACAATGACATGCGACTTGATGGATATGAATGTCGATCAAATCAATCAACCGGTAAGAGTACCAACAATTAAAGAACGTATTAGCTAGTAGAACCTCCATCGCATGCGAGATGCTCCAAACATGTCAGTGTTTGCGCCAGCTCAGAAACTCTACCGAGCCAGTACTGAGCTCCAGAGAGTGAGTCGTGTAAGCAACCTGAAGATTCTGAAGACAAGTACCTGAACTCTGACAACTTGTTCATGCGAGTACGTGTACCAGCTTCGATCTCCATCAGCCGGCCGGCAGTGGGCTCACCGATCGACGATGCCCGCGACGACGTCGATGATGGCCGGTCGTACCGTGGTGGTGACGGCGACGTCTGAGCTTCCACATGGCGAACTCGGCCGATGTTTGGTCGCCGATGTTGACGCTAATCACTGTGGGGGAGACAGCGCCCAAACAGCAAGTTGCAAGTGTCCAACAAGGAGGGACGCCCTCGTGTGCATGCAACCGCAAGTACGTCCTCGTCCTCCTATCTACTTACTCGTTATTATGCATCCATGAACTTAATTAATGAAGCCTTAATCAATTGCATGCATAGGGTCACAAATCCAGGCTGAAGAAGTTGTATTATGCGTGCGCTAATCATGAGGGCTTTGTCAGCTTCCAGCCATGACAGGCGACTTGTAAAAGGGCATGCATATGACTGAACAAGGAGGGACAGAGAGAAATCTTGTGAAGGTTCGTCCTGTCCTGGCAACCAACCTGTAAGATTTGGACCATCGATCGATCGCTAGCCAAGTTGTCTAGCTAACACAAGAGCAAGTTCGGCAGTCCCACAAGATGTACGATACATCCATCAAGTCTGGTGGTTGACGTCTGTAAAGCAAAAATCCCATTAATCCTACTCACCGTTGCAATTGCCAATGTTAAACAGTAGAATTAGTGTAGGACCGGAATGACGACAGAAGGGGGGGTTGAATGTCGTAACTTTAAACAAAGCTAGAGGGACCTAGAGACCAAGGAAATCCAACCCATGAGCAAGAATTTCAGAAATGTGGCAATATCTGAAAATTACTGGCAGCAGCTACAAAAACTTAAATTCCCACTCAATCCTTGAATCTTTGGCCACGAAACTTTGAGGATAGCTACTTAATAGCCATAGGAACCTGCCTGCCAAGTTTCGTCATTTTTCATGAAGGGAATTAAGAGCAGCCCCAAAATGTAGAAAGGGCTGAAAATGATGCTGAAAAACAGCAAGCAGTAAAGAAAATAGACCACCAATCAAACTGAGAATTTGATGAAATTCAGCTGTTCTCCTGAGCCCTAAAGACCATGAATATGTCCTAAATAGCAAGGGGAGACCAAGAAAACAAAGAACTCAGTTAAAGATCAAGAAAACAAGAAATTCAGACTAGGGACTGAAAACTGAAAAGATTCAGAGGACTGAACCAAAACTCAAATTTCCGTCAAATCCTTGGTCCTTTGGCAATGAAACTTTGCAGGTATATTAGCAATACCACCAGGACTATAGAGTCCAAATTTCATGCCATCTCATAGAAGGAAATGAGTTTTATCCTAAAACCCTAGAATGAACTGAGAACCTGCAGAGGCAAACTCAAAATCCAAACTTCTCATCAAACCTTGAACCTTGGCTTATGAAACTTTGAGAATGACTAGTAGATAGCCTTAGGGTTCTCCATGCCAAGTTTCATACCAACTTGCAACGGGAATCAAGATTTTCCCAAAACCCTAGAAATGGAAATACATGAACAGAGGAAGGCAAAAGAGAAATCTGAGGTTAAAACTGATTTGCTCTTGGGAGAACTTGATCAAATGATCTAGAAACACACTCCCATCACTGAGCAACTCATTTTGCCACTCCTCAGAAAAGAAACACCAAGAATCAAAAACCAAGAAATTTGGGCTAAGAAGGCATCGAAGGAAAAGCTGCAGAGAGCTAACAGAGAATGATTTCAACCAAATCGATTCATTCCATTGAGTCACGATACGCGATTACAGTAGAGGAATGATTACATTACAACACACACCAACTCTCTGCTCCATGAATGCTTGGATCAATCAAGAACACAAGAACTCAACTCCCGGATACATGATTGAGAAGGGGACACACTCTGTCTCTCCTCACCAACTCTCCACTACTAAGCACAAAGCAACCTACCCTCAAAGCCACCTTGACCATGCAGGAGACACCCTCCTTTATAGCCTCTCCAAAGTGGATTTTGCTTTTGCTTTACCCTCTAACCTCATGCTTTACCCGCTAATGCCCACTTCCTTTTGCAGCCTGCGTTTTTACCGAACGCCCGCTGCTGCCTTCCGGAAGCTTCGCATTGCTTGTCTCGCACGCCTCGCAACCACCTCGAGTCCACGTCGTCTTGACACATCCCGACCGTTCGACCTCAGCGCCACTGCGCCTAGTCCGGTCCACCGTGTCTCGCCACGACTCGCTCGGCGTCCTGCGCCACCTGGACAAAACAAACACATCGCATAGCACGGTACAAAACATGTAAACATGGTTAGCACCTACAAATCCTACTCAGCGAGAAATGGCCCACATGGCCAACCGGACGACGCCACGCGTCAAATCTGTCTAGGCACAACCCGACCTCGCCAAATGCCAAAATGGCACGAATCATTCAAACCAAACTCACTCTAACCAAACCATGTGTCAATTACTCATCACCAACATGGGATTTAGACCACATGGTCTCTCAATCTCCCCCTTGATGAGTATATTGACAAACCCCGAAAAACAGTGAGTTTGTTTGAAATGAAAAAGAGTCAAACATGGTCCAACGAAGCTGATGACCATGTCGATAGAAGGAACACTAGAGCAACAACTGAAAGAGCAAATTGTTCTCCAAAACTCTAGAAGGCTCCCAAAGACTTTTTCTCCTCTATTCTCCCTTTTGGCAATAAACACATCAAGAATGCAAAGGCGAGAATATGATCACAAGGAAGGATGAAATATGGCTGAAGTTTGATTATTTCTAAGCATTTTGAGCCATGAAAATTATCCATAATGACCATAATGAAATACACCAAGCCATAACTCTATAAGAAGCTATCTAGATCATGACATGACATGTATAAGCTAGCTAGAATACATAGATGACAATCTGAAATATAGTACATTAAGTGAGAATGGCAAGTCATCAAGAAGTAAAGTCTAACTAGAGGTATCGAAGGATGATGCCGGCCATGTCAAATAAGCTAAGCGGAACCAAGAAGCTAATATTGAGACCAACTAGAGTGCTATGCTCAAGAATGAAACATTGGCGCAAGTACTTGGTTCTTTTTGTAGATTAAGCAAATTGAGCACATGAAACATTGTCTTTTTAAAGCTCATGGTTGTTTCCAACCCAATTTTTTATGTGCTAGATCTCAAGCCTTATGCGACTACTTCAAGCGAGAAGCTTAAGAAGATAGTCTAGGTCATCCAAAACTCCCCTGAGTTCATGCCTAGTGCAATGGCAAGCCGTCTCATGAGAAAGAATTGGTGAAATCGGTTTTTCGCACAAAGAGATCTTTTGCTTTGTAAGCATGTTGTACTACCTCATGCTACATCAAGAGACTAAAAATAGCTCAATCTAAGGCTCAATAAAAGATTCAACGCTCATTAAGCCTAGTTGACATGGCATGAATCATAAAGAGATAGCTCGGAAAGACTAAACTCAAATGCTAGCATGACAAGTTTTACTTCAAGTTTGGCAATTTTAATTAACTTATCATGGTAAAAGCTAGTCTACACATATGAAGTCATGATCAATCTAGCATATACAACACAAGACATGGCAAGGTGTAAAGCATTGAAGCATGTCATAACGGGATAATAATCAAGGCTCAATGCGATTGATTATAATGCTAGAATGCTGAAAATGCAAGAAAGTCCAGCTCCCCTCAACATTAGATGCAACTTTTAGTTCAAGTTGAGTTATGTCGATATTAAGCTCGTAAGCTCCCAAATGAACTCCCCTGAACCAAAGCAATAAGAAGCGAGAAGTGGAAAGAAAATAGCACGCAGCGATCCTTAAAGCATAGATAAGATATAGAAGCAACTATGGCTTAAATCGACTCTCATCTACCCCAAATGACTCCGGGACTAACGGTGATCGTCGAACACACACTAGAGAGCAAACACGTGCCACTGTCTGCAGGGTGGCCCAACCCTCGCTAGAACCTACAAGAAGTGAGTGAGCTCAACCTAGTGAGATAAGAAATAGCTAATCCCGGAAGCACAAGATAAGAGTAAGAAGTCTAAGCAACTCAACACAAGAAACACTCTAACCTATGCTAGAAGGACTTAACCCAATGCACCCGCAAATGCAATGCAACGAAATGAGACGAAGCATAATTAATATAATAAAGCGATAAAGCCCAAGCTCCCCTCACTACAATCGTAGGACAAACCACCCCAAGCTCTCCCGCAGAAGTGAAAACCTCGAAGCGTCCAAAGGCTTGGTGAATATGTCGACCAACCGGTGGACACTCTCCACAAACCGAGCACTATGTCACCCTTCTCTACATGGTCTCTAAGGAAGTGAAAGCGAATATCAATATGCTTGGTCCGAGAGTGTTGCACTTGGGTTCTTAGCAATGTTAATCGCAGAAGTGTTATCACAAAAGAGTGGAACATCGTCTATCGCTAACCCAAAGTCCCGCAGGTCGAGACCATCAAAGTACTGGCTGCAAAGAATCGGCAAGTGACAACGTGCTCGGCCTCTGCGATGGGTGTGCAACACCGACCGCTTCCTCGAAGACCAGAAACAAGAGAGGTGCCAATAAATTGGCAGTGCGAAGTGCTCTTCCTATCTATCCTACGACCCGTAAGTTCGCATCAGAAAGCTCTCAAGGAAAGACAGGATGATGAAGAGTACCGATACCATAGTCAATGGTAGCTCGCAGTGCCGAAGATGCGCTTCACTTTGGCGGTGAGATACGCGAGAGAAGCACAAAACGAGCACACGGACACACGTGAGAAGTGTATATCCGGTCTCGAGGCCGTGAGGTAAAGAAGGAGCCGATCATACTTCGAACTCTTTCGATCAATCGGCTCGTCCTCATGCAGGTCAAGATAGGTGTAGAAGCCATGGGAGTTGACACGGCTTACCATCACTCATGTCGGCGTCTCGGGAGGTCACGAGTGTACTTTCACGATGAAGAAATGTACCCTCCGAGTGCGCTTGATTTGGAAGCCAAGGAAGAAGGTCAACTCGCCCATCATACTCATCTCAAACTCGGTGCTCATGACATCCGAGAAGCTGTGAAACAGTATGAGAAGAGCGCCAAAGATGATGTCATCGACATAGATCCTGACGACGGAAGGTCATTGCCATGACGGCAAATGAACAAGGTCTTGTCTACTTTACCCATTTCAAACCCATGACTCAACAAGTAGGACTTAAGCCTCTCATACCATGCTCGGGGGCTGCTAAGTCCGCATAACGCCAAAGCTTGAAGACATGGTGTGGGTATTTGGGGTTCTCGAAACACGGAGGTCGTTCGACGTAAACTTCTTCCTCAATGACTCCATTAAGGAAGGCACTCTTGACGCGTCCATCTCGGTAGAGCTTGAAACCCTTAGAAGTCGCAAAGGCAAGCGAGGATTCTAATGGCCTCAAGTCGAGCTCACGTGGGCAAAGGTCTCCTCGAAATCTAGACCCTCAACACGGGAGAACCCCGAGCTACCAGTCTAGCCTTGTTCGAATAACCACTCCATCCTCGCTCGCTTGTTCTTGAACACCCACTTAGTCCCAATAATATTGTGACCTCGCGGGGCTCGACAAGCGACGGACCTTGTTCCTCTCGAAATTTTCTAGCTCCTCATGCATGGCATTGACCCAAGACTCGTCGGAAAGAGCATGAGAAACATCCTTGGGCTCAAAGGAGGCAATGAAAGCAGAATGGAGACAGAATTGAGATAAGCGATTTTGAGCGGTAACACGCTCGAGCAGTCTCCAATCATCCGCTCGAAGGATGCCTTTTACGGATATGTCCAGGAGGTCTGGATGAGATGAAGAAGTGGCCTCTACCTCGTGAGTGACGAGGTAGGAGCAGAGCCACTAGCTCGGAGGAAGCGATAGGCATGGTGATCACCTAGAGGTGCGGTGGAGGCGGCACCTCAAGAGGTGGATAAGGGACCGGATCGGGTAGACAACCCTCATCTCCATCGTCCTCGTCATCTACGAAGATGGTCTCGGATCGCTCTAAAGAACACGAGATATCAGGCCTAGTCCCGGTGGCCTCGTCAAAGGTCACCTCACGAGTCTCTACCATTTTGCTAGACTCGCATTCCTGCACCTATAAGCCCGCGAAGAAGGCGAGTAACCTAGAAAGATCCCATCACAAGAACGTGACTCGAACTTATCTAGGTTCCGGACTTGAATAAAGCACTTGCAACCAAACACACGAAAATGAGAGGCGTTGGGCTTTCGCGTATCTCAACTCATAAGAAGTGCGGTGCAAGTGTGCCCAAGAAAACTCGATTGAAACATGGCACGCGTCGCAATAGCCTCACCCAAAACTTCCTAGGTGTAGAGTACTCATCGAGCATCGTCACAGCCATCTCGACCAAAGTACGGTTCTTCCTCTCCACGACGCCATTTCTTTGTGGGGCGTGCGGAGAAGAGAATCGGTGCTCTACACTGTCTCACATGAAACTCTCAAAGTAGGAATTCTTGAACTCCGTGCCATTGTCACTGCGGATCGCTCGTAAGGCACAGGAGCTCAGCGAGAAGCCTCTTGAAAAGACCTCGGAAATGTGGCGTCTCATCCTTCGAGGCTAAGAAAACACCCAAGAATACCTCGAGAAGTCATCGACCACAACCGAACATACCACTTCCCTCCTGCCGATCGCACTCGAGTGGTCCAAGCGTGTCCATGTGAGGCGGTGTCACGTGCATCGGTCATAGTGATGTGACCGGAGGATGAGAAGCGGCAACCATCTTGCGTCTGCGGCATGGAGCACAAACCGGATCTTTGACCATCTTGAGTTTCGCGGACCACGAATGAGATCGTGACCGCTAACTCGGGTCAAATGGTCAAATCAATATGACCAAGTCTCCTATGCCGAAAGAGAGGTCGCGGGACTCGAAGCAACTAAACACCGAGAGGATCACGGAAGACTCGGAAAAATCAGCACGAAAGATCCTCCCATAACGAAATCCATAAACCGGACTACAGAAGAATCAAGAATTTTACAAGCATTTTTCTTAAAGCTCACCTCGAAACCGTCATCGGTAAGCTGAGAAACTGAAAGCAAATTGTACTTCAGCTTACTAACCAAGGCTACATCTTTCAAAATGAAAGAATCATTAATGCGCCGCATACCTTTGGCGATGACGCGCCGGATGAAGCATCTCAGAAGGTGATCGTCTCATCACCGGAGCACGGCAAGGAAGAAAACCAACGGAGTCTCGGTCATATGGCGAGAACAACCGAGTCTACAAGCCAAACCTTTCCCTTCCCTGCCCGGCGAACCTGAGTCAAATAGAGAGTAAAGTCTCAGTACTGGGATAAATCAAGAGTGATTTTGGCACCCAATACTGAACAACACGTCGAGCGGATGAAGTAGTCAAGCACGATCGACCTCTATCTACCCTCGCTCTCCATGACTCAAAGAAGCGAAGGTCCGTGAGCGGACTGAAGGCCGATGCGGGTCCGGATCGCTCACGGAGAGCGAGTGAACACCGCAACACGCCGATCACGCCGCGGTAGCTATCTCGACGGGAAACCGAGATCTACCCTCGGACGGCGGAAGTCATGACCAGAGCGACATGAGGACGAAAAAGAAGACTCGGAAAAACCAAGTCCTCGATGCTGCCCAAACCCATCAACGGCGATAAACCTAGACCTCGTCTTTGGTCCTAGGTGCACTCGGGATCTGGGGCGATCCCGAATACGCCTAGAAGACTCAACACGATCTCTACGCGCGATCTTGGCGCGCTGAAGCATCGATCAACCGTGTGTCCATCCTTCGGCGAGAAGGTGCGGTGATACTTCATCCTCCGAGAGGTAGAAGTAGCACGGTCAAAGCCGCCTTCCGAGAGGCCGGCGGTAGGTGCAATCACCTTCGTCGAAATCCCTGGACATAGCCCCGACTTAAATTGGACTTTCTCGGTCCTGGGCTCGGTCTCGATCACACTGGTGCTATGGGTGCGAGCACACGGCGGTGGATGCTTCCTCATATCCTCATAATAGTCATATCCTAGACCCGATTAAATCTGCAAATCTTGGTGGTCTAGAATAAGATTAAGCTTCTTCTTGCCGCCTACAAATCTCTCGAGAGTGTTCATAAGGTACCGACACTCCCGAAAAGAGAGGTGCAAGAAGAGCGAGGAGAAGAGGGAACAGCAGGAGGTAAGGAGCGGAAGAAGAACCAACGATAGAGGAAAGAATGGCTTGTGCACGCACACAGTAGGCTCGAGGGCAGTCCTACTACTAGCGGTGTTGGTTCGCGTCTCTAAGCGCCTCATCCTTACCACCGGGCTTCTCCCACACCATCAATCACATCACAACCAGATTGTGGCTTCTCTAGTAAGTCCTTAGTTAGCTTCACACATTTGTCATTCAAAGCAACCAAGTCGATTTTAGTTTGTTACAATTAATGCATGGTGAGCTAACGAGGGTCCTTAGAAGCATCTTGAGCCAACTTCCTATCATGATCAATCATTTCTTGAAACTGTTTGGAGACGACTTCAAGTTCGTGATTAACTTAGGACAGTTCAAGCATGAATCAATCGGCTCAAGCAAAGAAGCTTGTAGTTCAGCAATTTTATGATCCGCCCGCTTTAGATTCATCTTCAAGTTATTGCAATTTTCACAAGACTCAGGCAGATCAAGGAGCATGGCATAAGGTCCTCTAGCAGCAATGTCCTTAACCTCACATGAGGTGGGAGAAGTAGTCTCATCGGTAGTAAGTAGGGTATGACCATCCTACTCAACTCTAACTCAGCAAGCGGACTAACATTCTCCACCTTAACAATATCAAGCTCGGAGGACACACTATCATGCGAGGTCCTTAGTTTCTCCATGTCACCCAACGAGCACGCCAAGTATCACAATCATCACGGGAGGGAGCGGATGTAAGTGAAGTAAGCTCCCGTGATAGTCTATCTACTTCCTTCTCTAACTCGGTACACCTAGCCTAGCTCTAGCATGAAAACCACCTAGCTTAAGAAAAGCATGATTGAGCTGGTCGTAGGTGGGGCATACCTCGTCCGAGTCGGATACGACTCATTGTCGCTCGATTCGCCCTCGAGGCCATGAAGCACATGCCGAGAAGTCGTCGCCGCCATCCTTGGGCTCTTGGTCACCCGTCCCGTCGTCGTCGCTCCATCCCTCCACCTCGGCGAGGTCGAGGTCGTCCGGCGGTGAGGACGCGGTGGAAGAGCTTCTTGGCCTTCCCGGTTGCGGAACTTCTTCTTTCGGGAGCAGTCTTGAAGGCTTCGTGTTGCGGTTCTTGTCGGTGTAGTCGTTCTTGCCCGAACCGCCGTAGTCACCTTTACCCTTCCCAAGCTTGGGGCAGTTTGCTCGGATGTGGTTGGGGCCACCACACTCGAAGCAAATCACGGGTCCTCTCTTCCTGTCCCTCCTTCCTTTGTAAGCATGGGAGAATCTTCGAGCAAGGAGGGCAAGTCGCTCATCCGCATGTCGCCTAAGCGATCATCGCTATATCACGAGAGCGCAAGGGAGAAACCGCAAGAGGACTCAGAAGAGAGACCAGAAGCTGAACTGGGATCGGTGACCAAAGCCATCGACTGTGACTTCGACCTACGAGAGACAACGTCAATCTCGTGAGTCTTGAGGCGCGAGTACAGCGCGTCAAGAGTCAAGGTCGAGAGGTCTGTCGTGTCTTTGATGGTGGTCACTTTCATCTCCCACACACGCAGATCGAGTGCCGCAAGCATCTGACGAGCGTTGTCCGAGTCGGGGTATGTGAGACCGACCGCTCGGAGGTTGCTCAAGATCTTGTGAAAACGAGCGAAACACTCATCTAGGGACTCACCAGCAAGCATCTCGAATTTGTTGTATTCGCGCTTGAATCGGTCTGTCGAACCGTCTTGATCGGGTGGTGCCCTCATGGTATCGTCGAGGTCACCCGGATATCGTAGGCGGACGATAGGTGGGAGATGCGATCGAACTTCGCTACGACTCAGCCCTGGATAATGATGTTCCTTGCCTTAGCGTTTGCCTCAACATCAGTCATGTTATTGACATTGATGTTCTCATCGCAGAACAAAGAAACCGGACCTTGACCTTGCGCCAGATGGCATACCCCTGAGCCTGGATGTATGTCTCCATTCGGCTCTTCCAGAAGGGGTAATCCATGCCATCGAAAACAGGCGGCTTGGTCGAGTACTTGTCCGTCGCCATGGCTCTTGAGACCGGTTAAGATCTATTGATTAGAGCTAACCGGCTCTGATACCAATTGTAGGACCGGAATGACGACAGAAGGGGGGGTTGAATGTCGTAACTTTAAACAAAGCTAGAGGGACCTAGAGACCAAGGAAATCCAACCCATGAGCAAGAATTTCAGAAATGTGGCAATATCTGAAAATTACTGGCAGCAGCTACAAAAACTTAAATTCCCACTCAATCCTTGAATCTTTGGCCACGAAACTTTGAGGATAGCTACTTAATAGCCATAGGAACCTGCCTGCCAAGTTTCGTCATTTTCATGAAGGAATTAAGAGCAGCCCCAAAATGTAGAAAGGGCTGAAAATGATGCTGAAAAACAGCAAGCAGTAAAGAAAATAGACCACCAATCAAACTGAGAATTTGATGAAATTCAGCTGTTCTCCTGAGCCCTAAAGACCATGAATATGTCCTAAATAGCAAGGGAGACCAAGAAAACAAAGAACTCAGTTAAAGATCAAGAAAACAAGAAATTGGACTAGGACTGAAAACTGAAAAGATTCAGAGGACTGAACCAAAACTCAAATTTCCGTCAAATCCTTGGTCCTTTGGCAATGAAACTTTGCAGGTATATTAGCAATACCACCAGGACTATAGAGTCCAAATTTCATGCCATCTCATAGAAGGAAATGAGTTTTATCCTAAAACCCTAGAATGAAGCGAGAACTCGCAGAGGCAAACTCAAAATCCAAACTTCTCATCAAACCTTGAACCTTGGCTTATGAAACTTTGAGAATGACTAGTAGATAGCCTTAGGGTTCTCCATGCCAAGTTTCATACCAACTTGCAACGGGAATCAAGATTTTCCCAAAACCCTAGAAATGGAAATACATGAGCAGAGGAAGGCAAAGAGAAATGCGAGGTTAAAACTGATTTGCTCTTGGGAGAACTTGATCAAATGATCTAGAAACACACTCCCATCATGAGCAACTCATTTTGCCACTCCTCAAAGAAAAGAAACACCAAGAATCAAAAACCAAGAAATTTGGGCTAAGAAGGCATCGAAGGAAAAGCTGCAGAGAGCTAACAGAGAATGATTTCAACCAAATCGATTCATTCCATTGAGTCACGATACGCGATTCTGATAGAGGAATGATTACATTACAACACACACCAACTCTCTCGCTCCATGAATGCTTGGATCAATCAAGAACACAAGAACTCAACTCCCGGATACATGATTGAGAAGGGGACACACTCTGTCTCCTCACCAACTCTCCACTACTAAGCACAAAGCAACCTACCCTCAAAGCCACCTTGACCATGCGGAGACACCCTCCTTTATAGCCTCTCCAAAGTGGATTTTGCTTTTGCTTTACCCTCTAACCTCATGCTTTACCCGCTAATGCCCACTTCCTTTTTGCAGCCCTGCGTTTTTACCAAACGCCTCGCTGCACCTTCCGAAGCTTCGCATTGCTTGTCTCGCACGCCTCGCAACCACCTCGAGTCCACGTCGTCTTCGACACATCCCGACCGTTCGACCTCAACGCCACTGCGCTAGTCCGGTCCACCGTGTCTCGCCACGACTCCGCTCGGCGTCCCGCGCCACACAGACAAAACAAACACATCGCATAGCACGGTACAAAACATGTAAACATGGTTAGCACCTACAAATCCTACTCAAGCGAGAAATGGCCCACATGGCCAACCGGGACGACGCCCACGCGTCAAATCTGTCTAGGCACAACCCGACCTCGCCAAATGCCAAAATGGCACGAATCATTCAAACCAAACTCACTCTAACCAAACCATGTGTCAATTACTCATCACCAACATGGGATTTAGACCACATGGTCTCTCAATTAGAGATAGCAGTCCCTCCATTTCAGCGGTCAGTAACATACACACACATATAGATATACACACATATATATAGATATATACATACATGTATGCATGCATGTATGTATGTATGTAATGCCCCCATTTAGGTGCTAACATACTAACAAACATCTGACGGTGGGATCCCAGTCGGACAGGCACGATCCAGACGGGTGGAAATCACCGAATGACTTATACTTATTTGTAAAAAAAAAAACCCACTGCTCCTTTGCCTTCAGTCACAATTCACAAGAGTTTGCTCCTCTCTCCCCGAGTGCCACCCCTCCTCGAGCTCCTCCCCAGCACCTACCCCCGGCTCCCTCCGTGCGCCGCCCCCTCCAACCCCCCTCGGCGCCACCCCCTCCGGCCTCCCCTAGTACCGCACCCCTCCCCCCACTGGCTTCCCCCGGCCTCCCTCGGCGCCGCCGGCCACCCCTCCCACCTCCCCCAGCGTCGTCCCCTGGTCTCCCCCGGCGCTGCCCCCTCCACCTCCCCTCTGACGGCAGGCGCCTCCCCGACCACAGAGGTTTCAATCACGACTGCTTCGACCATGGCTTCAACCAAATGCCGTGGTCGAAGCTGCCGTGATCAAAATCGCAGTGGTAGAAACCGTCATGGTGGAAATTACCGTGGTCAAAGCCGTCATGATCGAAGCAGTGCGTGGTCGAGAAGGGGGAGGAACGGATGGAGGAGGGGGCGGTGCCAGGGGAAGCTAGGGAGGGAACCAGGGGAGACCGGGGGCGGCGCCGAGGGAGGTCGGAGAGGGTGGAGGGAGGTGGGTGGGCGACGCTGGTGGTGGAGGGAGGTTGAGGGCGGCGGTGGGGCGGTGCCCGGGGGAAGCCGGTGGGGGGTGGTCGAAGTAGCGTCATGGTCGTAACTCGTAACAGTATTGTAGCAACCGGACTTATAAGAAAAAGTTATAGTCTAGTGATCTAAAAGTTACTGACGATACACTACAAAGTTATCATCTACTAAATAAGAAAAGTTAAAGACTATTGATCTAAAAGTTACCGACCATACAGTACAAAGTTACCAAGTATAAACTAGAAATTTACTATACATCCACTAGTGATTTACAAAATGTGTATTATAATGTTACACATACCCATTGTACTAGAAATTTACTATACATCCACTAGTGATTTACAAAATGTGTATTATAATGTTACACATACCCATTGTATTTGGAGCAACTGTCGTCTCTCTTCCTCTTCGCGCTATGAGCATTTTTGATAGATTTCACAATGGTAGGTTCTGCTTGGGTAGGGTCGAGAGTGGTCTCCAAAGCATTCTGTCGATCCATAATTGTGATTTTGCTTGCCTTGGACGGTGCCTTCTCCGTTGTCTTCATTTGCTCTCCTAACGTGAAATTTTCGACGATAATGGAGATCAGGTATAAAATACAGGAACAACATCACAATGACGAATCGGGCACACTACAGCCAGAATATAAGGAACATCTAATCAAATAGCTAACCCTAGGTACAGTCAGGTGAGGTTGACGGCGACAACTAACGGCGCGCTGTTGAAGCAGTGAAGATAGAATATACTGAATTAGGACGTGTGGCCGACGACGAGGTGGCGAGAGAAGATACCAGATTAGGACATGCAGTCGACAACAAGGCGGCGAGGTCACTGGATTAGGGAGGCGCTCTCGCAAGAGAGATGGAGAGACCGAGAGAGATCAAATCGGGGGAAGACAAAGAGATTCCTGGGTGGGCTTAAAAACCATTCGAATTCCCTACCCCCACTAAATTCTGGGAAAAAGCGGCACATGGGACACAGGAGCGCGGTTTTAACGCACGTGATAACTGTAAGTAACTTCATGTATTGTATATGATAATTTGTCGTGCAGGAGACAGTAACTTTACCGTGTGGATGCTAATTTTACCCTGCGGATGGTAACTTCACTGCATACAGACGATAACTTTATGCGTAACCGCAAGTAACTTTTCCGATCTACCAACAACACGACCGCCAACCGTACGTGGGGCCGACTGAAAGGGGGATGGCGTGATTGCAATTGCCTGATTTGGTTCAGGACACGTTGTTAGGGGCGCACGCGCTTATTCTACGCTTAGCCACTGAATAGTATATATATATATATACATATATATGTATATATCTATCTATCTATAGATACACACACACACACACACACACACACACACACACACACACACACACACACATATATATATATATATATATATATATATATATATATATATATATATATAGGACGAGTGTTTTATGCACCTAGGTGCCTAGGCATCTATATCAATATCCATTGATTTGCTTTGAGATTCACAACGTTTGATGTGGGTATCTTCATATACCCATAAAAAAGTATATTTGAGATGTCAAACTCCGAAAAAAATTAAATTCAACTTCAGTTTAATTAGTTTGAACTATTTTTATGGTATATACTCACTGTAGTCGCATTGAACTCAAAAGTAGTTCAAACTAGTTTGAACTGAATTCAAAACTTACTTACCATAAATATATCAAGGGTATAAAACATTTTCATACCCAAACTCAAAAAAATTATCAATCATACACGTGTATCGGACGGTTCTTGATGTGTGTGTGTGTGTGTGTATATATATATATATATATATATATATATATATATATATATATATATATATATATATATATATATATATATATATATATATATATATATATAGGAAAAATACCTTTTACACCCGGGTGTAATTACACCCACCTCTAATATACCTCCTAAACAAACTTGAAATACTCCTTTATCACTTTAGATATATTTGTATACTAATTATAAGATACTTCAATGTGAACCACACGAAAAACTTGTAAAAGAGTTCATAGTTTTTAGCGTATTTTGTAAATACCTTCATATACGCGCATAAAAAGGAGTATGTCGAAAAAATGTACATACCACCCATGAAAAATTGTTCATACCACCTAGATGGTCTTAAATACTCGTATACTACACGTATATACTCTCCGTTACGCGAGATACTCCCTACATTGTGAGATATGATATAGGGTGTAATTACACCCATCTCTAATATACCTCCTAAACAAACTTGAAATACTCCTTTATCACTTTAGATATATTTGTATACTAATTATAAGATACTTCAATGTGAACCACACGAAAATGAAAATGAAAATAGTTGCACTTGTAATTATTTGTGTGTATATATATATATATATATATATATATATATATATATATATATATATATATATATATATATATATATATATATATATATATATATATATATATATATATATATATATATATATATATATATATATATATATATATATATATATATATATATATATATATATATATATATATATGCCATTTTAGTTGCACTTGTTTTTCTGGCCCACTTTAGATTTATTTTTTCAACTGAAAATGAAAATAGTTGTAGAGGGTTGCTTCAGTGTTTACCCGAAGAGCGAGTCACAAGATTTGTCAAATTTAGTGTTTGGGAGAGCATAGACTGACAGAAAGCACCACTCTTGACTCTTGCAAGAAAATGTATTGTTGTACCGAGCACGCATGGGTTTGCGAGGGGAGTAAATCGGAAATATACGGGCGACTAGATGGCACACATTATTCGTGGGAGCAATTACCAAGTGAAATGTCAAAATTTTGTCGGCAGTTTCAACTTCACACGCTCAGCATTGCTCATGGCCAGCCGCAGTGCACAGAAATGCAACTAACCTTGCACAGTTGCACTACCAATCGTACCCCCTAGAGGCCAAGACTATAGTGTAACAGCTTGTTATACTACTACCAGTCTACCACCTTCAATTTTACCCCGTCCAAGAAAAATACCACCCTCAATTTTACATTCTTCTGTGTATTAGCTTGAGTCTTGAGATGAGAAAATATGAAACATACTTCTATACTTTCATACAAGAATGCAAAAGGCGCAAAATAAGCTTGTGAATGAACATAAAATTTGGGTGAACCAGTCTCACACATATGCCGCATTTCATTAACACAACGACCCCAAATGAAATTTGTGCCATTCATTCCATTCAGAAAAATGGCTGGCAGCCAAAAGACATCAGCAAGATAAGATAGCTTGACTGCTAGATTTCATCACATTCGATTAGGCCAAATGCATGGGAACAAAAGGATCCCAGCAGGAAGTGGGTCGTTCAGCACAGTTTTTAACTGCTACCCACGCTAGGTGCGTTAATGGATGCTCCCTGTCACAATCAAGAAGCATAGCATGTTTCTTAGGGTGTGTTTGATTTGAGGGATGGGGTGGGATGGAATGGGATGGTTCTTTTGACCAAGCATATTCATGTGTTTGGTTTGAGGAATGAGGTGGGATGGAATGGTCCAAAGTGGGATGAGCCTGTGCAAATTTAGAGAATATTCTTCTTAGATGCTAGACCATGTGGTTCTACCTTTTTTGTGGAACCATCTCATCATATTCCATCCCATCCCATTCTACTTTCATCACTCCAACCAAACACATAATTAGTCAACAATGTCAACATTCAACACTATTTGCAGAGCTAAAAGAGTTCGAACAGAAGCTGTCCTAACTCTCTTCCACCACAGCATACCCATCACCATATAGCAAAAAGACAGAAGAATAACGAAACTAACAATATAGCTAAGCAGTTTAGTATGGAGGGAAAAAGGCAAATGGAGACATAGAAAAGCAGGAGAGGCAAGTACTGTTCCCTTAAGATGCACAAAGGCAGTACAATTCGTAGAATATGCACACTGACAACGGACAAGTACATTAATTGCATGCCTAAGGCAACAACTTAAATGGAGATACAGTGATACACTCTCGCATTTTGTTAGAGAGCTGTTATCAGGTTCCGACATCTTCCTTACAACAGCGAATGTTACATTAGCTGTGCCCAAACTGTTGGCCAAGAACTGAACATAGAAGATAGTGCAGTTCATCATCAGTTCAAACCCTTCAGCATAATTTACATATGCAACCACTGCTAATCAGAAAAACGAGTAACTTTACTGACCAGAAACAGCTTTGGATTGCTGGGGCATTCCATCGATCATGCTTAACTGCCTTCTCAGCTTGGCTATGTGAGCCTGCACCTGGAGAATGGAAAGAATAACAATGACAAATCACTGGATGTTGTTTTTCCCAACCAACTATTCATGTTTATGCAAACCCTATCAGGTCTGTGTGTGAATCATTATATGCAATATCGCATAACTAAACAATTAAAATGAAATAAAAGCTACCAGCACACTATGTGGTTTTAAGCTCCTACGTATCTAGGGTGATATCAGTCAGTCTAGGCCAGTGACACCCAGTGTGAAATTTTACCATCATGTTGCCACAAAAGTTTGATATGCATATTAGAAGGATAAATAGCCATCTACTAGGCACTGAATTTTCTATCATTCTGAGATGTAGAGCTTATCCCGAAACACACTTACCAACTGAATATTGATATAGGAAAGTTCTCAACAAAAGGGATAATTACAGAAATATATACAGCTTGCATGCATGGCTAGACTATGTACTGGGGAAGTAAGAAGGCCTTCTGGCAGTATTGTCAAGTATACTTCGACATGTAGAACTTAGCTTGAAACACATTACCAACTGAAATTGATATAAGAAACCCCTCTCAACAAAAGGAATAATTACAGAATTCTCTACAGCTCGCATGCATGGCTAGACTACGTACATGGGAAAGTAAGAGCTAAGAAGGCCTTCTGGCACCGGCAGTATTGCCAAGCATAGTCATATATCATAGAATAAGCACAATTGTTGTTAGCTGTAAATCTCACCTGTTGACGAGCAGCAGCCAGTTTTAATAGTTCATCTGCTTCAGAGAAATTCGAGAACCACTGGCTCAAAGGATGATCCTTAGTGTCACCACGTTTCTTATCATGTGGCACAAGTTCCATAGGACCTAAATGATTGATAATTTCAGAATGCTACATTATTTTTCCCACTATGAAATATATATAAGAAGTACATGGCAAGTACAGAGGCGTACCTGGAGGAGGCAAAGTTATACCAGGAGGTAGCCTCGGCACAGTAGCAGCTGGATGATTTTGCACGCGTTGAAAAAAAGCCTCTGTAGGCTCAGGGAAGACAATTTCATCATATGTTTCCACAACAACAGGTTTTTTGGTTGATTGAGGCCCGGTGTCCTCTTCTGGATATAGCTTAAGTTGATGATACCTGAATCATTTGTATGGTATAACTATCTGCTCACCCAAAGGAAAACCACTATTGAGACAAGAATTGTGCAACTTACAAATCCAAGCGCTTCTCACAGACATCACTGTGGAAATAAAGGGTTATTGCTATTTCAAACTCTCCCCATCCAGATTCAGACAACTCAAAAGGTGGTTGCTCTACAACTCTTGTTGGATTAGTAAAACTCGGGTGAAGTTGAAACACTGCACGCTTAACTATGACACTCAAATCCTCATTTGTTGCAGAACGGACGTATACAGTCCATTTGTGAGAGTTGTATCTAGAAGAAAAAAACATATACATGGCTTTTAGGCAATATTCACCATAGGTAATAATGTAAGAGTTGACATTGTATTTACAGTTCAAAGAAGCAACAATGTGAGTATTTTTTTGAAAGTTGACAAAAAATAAGTTTCTGTGAAGCAAATGCTTACTCGCTTGCTTTTTTACCAAGCCAGAAAGAAATGGTTCCATAAACAATTGGAAAACTGATCTCCACATCCTTGAGCTTTTTATTCTGTTGAAAGAATTTTGGCAACATGAACTACTAAGTAAAAAATCAGTAAAGCTTACTAATCAATAAGGTCTAGCATCTAATTACTATGAAGCATATAGTGTAACAAAACCACTTTGAATGACACGGTTTGCCAGAATCGAATCCTATTGGGTGATTCATCAATCATCATACTGAAGTTTTTAAGTAAAAAGAAGGCAAACTTTGGTGGATGTTAATTATTGCCCTGCTTGTCAGACTTAGTAAGCAGGTGACAATTTATGTCTTACAAATGTTAGACTAAGCTGTTGTTCTACATGAAGACGTGGTACCATGATGCAAAGGATTCTACATAAAGCACAAGTAGGTCACTCAGTTACATGACTACATATTCTGGTATGTTCTTTCTCGATTCTTCTGACACGACACTCGTCAACTTAATTATGTCAAAGAGCAGAATAAGTTGAAATGCAATTCCATATCGGTTGAAAAATGACAATGCTACATACAATTGACAAGTACAACTCTAAAAAGTGAAAAAAATGGCATAGCTCGATGCAACTTAGCTCGACAGTTAAATAGGGCTTGGGCTGAACTCTATTCTAGTGGTCACTCGATTGCGGCAATGAACATTCCAACATCCTTGGATTTTTGCAATGTACTACTTACTAACGCAGCGACGCACGTACAGGATGCCTAAGGCCTTCGCTCCACTCCACTGAGCTTAGCTACTGGCAAAGACTACGCCCCCCAAAACCCTAGCTACCCAACCGCAACGCAAAACAAGCACAAGAGGACCGCTCATAAAAGCTAACATCGATCGGGCACACGAAGGGAAGGAGGGGGAGCCGAACCTTCTTGTCGGGGTCCTCGGGCGGGCGCGCCGGCTTGGAGCGGAGCGCCTTTTGCGCGGCGGTCAGCGCGGGCTCCGGGGGCGCCGCCTGCGGAGCAGAATCCGAGGCGGAAGCGGGCGCGGCGGCAGCCGGCTGCGGCAGCGGCGGCGACGACATCGGCTGGGGACGGGGGGTGGCGAGGGTTCGGGATGGAGCTCCGGCCAGCCACCACCGAGGGAGACGATGCGAGGATGGTTGGGTCGGGTCGGGTCAGGTCGGTTTGATGGATCAGACTGGTCGGTCGGGTCGTACTAGTGGGTTCGGCGCCGTGGTCTGGTCCACCCAGCAGCCCAAGCTCTCTCAGGATTGTACGGGTTGGGCTGTAAAGTAGTGGAGTGGGCCCAACCTAAAAAGTAGGTGGTGGGCTCGTCGGAAGGGGTGGTCTTGCCAGGCCCATTCTCCCCACATCTTTGGATCCGCTATAGGTGTGGTCGAATTAGCGCTCACTCCCCACGCCTATGGATAAGTTCTTTTCGTCCGTGTATTATAATTTAATTTTTTAAAATTTAACTGCTCGTGAGAAGTAATATGTAAAATAATAGGTACGTATAATTTTAACCGGACTTAGGCACAGTGTAGTTCCATATTTAGGCCCGGTTTGCAATGCGATAATTTCCTTCGATTCCTGTGAAAATTGGATCGTTTCTTGCGAACGAAAATGCAAGCCGACGACCCAGGCAAGCTCACCATGAACGCACGTCTCCGTCCGGCCGGTGGCCTACAGGCTGCAGCAGTGCAGCCACCACCAAAGTCGTCGCGGGCGATAGCGCTCTCCAGCAATGACACACACGTACCGTTGCATGATGCGTCCGATCGGAACAGGACCGGCCCGTTGGCCACTAACTGTTGTGCCCGCGCCACCCCCGACATGCCATGCTCCGCGCAACGTGCAGCCGAGCCGAGGACTCGTCGCCGCTGTTCACTTCCCTTGCGAGTTGAGTAGTCCAACACGCTGGTGAGGGCGAGCGAAAGCACAAGAGATTGGACAGCCACACTAGGCTACGGCTGATAGATTATGACTACAACTAATTACTTTTAACTAGTATGAGTGTTTAACTAATTATCGTTTTAAAAAATCTAATCTGATAAATCACTTAAAAATAATGAAAAAAGTCTTATTTATTTATTTGAAAAAGTTATAAGACATAAATTATAAACTGGAAAAAAAAAATGGGGTCTATGTTTACTCAATGACGTTTAGTTGGTGCATTTCGCATGCATGTATGTCTGCACTGTTCGCGGCATGGTAGCAGCTACTTACCTGTAACGCACTGCTGCACAAGCACAGTGCCCCGACAGTCTGCACAAGCTAGCATCCAGCGAGTTCCCTCTCTCTTCACAGTAAGCAGCTCGTATAAGATTCATACGCAGTTTGGAACGCAGGGTAAAATTAAATTTGGACACCATTGCTCGTGTCAAAAAGAAGGCGTCTGGTTCTGGACACTTGACAGTCGATTTCCCTCTTGCGTTGCGCTCATGGCACGATGCCAGTGTCGATTGCCTGAAGCTTCTTCTTTTTTTCCGGCGGAGCAGGGCATCTCGTCTGATCCGATCTGCTCTCCTGATCTACCCATATGATAAGGCCAACCCATATGCCAATGCTGTTGGCCTTGGTCCCTACTGTGCCTCCCCTCCGCGTGTGACCAACTCAAGTACACGCACACCTGTTACTGTACACATATGAAACGCTACCTAGTGCTGGCGCCGTTTCAAACAGTTTTGGCTTCTAGATTTTTTCTCTGGATTTCAACTTTTTTAAGTAGAAACTATTTATAATGTGTCGGTTTCTTTTTTTTAATTTTTTATTTTTCTTTAATTGAATGACTCAGAAAAAAAACTAACAGCCACTATAGTACTATTTCAGCTAATAGTCAGAAACCGTAGCCAAAAACCGCAACCAACATTCCGTTGGAGGGACATCTAAACAGCACTGACCTGGGTTCAGGGGGGCACTTGTTTCTTTTTATTTATGTATTGAAAGCAGCCATATTGATCTTGCACCTTTTTCTAGATCCGACCGTGTGTGGTGAAGTGTTTTATTATTTCTCGAAAAGCATTGGCCTTTTCGGATTCCAGCAGGAGCCATGAGAGTGTGCCGTCTTCTTTCTACTGTTGCATTGCTGAACTTGCCCATGAGCCATGATCTCAGGCGACAGAGTTGCAGTACAAGCCTGGTCTCGATCCTAGAATTACTTCACTCAGGAGCAGCTCCAGACTTTCAGGTACACCATTTATAAAACATCAGCATGAATAGATCCAATTAAGAAAAGGCCAGATTGGGTCAATCTTGCTCTGCTCAAGCTAGATGACAGGCATGCTAAGCATCGAGCAATGGACCAGGAAGAATCCAAAGAGAGGGTAATCTGCGCTGCTGGTGCTCCACTCGTCACGTCCTGGCAGAGTCAGTGATGAGTACTGGCACTTGATTTGTTAAAGTAATTAAAACATATTGAGGTGTTGCAACAGCCGTGTGCTTAGGGCAGTCCCAGTGCTCCACGTAGGATAGTATCTATGGCATTAATTAGATTGCCATATAGGAGTTTTAGATGATGTGACACTATATTAAATAAGAGAGAAGAAAAAGAGGAAGAAACTGGGTCTCATGCAAGACCTAGTTTCTATGAAAAAACCAATGCAATAGACACTACCAAATTTTGCATTGGAGAGATGGTGGTATCTTCATGATAGATGAAGAAAAACTATGATTGATGGAGAGGAGAGAGAGATTTTGATGCTTAATTAATTGCTTGGGTTATAAATAGACATGGTGCATTGGAGACAATAGTGTCTATATGATATGGCATAGATAGAAACTACTTAAATAGTTTCTGCACTGGGACTACCCTTATAGTTTCTCGGCTTTTTTAGCACTGTAGTAGTTATTAAATTTTTCTAAGTAATTAAATATATATACATATTATCACGGATAATAAAAAGAAATAATGAGAAAAAGGCAAAGGCTGCAAAACAAAATGAAATTAAGAAGTCGATGCATTTCAAGATATGATTTAGAAGTATATATATATATATATATATATATATATATAATGGGACATATATAGTATATATATATATATATATGCCTATATATATATATATTTGAATTGCTTTTAGATGCGTGCTAGTACAATAGAATGGAAAGGAAGTCATTAACATGGATGGAAAGTCTTAATAATGGATGAAAAATCTCACTCATAGATGGAAAGTCTCACTTATGGAGCCTGGGCACCATGGTGCCCGAGCTTCATGATTGAGACTTTCTATCCATAATTAAGACTTTCCATCTATGATTGAGACTTTTCATTCATAACTAAGACTTTCCATCCTGATATTATATATCATTGCACTTGCACGCATCTAAAAGTAATCCAAAGGCAGGGAAGCTTGGTGCCCGGGCACCATGGTATCCCATTTCAATATCCTATATATATATATATATATACACACACACACACATATATACACACACAATCGGAGAGAGGAATAAAATAGCACAGAATGGTGACTAACTATATAAACAACAAAAATGAACATGGAAAGGAAAGAAGCGTCATGTTTTCTTTGTTTCCTTGAACAGTTCATCTCTTGTTTCATGCAGGCCACTCAGATTAGAGGTGGGCATTGGGCCAGACCGGCATTGGACAGCATTGGGCTGGGCCGAGCCGACATGGCCCAGGCCCACCATGCTTTGGGCTGCTTCATGCCGTGTTTGCTCGGTCTAATCACTCCACCGTACCCGCCTGCCTCGTCTCCGGTCAGGCCCAAGCACGGCACAAAGCCTACCGTGCTGGTATTCATGCCGGGCCAGCCTAAACCCAACCCGAAATAACTATACACAACGAAGGCAGCGGCGACGATGCTGGCGGCGGCCGCCGCCATCTTCCTTTCTCTCATACTCGCATAGTTAAAATTCCATATTATTGTCTTATGCCATTCCACTTCCAAACTTGGCCATCTAGTCCAATGGCATGCATATCTGGGTGCAAATCGAACTATAATGTACATGGACATCTAGCCTATTGCTTGGCAATTTGGCATAGGGATGCCCAACTAGTCAAATAGAAAATTTCAAACAGAGTCGTGAGTGCAGTTTACTGTAGTTGAGAAATCAATTTTAAATAGTTTCTCAAACATTTAGTAACTACTTGGAATACACGCACTAATAACAGACTGTCACTATTTACATAATGGTTAATTGTAACATACATAGGGTGGTTATCTCATCAAATGCCATTTAAAAGGCAGTCGATGAAGGGAGATATGTTAGAATTAGAATCGCATGTAGTAGTAATTTGCTTACATAAAATAAAATCACAATGGGGTGTGAACAACAAAAGACACCTTATATCACAAGTGCAAAAATGAAGAACAACAAAAGACATTGAATTAAGATCCAATCATCCTCATCTTTCTCCTCATCTCATATATACAGATCACACATTCACATCTCCAAAACCTAACTCAATCTTCAAATTTGGCATTCTAGGGACTACTGTGTACATAAGTACATGTCATAGGGATGTGTAAGATCTTTTTGCGATGAAATCAAAGTTTCTGATAGCTAGAACAGAAGAAATCAAAATGGATGAAAACCTATTTGTAGATTTCAGAAAAACCTAGAGTGCTAAATCGCCAAAATGTCCAATCCCTAATCCTCCCTAAAATCCCTTCGCCACCGCCCGGTTTATTTGTCCCCCCTGCCATCTTCTCCATCTATGCCTTCCATCTACTGCTCTCCTTGCCCCGATTTCCCCAGGCGCCTCCCTCCTCCCCGGCGCCCCTCTCCTTCCCCGACCTCCCTTGGTCACCTCCCTCCTCCCCCGGTGCCCCCTCCTTCCCCCGCCGCTTCCCTCCTCCCCCGACCTCCCCCCCGGTCACCTCCTCCTCCCCCGTCCTCCCCCGGTGTACTCTGATCGGTCCGAGTTGGTGGACTGGGACTTGGTACCGTGGCAGCACACAAACTCCAACTACTCCGAGTGACGGCGACCGCAACCTCGACAACGCCGAGAGCTAGCCCATTGGCACAGATGGCCGAGCGGTGACTAGGGCGTTGATGACAAGTTCGTCATGGATGGCTCACTCTTCGAGCTGCCATCGCCGAGCGTCTTCGCACAGGACACTGCAGTCAACATTAAGGCTATCTTCGATATACTCCAGTCTTTGCACTATACTCCCTATCTGCTCTGCTATGGCTTGTGGTTGTGGGGATCACCGCGACGGGAGGCGAGGCCAAAGCTGAGGCGGCCGCTGGCACTGGCATGCCGACCGTGCCCCCGTGCTTGCTGTGCTCGCTGAGTCAAGCCAGCCCGAGCACGGCATGATTTGCTGTGTTGTGCCAACCAACGGGCTAGCTTTCTAGGCTCGGCCCAACCCACCATTCATACCGTGGCGGCACAGCCTGCCACATGTCGTGCTTGGGCCGGGCCAGGCCAGCTGGGCCTCGGGCTGGCATGGATAAGTCTAGCCCGACTTCTAGCTCTAACTCAGATCATTAGATTGACCTGAACAGCAGTCACGGTATTATGGACAGCACAAAGCTAGGTAGGTGTATATGCCATAGTGGCAGACTATTACAAAATTTTAGGTATAGCGGCGAAGTTGTCGGTGTGAACTAAGAGTATTATCCAATAGCAAAAGAAGCCATACACAAATTGTATTGCAATCATGCTTAATGATAGTATATGGCACTAAATAGAATCAGCAACTATAATTCACATGTGAACATGTTAAAGAAAGAGAAATCGAAGAAATTATCGATGGAAGATGTCATTGGCATAAGTTCTTTGTGATTTTCTTTGGAAGATATAGGGATCATATATAGTTGGATCGTCAATGCTTGTAGCTTGAAGATGCATAGGCATCGATGTCCTAACAATAAAGTACAAGCTTTTTAGGATGGCTACTCATAGGCCGATTATCATGTGTATTGTTCTAATTTTAAAGGCCATTTCTTTTGTTGGATGATAAGATAAATAACACACAATTAGTACTAAATCTGAAATTATGTAAGCAACATTGTGAGCAGAACCTAATTATGTCGAATTTCATGTTAAAAAGAGTTGTTGTATTTTATGATATAAATCTGGTCACGTACAACCACTAAGAATTTGATTAGGTTTCGTTCAAATATATGTTCTGGTCAATATGATTGGTCGGTAATGTGAATTGGTCAGAAATTATGATTGGAATTGTCGTAGGGGTGGCCCCCACCTAAGCCCAGCAGGCCTGTTAGGAGGGTATAAGAACCAGAGTAACATGAATAATGACATAAGTGCCCCCAATGGGGAGATATGGGTGTAAGGGCATAATTGTAAAAGCATACTTTATGTGAATATATATATCAGGATGAGGGGGAGGGTAAGGCAGAACACTCCCACCTCTCCACAACCATCTCTCCCTCTGTTTGGTCTGTAACCACAACAGTTGGCGCCGTCCGTGGGGAGGACGAGGACAAGCCTGAAGACCGAAGAAGAAGGATGGCACCGAAAAAAGCTTCACCGGCGGCGAAGGAAAGAAGGCGGTGGGCGGGCGCGCGTGAATACGTGGGCCGCATCGGCGCGGAAGGAGTCGAGCGGCGGCGTGGCACCGTGGTCGCGGGCATCGACGCTCGCACTACAACGGCCAAACCCGCCGGCGCGCATAGCGACATCCAACCCGTCGCGAACGCTGCGGCGGCGACCGCCATCCTCGCCGCCGGCGGCGCGTTCGACGGCGGGGGTAGCGCAACGAATCTGTCAAGCGGATCGGAGATCGCGAGGCGATGGTCCTCGCGCCGACTCGTCATTTGGCGTTCGGCGGACCCGGCAAAGACTGTGGTGGAAAGCGCCTACTAGCGACCCTCAGCGCGTTCAGCGGGAACTAGGGGACCTTCGCGGGCCGTCCGCGATATACAAGAGGCTCGGGCGCAGCCGCGCAAATCGCACCGAGCCGCGCGGAGAAGGCGGACACCGCGAAGCCCCACGTCGGCCGCGTGCCGTTGAGGCGCGTGGATTCGAGTCCCCGCTTTTGGTGGGGCAGCGGCGGCGTGGCCCGAAGACTTCAAGTTCCTAGCATCACCAACCCGTACAAAGCGACACGGATCCTCGCGCGTTAAATGCGGCGTGTACGAAACCGCGATCAAGGCGCGGGCGGAGATGACACTACAAAGCGAAGGACTCCCCTCGCGGCGCAAGGAGTGGCACTCTCTTGGTTTTTACCATAGAGCGGGCTCCATCTACGCGTGGGGCAGCCGCGACCGCCTTCACGGCAGGCTTTCAAGGAAATTATGTGGAGCGAGTCGATGCGGACCAACTCTTGTTTGTGAAGCGGGGACCCTCGAGAAGCTCGGGACTACTTCAGTAACCGCCAAGATTCGATGCGGTGAAAGACATTAACGAAACCACCGTCGTTAATGCGACCATCTGAGGGGCTTCGTCCGGGCCCAATGGCCGAGTACAACGCGCGAGGCCAATCAAGGCGATCGTCAAACTCTTCGACAAAATGGACAAGTATGCGCGGGCGGAGGAGGATGCGCGAAGACGCAGCACCACCGCCCTCGACCTCGCCCAGGGGGAGCGCCCCCCGCGTGAAGCGGGGGCGGGTGGTCCCTCCTCGACGCAGGGCCGCGGCCGAGAACCTCGCGGAGGCCCTCCCCGAGGCGGCGACACCGCGATACAGGAAGGCTCTTCAAGGAGCAGGCGTAAGCCTCGGCGCCGCCGCGCAGACACTGAGCGGCCCATCATGTCCGCGACACCGAGGGCACCCGACCGACCCGCCTCATGGAGGAGGCCGGGACGGAAGGCGGACCTGACATTGCGGCCAACCCCGCGCAGAACAAGAGCTCTGCACTATGGCAAGTGGTGCGAGGTACACGGCTATGGTGATCATTACACAGGGCATGCGCCGCAGTTTTGGAGCTGCGGAGGTGATGGCGGATCTCGGGCTCGCCTCCTCGGCCCCTGCCGGAGCCCGTGGGGCACCCAAGGGTAGCCCCATACGAGCCAACTGCTGACGGAGGCGCGCGCAACGCGCCGTCAGCGTCATCACCGGAGGCTCCTCAAGGACCCGGAGAAGCGGCGCAATTATGGATGCGCCCGCAATATCACTTTCGACTTGAGCGATGCGGGAGTGGAGTACCCTCACCAAGACCCTCTAGTCATCCAGCCCACATAGCACGTTGTGATGTCGGCGCGTCTGGTCGACGGAAGCTCGCGAACATCTTGTTCGCGAAGCCCTCGAGCGTATGGGGATCCTCGGCCGGCTAGAGCGGCCAGAGCTCCACTTCAAGGCTTCGGGGTCAACAGCTGCGAGCCACGGGCACGTGTCCGCCGGTCACCTTCGCGGGAGAGGCAACAAAGGCAACATCCGGACCGGCGAGTCACCTTCGGCGTCGTAGATATCCCGCACCTACAACGCCATACTGGGCGACGCCATCAACTCTTTGGCGATCCCGCACCGCGCGTTTTGTGTGTAAAGCTCCGGGCCCAGAGGGTGTTATCACCGTCTTGGCGACGAGACTTGGCCAGCGTGCCGGCGCGGCCGTGTTCGCATCGCCGGTGCATGCCCTCTCCCGCGCTCGGATGGGCCCTCCGCCCGGTGGGCGCCCAAGCCTCGGCCGGCGAGTCAAGAAGGTGCCGCTCGAGCGGAGGGGCGGTTGTGTCCATTGGAGAGGCTCTCACCGAAGTCGAGCGGGATGCGCTCGAGTGCTTGAACAACGTTGACATCTTCGCATGGTCCCGGAGGACATCAGGCGTAGACCGCGATGTCGAGCATCGCTTGGCGGTCGCCCGACGCCAAGCCGGTCAAGCAAAGGCTTCGGCGTATGTCGATGGATCGGCAACAGGCGGCCAAAGCTGAGGTGGCGAAGCTTCTTCGCGCCGGGGTCATCCGCGAGGTCCACCATCCAGAGTGGCTCACTAACCCGGTGCTAGTCAAAAAGGCCAGCAGGGCCTGGCGCATGTGCATCGACTTCACGACACTTAACAAGGCGTGCCCGAAGGACAACTACCCCCTGCCACGCATCAATCAGCTGGTCGACGCCACTGCGGGGTGCGAACTCATGAGTTTCCTGGACGCCTATTCCGGCTACCACCAGGTATACATGGCCGAAGACGACGAGGAAAAGACTAGTTTCATCACACCACTTGGGACGTTCTGCTTCGTCAGAATGCCCTTTGGCTTAAAGAACGCGGGCGCTACCTTCACCCGCCTCGTCGCTATCGCCCTGGCCGCCCAGCTTGGGAGGAACGTCGAAGCTTATGTCGATGACGTGGTGGTCAAAACTCGGCAGCTTGCTCTTCACGGCGGGACCTCCGGGAGACCGACAACCTCCGAAGGCGGGCATCAAGCTCAATCCCGACAAATGTGTCTTGAGTGCGGCGGGCAAACTCCTAGGTTTCCTCGTGTCGGGACGGGGCATCCGGCGAACCCCGACAAAGTAGACGCCATCACGGGTATGGAGCCACCCAAGACAACGAGGAGGTCCAGAGGTGGCGCGGCGCATGGCGGATTAAGCCGCTTCCTATCCGAGCGGCGGGCGGGCTTGCCATTTTCAAGGCGCTTCACGGTGCGATGGGTTTCGTTGGGGACGGAGATTGCGTGAAGGCCTTCAACGAGCTCAAGGAGCACTGGCCGGCCTCCCACGCTGGTCGCCCGGCACGAGGCTCCCCTCGCTCTATCTGGCGCGTCGACCACGCGGTCGGCCGCCCTCGTCTTAGAGGAGGCGCCATGCGCGCCCGTCTACTTTGTCTCCGAAGCCCTCCAAGGCGCCAAGGCAAGATACACGAGCTTGAGAAGCTCGCCACGCGCTGTTATGGCCTCCAGAAGCTTCGGCATTACTTTCGCCCGCCGGTCTGATGCCTTCCTCATTCCATTGGCGAGAGATGCTACACAACAAGGAGTCCACGGGCGCATCGGCAAATGGGTGCCGAGCTCGCTCCCTTCTCATAACGTATGCTTCGCGAACGGCAATCAAATTCAAGTCCTGCGGATTTTCTCGCGAATGGACCCCGTCGACCCAACCCGCTCAGACGCACGGCGACCCCGTCTCGGCGCCACAATCAGCGGAGCTTACGGCGTTGCGCGCAGCGTAGGTGTGGTGATAAATCACGCCCGAAGGCGGCGTTGCTATACTCGGCGCGCCTTACCTTCCCCGCCACCAACAACACGGCTGAATACGAGGCACTGCTCTTTGGCCTGGCAAAGCTCAAGGCAGTCGGCGCGAGGTGGGTGCTAGTCCGCACCGACTCGCGCTTGGTGGCGATCATGTAGACAAGTCATATCAAGCCAAGGACCCTGAGTTGGCCAAATACCTCGCGGCGGTGAGGGCGAGGGAAAGGCACTTTTTGGGCGTCACCGTCAAGGCCATCCCCCGCGCGGAGAACGAGCAGGCGGACGCCCTCGCTAAGGCAACCGGCCAAGAAGCGCCCCTCCCGAGGCGTTTCTGAATACTAACGCAGCGGCCATCGCGCAGACAAGCGGACGCGGCACTCGCCCACCGCATTGGCCGGCGGAGATTGGCGAGCCCATCTTCAATTTCTTGCGAGGATCGCCGAGCGGAGGACCTCGGCCGAGCTTTGGCGCTTGCGACCGCGCAAGGTCCTTCAGTGTTCGAGGATGCTATACAAGAGAGGGTTTGCGCACCGCTCTGCGCGCTCTCGATCGAGGAGGAAAGGAGCTCCTGCGGAGATCCACGCGGCGTGTGCGGGTCCCACTCGCACCAAGGTCATTAGTTGGCAAGGCGTTCGGTAAGGCTTTCATCGGCAATCGCCATCGCCGACGCCCGGGACCTCGTCCGTCGGTGCCAAGGGTGCCGATGGATGGCGCGCATCATCCGCAGCCCCGACGAGCCTCAATCCCATTCCCGGTGTAGCCATCGCACGCTGGGGTCTCGACATAATAGGCCCACTTGCCCGAGCTCCGGGACCTCGGTTCGTGGTAGTCGCGGCTGAGTATTTCTCGGATGGCGGAAGCGATCGCCTCGCCAAAGTAACCTGCGGCGCGCGGCGCTTCCTCGGCAAAACATCATATGTCGCCGGCGTGCCGGGAGCTCACGGTTGACAATGGCTGCGATTCGATGCCACCTCTTCAGGACTATTGTGACAAAGCATGGGCATCACCCTCCGATTCGCCTCGTAGGGCATCCCGATCCAACGGCGATCGAGCGGCGAATGGCGCCATCTCATTGCCATCAAAAAGCGCTGGTCGGATTAGAAGGGCAAGTGGCAGCGAGCTTCACGGCGTCCTCGGTCGCCGCGCAACGATAACGCGCCGACGGATTCACACCGTTCAAGCTCCTTTTCGCGACGGCGGTGACGCCGAGGAAATCAAGGCCGGCCGCGGAGGGTCCTCGCCCAAGCACACGCAGAGGAGCGCCGTGTGTCCTTGGACCTCCTCGGCGGATCTGCGCGACGCGACCCACCATGTCGAGAAGTATGCGCGGCGGACAATGCGTACTCGAACCGCTCTATATGCCCGCGGGGTTCAAGCTCGCGATCTCGTTCTCGAGTGGCGCTCTGGCGAGACCGTCGGCAAGCTGGAGTCCAAGTGGGAAGGCCCGACATCGTGATGGAGGCATTGCCAAAGGGCGTACCGCCTCGTCACGCTTGAAGGACAAACCCTCGGCACACATGGAACGCGGACGGGTTGTGGCGGTACTACGCTAGAAGGGATAAAGACGCGAGAGCCACCGGCCCTTTGTTATGCGATGCTCGCCGCAAGCGGGGTTCAATAAAGGTTCTTGTTCCCGAGCATCCCCGCCCACGCTGAGCGAACAAAGTCCACGGACTTTAAATAAGGCGTGGCGTCGAGGTCCGCCTCGCACGCGCGAGTCTCGGACTATAAAGAAGGCGTGGCGTCGAAGTCCGCTCGCACGCACTAGTCCACGGACTTTAAATAAGGCGTGGCGTCGAGGTCCGCCTCGCACGCGCGAGTCTCGGACTATAAAGAAGGCGTGGCGTCGAAGTCCGCTTCGCACGCACTAGTCCACGGACTTTAAATAAGGCGTGGCGTCGAGGTCCGCCTCGCACGCGCGAGTCTCGGACTATAAAGAAGGCGTGGCGTCGAAGTCGCTTCGCACGCACTAGTCCACGGACTTTAAATAAGGCGTGGCGTCGAGGTCGCCTCGCGCATGCGAGTCTCCGGACTATAAAGAAGACGTAGCGTCGAAGTCCGCTTCCGCACGCACTAGTCTACGGACTTTAAATAAGACGTAGCGTCGAGGTTCGCCTCCACACGCACCAGTCCACGGACTTTAAAGAAGACGTAGCGTCGAGGTTCGCCTCCGCACGCACCCGATCACGGACTTTAAATAAGGCGTAGCGTCGAGGCCCGCCCGCACGCACCGATCTACGGACTTTAAATAAGGCGTGGCGTCGAGGTCGCCTCGCACGCACCGATCTACGGACTTTAAATAAGGCGTGAGCGTCGAGGTCCGCCTCGCACGCGCGCCGCCACGGACTTTAAATAAGATGCAGCGGGGGCGCCTCGCGCGCGCGATCCACGGACTTTAAATAAGGCGTGGCGTCGAGGTCCGCCTCGCACGCGCGAGTCTCGGACTATAAAGAAGGCGTGGCGTCGAAGTCCGCTCGCACGCACTAGTCCACGGACTTTAAATAAGGCGTGGCGTCGAGGTCGCCTCGCACGCGCGCGAGTCTCGGACTATAAAGAAGACGTGGCGTCGAGGTCCGCCTCGCACGCGCTCGATCCACGGACTTTAAATAAGGCGTAGCGTCGAGGTCCGCCTCGCACGCGCGAGTCTCCGGACTATAAAGGAAGTCGTAGCGTCGAGGTTCGCCTCCGCACGCGCCACTCCACGTTCGGCGGCAGGTAACACCAAGCATAACGTACTTGGTTCCATTATAAAAGCAAAGGGGTTACATGGTTACAAGCGTAAGAACCAGTACATCATCCCCTGCCTTACCCGACCAACCGCCGGCCTTGGCGCGGTGCGACGAACCTGTGTCGTCGCCGCCGTGGGCTGAATCGGCGACCCTTCAAGCCACCGAGGAGGTCCCCCTCCCCATGCAACGCTCGTTGCACGGCGACCTCGCCACATCTTCCCGGCGGCCCCTGCATCCGTTGATGGAAGTTACGCGAGCTAGGCCCGATGAAGCGGATGGCGTCCGACATAACCTCTGGTCGGCCGGGAGGATCCACTTGAGGATTCGCTAGCTCATGGGTATGCCTACACCCACGAGTATGAAGCAGGGCGAGGGCGAAGCACGCACCAACATAGCTGCAGTGCTCGCTAAAGGTTTTGGCGCCACAAAGAGCAACGCCCCCTCCTCGTCGGCTGGCGTCTCGGCGTGGCCTCCGGCCTGTGCGTAGTGTCCGGCACTCGGACACACAGATCTCGGAGGGCCTGGTTCAGAGACTCCATGGCCTGCCACGCCGACATGGGCGTATTTTCCAAGACGAGCGGTTTCGGCGGCGGACTCCGCCGGTGGCGTTCTCCCTTCTAGGACGGCGATCTGCTGCACGCAGGCGAGCGCTCCTCGGCCGCGGCGCTCGAGCCTGTGGCCTCGAGTTGTGCGGCGCCCGGCGCCCTCCAGCAGCGAAGTTCTTCATCCTTCGCGGCGAGCAAAGCGTTTGCTTCACGAGGTGGCTTCCGAGCCCTCGCTCCCGAACGCGGCCTCGTCAAAGGACCGGTGAGGCAGCGTCCCGCAAAACAACAAATCAGAAAGGGCGTCAGAAGTACCTTACAAGCCTGGCGCGCATATTTACCCTCATCTCGGAGGCTGCAGCGCGAAGCGCTAGGAGGTCCCGCGCATGACGACAACATCTCGGTTGAGGCCGTTGTCCGCACGCTCGCGGCGGCGGTGAGGTCGCAAAATATCTCCGGGCGAGGGAGGAAGTCCAAGCAAGCGAGCCCCGGCCCCAACGCGCCAAGATTTATCGCGCCACGGCCACGTCAACGGCGGCGGACACTGCGGGGCATCTGCACAAGGCTTCCGGCGTCGCAAGATACCTCCGCCGCCGACCCTTCGCCACGCACGGAGGCGTCGTCTCGCGATGTCGGCGAGAATGAGCGGCGGTCGGAGAGAGTCTCGCAAGTCGTGAAGAAAGGACTCACACCTACCTCCTGCGTCCCTCGTCGCGGTAGGAGGTGGCGCCGGCTCGATCGCCAAGGGCGAGGCGGCGCCTCCGCGCCGGTGAGGAGGTCTTCGGCTGCGCGAGACGCCATAATCCCACGGCAAGGCCCGCGCGGCGTATCGACCCCTCGCGGCGGCGGGACCGAGTCGGCGGCGCTGCGCTGGCGGCATTGAGCGACTCTTCCGCAGCAACACCAGCTACGGTTACCGTCGCCCCTGCGGTTTCCTCTGTAGGGGGCGCGTCCTCGCCAGCCGCGGCGGTTGATAACGCATCATCAACCGTGGTTTTTTCGCCAGGAACGACGCCACCCCCCGGGTTGGCAACTTCCACCTCAACGATGGTCGTGAGCACAGGCTCGTGGGCGTCGGCAGAGGGGGCTGGGGGATCCGAGGCGGCACGCTCCTCCGAAGCAGGATGGCCAGGCCCGCTGCCGATCGCACGCCCCGTATCAGCCGTGCTAGCCAAGGAGGCGGCGGTCGCATCGGCGGCCGGGAACGGGCCCGGCGTCGCGAGGATAACGCCCCCGCAGGGCTATCACCCTCCTGCGCACCCGGAGTCCCGGTAGGAAGCTCCCCTGGCACCGCGCGCTCGGACACAGTAATGCCCATAGCCTCGCAGGTGCGGTTTACCCGCCCTTGCTTAGCCGCCTTGACTGCGGCCTCGTGACCCCGGTGCTCCTTAAGAGTGTACAGGCCGAGGAGCGCCGCAACTGCGTACTCCGCATCTTCTAGCCGAGCCACTGCGCAGGAGACCACGTCAGCCAGGCGGAGACCACACAGATAATATCACGCGTAAAAAATGCTGAGCGACTTACAAGGAGCGGAGGGCGGAAGCAGGCGAGATACGGATGGGCTGAACCCGTCCGCGCGAAGGCCGTTCTGTCCAACATACTTCCCCCGGGAGGAGAGGGGCGCCGCCCCATACATTGTGAACTCCTCGGCTAGGTCGCGCAGGCTCATTCGACGGGCGATACCGACAAGACTCTGTAGCTTTTGCGTATCGTCAATCTCCGCCTTCAGACTCGGCGTCGTTAAACGAGATCGCCCACCTCGGCATTCCATTCCGCTTTTGTCGATCACGGTGTAGTAGAACCACCGCCGCGTCCACCGGACTCCCATTGCCCGACGAGCCCGCGCTGGGAACAACGTCGCGCCACGGCGCCCGAGCACGAAGTCCACACCGCCGAAGTGGACACCGCCCGTCAACCTTTCGGGCGGCGGTGTGCATTGTGCGAGTGGCGAATAGGCTCGCGCTGGGGCGCCACCCTCTCGTCGCGCTCGCCACGTGAAGACAACTAGGCGGAGTATTGCGTGGGCGTCAATTGGGCTATCTCCAACTTTTAGGCCCGCAGACTTCACCCACGAACAACGTGGAGGGCATTCGAGGCGGCGTCGAAGAACGCGGCAAAACAATCGCCTCGGTGCGGGGCCGGCTCTGTCTCGCCCCGACGGGTAGGCGAGCCCAGTGCGATCCACGATCTTCTTCTCATCCACGAGGCGCCGCATCCCCCTTGATCATGCGGCTCTTCCCAAAGACACGGAGCGCAGCCTCCCGAGTGCTCGTATGCGTTCCACCACTTGTTGCGCGCGTGTTCCCCGCGGCACCGCTTGTACTCACAGGAAGGATGGGACACCTCGCCACAGCTAGGCAAGGAACCGCTGCGAGGATGGTAGGTGGTGTCGTCTGGCTAGCCATCGCTCTTGCGACAAGGGAGGAAGAAGCGAGGAAAGGAGCAAGCGGCGTGACAATTGGCACGCGGAAGCAAAGCGGCGAGATCAAAAAGCAAAACAAGCAAGGGTGCCTCCACCTCAACACTAGCACCTTATAAAGGCGCTCGCCTCTCATATGGTTCGAACCTCGAGGCAGTTAAACGTGCGGCGATTGGTGCCCAAGATTTGGAGAAGAACCGCCGGGCCTAGAAGGCGTCGCCGTAGGTGACCAGCAGACACACAGCACCTACACACCGTCAACACGCGTCCAACTTCCCCGGGAAGGCGAACGGCGCGATCACGCAACCGCCACATCCCACGACGCACGACCGTAAGTCGCCACGTGCCCCACCTCGAGAATAGCGCATCGCGACGACGCGACGACCGACGCCGAGCGAGCGTCGGCGTGATTCCACCGCCATTAAAGCGCACTACAGTGCAAGGTCACGCGGCTCAAAGCGCAACAACATCGCGCCACGCTCCAATCTTGGCACGGACGAGAACGCGCGTGCCTACGCCGACCAGCGCCCGGCCTCCACGCCACCCGTTCGAAGGGTAGGGGCGGGAGCGGCGTGCCTATTTCGACCAGCGCCCACCTCGCGCCACCCGCTCGAAGGTAGGGGACGGGCGCGCGCGTGCCTGGCCGACCAGCGCCGGCCTCGCGCCACCCGTTGAAGGTAGGGGCGGAGCGCGCGTGCCTTTTCGACGGCGCCGACCTCGCGCCACCGTTGAAGGGTAGGGGCGGAGCGCGCGTCTGCCGACCAGGCGCCGGCCTCGCGCCACCCGTTCGAAGGGTAGGGGCGGGCGCGCGTCTCTTTCGACCAGGCGCCCGACCTCGCGCCACCCGTTCGAAGGGTAGGGGCGGAGCGCGCGCTCGCCGACTAGGCGACCGGCCTCGCGCCACCCTAGGCGCCACGCGCTCGAAGGGTAGGGGCGCCGGAGCCTTCCATCCCAAACCTCGGGCTCCCCAAACACGAGCTTGAGAAGTTCACAGCCGCAGGGACGGAGGAGGCCAAAGGACTCGGCGACATGGCCGGCCTGTGAAGCCCTTCACCATGAGAGGCTCTGTCGTGGGGTGGCCCCCACCTAAGCTCAGCAGGCCTGTTAGGAGGGTATAAGAACCAGAGTAACATGAATAATGACATAAGTGCCCCCAATGGGGAGATATGGGTGTAAGGGCATAATTGTAAAAGCATACTTCATGTGAATATATATATCAGGATGAGGGGGAGGGTAAGGCAGAACACTCCCACCTCTCCACAACCATCTCTCCCTCTGTTTGGTCTGTAACCACAACAGGAATCATTTTTATATCCGTGATAGACTCTGCACCAACTTGCACCATCGTGGTGTTTAAATGTGTTTGCACCATCGTGGTGTGTAAATGTGTTTGCACCGACTGAAGTTAGACGTGGCTACTCGAGGAGCTTTTGATAACGTCTCTTTACTATTATCTTTTGAGACTATTTCATCTTTGAGCGAGGTGTTATTCCCGTCTTCGAGCAGGTTACTATTCCAATTTCCTAATAGGTCTCTGTTTTCATTGCCGACTAGGACCATGTTCCTTCCTCATCTGAGATAGTTGTTCCAAGGTTGTTTATTCCCTTGTAAGCCTCATGACAGCGAAGCATACATAGCACAAGTTATCTACACATGTAATACGTTAAGAGCCTTCTGTAATTTCTCTTCTATGTAGTGATTTCACCAATTATATGTCTGTGGTTTTTTCCCGCAAGGATTTTCTGCGTTAAATCTTTGTCTAGTGCTCATGATTATTCTTCATTGTTTCATATCTCGCACGTGCATGTTATAACATGTGATGTTAGAGCGCTTATTTTGTAATAAGAGTTTACTTGAAGAGTTACCTAAAACATATTGTGACACGATTCCTTTGGCTCTCCTAGTCGTCGCTCTCTGAGCCGGTGAGCCTTGGTCTGCCACTCGCTCGGTGCCTCACCCACGCCGTGCCTCTAGCCTATAGCCCCTCCTTCACTCACTCATCATGCTCTAGGTCACCATACACCCCTCTCGCCGGCTAGCCGCTCCGTTCATTGCTTGCCAACTGTCGCCATTGGCCCGTCGCAGCTCGTTGACTAAGGATATGGAGGAGGAGGCATGAGGCCGTGAGGGGAATGGGAATCTGGAGTCGAGTCGCTCTGCTCGGCGCTCGCTTAACTCGATCATTGCGGCCTTAGTCCATGCTTCTACTTTTCTTTCAAGGAAAAAAGATATCTGTTTTACTTCTTGCAGAAAAAAACATGAAATAATTGGTCCATGACAAGAAAGAAAGCAGGTATTGGATCATTCGATTTCAAGCCCCTTTCGCCTTTCTGCTCATGGCTCCCAACTACCAGCAGACACCAGCTAAATTTGCTGTCATGGGTACTACTCATAAACTCAGCTAAATGAGTTGCAAAAGTCTGCTTATTTCTTCATAACTGAAGTTGCTGTAACAGTGCAGATGATACTGCAACCACTAGCTTGCTTCAATTACTTCGTACTTAGCAAGTTAGCACATCTGAATCTGCTATGTTTTTCAGACGTACTACCGTTCATTGAGCATGACTTCGAAGTTAATATATACCGTGTGACGGTTCAGAAAGAGCTCGTTATGCCTTCAAAAGAGGTTAAACCATATTCATATATAAAATGATACAGCCCAGTTAATCCTTAGGTTCTTTCAATTTTTCAGCACTCAAAAGCATTTATAGGAGTAGGGGCCATAATCTTGGTGTGAACAGGCAAAATGATGTGCACGGTAAACATAATCATTAAAGGTTTAATTGAAGAGATTGATGGACTTAAATTAAGGTGAAAGAGATGTACTGTTGTGTTCAACATCAGAATATTCTCTCTTTCCTAAGAGGAAATAAAGTAAGGTGATGTAAGTTGTACCAACCGGTGGATAAATTCTCAAATGTGACAGTGCGACATAAATAGGTTATATAGCTAAAATTAAATTGCAAGCCAAGCAAAGGCAGTTCCAAGTCCAAAGCCTATCCGTCTTTCTTGTTCCAGAATTTTTCCCAAGCAAATTTGTGTAGGAACACCTGAAGTCTGAAGACAGCAATTCTGGTATAAATAAAACAGTACGTTTTTAGATGGTTAAAACCAGAGAGTTAAACTCTGTTTTTTTACAAAATTAATTCAAGTATTTCGTTTCACCATCGAGAAGCGTCAGACCATCAAAATTCAGGGTGTTTCGAATCGAATAGAAAGAACCAATGTGCCCTTGCTTGTGAACTCCCACACGAAACCAGTAGATCGATTGAAACATGGCACCAAATAGATTTTTTTGGTAACATTGACAGTGACACGGTTATGCTATTCAGTTTTGACAAAGGTTAGCAAGCATTCAAAGAATGATAAGTTTGAGCTGAAAAATACAAAATGCATGCTATGCTCACAGTGATACAGTGATACTGCATGTGGCAAGTAGCAACTGATGATAAGGTAACACTGTTAGTCAGATGATAATGCGACGCTGTTAGTCTATCTTTTTTCACAATTATAGTAGTATTTTTTTACTAAGAGAGGTAGAGATGTGAAGAACCGCAAAGAATCGGGTCTTTTTTTTGCTATGGTTTATTATTGAAAATTTTGAATTCTGACTGTTTGCAAGAAAGAATACGGATAGAGATACTCGTGCGTAATTTTGTTCGGTATAATTGGAGTCGATACAATATCTACTATAGTAGACTTATACTATAGTAGGCTTATAAATTTTATTTTAAAAATACTTTATTTAAAATATAATCATGATAGCACAAATTATAATATAGAAGACGAAAAAAATAAACCACTAATATCAAAAGTTACACCAATTTTTGAACCATTTGCCCTCCAATGGATCAACAGCAAGACCCAGGTTAAACTGATCAAATCCCAGAAAACAAAGGCCCACGCAGTCATAAAGAAGCAACAGTGGCCCCAGCTTTTGACGCCTCTTTTTCCCCGCTCCCAGACCCAGCGGCCACCGAATCCAAACCAGATCCCCCTTGTACACCCAGGGCCCCACTTTCATACGCAGCCAGCTACACGGGTACGTACCCCGCGAGAATACGGAGCAGCCTCGCGTAGCCGCACGTGATCAGGGACCGCCCACCCAAGCACTGCCCGGTGGGCCCGGTGGATCTCTGGCCCACTGGAAGTGGCTGGGCCTATGTCTAGCCGGAGAAACCAGGGACAGAGCCCGCTCCGCCTTGTTGTGCAGCGTGCGAGCGGGCGGCTTGGCTTTTCCACCAACCCAACGCAACCTCTCCGCTTCGCTTCCCCCTCCTCGCCGGCCCTCCTCCTCTCTCGCTGTCGGCGGGCCCCGCATCCCCTCGCCCTCCCCTCGCCGCATTTATTCCCCGGCCTCCGTTTCCCTCTCCTCTCTCTCAGCTCACCCCCCTCTCGTGATCTCTCTCTCTCTCTCTCTGCACCTCGTGTGGGGTGGTGGTATGGCGAGTGGAGTCAGGAATGGGGGAGGGGCGGGGGCCAGGATGAGCGGGAAGCTGGACAGGCAGAGCTCCACCGCGACGCCCAAGGCGGCGGGGAAGCCTCGGCTGTCGGCTGGTGGAGGTGGCGGCGCGTACCGGCGGGCGAGCTCCGGGCCGCTTCCGGCGGGCGGCGGGCGAGCGTCGTCGGAGTCTGGAGGTGGGTGTGCCTCCGATCGCTGGGAGTAGGATCCGGATTTGGATTTGCTGCTGTGGGGTTTGGGGGTTTGGGGTTTGGGTTGATCTGCATTTTGGTGAGTCTGCTTGATGCGCTTGCTTGCGCGTTTCCGCTGAATCTGCCGCTTGATCTCTTAATATTTTGGGGATATTGATTCATTGACGCAAGTATATATGTCATGTAGCTGCAGAACACTCGCGCCATTTAGATGCTGCGATAGCTCGATCGGTTTGGTGAATCTCTTCATATTTTGATTTGCTTGTTCAGTAATGGGATTGCTTACATGCTTGGATGCAAATGTGTAACGCAGCTGCAGAACACTTGCACCATCTGGAAACTGTAGTACCTAGTGCGCTCCCTTTGGTGAATGGGTCATATCCTTGGATCGTATCACTTGGAAACTGTAGTAGCAGCTGCTGCACCACGCTACTGCTTGGGTTTTTCAGATTAGAAAGGTGGCTTCCTCGACGGGAGCATATTGCTGGTATAGTTTTAGCGGTGCCAGGACCATGTGTTCGTCCTCTTGTTGCAATGTGCATCATCATGATGATCGTCCACCCCTTTTACCCAACCACCACTCACTTTTCCAATTTACCTGCGAATTTAACATAACCGCAGAGCATTCCAAAGGACACCAGTTGGTAGATGTGCATTCAAATGATTGGATGCCGGAGTGCATCTTGCTCTGTGTTGAATTACCATTTAGATTGGAATGCGGTGTGGTTCCTTCATCTAGGAGATTGCCAGAAGTCCATATGACAGCATCACAGCAATACCACTCTTATAATTCTGCGGTTCGTGCGCATTGTTAATCTGCTAGTGTGGACTATATGCCAAAAACAGAAACGACTCTATTTTTAAAATAATTTTTTAGGGCAGAAAGGCCTTAACAGGCCTAAAACTCTGGATTAATCATAGAAAATACAAAAGTTGAGAGTATGTTCCACCATTTCACATAAAGGACCCTGAGAAAAAGAAAATTACAATGAAATGCATTGATCCCTCTACAGACAAGCACCTTGTCAGAGAAGATGATGATGTTGAGGCTGCCATGTGATGCTTGACGCCATGTAGCCATATCTGGTGGGAGGCGTTGGCGACCATAGTTGTCCGCCATGCAACCACTGGGACTTGTGAAGAGGGCGTCTCCTCTTTGAATTGGACCAAGAACGGTGGGTGGCATAGACCTTGATGGCCTGCCTGGCAACCATCTGAGGTCCTTGGGACCTCCATTAATTTGGAGGTTGAGGAACACCATGTGGGGATGAACCTCATCAGCGATGTAGAATCGCAACAAAAAAGTCGACTTGGAGATTGCCAGTGGAGAACGCATATTTCACCGGTCTTGGGGTGGAGGAGGGAAAGGATGGAGGAGCTTCCAGATCTAGAGCCCCTAATGGGGGATCTACCGATCTGGCTAGAGAGTTGCTGCCGGATCCCAGAGACGGAGTGGCCGGCGGAGGGGCTATTGCCGACTAGTGACTGAGAAGGAAGCCAGAGAGGGGAGCTATGATGCATGGACACGGATACGTTGACACGACACGACACCGACACGAGGATTCGTCATTTTCCCAAAAATATCGATACGGCGACACGGCTATATATATTAAATAATAAGAATAATTACATATATGTATTGTTTTTTATGTTTTTCATGCTTGTTAAACTGAAATAATATAAAGTGTAAAGTAAACTCAGAATATGTACCTCTCAAAGATAACCGACCTTTGGCTATTCTTTCTTCTTGCAGTCAATTCATGATACGTTCAATTGTTTATGTGAATACCATTTTCAGAAATAAAAATTCTGTTAACCTGGGGAAAAAGTAACATATTGATCATCAAGACTACAAAGATAACATGTATATTTGATTCTTGAACAATCAAAGCAATAGAGCAACAACAATTGATAATTGATAAGCGATAAACCATAACCAATGCTCAGTCTTGATTGACAAGATAATGGGAACCATGCATTATAGGATTGAAGAAAAAGGAGACAAATGCAGACCAAATCTAGTGAGTGCTAGTACCATACCATCTTGGCTATCCAGACCAGCTAATGCAGACCAAATGTAGCACACCAGCAACTAGCCTGGACAGTTTCCCCCCTTCTTTTTTCCTATAAACTTTGGTTATTTTGGACAATATTTGGCTATTTTGACCAAAGGTCTTTAGTTTACTTATGAATGAGCAACCCTATGCCACATCAATAACTGTTCCCCCCAGCACATATTCACCTCAATTCCTCTCATTTTAAGTTCTAAAAAATTCTAGATGAGCAATGGATCTCTCTCTCCACCTGTACCGCCTCCAAGGAACTACTAGGCAGGTCCTAAAGTCCTTACTTCTGAGATCTCCCAGATAACCAGATCTGGTAGTGCCAATCAAAACATTTAACACAGCAAAAGATAAAAATTGCCAAGAAACAGCTTAAGTAACCAGACCAACTATTCAGGGAACCATGGCAAGAGCAAGATCTCGGATTCCTGGAAAAGATGGGATTGAGGAATACGTACCGTAGTACACCTAGAGCTGGGTCTCGATGCTGGAGCACTCGTGAACAAGGACGGGGAGGGAGGGGTTGCGGGCCTTGATGTCCCCGTAGTTCTTCACGAACTCCCTGAGAACAATCAGATCACAAATCCACCAACAATCACCACATGAGAAGAGAGAGCATGAGAGAGAGAGGATCTGGTAGGGAGGGAGGGGGGAAGAGGAGGCGGGTGGCTGCTACCGGGTGGGGGCATTGGCGGGGAGAATTGGCAGAAGAGGAAGCGGATCTCCTTGACACTCCAGGATTTGCCTGCCACGCCATCGCCGTCGGCTTCTTGGCAGCTCACCTTTCGCTTAGCTTCGATTCGATACTCCCTCTGCTACCTGGAAATTTGGAGGATTCCACTCTAGCCCGAGGTCGTGGCAGAGGAATGGGCTGGGAGTGGCCAAACCTGTCCAAATGGGGGGGTGGGGCGTGTCTGGGCCGTGTCGGATTTGTAGTCACGTCGTGCCCGACACATGTCGGAAATTTTAAAAATTAAAATTTGTTTTTAAATCAGCCGACATGCCACCGACATGTGTCCACGATGTGTCCGTGTCAGACACGGAAACGGCAAAAAATTGACATGTCTGTGCTTCAGAGGAGGGGAGAAGAGCCCACCAGTAGTAATGTACACGGGGTTGGTCCCTCGCCCTAGATCTTGCTGGCGGTAAGCCGGAGAGAGGGGGGGGGCCGGATCTGAGGGAGGATGACGAAGCTTTGGGGAAGAAGGGCGTAGGCGGAGAGAGCGAGGTCTTGTTCTTGCTAGTTAAACTTGTGAGCCCTATTTTTTCAATACTTTAGAAGCTTCTCCTTGCAACATTTTGATGCTACTTTTCTTGTATGTTGACCTGCTCTCTAATATAGTTGTTTGTCTTTGTGCATATGAAATTGTGCATGGCAGGCCAAGTAGACACTTCTGGAAGAACCGCTTGGTGGAAATGATGAACTTATTAAGGTCATCATGTTTCGCGCCTCCTCCTCCTCCTAATCCTTTCCGGTCGCTCCAAAGCCATGAGGAGAATGCCTCGGCTGTTGCGGGCGAGTTCGCGGCGCGAAGAGCCCCGACGCGAAGGTTGGTGGAAAGTCGCGGCGAGCTATCAATCTGCCGGGTGAGCCCGTTGATCCGCGCCGCCGGTGCTTGGGATGGAGACTCAACTCGTGAAGGTGCAGAGGGGCGGCGGCGGACGTCGAGCGCGAGCGAAGAGGTGCCGAGGCGTGCCGCGTGGCGTTTGGTTTATTAGCAATCAACGAAGACAACGGTCGGCGCCGCCTCGTCTCACGGCGGCGTGATGGCGTCAACGCTTTACCGACATCGCATATCCGGCGTGGCGGGGTGGGATCGAGGATTGGCGCCAGGTCGTGTGTCGGCTTGGATCCTCCCGCCCTCCCCGCCTCGCCCGAGTTAATTGAAGATCTTGTGGGCACGATGTCGGTTTTTCTTCGGAGGGCCCCACGGTATTGCGCGCCGGAAGATTCTCCTTCCGTTTGGCGCCTCTCTTGTGCTCGAGGTGTGCTGCCGCCGGCCGCGGCCTTGTCGCTCCTCTGCGTCGATGTTCGGATCCTGCTCCGGATGTCGTCAAGCATTCAATCTTGCCACCTCCACCATCTTACCGTCGCGATCTCACGGGTTCTTCTCGCGAAGTACTCAGGCGTCATCGCGGGGCGGCCAACCTCTCCTTCATCGCGACACCTTCTAGGGCATCGCCTCGCCAACTCCTTCGCCACGTCGTCCCGGCAAGTGCTTCATTGGTAGACTTGCTAGAAAGACGACCGGACTCCTAGCCACTCCTCGTGTTTGAAGGCCAAAGGAAGACTCTTGCCGGCGGCTTCACACGTCGCGGCCGTCGACCGCTTGGTGTCGGGGTTGAGCTTCGATGGAAATCACTTCGTTTTGTGCTTGGCCCATGTCAAACTTTATCCAGTGGATTGGGAGCAATTGATGGATCGAAGATGAGATCATTGTCTCTTAATGATAATTTGTCGGTAAAAGGAGATTTCACTTTGAAATTGGCAAAAGTTGATGGTTTTTGGAGGAGGGCTTCCTGCATCTTGCTTGTAAATTAAAGGCCACGGCCAGAAGCTGCGAGTTGGAGTCATAAAAAGTTGGGCATGTTAATTAGATTGAGCTTGCGAGAGAGATCCTCCATCAACTAGAAATTGCGCAAGATTTTCGGATACTCGTGGAGAAGATTGAGGAGGAGCCTATCGCCTCGCCCTAGCCTCGCTCAGCGTACCATTGATCAAGAATAAATTGGCTTTGGACGCCAACTTTTTCTCCATGCTCGCCATCGCAAGAGAAAGAATTTTATTGCTAAGCTTGTTTGGAAGACCGGTGTTCTCTAGCCATGATGACAAGGCCAAGCGATTCATGATTTCTATAATGGTCTTCGGGATCTCATTTTCGAGACTTCTATTAATCTTGATGAATTGAAACAGTGATGACTCTCCTTTTCGAAAATGAAGTTTGGAAGACTATCTACGCCATCCGACAAAGCCCCGCCCGGATGGGAAGATGCCAATTATCAGGATATCATGAATGCACTCTCATGAGAACATTCAATTTACGCCAAAGAAAGATGGGGCTGAAATGAAGATTTTCGGCCTATTAGCCTTGTGCATAGCTTTGCAAAACTTGTCAAAATTCTTGCCATCGGCTTGATGAGTTAGTGTCTCTCAACAGTGCGTTCATTAAAGCTTCATTGGATAATTTCATGCTAGTTCAACTTTTTGAGCCAAAAAAACAAGCTCGGCTCCTCCTAAAGTTGGACATTTCCAAGGCCTTTGATTACGTCTCTGGCCTTTCCTAGTTGAAGTGATGAAAAGATGGGTTTTGCCAAGTTCGTGGGCTTCTTTCATCTTCATCTACTCGAGATACTTCTTAATGGGATAAGTTACCATCTTCGTGGGTTGCGTCAAGGTGATCCACTTTATGCTCTTTATCCTTGTGATGGATGTTTTGTCTCTTATGGTCTCTAAAGCTTTGGAAGTGCGACAATAGGCAAAGACCAGGCATGATGTGGTTATTCAGCCTTGAAATGCTTCAATTGGGGATGCCTAGAACAAATGCGAGAAAAGTAATGTTTTCCCATCCATTGCGAGTTGGACATTGCAACTATCCGCCTAGTTGGAGTATCTTGGTTTACTCTCTCACTAAAGAAAGCGACAAGGCGATTCAGCCTTTCCATCGCCTAGTTGGAAGGCGGTAGGAAGGTCCTAGTGCAATTTGTGCTTACTTCAATGCTTGTTTATTTGGCCATGGCAATCGACCTTCCATCTTGGGCAATTAAGGCCATTGATAAAATCCAAGACGTTTTTGTGGAGGAAGGAAAGAAGTCAAGGGTGGCCATTGCTTGATTGCTTGGGTAAAACTTGCCGTCCTACTAAGTGGGGCTTGGGCATTTCAGATCTCCAAAGGATGAATTGGGCGCCAGATGAGGTGGTTGTGGCTGCAAAAACCGAGCCAAACAAGCCTTGGTCGCATTCCCTATTAAAGTACACCCATGTGTGGGCTTTCTTTTCCATTGCGGTCGGATCGAGGTTGGGGATGGCGCAAGGACTTTATTCGGATGGACAGATGGATCCATGGACAAAGGATTGTGGATCTTGCGCCACGGTTATTTGCCTTAGTACCCAATCTTAGAGCCAACAAGCGCATCGTTCTTGAGGCTCTTATGGATCAAACTTGGATTTCTGACATTCAAGGGGCTCTTTCTGTGGGAGTCTTTGCTGAATTCCTGGAGCTTTGGGATGCTATTTCAGAAGTGGTTCTTCGTCCAGGAGTTGAGGACATACATTCTTGGCGTTTTTCCAGCTCTGGTCTTTATTCAGCAAAATCTGTTTATTCTGAGTTGTTTCAAGGGGCTGTCCTCTTTGGTCCCTGGGAGAGAATTTGGAGATCTTGGGCTCCGGGCAAATGCCAATTCTTTATGTGGTTAGTGGCTCACAACAAATGTTGGACAGCTGATAGACTTGAAAAGAAAGGATTACCACACCCAACCTGCTGCCCCCTCTGTGATCAGGAGCCTGAAACAATCAACCATTTGCTGGTGGGTTGTGTGTTTGCCCGGGAATTCTGGTTCTTATTGCTCCGGGGGTTGGGTTGCATAGTCTTTCTCCGCAGCCTACAGTCGCATCCTTTGATGATTGGTGGTCTATTGCAAATTCTAGGGTTGAAGGGAGGTCGGAAGGGCCTCAATTCATCGATAATCACGGGTGCTTGGTCTATTTGGAACCTCCGCAACCGTTGTGTTTTTGATGGAGTCTCTCCGAGTCTTTTCTTGTTATTGGTCCAGGTTAGAGATGAGCTGAAACTTTGGGGTTTGGCTGGGGCGCGTGGTATTTCTTACCTCACTGCCCTAGCACCTGAGGAAGGCTAGGTCGGGGTTGTTGGGGTTGGTCTTGGTCTTGGTCTCCCTAGTGGGGATTGGTCTTGGCTATAGTTGAGTGTGTTTGTAAGGGTTGTTCTTCTTCTTCTTAATACAATGATACGCAGCTCTCCTGCGTGTTCGAGAAAAAAAAGAAATGATGAACTTAATTCTTGTACTGAATAGGATATTAAAATGCCTCTTTTGCTACTGTGCATAATTGTTACCTAGCATGATCGTTCCAAATTCGTAAGTTAATTGACAGACCTTATGTCTTATGTTGAAAATGTGAAGCATTCTTTCTGTTCTTTTTTGTTGTGTGTGGAAATATTGATTTGATCTGGAGCATCTATTTTTTTTTATCAATTGATGTATTTTATCTTCCCTCTGTTCCTAGCAGTTTCTAGTAGAGTCAGAGTTGCTGTAAGGCTTAGGCCTCGGAATGCAGAAGAGTTGGCGGCGGATGCTGACTTTGGTGATTGTGTTGAACTCCAGCCAGAGGTTTGGCCTCCCCTTTAGCATGCTATGCAAAAAAAAAAACATATATTTTTCTTATGGTCTCACTGGATGGAAATTCGTTATGAAGCTCAAAAGATTAAAGCTTCGTAAAAACAACTGGGAGTCAGAAACATATGAATTCGATGAAGTGCTTACAGAGTTTGCTTCACAGAAGAGGGTGTATGAAGGTGTCGCAAAACCAGTTGTGGAGGTATATGAAGCTCTATCCTTTCTTGTATTTACCTTTTGGAGTAAAACTTTTCCATCTGTTCTGCCGTTTATGGTACTCAAATTAGCTTGTGATTTTTTAGTGAGACCTGTTAGGAAGCAACATAAATTTGCATGTTGCATGCTCTGTGCTTTTGACTTCCATTTTTTGTGGATAAGAAAATCTTAGCAAAACTGCGAATGACTTTCTGGTGTGGGTGTTGGACATGGAAAAGATCTGTAATTTTCTTGTAGCTGACATGATAGAATGAAGCTTGAACTTCAACTCTTGGAACTTTCTTGTTCTGCCCATGGTTGTCAGTTTGACTCCTGTTGTTTGTTGCTTTCTTACCAACTGCTGTAACAATGTGGTGTTCTCTGTGTTTTGCAGAGTGTTATGGAGGGATATAATGGTACGGTCATGGCATATGGGCAGACTGGTACTGGGAAGACTTTTACACTTGGAAGACTTGGTGAAGAAGATACTGCTGCACGGGGAATCATGGTCCGTGCAATGGAGGACATTCTAGCTGATATAACACCTGAGACTGATACAGTATCAGTATCTTATCTACAGGTTTGTGATGCTGGGCTTCTATGTGATTATGTCTCTATTCTCCAATTTTAACGTGTGCTTTTCAAATCTGTACTGTTCTTGTGTCATAAATGTATATTGGGCATGGTTGTTGCAGTTGTATATGGAAATGATACAAGACCTCCTTGATCCTGTAAATGACAATATAGCCATCGTAGAAGACCCAAGAACAGGGGATGTTTCATTGCCTGGGGCCACAGTAGTTGAAGTTAGAGATCAGAAGAGCTTCGTGGACCTTCTAAGGGTTGGCGAGGCTCATCGTGTTGCTGCAAACACAAAGTTAAATACAGAGTCATCTCGTAGTCATGCAATCCTCATGGTAACCTCATGTTCCTTAATATTGCTACCTATTAGCACATCATTATGATCGTGGTAGTTATTGTTGTGATATCTTTGGTGAAGGTAAATGTCAGAAGGGCTGTGAAAGGTAGGCATGAAATGGATGTTGGCATTTCTGGTGAAAATGGGCATTCATCTTCCATGGTGCGGTCTTTCCGACCACCTATTGTTAGGAAAAGTAAGCTTGTCGTTGTAGACTTGGCAGGATCAGAGCGAATAGACAAGTCAGGTGTGTACATTCTCATGGGTAAATGATAACAGATCTTTCTCTTGATGATACGATGTCTTGCTACACTTCTATATCTTTGTTTATACAATAGTTTTTATTGTAATTTGCAACTCTGTAATGTTGGAAATTAATGTTTGCAGGAAGTGAGGGTCATACGTTAGAAGAGGCAAAGTCTATCAACTTGTCCCTAAGCGCACTGGGAAAATGCATCAATGCGCTTGCAGAAAGCAGCCCACATGTACCTGTTCGTGATTCAAAGCTTACGAGATTGCTTAAAGATTCATTTGGAGGTAAGTACCAGGCGTTTGGTCAAAGTGAAAATGGCATTGTGCCATAGCTAGGAAAGGCATGTCCATCTTTTTTGAGAAGCTAGCGAAGGCGTGTCCCTGTGCACCTTGTTGCATGTCATAGTAATTTGTTCTGACCGAGGTGCTTCTGTTGTTGAATTTCGTAGGCACTGCAAGAACATCATTGGTTGTGACAATTGGTCCATCTCCAACACATCGCGGGGAGACTACAAGTACAATAATGTTTGGACAAAGAGTAAGTTCTTACGCTAAGATGTATTTAATGGTTTTAGATTCTTTCGCCTTCAACTTGCGAAGTAGTGACCAACTGACCATCTCATGATTTCATGGAAGTGTTGGAAATATTTATTTTTATGGAGTGATTAACATTTACTTTGCTGTTTCATATCTAGGCAATGAAGGTTGAGAACATGGTGAAATTGAAAGAAGAATTTGACTACAAAAGCTTATGTAGGAGACTTGATATTGAATTGGATAAGTTAATTGCAGAAAATGAAAGGCAACGGAAGTATTTTGATGATGAAGTTGAAAGAATAACAGCAGAAGCTCAATGCCGTATTGCTGAGGCTGAAAGGGAATGCCAAATTGCTCTAGAGGTTTATATTGTTCTATATATCCTTCTGTTTTGTATAGAGTAATTAGCCCTTTAACTTTTGTCTAATTATCCCTTAACTTTTGTCTTGTATATTGGTGCAAGCAGTTACTCTTAGGGGTGTGTTGAGCTTCATGAGGAGACAAATTTCTAGCAATTGACAGTGATGAGTGAATATTTGAACTTGGCTTCTCATATGTTTTTATTTTCTACTTAGAGAATATTAGGTCTGCACTGCCAGAAGTTTGAAATTGAGAAAAGCCATTGTGAAACTGGGCCTTAGATCTGGACCATAAAGTAGTGTTCAATCTTAAAATGGCTCAAGTAACTGTTAGTTGGTACCTTTGCCATTTCTTGGTTCCTCAAATATCTCACTTCTATCATCATCTATAACTCAAACCCACCGAGCATCTCCAGGTGCTCACCAGTCCTGCACCCTTTCTAAAGGCCAACATCACAGTGTTAGCAGCATAAAGACCACCTTCACAGTGTTAGCAGCGCAAGGCCACCTTTACAGTGTTAGCAGCACCTACAGCGCTGGAGCAGAAACATCATAGGTGATGCTACAGCTAACAGCCTACAGCACTATGGCATGGCAGTAGTGGCTAGAGCATCAATGCAGACATTCTGTGCCCATATTGTGGGAAAAAACATGAAGGAAAGTGTAATTTGGAAAGCCTTCTATAAAATTTATCAAAAATATTCAATTATGTTCTTGCCTCCAATGAAACTAGGAGGGAGTGGCATGTATTTAAGTATTTTACGGAGTAAGTCTTTTATGGAGTGTGGCTGCCTAAAATGACTTTGGAATGGTGTTTTTTCAATTTAGCTGTTTGTGTTTCCTGGAGCTAATTTTTGTGTTAACTATATGTTCTGTGTGAGAATATGAATCCCATAATGCTAATTGTTTTTTTTTCAGCTTGGCCAAAATGTCCTATATTGTTATATCCTTCCATTGGTTCTTTTGCTGCAATAACTATGCCTATGCCTGCCATTACTGTTTTGAAGCCACCTCAGAGTTTCCTAGAATATGTACCATAACACAATGAATCCTATGTTCAATTCGCAAATTCTCTAACATGCTTGATTGAAGCTAGCTTTTTTGGTATTAATTTTAGCTGCATGCTTTCTTAGCGCAGAATGAGAAAATGAAGTACCATCAGGAATACCTGGACTCTATAAAGATACTGGAGGAGAAGTGGAAAGTACAGCAACAATCACCCAAGGAGGTACATGTTTAATTCAGCTTTACACATTTGCTATTTCATCAGTTAAATCTCATGTTATCTGTTTGTTGTTGGCCTGGGAAAGAATTTTATGACTTCATATTTTTAAAAATATGTCATAACTTACATAGTGTTTAATATTTTAGTTTGTAATTTAGGACAAGGTGCCCATTTTGTTTTGTAAATTATAAATATGATTACTCATGCATTTTTTTAAAATGTAGATTAAAGAGACCGAGTCTACATCAAATGAGGTGGGAGAAGCACATAACTTAATACTGAATGAGAAAATGTTACGCCAATCTGCTGAAGATGAGGCCAATGACCTTAAGAATCAAGTATCTCACTGGAAAAAAATGGAGGTGCTGTCAGTATATAATTGTTATTTTAACTGTGACTAAATTCTACCTGAATGCCCTGATAGCATACTAACTAACCTTGTTCTTATGTTGTAGGCTACAGCTACTGCTGAGGTTGTAAGACTCCGGGAAATGCTGGATAGGGAAGCTAGCCAAAAAGAGAAACTCGAAGAAGAAATCGCCGTTTTGAAAAGTCAGATGATGCAGTTAAGTCTGGAAGCTGATGAGGTAGGAATTACTGGCAATGCTAGTTTCTCGTGTTAGTGATGATTCCGAATTGCTAGATTTCGAGGTGAAATGACTATGTTTTATTTGATTAATTTAATAAGTGGTACACCCATTGATTTGTATATTCTCTCTGGTTGTTGCCTTTTGGCATTATAATGCATAGCTCAGGAAAGCATTGCAATCATAAAAAATGTATGTTCGAGATCATCAAATGACTAGCTTATTCTTTGGCTATCAAAGGTTTAGGGGGCGTTCGTATTGACTTTTGGTTGTGGCTTATGTCTTTTGGTTGAAAATAAATAGTAATGGCTGAAAGAAGTGACTTTTAGAAGGAGGGGCGAGCGATGGAAAAAGTGAGGCAAAGGTGTGTGCGCGTGATAGGAGCGAGAGGAGTAGGGTGTGTGATGCACCTGTGACCCCTACCATATTCTCGGAGCGAGACAGTAGCGAGAGGAGTGAAGAAGCCGCTTTGAGAAAATAGATGTTCAATTAGCTTTTGACTTTTCTAAGCAGAAGACAGAAGCAAAAACCAATTCGAACATGTCCTTAGTTTAATTAAAGTCGCCTGTATTATTTGACTTGTAGTCTTCATGTTTTGTTGAATTATACCTCCTTTATTGAATGCGGTTACACTTTCTTGGAATATTTCCTTTTGTTTTACTTCTAGTACGGTGCTGCCCTAAGGTCCCTAACACTCTTCTTTCATTTCAATTTCTTTCTTGTTAGACAAGGAGCCTCGACAGAGATGGATCAGGGAAAATATTTCCTGGTTTAGATTCTTTGATGTCTCATGCTCGGAGTTCACAGCCTAGAGAGCAGAGCAATGGACCTAGGCCACCAATTGCTAAACTCTTTGAACAAGGTATATATTACTTATTTGCTCTTTATTGAGGAATGAAACCTTGCCTATAATCCAATAAATTTCACATAGTCCAATTTTCATGTGCACTAGTTTTGGTTCTACACCTTTGATTCACTCATGCTTGTCTAGCTATCTCCAAATTGTAAAACTGTTTTTCTGTTATAGTGACCTCTCTGATTCTAAAAAATGGTGAGAAAAATTCCATTTTTCTGTTGGTCCAGCACTATAAAGTAAATGATGCTGACTTGTGTTCTGTTTTTGTCAAAACCTCAAAAGCAATAGGAGAGACAACAGATGTGACAGACTTTGTAGAATGCTTTTGTTGTGTACTTGGAGGCAGGATACATATGGAGATAGTGAATGGGATTAGTAAAACTATTGGGGACTAAGATGAAATCATGAGAAGATTGATTTAAACCTTTGATAGAAGTTCTGAAATGTCGTGTGCGGTGTGCCTTGTGTTTAGTGTTAACAATTAAAAAGCCATTCCAACTATTTGACATCTCTGCGACACATATGGTGATTAAAGTTTTTCCTCAAACTGTTTCAGTCGGATTACAGAAGATATTGTCACTGCTTGAATCTGAAGAACCCGATGTTCGTGTTCATGCTGTGAAAGTTGTCGCGAATCTGGCCGCTGAAGGTGAGCTTGGCATATTCATAATTTTCATATTAGATAAGAGGTGCTGCTGTCTGTTCTTTTATTGTCCACAGAGTTGCATTTGCTGCATGAGTATGTTCTCCAGTTATATATGTGAATTTGATTTTTAAGCATCCCTGTCAGATAACAGAAATATAGATTTGTTATTTTGAAGCACATTGGTAGAATACTACTATCACACAATTTTTCAATTGATGCTCCAATATTTAACCCTGGCACTAAATCTCATTGTTTAATGTGATGTGTAATGTTTGCTTGCTCATGTTGGATCAAGCTTGCAATAATTGCATTTATTTGCTTAATTTTGCTCTGAACAGTATATGGTTTTATGCTAATTTCATACAATCATAATTTAACTATATTCGACTTTGTGTACTTTCAGAGGCAAATCAGGAAAAGATTGTAGAAGCAGGTGGCCTTACGTCCCTCCTAATGCTGCTTAGGAGCTCTGAGGATGAGACCATACGCAGAGTAGCAGCAGGAGCAATTGCTAATCTTGCAATGAATGGTTAGTGAGCCGATAGTATTTTGTAATTCATGAAAGAGAGATTTAGATAGTGAGCTTCTTTACATGGATCAGATTACCGGCGGTTACCGGCCGGTAACCGCCGGTAACCGGATTTCCCGGCGGTGAGCGGGATGAAAAAAACCGGCCGGGTTTTTTCGAAGTGCTTTTATATTTGTGAGTCTTTTGTGATTGCATAATGCATCTTCTAGGTTGGTTTAAACCCTTTTTGTATTAGATTACCTATTGTATGAGCTAAATATGCTTCGAAACATCCGAAATTCAACTTTTTCTTGTGTTTCCCGGTTTTTTAGCGGGTTTTCCGGTTTTTAGCGGTTTTTCCGGTTTTGTTGGGCGGTAACCGGCCGGTTTTTCCGGTTACCGGTTTCAAATTCAAATTTTAAAATTCAAAATTTGACCGGGTTTTCCCCGGGTTTTCCGGTTACCGGCCGGGAACCGGTATCGGCCTCCAACCGGGATTTAGGCCGGTACCGGTTTTTGGAACCTTGCTTCTTTATGTGGTAGAATATGTATTCTTATATTATTGTGATAATCTACATATGCAGAAACAAATCAAGATCTTATCATGGCTCAAGGTGGTGTAACCTTGTTGTCAATGACAGCATCGGACGCAGAGGACCCACAAACTCTAAGAATGGTGGCTGGAGCTATCGCTAACCTTTGTGGCAATGGTAACTCAATATTTCTGCTTGTTTGCTGATGCAAGAGTTAGTCTACCCTAAGAAATGAATATACTGAAAACACGTCTCTGAAAGTTGGTATTCTGGACACACTACAGTAATAACTGTGGCAACTGGCTATATAAAACACCAGGACCATCCAATTTATAACTTAATTATCCATACATACATATTTGCATGTTGCTCTAAGTTCTATCGAAAAGAAAAATTGTTGAAGTCTAGATTTTGGTCAATGACCAGCAATAATTTGTGGGAGCACAGTTGAAAAGTAGATAACTTCAAGACTCATGTAGGAGCCTACATATTCTACAAATAATTTCTTAATTTCTTGGGCATGAAACAGGAATCTATTCCTATCCATGTGGCTATGTCCTTAACATCACCTTTTCCTTTAAACAGATAAACTGCAAACACGGTTGAGAGGAGAAGGTGGTATTAAAGCATTGCTGGGAATGGTTAAGTGTGGGCACCCTGATGTCCTTGCTCAAGTTGCACGTGGCATTGCAAACTTTGCAAAATGTGAATCTAGAGCAGCTACTCAAGGTAATGGTACCGATCTATGTACTGTTCATTTTGTTTTCCCTTAATAAGGTGATAACAGATACTTTGATTCGATTGGGTAGCATATTCCACAATCCAAAGATGCCATTTAAGGGAAACTTTCTAGTTTTGAGGTCCTAAGTGCACTTAACCAAAATTTGTAGTGTCCATCTCATCCAGCACCGTGAAAGTTTCAGATTCATTTTCTAAGTGGGAATTGATGATACTCTGAGATTAGGTCGAATGCAGTTCTTAACAGTAAGTCTTTATATATACTTCCAACTTCCAAGTTTGATCTAACTTGGAACAATATGCCTGCATTCTATGGAGAAACATGATGTCTAGATCCTCAATGCAGCCCCACATTATTCCTGTTTGAGATCAATTTTTATTTATTTGTCTTGATCCTATCCCATCCCTGAGATGATGACCATGTTGTAACCGTGTAATTCTAACTAAGATGTGCATAATTTTGTTATATCAGGAAACAAGGTGGGAAATCTTTATTGATCGATGATGGAGCGCTTCCTTGGATCGTAAAAAATGCCAATAATGAAGCTGCTCCAATTAGGCGACACATTGAGCTTGCGCTGTGCCATTTGGCACAACATGGTCTCTCTCTCTCTCATACACACACACACACCTCTCTCTCATACACACACAAAAATATTTAATAGTGATTGCAATATTGTACATTTGTACTTATGGTGTTCATTTGGGTCTTTTGCAGAAGTAAATGCAAAGGATATTATCAGTGAAGGTGCATTATGGGAACTTGTTCGGATTTCAAGGGATTGTTCACGAGAAGATATAAGGATGTTAGCATACCGTACACTGATATCTAGCCCCACTCTTCAATCGGAGATGAGAAGATTGCGAATAGAATGTTGATAAAATAACCAAAGATGCAGCTGGGTCTCACGCGGCGTGGAGCGACATTCCTCGTGCAAGTAGGGGTACCAATGCGCCAAGTGCTGGTAATCAAGCGTTGATTTACTCAGTTTTTGCGCGCGTGCATGGGCACCATGCTAAATTATCTGAACAGGCAAGGGTTTGTACCTTCTTTCACCACAAGTGTTCATTTTTGTTGTACTGAGGGGCAGTTGAAACTCTTGGTAGCAATTCGTTTATTCAAATCCTAGTATGTGAGAGGTTTCCTACTTTTATGTAGTTCGTAAAATTATTGTTGTAAAAATATAATCAAGGTCAAAATGAGTGCTGTTACAATTTGGGAGAGTGAGAGCCTGCAGATAGTAGACTTGGTCATGAATTATACTTGTATTCATTGTACAGTAGCTGATCGTTTGACTGTTAACTTATTACTGCAGAAGAGTGATATGTTAGTTGCTTTCATATAGGCATGCACCGGGTGGATACCTTGAGTTCCGCAATATTGTACTGCTGCTGATATATGTGTTTATTTACCTATGAATTGCACTGGATCTGATGTGGAACTTTGTCAGGCGGATGACTTTACCTCCCGTCTGCTATATATTAGGTTCGGTGGAAGTAACTGCGATTTTCCATTTTATTTTGAGAGGGTGGGAACAATTAGCAAGCGTAATTTTCCATTCTCTTTCTCGCAGAAAAGGTAGAAATTTGCGAAGCATTCGCGGTCAGAATTTGAGCAATATGGGGGTGTGTTTTTCGGTATTACCTTACAGCTTTTGGCGATCACTTGTGTAAATAAACTGAATACTAAAGCTATTTAAAAAAATTTGTTTTAATGAATCAGCTTTAAAACAATGATGACAAAGAAATTATCTTATTTATTCGTTTCAAAAGCCATAATCCGTCTACACGTGAGCATGAGCATGGATGCGAAATTAATCAGTGGTAGTTGAGCACAACTTGGGGTGTGGTCTGTTCCCATGCACGCTGGCGATGGTTCACTGACGGTGCAGGGGATGGTGAGGGGTGTGTGTCAGGGCAGGGCGGGGTGCAGCAAAACACGCAGAGAGAGAGAGAGAGAGAGAGAGAGAGAGAGAGAGAGAGAGAGAGAGAGGGCTCTGGGTTCGCGGGTTGCGCGCGCGTGGACGGAGCTGCAGCAGTGCGGCCGGGCAAGGCACCGCAACACAGCATGCATGCATGCATGCATGGGTTTCCTTGGTTTTATCAGACCAAGAAACCGATCGAGGCGGAGGCGGCGGCGGCGACGGAGTGGTCGGGGTCGATCGGCCGGCAGCAGCAGCGGTGGACAAGCCACATCACGCTCAGGATGCGCCTCATCCTTCCGCTCAATTGGACTGAAATAAATTAGCTTATAACTAAAACTGTACTGTAACCGGATGAAATTGCACTGTAATTGATAGTGGTTTATTTGGCGTAAGTAAATTTAAAAATAGAAAAAACAGGTTAACCTATCACGGACAATATAAACGAATACGGAAAAAAAGAACCGGTAAAAAAGCTAAAAAAACCAGAAAAAACTAGAAAAAACAAAATTTATAAATAATAAAAAATAAATCAGAAATGAGAAACTTAAGTTAAATGAACGGAGCCATGTACCCGCGCGTGGGCGCACGAGCAAAACGGGCCGAATTATTAGGCCCCGGACGCGGCTCCGCCAACCGCGTCCCGTCCGTAGCCGGGCGTTCCCTGCCGCCCCCGCGCGCACGCCTGACTGACGCATGCCATCAGTTATCGGGTAGGGGTCGTCGCGCCAATGCACGATGAGCTGATGATATACGTCCTGGTATTTATGGACATGTCGCCCTCGTGCATGCACATATCGCCTCGCATCATTCACATCGATCCCACCTGTATCACTATCAGCGCATCATTGCAACAGTGGCGACGATCGAGTAGATCGACATGATACGCCTATGCGGCCTGCATTTTGCTGCAACAGTGGCGACGATCGAGTAGATCGACATGATACGCCTGTGCGGCCAGCATTTTACATCGACTGATACTACCGCGTAATGAATGGCTGGTCGACGGCATGCATGCACCGCGAGAGACGAACAACCAACGTAGTAGTAGCAAGCTCTAGAGAAGAAGTGTCAGTGTCTCGCGGCTAGCAGCGTATATGCGCGCACGCACCGGCCGGCCGGCAGCAGCGAGAGGGAGGACTGAAGCGAGACGACTCGCAGATGGACCGAGACCGATCGATCACAAAACATCTGCAGGCGCCGGTCGGGCAGACATACTGAAGCTGGGCACGTCGTCTGACCAGTCCAGTCCACTGACGACGACGCTCATCGATTCTGTGTGATCACTCAGGAACGACGTATGCTGCCTCGAATCTTGAATTCTTCGCACTTATGGCCTCATGGGAATGGTTCTTTACAGAACTAGCCCCTTTCGATGTAATTTGTAAGAGTAACTCTAGCAGTAGCGGTCAAAACAAGGCCCCTATTTTTTATTTGAGAGTTCTTATTTTTGAGGCTCTGTTTTTGGGATACACTCCAACAGGAGCCCTCAAAACAGGACCCTCAAATTCATTCTTAGAGGGGATGACACATAAGACCCACCCTTATCCTCATCATACTTTTGAGGGTCGATGGGCAAAAAACTCACTCCAGCAGGACCCCTACTTGAGCCCACAAAAGTAGGGGCTCCCTCCAAACCCCAGGAATGAGGGCTCGAGGGGGAGATTTGAGGGCCCCCTACTTTTGAGGGCTCAAGTAGGGGCCCTGCTGGAGTTGCTCTAAATCTAACACCCATATAATAAATCTGGCCCGGGTATGGTAGGTCACCTGCACCTGGTACCAAGTGTGGCAGGAGACCTACCTCTGCACCTGGGGCAAGAGGTATGGCACTTTAGCACATTTTTCAAAAAAAAACTATTAACGTATATTTTTGTAGGAATTTTTAATATAGCAAATGAGCTCTAAAAATTATAATTTTTTTGTGGAGCCTCTTGACACAGTGTACTTGCTTGTATAATTTTCTATAATTTTATCTGTTCTAAAAATTTCCATAACATTCCTACAAACAGTATATTTAAATGGATTTTAAGAAAAAAAATCAGAATGGATAATATTATAAAAATTACACAAATAAGTATACTATGTCGGGAGGCTTCACAAAATAATTTATAATTTTTAGAGCTTATTTGTTATATTTAAAAATTACCACAAAAAATCTAATAGATTTTCTAGAAAATGTGCTGCAGTGTTGCTATAGTGCCATCCGCACGGTCATCGTGTGGTTTTGGGCGAAGATTCCGCGAATATGCACGCCGCGCATTCATTTGTCGTTTTCCTTCTTTTTCTTTTTTTTCTCAGCTTTACGTCATGTCGTGTCTCGTCGAGGTGTAATGCTTGTGTGATCACATGCATCACCAGAATCCTGTTGTCGCGTGTCCCCGGATTAGCATCTTGTTGATGTATGTCCTCAGATTAGCATGTCCCATACAGTGCTTAGGATGTTGGACGGGTAGGGCCTCTTCATCTTGTTGATGCATGTCCTCGGATTAGCATCCGCAATTTGCTTCAACATTTTGGGGACGCGACGCCTCGACGAGATGCGACGCGACGTAAAAATGAGAAAAAAGAAAAAAGAAGAAGAAAATGATGAATGAATGTGCGGCATGTGCATTCACAGAATCTTCGCCCAAAACCGCACAGTAACCATGCGGATAGCACTATAACAACATTGCAGCACATTTTCTGGAAATCCATTATATTTTTAGTAGAAAATTATAAATATAGCAAATGATTTTCAAAAACTATAAATTATTTTGTGAAGCCCCCACATAGCATATTTATTTGTGTATTTTTTTATAATTCTATCCATCTTGAATTTTTCTCAAAAATTCATTTAAGTATACTGTTCAAAGGAATGCTATGAAAAATTCCAAAATGAATAAAATTGTGTAAAAATTGTAAAAGCAAGTACACTATATCGGGAGACTTTACAAAAAAAATTATAATTTTAAAGCTCATTTGCTATATTAAAAATTCCTAAAAAAATATATACATAAATAGATTTTTACAAATGTGCTACTGTCGATGCAGATGCAGCAGTCCATCATCGTCTATGCCTCTCGTACGCTAACCAGCAGCTGGCCAGCTAGCCTGAAAGTTGAAACTGTAGTCTGTGCGTGGGTAGGGGTCCGGGCCGCCGAGGGGGTCGGGGGCCGCTGTTCAGCTGACTGCTCGATCGATCATTCATTGTGGGGGTCGCCGCCCTGCCCCGCGCACGCCTTCCCCGCCGGCCGGTGCCCATCACCATGCTAGCGAGTACATATGTGCCTTGTTCAACTAATTTTGGGCCCGCGCATTCATCTCACTACGACAATCTGCCTATACGTACCTTGCTTGTTTGTTTAATTTCTTGAATTCGTGTGCGATCATTGATCTCCCGTCCCTGAAAGGACACTCGAGTGCATGCCCAAGAGCAAACCCCCATTAAATCTCAGGATATGATAGCGGAGAGCACATGAATTTGCAGCGCAGTGAAGCCAAAGAATATAAGACAGGCAGTTGACCTCAATTACCAGCTAAAATTAAAGCGAAGCATTACGCGCTGTCAACGTCTCACATAACATATGCTTGTTGTTGCCATAACGGCTTATGCATGTTTTCTGAATTGAAATGAACGGTGTGAGTACATACTGCAATGTCATTGACATCTTTTCTTTCTTTCTTTTTTTTAGGAATATCACTGCCATTTCGCTGTAATTTTGACCTAAAGATTGTTTTCTTCGTAGGGATTCACCGGATCGGATAATATTTAAAGGCTTGAGCCTTGAGGTACATGCTAAAATCAATATGTGCTGCTTCTTCTATGCTGAAATTAACATAAGAACATTTAGTGAAAATGATTTTGAGGTTTAGTGCATATATATACATACTTGCAGTTGGCTAGGTGCGTGTGCTTTCTGTATCTCTCTCTCTATATCTCTACCTTAATTCGAGGCAGTGGTCGATCAGTACGAGTTGTGCGGCGTAACAGATTCTATCAGAATACATGACAGAGAGGCAATGTAATTATGATATACTAGAAAACAAATAGAAAAGGAAAAGTATCAGTATGTCGAAGGATCGAACGCACGCACGAGGAGGAAAACATACCTCAGTTTTGTCAGCATAGATTCCTGTGTTAGTATCTTTTGCTGTGGCGTCACTTGGACGATAAACAGTGGTCTGTTAGAATGATCTCAGGACATTTGGCCCAACGGCCAAATGGCCCCCTCTCTCCTTGACCGCGCCCTGATCGGGGGCGCACAGCCCAATAGGCTGGTGGTAAGGCTGTAAACGAGCCGAGCTCGAGCGAGCTTGGCCTTCCAGGCTCGAGCTCGGTAGAAGCTCGAGCCGAGCTCGAGTTGGGGTCCGAGCTTGGATCTGGGCTCGAGCTCGACTCGGCCTAAGCTCGAGTAGGCTCGAGCTCGGCTCGTTGAAGCTCGTTACAATTAAAATAATTTATTGTGCACTATTTTTCAATAATAAAAAAAGCTCGAGCTCGAATTCGGCCCGAGTAAGCTCGCTAACGGTTAAAATAATTCAAATATACACTAATTTTCAATAAAGAAAACTCGAGCTCGAATTCGGCTCGAGTAAGCTCGTAAGAATTAATATATATTACTATTTAAGCTCGAGTCGGGCTCATGAACTATTCGAGCTCGCAGTAAAGCTCGCGAGCTCGAGATCAAGCTCGAGTTCGGCTCGTTTAAAGTTCGAACCGAGCTCGAATCGAGCCTGGAACGAGCCGAACTCGAGTAGCTCGCGAGCTTCGAGCTTTTTTTACAGCCCTAACTGGTGGGCCCCTGTCGCCAGCGCCATATAAATAGAGGTGGGGGCCGGGGCGGCACAGATGACGAGGTTCACCGTGCCGCCACAAACCCCACCGACAAACCCTAACCCGATCTGAGAGGGTGGCGCTCTAGCGACGGGAAGCACTACCGCCGTCTCCTTCACCGGATCTACGCCGCCGCCATCGCCGTCATCCTTCTTCCCCGACCGTCGCTGCCCGCGCGCAGACTTCACCGACGAACCGCGATGGCCAACCCCTCCTTCTCTACATCGGACGGTTGGTACCCTTAACCCTCTCCCTCACTGTTTCTCTCACGAACGCGAATAGATCCCCTCTAGATCCAAAACCCTAGGAGATCTAAACCTAACAATGGTATCAGAGCCAGATCTAGGTGTAGATCTAGATGGGGAAAAGAACGGCGACCGCCGTCGGTTGACCGGCGTGCGGAAAAGAAATGCACAGAGAAAAGACCCCCCCTAACCCTAGAAAACGGCAAAAAGAAAGAAACGATGAACGGATCGGGCCTTACCGTTTGCGATACCGGCGCCGCCGCTCGCCGCTCTCACGCCGTGCGGCGCCGCTTGGGGCGCCGCTGGGCCGCGCGCGCGCTCTCCGCGCGCGCGCTGCGCGCGTGGCGCTCATTGCCGCGCCGCGCATTGCCGCTCCTCTTCGCGGCGCGCTGCCGCCGCCGCTCGCGCGAAGCGCGCGCCGCCGCTCGCTCGCTTTCGGTGGGGCTTGTGGAAATGATTAGGTTAGGGTTTTTGAGGTGGGAGCCCGCCGCCGGCGTTTTGTTCGGGCGCAAACGCCCGCGCCGTCCGTCCGTTGGACGGCGTGATGAAGGCGGCGGGCGGCCGGTGGTCTTGGCGCATGCATGGCAGCCGGTAGGCCGCTGGCTCGCGGGCCTTTCCGGCGTGGTGAGCGTAGCCGGTGGCCGCGGCGGTTGGATGGGCGCGCGAGCGCGGTGGTTGGTTGGGCGCGCGTGGCGAGGTAGGCAGCGCGCGTCGGCCGCGTGGGCGAGGTAGGCGCGCGCGTGCTCGGCTGCGCGCGCAGGCCTACGTGGGCCGTGGCCGGCCGCGATCGAAATGGCCAAATGAACAGTAAATTCTGTTAAATATTTTTATTGATTTTCATAAGCATTTTTAGTGAATTTCAATGAAATTTGATTCAAATCTCTGTAAATTTTTGCACCAACGTGTTAATTTTTTCAGAGATTAAATGTGTACAGTATAATGCTATTGTATAATGAATTATTTTAGAATAATTACAGTTTCCGCTGCAAAAGTTAATGTTGATTAATTTTCATTATTAAATTCGAACCAATGGGAGAATTTAATTTTGAAAAAATAGAAATAATTTGCAGAGTTTTATGATATTGTTATTTTCTGACCAACGTTGATAATAACAGTATAATAATTTTTTTAATTGATGATTTTTATGCATTATTTCTATTTCTGCCCAACGGTGATGTAGATTTAATGTATAAATAAAATTGATTTAATTGTGTGTCGTATTTTTGACCAACGTTGGAAATAAGACATATAATTTTCCTGTTACGTTCTCACTTTATTTGAAATATTTTTCAGGCGGATACAACTTGATGAGTTGTATCAAAGAGATCCCCACTCTCAAAGGAGATAATTATGGAGAGTGGAAGAAAAAGATAGACTTAGCGTTTATCTTGGCTGAGGTGGACTGGGTCCTCACTACAGCACGTCCCACTGAGCCTATGGCACCAGTGAGGGATCAAAATGAGGATGATATCGCTTGGCGAGAAAAGACAGAGGACCATGCCCTTACGGATGTCTTATGACCTTGAGCATAAGAATGGACCACACCAACAAGAAATGTATGGTGTGATAAAGAACACGATTGAGCTCGCTATTGTGGGCTCAATCGCAGAGTGTGACACTGTCACAGAGTACCTTGAGAGAATAAAGAGTCAGTTTACTGGCTCTTCAAAGACTTATGCTACACAACTGATTAAACAGCTTGTGACAGAGAGGTACTCTGGTGGTGGCAGTGGCATAAGAGAGCACATACTGAGGATGAGCAACTTGGCATCCAAGTTTAAACCAATGGATTTGGCTCTCAAGGATGAGTTCCTTATTCATTTGGTTTTTGCTTCCTTGCCTAAAGAGTTTGACACTTTTGTTGTCAACTACAATATGCAGCCCGAGAAATGGGACTTGGAAAAGTGCATAGCTATGTGTGTGCAAGAGGAGGAAAGAATTAAATCTTCACATGGTGGTTCTATCAACTATGTGAAGGATAACAAGAAAAAGAACTTCAACAAGAACTCCTTCTCAAAGAACAAGGAAAAGCCTCGTCCATCAGCCTCAACAGAATAAGTTTGCTGTAGACAAAGATCAGTGTCTTCACTGCAAGAAGACAGGGCACTACAAGAAGAACTGTCCTGATTACTTAAAGATCATAATGGCAAAGAAAGGTGAGAACATTATTACGTATATAAGTGAATCCCTGTATGTGCAATATTTGAAATCCACTTGGTGGATTGACTCAGGAGCAATTGTTCATGTTGCTAATTCTTTACAGGGATTCCGTTCGACGAGGACTACGCAAAGAAACGAAAGATGCATTAAAGTTGCAAATGGAGTCCAAGCTGAAGTTGAAGCCGTTGGTGATCTTTCATTAGAGTTAGCTAATGGCTCCAATCTTTTACTTAGAGATGTCCTTTTTGTTCCCTCTTTACAGAGGAATTTGATTAGTGTTTCAAATTTGGACAAAGATGGTTATGATTGTAATTTTGGAAATGGCAAGTGTGAAATAATGTTTAATAAAGAATGTGTTGGTCTTGCCATCTTACAGAATGAGCTTTATTTGTTATCATTATGTGATGATATGAATGTCGATGCGATAATGGGAACGTCGCGTGCGAAAGTGATTGAATCCTCGTCTCACGAATGTAAACAGAAACGAAAGAGAACTCTAGATGCGTCATCGAAATTATGGCATCGCGTTTAGGCCATATTTCGAGGGGGAGAATAGAAAGACTAGTTAAGAATGATATTCTTCCTCCATTAGAGTTCTCAGACTTAGAACAATGCAGAGAATGTATTAAAGGAAAATATGTAAAGAAAATTAAGAAAGACGCCAAAAGAAGCACAGGAGTTCTACAAATTATTCACACAGACATTTGTGGTCCTTTTCCTGTGAAAAGTGTGGATGGATATGACTCGTTCATAACATTCATGGATGATTACTCCCGTTATGGATATATTTATCCAATCAAAGAAAGAAATGAAGCCTTGGATAAATTCAAGATATTTAAGGCGGAAGTTGGAAACCAACACGATTTAAAGATTAAGATAGTCCGATCGATCGTGGGGAGTACTACGGTCGACATACCCCATATGGACAAGTTCTGGACCTTTGCGAGGTTTTACAGAAAATGACATAGTAGCCCGATATTCTACACCGGCGAACCTCAAAGAAAATGGAGTAGTGGAAGACGCAACCGCACTCGATGGATATGGTCCGAAGCATGATGAGCTATTCCACACCGCCATTGAGTTTATGGATGGAGGCGTTGAAAACCGTCATTCATATTCTCAACAGAGTGCCTAGTAAGTCGGTGCCCAAAACACCGTGCGAGTTGTGGACGGAAGAGTTCCTCACTAAACCACTTACGTGTGTGGGGAGTCTCACTGAGGCTAAAGTATTTAACCCAAACCTTGGGAAGCTTGATCCCAAAGCAGTAAGTTGCCATTTCATTGGCTACCCCGAAAGTCAAAAGGTTTTCGTTTCATCGTCCAGCAGGATATACAAAGTTTGTAGAAACGAGACACGCTGTCTTCTTAGAGGATGAAATGATGAGAGGAAGCATGGTAGCTCGAGAGATTGACCTTGAAGAGAAGCGGGTGTATGCGCCCACTCCGATGATTCAAGAGTCATTCTTCACACTACCTGCTGTCGCTGCACCGACGGTGCAAGACACTGTGGTGCCAGCACCTGTTATTGTTCCTCCTGTGGCAACAATGAATGAGAATGAGAGACATGTTCTTCAGGATCCTATAGAACCCATTGCCACAAATGAGGGGGAGCAACAGCAGCCTCAAACAGAAGATGTACCAAATGAGGAGGCCCCAAGGAGGTCTCAAAGAGTAAGAAGATCAGCTATTTCTGATGATTATCAGATTTATCATACAGAGGAATTTCAAATGGAGGATGATCCCACCTCATTTGAAGAAGTCATGAGAAGCGAAAATTCTTCAAAATGGCTTGAGGCCATGGAAAAGGAAATGAGGTCCATGAAGACTAATAAAGTCTGGGACTTAGAAATTATTCCTAAAGGAGCCAAAACAGTAGGCTGTAAATGGGTCTACAAGACAAAGCATGACTCCCAAGGGAATGTAGAAAGATACAAAGCGCGACTTGTGCCAAAAGGATTTACGCAAAGAGAAGGGATTGATTACAATGAGACCTTTTCTCCAGTCTCATGTAAAGATTCCTTCAGAATCATAATGACATTAGTAGCACATTATGATTTAGAGTTACATCAGATGGATGTAAAGACGGCATTTCTTAATGGGGATTTGGAGGAAAATATTTACATGGCACAACCGAAAGGTTTTGTCATGGAAGGAAATGAAAGAATGGGATGCCGCCTAAAGAAATCGATCTATGGGTTAAAGCAAGCTTCAAAACAAGTGGTACTTGAAGTTTGACAAGACAATAAGAAAATTTGGGTTTAAAGAGAATGTAGAGGACAAGCGTGTTTATGCAAAGTTTAAAGATGGGAAGTTTATCTTTCTAATCTGTATGTGGATGATATTCTATGGCTAGTAGTGATGTCGATCACATCGGAGACAAAGAAGTTTTGTCCTCAAACTTTGATATGAAGGATCTTGGTGAAGCTTCGTTCGTTCTAGGGATCGAAATTCAACGGGATAGAAACAAAGGGATATTGGGACTGTCACAAAAGGCATACATAGAGAAAGTCTTAAAGAAATTTGGTATGCATAAAAGTAGTCATTCACCTGCACCTATAGTCAAGGGCGACAGATATGGGGATTTTCAATGCCCCAGGAACTAGTACGAGCTCGATCAAATGAAATTGGTTCCATATGCTTCAGCTGTCGGAAGCTTGCAGTATGCTCAAGTGTGTACGCATACGACTTAGCGTTTGTTACCGGGTTACTGGCGATTCGAGCAATCTGGAATAGAATATTGAAATTGATAAAGAAAGTCTTGCGTTATTTGCAAGGAACAAAAGGCCTCATGATGACATACAGAAGATCAGATTCACTCCATATAGTGGGGTATACAGACTCTGATTATGCGGGAGATGATAGAAAGTCAACATTCGGATATGTGTTCACTCTCGCTGGAGGAGCTATATCGTGAAAAAGCTCAAAGCAAACCGTCACTACATCGTGCACAATGTATGCCGAGTTTGTAGCATGTTATGAGGCTACGGGGCAGGTGAATTGGCTAAAGAAGTTCATACCGGTTTAAAAGTGGTTGACGACATCAATAGACCACTTAAGTTGTATCTGCGATAATGAACCCGCAGAATGTATGCCCACAACAATAAGTCAAGTGGTGCTGCCAAACACATTGACATAAAGTACTATGTTGTGAAAGATAAAATTCGGGATCAAATTATAAGTCTTGAGCATATAAGTACCGCAAAGATGTTAGCGGATCCGCTTACTAAAGGCTTACCACCCAACGTGTTCGAGAGAACATGTAGCCGGCATGGGTTTAAGGGAAAGCCTATGATTCTGGACTAAAAGATGGCCCAAAAGATTAAAGTAACTATTTCGAAGCAGAGGTGTATTGTAGTCATTGAATCTATCGGCGATTGACCGTGACGATGAGACATGTTCTATGCACTAATCTGTGATGGAATGTGTAAAGGCAAAAGTAATTAAAGATAAAGTATAGATTGAGATCAAGGGGGTAATGTTAGAATGATCTCAGGGCATTTGGCCCAACGGCCAAATGCCCCCTCTCCCTTGATCGCGCTCGATCGGGGCGCATGTACCCAATAGGTGGTGGGCCCTCGCGCGCCGCCATATAAATAGAGGTGGGGGCCGGGGCGGCACAGATGACAAGGTTCACCGTGCCGCCACAAACCCCACCGACAAACCCTACCCCGATCTGAGAGGGTGGAGCTCTAGCGACGGGAAGCACCACCGCCGTCTCCTTCACCGGATCTACGCCGCCGCCGTCGCCGTCATCCTTCTTCCCCGACCGTCGCTGCCCGCGCGCAGACTTCACCGACGAACCGCGATGGCCAACCCCTCCTCCTCTACATCGGACGGTTGGTACCCTTAACCCTCTCCCTCACTGTTTCTCTCACGAACCCGAATAGATCCCCTCTAGATCCAAAACCCTAGGAGATCTAAACCTAACAAGGTCCAGTGCTAGGTTTTGATTCCTGATCATTTAAATTCTAGTTTATATATATCTTGAGAGTATGTATGTAACTCGAGCTCATGCACGAGCATACATCCGTTTAGATTGGGAACAGAAATTTCAGATGATGCGCGTCCTATCCGCCGGACATCTAGATCGCCCATCCGTCGGGCTAACCAGCATCGGGAAGAAATGATATCCGCATTGGTTATCTCTCAAGTAAATGCTGATACAGAACAGCCGATTCAAGAACCAGCTTAAACTAGCGAGGTGATCCTCACCCGCTGATTGGCATCATCCTTAAGATACGTTTAAATAATTTAACAATATATATAAACTAGCGAGGTGACCCGCACCCGCTGATTGGCATCATCCTTAAGATACGTTTAAATAATTTAACAATATATATAAACTAGCGAGGTGACCCGCACCGTTGATTTAAATAGTGGGAGTGTCTATACAACATTCGACTGTTTTTTAGGATAAAAACAGTCAGATTTTGAGCCGTTAGATGGAGATCCAATACCCTAGATCATTTTTTTGGAGGGGGGCTTGTATGGGTGGATCCGTTGGATGGAGATATAACGTCCCAGATCAATCTGACTGTTTTTGTCCTCAAAAACAGTCGAATGTTGTATAGCATTACTCTTAAATAATTTAACAATATATACATATATAATTTTTGCTTTTTGGAAAAATATTATTGCAGAACTTCATTTGTGATATTTTAATATTATATATTATAAGAGAAAAAATGTAGAATCGGACAGGCAATAGAGGGGGATGAATGGTGCCATTAAATTTTTTCCCCAAGTATTCATTTATTTCTTTTCTCCGATAGCTACAAAGCTATGAAGATTAAGGTTGAACTCTCACTTGAAAACTGAAAAAAATATATTCGAACACAACTAGACAACAGGAAAAACAACATGGTTGAAATTCAACTACTAGTCGAAAGTTCAATATGGTCGGAAATCGACTATTGAATGAAAATCATCGTAGTTGAAAACTGACAGTATATCGAAAATCAGTGTAGTTGAAAGTTGCCTCTCGCGATCGACGACCAGGGAGCAGTTAAAAATAACATAGTCGATAACCATCGAGACCAAAACCAATGTGATCGAAAATTAACGTGGTTGTAACCAACGTGGTCGTAAACAACATGATCAGACGCCAATGAGTGGTCGAACAACCAACGTAGTCATAACCAATCAGCAACTAAACTGATCGAGAATCAATGTGGTCATAACCAACGTGGTCGAACGCCAATGGGTGGTCGAACAACCAACATGGTCGAAACCGGTCGGCAACCAAAGTGATTAACGTGGTTGTAAGCCAACAAGTGGTCGAATAACCAACGTGGTTGAAAATCAACGAGTGATCTGCGACCGACGTAGTCGATTCAGTTCAAAAACCAACCAGTGAAATCAACGATTAGTGAGCGATCGAAAATCCCATGTGGTAGGAAAAACGCGAAGTGGTCAAAAGATAGAACGAGGTCGAAAACTCTGCGATGCGATCTAGAACTTGAGTTCCGTGGTCGAAACCAAACCAACATAGTCATAAATTTGGTCGATGTTCCAGACACAGAACTGCACCAACTGTTTCAGCTCTGATTCAAAATGAAAACAAAAAGAACTTTTGATCTGTAGATCCAAATAATGTGGAACTTTGTAGAGATCATCTCTAAGGTATTGGAAACATATACCAACAAACGATCATAAAAATCATTGCCAAAGATAAGACATTTTTTCAGTTTGTTGGAAAGTTATATCAAAACTGAGTCAAAATCAAAATCGGTGAATATAGCTAGCTCGTGGGAGGATGATAACCAAGATGAGTCTAGATGTATTCCCACATATCACAGCAAATTAGAACACCAAAAAAATTGACTCGAAAACACTTAGATCAAGAAATCATACTGAGGACAAATCAAGAGTAAAATAACCAAATCAATATGAATATATGGAAATATGCAAAGATTAATGTATTGCTCACTTGAGAAAGTTAAGTTTAGAGCCACTCCACCTTGAAGGACAAAGAGCACACCATGTGCTCCATTCTCAAACTCTAACCCTAATCCTAAACAAGAAAGCACATGAGAGAAGAGTTGGATGGTTTAGCCTACATGTCTCCATCATAACTCCTTTTATAGGTGAGCAACCAGCCACCTAAAAACCGTCTGTGATAAGTACAGACATCACAACGGTTTTTGTTCTGAACCGTCTGTGATAAGTAATTTATCATAGATGATTCTTTCAATCACGGTGAATTTAAATGATCTATTTTATAAAACTATCTATGGTAACTTTATCACTGATAATTTATGTTGAATCGTCTATGATGAAACATCTAAAATGACTCCTTTTGTTATAGTGTGAGTATGTGCGTATCATTTCTCACGGGCCAACTTGAGAGTATCTGCGTCAAGACAGAATGGCATGGTCATTTCTCATGCGAACGCTGATTCGAACAACCGATTGAAGAACCAGCAGCTCATGCGGCATGCAGATAACACTGTTCCGCAACATTAGTGTGTTTTTTCTCAACCAAGTTTTTGCCATCCTCCTCGTAGAACCAAACAACATCTCTTGTGATTCAACCCCCATCCCTCCTGCATGCAAAGATCACATCCCAAAACAGTCCACTCGTCGAGAGAGAATTTATGGACCCTTCGTCTTAACTTCTAAAAATTACTTTCCATATTTTCTATATTAACTAGTTTTTAAACTAAGTATCTTTTTAAGACAGGATCTATAAAATTAATTGTAGTACACACTATAGCGACTTCATTTATATCGATCAAAATCACACACGGATTTATGTTACTCTATACTTTCTCTAACAAATTACCCAAAACCTATAAACCACAGCAAAAAAAAAACATGAGTGGATTCAGTCCAGGCTCAGGTTTTGTCTTATCACTTCCTGCTACAACAACTAGTTTTTAAACGATATGTCTTTTTAAGTCAGAATCTACAAATAGATTGTAGTGAATACTATACCAAATTCAGATATACCAACTAAAATTACATATAACTGTTCTTTTATATATAATCTCTTATGATAGATAAAATTTAAGAACTATAAGTCAAAAGTGGAAGCGCGGAAGAACCCACCCGGGTCCTTAGTATCTTCTTGTACTGCGGCTCCGTCTGGTACTGCGGCCGGGAGGGTCAGCCGCGCGCAATCAGACATGTCAGCGACGACGACCCGCGCGCCCTCGTGGGACCCACCCCAATCTACGCGCTTGTCTTAACTCTTAACCCCCCTCCCCCGCCGCACCAACCGACCTTCGACCATCAGCGGCAGCATCCACCGAGAACTCGAAGCCGGAGAGTAGTAGCCGGCCGGGCAGGAGCTGCAAGAATTCGCCGTGGTCGTTGGTCGATCGATGGATCCCGTGGCGGCCGCCGCTGCGCGCGGAGGCGGGCACCACTTCGCGCCGCCGGTTGTGTTCCACCCGTTCCATGGCCACTACCCCGGGCAGCACCCGGCGTTCCGGCATTTCCAGGAGCACCAGCTCGTCGGGGTAGGGGGCGGTGGTATGGTGGCGAAGCAGGAGCTCGTGGGCGAGAGCAACACCATCAACAGCGCGGGGAGCAACGGCGGCGGCGACGGCGGAGGCGCGGGAGTGGAGCAGGCTGGGGTAGGGGGCGGGCAGAAGGCGGGGACCGAGGAGCAGCAGCCGGCGGTAGTGCTGCGGCGATCCAGGGGTCGCCCCGCGGGGTCCAAGAACAAGCCCAAGCCGCCGGTCATCATCACGCAGGACAGCGCCAGAGCGGTGCGCGCACACATCCTGGAGGTCGCCGCCGGCTGCGACGTCGTCGACAGCATCGCCGCGTTCTCGCGCCGCCGCCAGGTCGGCGTCTGCGTGCTCAGCGGCATCGGCGCCGTCGCCAACGTCTCCATCCGGCAACCCGGCGCCATCGTCAGCCTCGCCGGCTGCTTCGACATCCTCTCGCTCTCCGGGTCCTTCCTCCCGCCGCCGGCCCCTCCGTCCGCCACCGGGCTCACGGTCTACGTCTCCGGCGGCCAGGGTCAGGTCGTGGGCGGCACTGTCGCCGGAGCGCTCGTGGCCTCCGGGCCCGTGGTCATCGTGGCCGCCTCGTTCGGCAACGCCTCCTACGAGCGCCTCCCTCTCGACGACGAAGAACCGCCGCAAGGACTGGCGGGGCAGTCCTCGCCGCGGCCCCCGCCACTCCCATTGCCAGCACACCAGCAGCCGTCTCTGGCGCCCGACCAGCTGCCCCACAACCTGATGGACGGCATCCAGCTTCCCAGCGACGCCTACGGGTGGGCCAGCGCCGGAGGAGGAGGAGGAGGCGGCGGCCATGTGGCGCCGTACTGATGGACATGGAAGGAATTGAAGCTAAGAGTTAATCGATTTCTTCCGCCCTTCGCTAATTGTGCTCCTCATCTTGTGTTTGTTTAATCCGTGGTAAATCTGCTTGCAAGAGCAAGAGGGATCTATGGTTAAAACTAGTGTTCCGTTAGTGTTTGGTACCGGTTAATTAATTCGTGTTTTACTTTTACCTCATTTACTTAAGCAATGCATCAGCATGTAGGATGGGAGGAAGGCTTAGTGGTAATTAATTAAGCATCTTTAATTATATATTAACCTGTCTCTATCAGCTGGAGGAGGAGGCTACATGACCTAGCTAGCTTTGTACAAACCTGCGTATTTTATGGAGAACTAGTAGATTTATTTATGCAATTGCACGATTAGATATTATGATACGATTGTCTTAAGTATAAACTCTATTGCCTATAATTAAAATAGATCGATATAGGTAGATGGTATCACATGAGCAACCACTTCACCAACGAGCGAGCAGTTAGTCTTTCCTCCTCTCTTCCTCCCCATTTTGGTTGTTCTGGCTGCAGCACTACGCAAGCTAACCCAACCACCTCACGACGTATATATGACACACAACTCTGCTTGCTATATTTTATGTCTCAACCCAGACGTTCACAGCTGCGTTTAATTATTAATGTACATGTAATAATCTAGCTAGCTCCAATGCGCATGCCCTGCTAATATATATTTGACAGCTTGAGCAGATCAATTTACCAAAGTAAAAGTTAACAACAGTGTGTTTATATGTATATTGTTTTTGGTAAGATGGCATTTGCTTCTTTTGTTGCATGCATGCAAGGCATTCAGCCATTTAGGCCCAGTTTGGTATACATGAATTTTCCCAAGTTTCTACGGAATCGAGGGCATGTCTGGAACACAAGAATTGCACATGAATCTTTTGGTACTTTCACATAAATAGTTCAATTCACACGTGATCGGGAAAGTTCCCGCGTTCCAAACAGACCTGCCCTATGTCATTTGTATTTACTGTGTTCCAACAACACAGTGCAATTGTGCAAACAAAGATGAGTATTGCTATACAACATTCGACTGTTTTTGAGGATAAAAACAGTCAGATTGATCTGGGACGTTAGATCTCCATCCAACGGATCCATCCATACAAGCCCCCTCCAAAAAAATAACCCCCTCTAAAAAATGATCTAGGGCGTTGGATCTCCATCTAACGGTTCAAAATCTGACTGTCGAATGTTGTATAGATACTCCCAACAAAGATTACTACAGGGGAATTGAAGGTAGTGGAGCGATGATGAATGATGTATGGGAGTACTGGCTAGTGTACTGCAGGCTCCTTGGATCATTTCAGCTGATCGAGTGCATGTGTACTTGTATCCGAGCATGTCCTTCTCTTGCAGCAGTCTCTGTATGTTGCTTTGGAAGCACAAGGACTGTGGCATGCATGCATGGTTAGGACTAGGGCACAGTGCACGCTGCCTGCTTCGTATACATGCATGTGCAATTGCGTGCATGGTTGGTTTGTTAACCGCAGAGGCAAGAATGCAAGATAGCGGCAGGCTAACTTATTTCAGAAGCTAGCATTGCATGGATGCGTGCAGTAAAAAGGGAGCAAATGATTCTGGAGGCTGCATGCATGCAGGTTACTGGTTTTGTTCCCGCGACCTTTTTACCGCATGAGCTAGCGGAGATGCAGCTTTGCGAGCGCGAAGTTTGAGGCTGATGCAAGTAACAGTGGCAGCATGCAGGATGCAGCAGCAGCAGCAGCGTAGCTATCTCCAGTGGTGAGGAGTCAGTAGCAGTGGTAATTTAACAGGCATGGACGACATGGATGCAATGCAGAGGTGAGGCCACCTGTAGAATTGAATCAAGGCTAGCTCTTGCTTGTAGAGAGAGAGAGGGGTGTCTGATATGCGATGATGTGTGTCACTGTGTGGGTGTATATGTGGTGTGAGAGGGAGGGAGAGGTGGTGGTCGTCAGGGGGCACACGTGCAGCTGGCGCCATTTGGAGGCAGCAACAGTCGGGAGGTATGGCGCACAACAGCGAGAGATGGGACGGCCAGAGGACAAGCTCACTGCACCGCATGCGTCCGTCCAACGTGCTGCATCGATCCATATAAAACTCTAGACCGAGAGAGCTGATCAGTAGTGGTGCATCTAGAATCAAATTCTAGGAATCTAGTAGAATATAACCGACAAAGATAAATAAAGTAAATATAAAATCAAACTATCTTTTACAATTTAAAATTAGGGTTATACATAATTTGAACAAAAACATAGAAAAAAATGCAAAATCTAACTAATTAAGACCACCACTTGATCCAAGGCCTTCTCTCGGCACTACAGCGCATTTCAAAAAGCTCTGTTTCATAATCTGAACCATTAATTGTTAAATCGATGTTTACATAACAATGGTACTTTACAAAGTGTTAGAAATAATATTGACTTAGAGTTCAAGACGTAGTAAAATTTGTCTCCGTGTGTAACTCAAGTTGAAGTTGTGTCCAACTTGAAGTCTGAATACGTATGCTAGTAGAAGATTATTAGCTTATATATTGAGAAGTTTTGTAGCCAGTTTTGTAAGAGAAGCAAAGAAAAGAGGGAGCAAATAAGAGAATAGAGAAATTCAGAAATTCTCCTGTGTTCTCTCAGTTTATTTGTGATGTGTGCGTTTTCTCCTGGAATAAAGTTAACAAGTGGTATCAGAGCCTAGGCGAGAACCGCGTCGCTGAAAAAATCGTCTCGGCAATTCCGTTTCGCGCGGTGCTCTCGACGCACGGCGCTCGGTCCGTCAAGAAAGTCAAACACAGGCAACAGAGCACCCGTTGTGCGGCTTCATCCGAGGCCACCGTCCAGCAACAAACTCAAGTAAGGTGGAAAAATCGAAACGTTGAGAAGATGTGTCATCGTTCTGTATCAAGTATGAGTTTAGTAAGTCGTAGTTGAGACCGACTGCTTCAACATTTTAGAATCTTTGCATCCAGATGAACCTGTGCTAGTTAAGTTGAGTTCTTACATGTAGTCTGCATGTAGAATAATTCATGTGGATGCGTTGCTGGTAATTCATAATGCATTGAGATTAAAACTAGAGTAAGTAAGTCAAGATTAAGGGGGAGATTGTTAGAAATAATCTTGACTTAGAGTTCAAGACATAATAGAGTCTGTCTCCGTGTGTAACTTAAGTTGAAGTTGTGTCCAACTTGAAATCCGAATACGTATGTTAATAAGAGATTATTAGTCTATATATTGAGGAGGTTTATAGCATATTTTGTAAGAGAAGTAAAGAAAAAGGAGGAACAAATAAGAGAATAGAGAAATTCAGAAATTCTTCTGTGTTCTCTCAATTTATTTACGATATATGTGTTTTCTTCTAATCAAAATTTTAACACAGTATTCCGTAGCTGTCTTTAACATGTCACTCGACCGCAATCCTAAACGGAGCCTTACACTGGAAGTACACTCCTCCACTGGCTACGAACTTCTTCTCCCGTTGTTGATCGACCGTACGTGTCCATACTCCATACAATCAGCGGCTCTCGCAATAGAGTACAAAACTTTGATATCAAACCAGCCAGCGATGTAGCCTCAGAGATGATCATATGAATGCAAAGACGTACAAGCCAGAAGTATAAGAGGAGATTTGGTCTCCGATTTCTCTCTCGCATTTAAGGATAGAGCCACCGTCCGGCGTCCGACGATCCTAAGATACTATCTAAGCTCACCGGCGAACAGCCTCGCCGTCGTCTGAACTCTGAGGCGAGCTCCTCCACCGCCGATGGCCAGCTCAACCCAGGCTCCCACTAGCGGCTGGCTCGGCCACTGCTAGTCGCATCTCTGTTCAGGAAAGGACACGAGCGACTGCCACACGGGACGACAACTTTTTGGCGACGGTGACATTTGCTTTTGCACCGGCCGGTCGATTTACACATGCTTATGTCCGACAGGATTGCCTGCTTGCATGCATGTATTTTTGGGGCCTTTCTAAATGAAACTGAAAAGACAAGAGTTAATAAGTAGTACATCGGATCGGCCGGCCAGTCGGTCAACAATGTGCTGGCACATGGTGACTGGCCTAAAATCATCAGTTTTGCTATTGCACAAACGACTGAAATTTTTTTATGTTTCAGTCACCTGAAATTACACTCTCAATAAATTAAAATTGTAACCCTCCTAAAAAAACAACTGCAACTTTAGGTGATTCAGGGTGCAACTTCAGGTGACCTGAAATTACACTCTCAATGAACTAAAATTGCAGCCCCCTTAAAAAAATATGTGCAACTTCAGGTGATTTAAAGTGCAACTTTAGGTGATTGAAGGATAAAAAAATTTCAGTCGTCTGTGCAATAGTCTATACCAAAATCAAAGTGTCAGGTCTCTCTTAAAAAAAAGGATTTGACGTGTCAGCGCTAGGTGTTCCGTGTATACGTACGTCGTCATACGTGTTATACGCGCGTACTCGTGGTGACTTGAAAGCTTGTATACATGTACATGTGAGTATGCAGATACGTGAAAGTGTCATGTTGTACTTGTCAATAAGTGTCATGTAGCACTTGTTAGTACGTAGATGCGTCCGGTGCATGTGTGGGTTGTGTGTGCATGTGAGAGTCAAAGGCAGTTTTGGTACTGTATCATAGCGTATTTATAAAAATAACAGTATGCGGATGATATTGACAAAAATATCATTTTTGCCGTCGGCGGAACGGGCAGCAGCGGCTGCGAGGCGACATCGCCGGCGGCAAGCGCCTGTCGCCCTACCGCCAGCCCCCCGGGCGGCCGGTAACCTGTCTATTTTTTTGGGTTTAGTATTTGTTTGAATTTTTAAATATAACAAATAAGCTTAAAAAATTATGCAAATTTGTGTACATCCTCCCACAGGCGGTGGCTGGGTGACAGACGCATACCGCCTACGACGCCGCCACGTGTCGCCTCGCAGCTGCTGTCGCCCGGTCCATCGGCGGCAAAAATGATATTTTTGTCAATACCTCCGCCGTACTATTATTTTTATAAATACGCTGCGATACAGTGCCAAAATTGGCTTTTCATCGTGCATGTGACGTACGTCTTTTTGTACTTTAAACAAGTAAGTGTTAGTATAATTTTACAAGTATATCTCATCGTTCTACAGACAGAAAAGGACTGGCTCCGGTCTGATTTTGTCTGAATTGACAAGGTAGTTATCATAAACCACCCAGTAAGTTAGTGAGCGTTACGAATATTTAGCTGCACTTTGCTCCTCATTCTGACTGAAGCACACAAGGACAATGATGTAAAATAATCCAAAGCTGAAAGTAGCAGACATCGATGGATAGATAGCCTAGTTAGCCGAGTTAGAGGTCTAGTAGTACATCCTAGGACTGGAGATCCATCACATTGCACTGCAAGGAGAGTTGAGTGATAAGGGAATCCGTCCGCAGGAGAGAGAGAGAGAGAGAGAGAGAGAGAGAGGAGAGATGCGTGCAGGCAGAGCCAGTGCAGGCAGGAGTGCCTGAAGGCTGATTCTTTCTTGTGCTTGTGCCCCTCCCCATGTCTGTGTGTGGTATGTGCATGCATGCCCTGCAGGCCTCTCCTCGACCACTGATGAATGATGTGCTGACCATTGCTGGGACCCTCACCAAAATGGTCCCTTTTCATGTAGTTTAAATATTTCCTAAAGTCTCTCTTCTCTCTCTCTCTCTCCCCTTGCTGTCTTGAAGTTGGTGTGGTGAAAGGCCCTACCTCGGTGCCATTATCACATAAACTGTGCTTTTGTCGGCTGCACAAGCAGATGCAGACAGACATATCCACCCTATACTATTCAGCCGGATTTAAAGGGCCATGGTTACAACCAAACAATCTTCTTCTTGGCCTCGAGATTTTTAGGCCCCAGCTCTTGGAGAGAGCTGAAATGCTCGGATTCCCACAGTGTAAACGTAGAGCTAAAGCTCATCCAAACAGGGTCTTTATTTATATATATACGGTGGAATGCGAGGCCGTCTGTTCAAACATGAGTTTTATGTGGTAATGCAGGAAAATTGGAGATAGTAGGTTGGCACTGTTAGCAATTTGGTGAGTGATAAACAACCGTGTCTGTTGGACCATCAATTTTAGACTTGTTTCACATTTAAATTTGTTTCGTCAACTATATCTGCAGCATTTGTAAGAACCATATATGTCAGACAAGCTTACTACAACTTGTCGTAGTGTGTTTGGGCTTCTGGTAATATTCTTCGCCTACCAATCAGCATCCTTCTCAAGGCATTTTTGTCTGAAATGTTATAAACGTTTTTTGTATGGGAAGTAAGGTAGCTTGTCAACACCAGCGTTGCTCCACTGAAAGCCACTCCTACCTTCCTGCCCCCAATGATCCTTCAAAACTGTTGTAAAAATAGAGCAGACATGAGCTCCTGATACAGAACATGGGCACCTGGACCAGGTGACCTGGTATAATTATTGAAACAATTATACAGTCCAGATACTCTAGATTTCTCCCCCTTTGGTATTTGCTCTGTGCTCACTAACAAACCTAGTCAGAGATATGTATGATGATACTGTCAGTTGGCAGTTAGCATATTGCAGACCACAACCACCTTTCTGCAAATGTTCAGACAGCTCATTGCTCCAACAAGAACATTCTCGCATGAAATTAGAAAATGTATGTTGCATTTCTCGATCTATATGATAAAACAGAAGAATGAAAGAAATATCATATCTCCATTGCTTTGTCTTAAGTCCAAGAACACTGGAGACAACCACGTAAATATCAACCTCCACATGAACTTGTGTTTATGAAAGAAAGCATTAAGATTTCAAAGCAGGAGCAAAGATGGAAAATAGTGCAGTCAAACACGTATAACTCTGATACAGTAACATCTATTAGCCAAGTCCCAGATTTCGCAGATCCTTCTTTTGACCAGTGGACCCCTCTTTCTTGATCCGAGAAGGCCTAATAATACGGTCGATAATCCCGTATTCCAGAGCTCCTTCAGCATCAAAGCGCTTCACCCTAGATAGGTCTTCATGAATCTGCAAATGGGTAAATGCTTGAGATGAGAGGAATGCTTAGGATTGCAAATGCAGAGAGCAACCATGCTGAATCATGAGAATGTTGCACATATAGGGAAAGTAGCAACATGGTATTCTACATCAGATTTTTTTTTTTGCTTAGAATGGTATATGAAAAAACAGAGCAAATCAAACCCTTAGGCATCGTGGAAGAGTGCAGGACACACTAAAAGCTGTTTTTTAGAGTAACTGAAAGCTTGTTGTAGCACATTAAACTATAATATGCGATCATGAGGAAAAAAGTAACAGCAGCATGCAACACAAATGCTTACCTTTTCGACAGGGTGACCTGTGTGCTCTGACAACTTCCCGTAAAGATAGTTCTTGATTCGAACAAGTTCATTTGCTTCGTTTTCTATATCATCGGCCTGCAGGGAAAAAGAAGTGTACAATAAAGTGCTTCCATAAAAAATGCAAAATATAGGCATTTTTAATAGTAAACCAATTAGTAAGCTTCTGTTAAGACCCCAAACCTGGCCTCGAGCTGCTCCAGCAGGTGACTGAAGTGAAATCCGACAAAGAGGCATACCAGTGCGTGAACCCTTGATAGTAAAAAAACAGCAGAGAAAATAAGTACTATAGTTGAGCATACTCAAGCCAGAGAAATTCCAAAAGGAAGCCAGTATTAAAGTAGTAATACCTTTTCACCAGCTGCAAGAATAAACCCTGCCAAGTTGAATGCAAAGCCCAGGCAATGAGTACCAATAGGACTTTTCAGGCTTAGCATGGTATCATATAATGCCATGCATGGTGTAAGCTGCAACGTCGTTGATAATACAAAAATTAGAAAGACTCCCCCCAAAAAACAGAAGTGACATGGGTTTGCTAAGAGTAAGCTGATTTGGCCAGAGCCCAGATGCTTCTGTTAGTTATTTTGGAACATCAAAACAAACATATATTCATAAGCCACAAAGTACGCTGAAAAACAGGGAGTTTAAAGTACTCCTGTTGCATTTATCAACTGTAGTCTTCACCAATAAAATGGTGCCAACATTAATTTCCAATAGACTTTAAATTCCAGTGAGCTTTCCAAACAATCAAAGCAACTACATTTGAAATATTGTTTTCACTTAATTTTGCCTCCAACATGATCACCACTAGAATAACATCCTCTTGTTCGAGAATGAGTTCCGATTTCATAGATATATAAGTTTCTGCAGTAGTTTTATCCCTTACAAAGAGGACAGCATATATATGACTCCACACATATATCACAAAATTCAGGCAATCCCTACACTTGCTAACCTACCGAGTAGCATTGCCAATCCCTTCATCGGGCTATGCATGTGAAGTTAGCAACTTATGTTGCATGTCTTACATCCAACAGCTCATCCCAATTTTACGTTTTTACGAAAAAAAACCTCTTGGAAAACACCTTGGTTTTCGAACTCTTAAGATGACAATACCACTTGCAACATACAAAATCATGGACCAAAGAATAAAAAAGGTAAGTGATACAAAAGAAGGCCAACCAACATGAATGCAAGTGTAGTATTGTCAAGTTCTTACATCTCCTCCTGGGCCATTAATGTATAGAAGAATCTTTTTTGTGTTATCGACGCTGTCAAGATACAACATGCTTGCCAATACTTGGTTACTAAATTCTTCATCTATATTGTCCCCAATGAAGATAATCCGTTCACGATACTGCACATGGACAATTTAAATTAGTTACCCATGCACAGGGAGAACAATAGAATTACTTGAGTGCAAACAAGCATCACATTTAGGTAGTGAAGTCTTACTAAAGCATTCCATATGTCAAGCCATTGCCAGGTTCCTTCACCAGGTGTTCTGTAAGGCACCCGTGGTGTACCGACAGGCATCATCGAAATGCGTGCCCTGGTAGCCCTCTTGTTTGATAACCTAACAAGTAGTGAAAGTTCGATGTAGCCATATTAAGGGAACAAATGTGTCCAACAAACCACACCAACACTATTCTGATATATTTGGCTGTCTAAAATGTTAAAAAATCTGCGGATTCTTGCTAGAACAAAAACAAATAAAGAATTTCTTTGATCCTTGACTGATACAAGCTCACATCTTTGTAAACGAAAATAAGATCCCTATTCATCCCTCAACATGGGAATTAAAAGGTCGCTAATGTCAACAGCCAGTCAACACAATCAAAATTCAAAATCATCCGATCACGTAAAAAATGGTAAACGCGAATAATAAAAACGGTAAACATCCGATCACATAATAATAAAAAAAACTTCAAGTATTTCCGTGCAAACCGTGACGCCTGATAATGAACTGAACTAGCCCAACAAGCATAAACCACTACCCAAAATGGAGTGTGTATCTAACTCTTGACGATTGTGCAGCATCACATTCTATGGTGTTACAACTTCTAATTTCTAAACAAAACCATATTCATACAACAAGCAAAGAAAGGCTACGCATATGGATCAGCGCACACGTACCCCAGAGAGATCCTCCTGTTGACGGCGGTGTGGAACCCCGCGCTGACATTCGGGCACGACGACTCCGAGGAGCCTGCCCCAGCAATGTCAACCCCAAACCAAAATCAGCAGTCGGAAAAGATGAAACCGGCATTAACCCGAACGGTAAATTTTCGTTGTTTGCTCACCGAGCTTGGTCTGGGCCTTCAACCCGACGAAGACCTTGGTACCCACGCTGCAAAAGGGGAAAACAAAAGGAGAGGAGGGTGGGTTAGGGCCTGAGGGATCGGAGAAACGAGGAAGAGGAGGAGGGGGAGGTGGCCGACCTGATCGGGGGAACGCGGGGGTGGAAGCAGGAGGAGTTGCCCGGGGACAGCGCCATTGGAGCGGGGCGGGGTAGCAGCGGAGAGTGGTCGGGGCGGGCGACGAGCTCAGGGGCAGTGGGCGAATGGATAACGGAGGGACGAGCCGCCGAGAGGTAGGCGCGGCGTGCGCTGCGATTCGTGCGCCCGCCGCGCCATCCCCGTCCGTAGGGACGTCTCCTGCGGATGCAAGTGTGGCACAAAACTGTGGTGGCTAGAACAGGATAAAAAACCGGCTCCTACCGACCCGTCGGTTATCAGAAATTCCAGTGGGAATCAGAGGAAAAAATCGGTTCAAATCTCAATAGATATAAATACAATTTTTAGATTGATTTAGACTTTAATTTTACTAAATTATGTATTATATAAATTAAATATGTATAAATATACTAATCATAATATTTTATGTTAGGTTTTCTCTAGGTCCGGTTTTTAAACCGTCCAAATTTAAATTTTCACACGTGAATTTTATTCATTTTTTCTCAGATTTTTCGGTAACCGACTGACTTTTACACTGGTTCCGAGATTTCTATTCTGGGCAGAGTACAAACGGCAAAGAGATGTTTGCATGCTGAATTCTGGAACTTTAGCTGTTGTGAAATTAAACCATAGTAATAATAATTACAGAATGATTAGTACATGTGAATTCATATCCAGCACTGCAGCTGCTCTTCCACGTTATTCTCTGTCCAAGAACTGGGCTACATTTGTGCACAACAGATATGGTATGGCACTACAGTCTCCGAACTTCTTTGCTAAAGGTCAGACGATGGTTCAATAGTTCTGACATCCCTATTCGAGTGTTCTTGTTAGTGTACATGCAAAAAAAGTCCTCAGCCAATGCAAAATCATCAGCAGGCAACTAAGAAAAGGCATCGTACTATCAGGTAATTTCATCCCAATATTGTTCTAGCAAGCCTGAGGCCGCACTCTACAAGCTCCATCTCCTGCCGGTAACGCATTCCCTGGTCAACAGCACCCTGTTACGGAAATGAGGGACGTTTAGTTCTCAAAAGGAAAAGAGAAACCTTAACTTCTTATGTTCTAATCCGATATGAACCAATCATTTGGCAAAGAGAACGATTGGACAAAGATGATAACGCAAGTACCTTATGTAGTTCTGTCCTAACAGGTGGACTTGAACGCCAAAGTTTTAGATTGGCAAAAGCAGCCCCGCTCGAAATTCTATCTATTTTCTTGTCATCCCTGTCCCCCGTCTCTCCCTCGAATTTCGTTTTTGTGGAAGCAAACCAATTGAGTTCATCGAATGAGTTTTCTTGTTCCAAGACCTAAAAATGACATCAGATTGGAACAGAAGCAAAGACAAAAGGACGTTAATACACTAAACTGAGAGCAAGAACTTACAAGTGCAGGAAAGAAGCATTGCATCAGAAACTGGATAATGTAACTATCAGCAAGGTAAAACAACAGTCACAAGAACACGTTCAAAGATGGGCCTGGTAAAGCAAAATAGCAGAGCAAGCACTGCACCAGAACTAAGTTACCTTGAGGACGAAAGCAACTCCGAGTAGGAAACCATCATAAGTATGGACAGTGCTCTTGACTTCGTGCCCTCGTCTCAATAGTTTATCCTTGAGAAGAAATCTAGAGTCCACCATGTTCGTAATAAGCGATGGAACAATTCGAAAGAAATCCTTCATTCGTTTAAGCTCATTGCTCTGAAGCTTCTATGGGCACGCAAGAAAAGTTAAGCTGTCAGGAAATGACATAAAAAAAAGGAAAACATAAAGGCAAATATCTTCAATCATATTATCATTTGCGCAGATGTCTGGGGATACCATATACATATTTCATGCACGTGGAAGTACAGCAAACTGTGCACACCAAAACATGCATGGTTTTTTGCCCACAAAATCAGGACATGCATGCACTGAACTCAGAGGATGTACAAATAGTGCCCTGAACTAGTAACCATGCTTTACCATTAGAAAAATAATATAGCATAAAGCAACATATTAGCAATAGTTGTTGGGGAAGGGTCCCCAAGCTACATCGAGCCGACGATAACTTTGGCATGGCGTCACACATCAGGGGCCAACGCCAGACGAGGTCTGGAGTCCAACCCTGGATGAGATCCAAAGTCTACCCCGAACAAGGTCCAGACACTATCTTGGATGATGTCCATGGACCAACTCCAAACGAGATCCGGAGTCCACCTTGGACGAGGTCCGCGGACCAATGCCGGACGAGGTCCGAAGTCTAATCCTGAACAAGGTCTACAGACCAACCTTGAACGAGGTCCGGAGTCCATCCTAAATGAGATCCGCGGACAAACCCCAGACGAGATCAGTGAACCAACCTCGGCAAGGCGTGCCCATGGACCAACCTTGGACAAGGTCTGATGGCCAACGTCAACATGGCGTCACACATCAAGGGAGGTCCTAGCTAGCCACACACCAAGGCCTCATCGGCAGCCACGTAGAAGGAAGGCCGACGACATCGTGAATCTCGGACATGGTAGGACCCACTTGGTATGATGGACAAAAACACCCCTCGGTGCGAGCCAAGATCCAAGAGCAAAAATGCAACTTCAAGCGCTTTCCTCCCCCCTCTATAAATAGGATCCGACATTTGTAACACACACCTATATGCAATACATTTGTACGATCACTTATGTGTGATTCTCGTTGAGTCCCCCCCTTTCATCCTTGGCGGTCCGCGAATACGACCGAAGATGCCTACAAGTTTACCATCCGATCTCGTATTGATGACAATAGTGGTACTTATCCAGACCACTAAGTGTACAAGGTACAAGATGGCACATCAGTTTCCTCATCATTGCGTAACAACTTAATAAATACCTTTCAGCACACTAGGAGGGCCTGTTCATATTGACTTTTGGCTTCAGCTTCCAGAAGCCAAAGCCAATACCAACACCTTAGTTTCTATAAGTCGTTTTTATCAGTCACTACTATTCATTAGCCACTATTTTGTGTTTTCACATGTTGTAACATATTTTATATTTTATTATGTCACAATTCCATAAGTCATATAGCGGTCCGAATGTTATGGTGTCTTCGTTATGCCATCTTTCTTACATAATGTACTACTATTCATCAACGCTTCTATCAACAACTATTGTTCATCAGTCACAGCCAAAAGCTATTAACAAAAACCAATATGAATAGACCATAAAGCAGGTGTGCAATGCAAATGCCAAACCACAGAACGGTAAGGGCTTTTTTTATGTGAAAAAGGTAGAGGTGTGTCTACCTTAGGACCATTATATTAAATGGCAGTCAAACAGGGATGCAGTGTTCAGTAGTACATAAATGCATGGTAAGTAATGCAGTATAATTCATTTGTTGACCAAAATCATAGTTCCACGTGGTTTGGAGGAGGAAATGTTCAAATGTACATACTACAAAACTAACAAAGATAGTAACTAGATAGTGAAACAGAGTACCTGTGAAAAGTTGATTACCAGCAATGGAAACGGCTGAAATCTATCCTCTGATACATCCTTGTTTCTTGTGCCCATATCCAAGATTTTCCCAATTTCAGCAATATCATCATCCCAACCCACTAGCTTGCAACTTGTTGAGTAGCTCAAGTCATTATTGGGTTTTCTCGCATATCTACAAGTATGAAAAAATCCTACTTGATGAAGAAAAACAAGCAATAATAAGTTATAATGAGGAAGTTTTTGAAAACACACCGTGAGATGTTGTTGGAATAGCGGGTACAGCCAGCTGTAAGTATTATCATCAGACCTAGTATGTTGCCTATTCTAGTAACAACAGCTTGTACTTGTTCAAGAAAGTCCAGAGAATGATCTCCAAGTCCAAGCTTCCCTAGGGAAAATTTCAGCCCCCCTTGGTTAGCAGAATGGGCACTGGACACTCCGGTGTTCTGGTATAAGCTACAAAAGTTAATTGAATTGGATAGCTTAAACAATTCATATGAAAAACATTTCAATGTGTTCTGAACAAGTTGCAGCCCTAGGGAAAATTGGCCAATCCTCAGTGACAGAGTAAGTATATTTCACCCTATAAACCACAAGTAATACAGTATGAATAATTTAGAACATTTTAGGAATAAAAAATTACCTCTGAATGTTTAAAATCCTTCAATAAATCAATTTCAATGTTGCTTCGAAGCAATTCATGAAGATCTACAAACATCCGGTTTAAGAACATCGAAATGGAATCTGAAGCTGCTGAAATTTGCTGTAAATTGCACATGGCAGTTGAAGATGCAATGTGTTCAACACTTAAAACTCTTAAATTTTTTCGGCCTTGACCATCCAGATCATTCTCAATAAACATCTGTGTAAAATAAATTATTAGGAAAAAAGTACCACAAAGAAAATCAAAAGCAGAGGGGGGGGGGGATTTTGCTGGAATGTACAGTTGCAATCTAGGCATAATATTAGAAAGTGTGACATAGGAAAATATATCTTAGTTAAGTACTTTTATACACACTAATACATCAGTGCTACTAAGTGCTTTTATACGCATTGATACATCAGCGCTACTACAAAAATATATGAAATCTTGCTTCTCAGGGCATACAAAGGGGATTTATGATTATTCTGGTCACAAATATTAAGATTTTTCTTTATGTTCCATTGACTTGAAAATGAGTTCACATAAACTATGATTACTAAAATATCCTACGTCCAGGACATAAGGAGTATTAGTACCCACCTGTTTGACAATGTTGTAGGAGTATTTCTCACTAAATGAATCAAGATTTTGCATGATTTTTTTTAGATCAAAATCTTGATTCATAGTATCCACACTAAGATGGAAATCTTCCGGTTCAACACCATATTTCAACTCTCCTAGTTGATGCATCTCTGCATATATCTAGAATATACCCAACATCACAATCATAAACAAGTGACAATATACTTCATAAGTTCCATACAATAGTTCTCATCTGCCATAGGAAGAGCATGGAACATACCTTGTTATCATAGTTAGACATCACTGAGTAAGTATAGAACGCACAATTTAGATGGTTCTCCACGAGCAATTTAACATCAACAAATTTGAAAGGTAGTCGCAAGGGCTTCATTCTTAAGTACCATGAAAGGTTACGAACCCCAGTCTGGCCAATAGTGCAAGCACAGATAGTGTCAGCATCAGAAAACAAACAGCACACTGCTCAATTCATAAAATGCAGTTCATAACCTTTGTTGGGTTCACAAAGACTGTTCCTTTCAGATGAGTGGAATGAACATGAAGTCGGAGATCTGTCTCAATATCTCTACATAGAGGAGCAACAATCTCCTACAGAAAAGAAGACCAGAAATTCAGAAGTTAAATATGCCATCCATAAGGAAACTGCAAAAGCTAGAAACAGCCATTACTCGCATGTTGATATTTAGCATTTGATTGTTCTGTAAGCGCACTCGCTAGTTGTTTAATTTGAACATAGTAGTACAGTACTGACTTCATTTTGCAAGGGGCAGTGATGTACGCATGAAGACTAAAATGGGCCTTAATTCGGTTCCTAATCAAAATGGAATTCCCTTGGTCCACACCTTTCTCAGAGCATTCTCAATTTCCTCCTCATAACACTGAAGGGTAACAGTTCCCACATTCCCAAATCTAAGAAGCCACATTCCGTCAGAAAATGCATCGATGATGTTCCTGTCAAATCAAACATAATCAATTTAAGAAAAAACACTGGTAACTGAGACATCTCAAAAAGGTTGAACAATTGAAAGATCTTCTGATGCTTGGTTCAAACCTATGCACAGCTACCAATTATGAGATCATTATGATAGTAAATTAGTAATAACTATCATTCAACTCATGTTGTAAAAGCATATGGTTATGAGAACATTATGAGATCTTCATAATTATCTTAAATACTTACTGTAGCCAAGACAATTTGCAAGCGTCTCCGTATACTATAGATAACCAAGTGGCAAGCATCTCTTTTCTCCAATATAAAAAGCTACAATTTGTTCTTTCATCAATCAGAGACTGGAAATTTGAAAGAATTCTGAACTTTGATAATAGCTTCCTCACTCTAACCAACTCAACATCCAAGTGACCCTGCTTCATGGATACAAAAATTAGTGTTACAAACAATGGAACCAAACAACCATGCATTAAGTAAATCAAGCAACAAAGAATTACATAATGACATGAACTGATCAAGAGATGAAATCTGCATCTCAAAACGTTTTACAGCAACTCTAAAAGACTAGGTGGTGGTCCGCTCATCTGATTTGATTCACACTAAATTCAAGATGGAAATGTGTAACAAGCAATATCTCCATGTCTCAACCATATCCCACTTTCGTCAATCTGTGGTAAGTGCTAGCTGCCTAACTCAATTAGTCCTTGTGCTATACAATGCACTCTTGAGGTGCATTTCGATAAAATTTACATCCTCAGACAGGCAGCACAGCTTTGGTGGCTTAGCAGGCTCAAAAACTACTGAACTGGCTTCATATGTTGTTGAGTTGGAAATTGGAGCCAAGAATCCAGGTTATCTCTTAACATGGTAAGCCACATTTATCTATCACAAAAGGCATTGATTTTTGTCCCTGATGACCATAGCATACCAGACTGTGCAGAATATCCATTGTAATAGAAAGTGTCAGCTGCCTCCAAGAACTTCCACCTCCTTCAAGTAATTGCAATGATATCAGAACCTGGAGTAATTCAGAAACAAGCAAAACTAAATATTGTTACCAATTCTAGAAAGTAGAAAGAGAATCATTGAGCCAAATAAATCAACTGAAATCATGTTAGTAACTTAAGAGAAAATGGTAATTTTTACATTTGTAACTGACAATTAGCTGAACAAAGAGACAATCTCAATCAGATAAAGGCTAAACGGCATGTTCAACACTTCTACTCACTCAACAACTAGTCCCATAATAATCACAAACACCAAATGTCAACTTGAGTGTCTAGTGTCTACTCTAGCGAATCTCTGTCTTGATCAGAGGCAGCACTGCTACAGGAAACCTTAAGCCAATTGCCAACCTATTATATTTTCCTAGCAACTAAAATTAATTAAACACAATTAAAATTTTGGAGCATTTTCCTCTCTAATTGAGAGATAGTCAGCAGCAGAATAGTCAGAGTGGTAAACATCTCAGTCAGAGTGGTAAACATCTCAAGGATTAGGCAGAGTAACATACAACTACAAAAAAATAATAAATGTCTCTAATGTAAACAAATAAAGAAAGATAATTAAAATTTAACTGACTTGATGTCAAGTTGTCAACAGGTCCTCATTAAACATTTAGTTTCCCCATGTGCTGCAAATCCTCTTACAATGTCAATAAGGGAAAACAGCCAACATACAAACATTGATTTGCATAATTATACAACAACAACAACAACAACAACAAAGCCTTTGTCCCAAACAAGTTGGGGTAGGCATTGATTTGCATAATTATCTACAACAATAAATGTTCCAAGATGTATTACCAATGAAAGTGAATCAAGAAACCTCGCCTCCATGTCTGCACCACCTAAAAGCCAATGCCATTCCATATCAGAAGCATCAATAAAAAAATAAAGGAAACAAGAAAATAAGTGGATTATGATATGTGAAAATAGTATTTTAGAGGCATCCGTTGTGTGACTGTGTTCTAGCACAAATTTGTGAAACATTCCCTATCATTGTCTTCCAAAGTTGTTCTAAAAAAATGAAAATTTGAGTACTACATGAAGAAGGAATGTAACTATATAAGATGATCTAACCTTTTATTCAAAGGGAAGAAGAATTTAGTTGAATATGTGCATCCCAAATGAAATAGTGTTTCAAACTGTTGGTAGTTCTGCACTACTACATCTAGAACAGAGCATCTTTCAATGAACAGGTGTGCATAAAACAGGCTGAATAGTGCCTTCTGCTTTCAGGTATAAGAAGCTTTAGAAAACAATATTTATATGCTTCTCTTGTGCAAAAGACAAAAAAGAATATTTCGCATACCACGTATCAACGAGCTAAGAAATCCTGTCTTGCTCACTTGACTCCCCTTGGCTATTTCACTTTCCAGTTTACTCTGCTTAAAACATGCACAAAAAAAACAGGGACCATTAGCTCTGTAAAAAACAAAGAAAAAGATCTACACAGTTCAGGCGGGCGGTGGATGGACCTTTAATGGTACAATGAGTTGTTCAATATCTGACTGAATGATGTTGATTATGTGAGGAAGACTGCGCACTATGCTAGGCCCTTTTGTGTGGAACAAGTCTCCTATGGACTAATACAAGAGGATTAGTACAATGTTAAACAAAACAGGTAATTTATATTTCAAGAAAAAGTTAGTTGTTTTCTACTACCTTCAATGACACAATCATCTGGCAAAGAGACCTGGCTTTCTCCCTTCTCAGTGGAACCTTCCAATGAGCATCAGAAAAATTAGTCAAGATAACTTATCAAGAAATTACTATGATACTAAGAAAAAGGTTAGAAATGTGAAAGGTATCCGAAAAGGTACTACTGGAACAAATAATTACAAATTTTGAGTTTCCTGTTAGTAAGACAATCAACAAAAACGATTACAACAATAAATTGATGACACGTCTGGGAATAGATAAAAATAGCACGAGCCCAAGTTGGTATTGCGTGAATCAATAAAGACAGCAAAACATAAAGGGGGCAAAAGGAAAGTTGAGAAGTGTAGCCATACAGTACCTTAAGACGCATATGAAGGTCGAGCATTGATAGAGCAAGCATATGTATTCTATCTGCAAGAACTACTCCCTGCACTGGAGAGCAAGCAAAAATAAACATGACTGCAGAACTGAATCTTATGAAGTCTTCTATTAGTTATTCACTAATACTTCCTCCAAATTCCATGAGATCAATGGAGAGCTGCTTGAACAAAATAAAAGAAAAAACTTCAAAGAAACTCATCAGAAGTGTTGCATTACAAGGCATCATTCAAACTTGCCAGGGATCTGTATGAGGGCCTGGGTAAAAATGGGCAGCACTTTTGGTCCACTCAGCCAAAGTGGTATCTTCATTTGTCAACTTTCAAAGAAGCATAAGCTAGATTATCGGCAGTGAGTCCCAAAACATTCTCGCTCAACAAGACAGGTCTCAGCAACACCAATTAAACCAAATAAAACAAAAAAAAAACTTGATGAAAGCAAGAAGCCTCTTTCCAGATAAGTAAGGAATAGCAAAGTTCTTTTATCCGCTCTATTTATGGGATTATGCGGTGCAAATTTAAGATATGTTTAATGTTTTAGACATTAAGCAACCCAATTGAATTTACATGAAAGTTTTTATTAGGAAAGAGTCAACTAGGAAGCAGAATACAAGTTTGAATATGACCTGCAAAATCTGTTTCTGGAGATGTCGAACCCACTCTTCGGTCAGCATCTGTGACTAAAACCACGAAAGATCAAAACTCGTCATGTAGTGTAATTTCCAGAAATGTAAAAATTTATTTACCGATGGATGAATGGCTGACTGGAATGAAACAGACCAACATGATAGTGAATCATTTATGGCTTGAATATCCCTGCACACACCAAACAACATGTACAGTAAAAGTGAGTGCTCAAACTTATACCAAACACTTAGCAGTGCCAAAGTGACAAGCCCACATAAATAATTATACATATGCAAAATAAGTAGTCAGATGTATTAGAGTATTTGGCATGTATATTACACCCTTCCTTCTATTGTTGTAATTGCCTAGCTTAGCTCCTCTAATTGAGGTATGTAATCCCTCTCATGACTATTAATACAAGGCCACCCCTTGCCCCTTGGCGTGCGTGGTAATTGAGCCAATCTCTCTATTCCACATGGTATCAGATTTCTTTTGCGATCTCTGAGCCTTCCTCCGCTGCTCCTCTCTCCTCTGGCCGAAGTGCAGGCCACTGCCACCTCGGAGAATCCGCTCGGATCCGGCACTCAGGCCGCTTCCCCTAGGCCGCCGGCCTCCTCCCGCCGCCGCTTTCCCCAGGCCGCGCCACCTCCACCTCCGGCCGCCGTCCTCCGCTGCTCGCCTGCTCCTCTGTTTTCCCCGCCGCCACTCGCCTTGCCCTCCGCTGCTCCTCTATTTTCTCCGCCGCCGCTCGTCTTGTCCCTTGCGACTACCTCGCCTCCCCCGGCGGCTCCTGTTGTCATAGAGGTGGGCCCAAGGCCTAGTCGGTCTATTATTAGGAATTAGAGATTGGTTTCTATTTGAGTTAGAGATTGGTTTCCTTGTATTAGAGATATAGTTAGAAATATGATATTAGTTAGAGATATGATTGGAGTTAGATTCCATCTGTTAGGGGGGAGCTATCTATATAAGAAGGCTACCGCATGCTATTGAAATCAATCAGAGAAATAACCAAGTCTTCCCCGTCTAAATCTCTCTCTCTACGCTGACACCATCCGGCCCTCTTCTTGGTGGTGTTTATCCCGCATGAACCCTGGTTCATGACAACTTGGTATCAGAGCAGTCGATCCCTTCCCACGACTTCCACTACCATGGGTTTTGCGATTCATCCTATTGCCGAGTCGTTGGCCATGATAAAAGCTAACGCTAATGAGATGGACAGCATCAACAAAAAGATAGCGGACATCTTTCTCAACATGCATGACATCCTTGAGAGGATGGAGAATAGGAGGAAGGAGCAACAAGAAACAAAGAGCAAGACACATCATCCAACATCAGATCTCCAACAAAAACAAGAACAACGACCACGCTCGCGCGGCTCCGTCGATCGCATCGCGCGGCGTCTCAACCGCCGACATGGTTGCCGCAGCGTCTTCTCCGGCGCCTCCGTTCAGCACCTCACCCGCCGTCGCCCGGCGTCTGCTACCGCCGCCGCGACGTTGTCTGTCGCCGCCGTCCTCCATGCCGCCGCCACCGCCGCTCAAGCCCAAGACAGTGTGGCGGCCGCCCATCACGGCCGTCGGCGATTCTGCGTTGCCTTGCTCTGCATCGACGCCGCCGCCGAGACGCCTCAATCTCCGAAGTCGCTCTGCGCGCGCCGCCGCCGCACGACCGACCGTCCGCCGAGCCGTTCCGATGCTCCGTCGGCGGCGCTCGGCACCTCGCCAGTCGCCGCCGCCATCGCCGAGGCCACTCGCCAGATCCGCCGTCGTCCGGTCGTGGTCGCCTGCCATGATCATACTCGCCGCCATCTTGCCGCTGTCGCCGATCCGCGCCGCCATTGCCGGAGTCGTCGCTCCCGATCGCGGTTCGCCTCGCCGCTGGTCCGCCTCCGTCGCTCGTCGCCAACCGCTCGCCGGCCGCTTCCTCGATCGCCGCCGCGACCTCGGCCGCCGGCCGCTAACGCCGCGGAGCGCCTCTGCCCATGTGGCGCCATCGCTGACAGCCATCTTCGCCGCGCTGCGCTGGCGCGGTCCGCCGGCCGCCACCACCGCCGCCGTCCGCCGTCGGCCGGAACCACCGCTTCTTCAACCGAGTCGGGTGGGCCTTGGGGGATCTTGGTCGGTTTTAAACCGATCGATTGATTAGTTCAGACCAAAAAAATTCAAAATCAAAATAAAAACAGAAAAAATAGTAAAAATTCAAAAAAAATCAGAAAAAAGCTTATTTTGCAGGCATTCTATTTCCGAAGGCGCTACACTTCGTCTGTCTTTGTTCCGCGTGGATTTGGCCGGTCGTTTCCATCCGCTGCAGTACCTCGCCACCGTTCGTCTTCTACATCGGCGTCGAAGGTCTTCCATTGGCCGCCGTCTAGCAGCTCGAGGACAAGTTGCATGTCCGGGAGGGGTGTAATGTCATAGAGGTGGGCCCAAGGCCTAGTCGGTCTATTATTAGGAATTAGAGATTGGTTTCTATTTGAGTTAGAGATTGGTTTCCTTGTATTAGAGATATAGTTAGAAATATGATATTAGTTAGAGATATGATTGGAGTTAGATTCCATCTGTTAGGGGGGAGCTATCTATATAAGAAGGCTACCGCATGCTATTGAAATCAATCAGAGAAATAACCAAGTCTTCCCCGTCTAAATCTCTCTCTCTACGCTGACGCCATCCGGCCCTCTTCTTGGTGGTGTTTATCCCTCATGAACTAAGGTTCATGACACCCGTCCACCGCCTCTCGCTGCGCCCCTCCATCATGTCGGCCCCCATCGACGCCGCGCCGCCGCTGCTGCTGCCGCGCCGCCTCTCGCCTTCCTCGCACCGCCGACAACGGCTCGTTTTCAAGACGGCGGTGTGCGGTGCGCGCCGCCGGCCGTCCTCAACCCCTGCGCGCGACGGCCGTCAAGTCCCACGCCCCGACCACTCGACATGAAGCGACCAATTACTCCGTTGGTCCAAGTTCTTCCGGACCATGTGCATCAAGTTTGGCCTCTCTCTCACATTGATGGCTCCGACGTTGCACATCCGGACGACCTCGCTGGACACTCGCCGACTCTGCCGTCTCACGGTGGTTGTATGGCTCGTCGCCGAGCGACATCTGGACTCAAGAATGGCCGACGCAGCGAGATCGTGCGCGATTGTGGCTCGCGATTGAGGGCCTCTTCCGCGACAACAAGGAATCTCGTTGTCTTCCTCGTGATCGGTTCCACTCCTTGATGCAGGTGACGGACCATTGCCAAATCGACCCGGTCGTCAAAACCTTGGCCGATGCTCTCGCGATGTCGGCCGCTTGTCTCGACTCGCAGCTCGTCCTCAACCTGCTGCGCGGCCTCAACCCTCGCTACTCCAGCACCGCCGATGACATCGCCAACTCGACGGCCTCAACTTGCTGTCCAGGGGCACGGCGGCTGGGTCGTCGACAGCGGCGCTACTTCCCACATGACATCTCACGGCGGTACATTGCTCTCCTCTCACCCCCCCCCCTCCTACTACGGTTGTCACTGTTGGCAATGGCTCTCGTTTACCCATCTCTTCCAGCGGCCATTCCTTTCTCCATACACCCACCATGAAATTTTCTCTTCGCGATGTTCTTGTTGTTCCTCATTTAGTTCGCAACTTACTATCTGTTCGCAAATTCACCCGAGATAACCACTGCTCTCTGGAGTTTGATGCCTTTGGTTTCTCTGTTAAGGATCTCCCGACGCAACGAGTGATGCTTCGTTGCAATAGTGAGGGCGATCTCTACACCATTCCTGCTGCCGAGTCACCCTCCACTGCCAGTGCCCACCTCGCCGTCTCCTCCCACCTTTGGCACCAGCGTCTTGGTCATCCCGGCATTGCTTCTATCACAGCCTTACATAAAGATTCGCATATTGCATGTAATAATGTAGCTCGCTCACTTTGCCATTCTTGTCAGCTTGGTAACATGCGCGTCTACCTTTTGCTCCCTCTGTTACTCGCACCTCTGCACCCTTTGAGCTCATTCATTGTGATGTGTGGACCTCACCTGTGGCTAGCATATCTGGTTCACTCTATTATTTGGTGGCTGTCGATGATTTCTCTCATTTTTGCTAGACCTTTCCACTTAAAGCAAAATCTGATGTTCACCAACATATAGTCGACCTTGCCGCTTATGCCAGCACGCAGTTCGGCCTCCACCTCAAGTCCGTTCAGGCTGACAACGGCCGTGAATTTGTTAACCACGCCAACACATCCTTCTTTGCCTCCCGCGGCATCGCCCTGCGTCTCTCTTGCCCATACACCTCACCGCAGAATGGTAAAGCTGAACGAATGCTTCGCACCCTTAACAATATGGTCCGCACTCTTCTTCTTCATGCTCATATGCCGCCTAGGTTCTGGGCAGAGGCCTTAGCTACCGCCACCTACCTCAACCGGTGTCCCTCCTCCTCCATTGGCGGTGCCATTCCTTACACACTTCTCCACCAGAAGCCACCACAATACACTCATCTTCGCGTATTTGGTTGTCTCTGTTTTCCCAACATATCCGCCACAGCCGCTCACAAACTTGCTCCTCGCTCTACGACCTGCGTCTTTCTTGGCTACCCTCCTCACCACAAAGGATATCGTTGCCTTGACCTCGCCACCAACAAAGTCATCATCTCACATCATGTTGTCTTCGATGAGAGTACTTTTCCGTTTGCCAGCAGTAGTCATCTGCCTATATCCTCTCCTGCCACTAACGCCGACTTGGATTTCCTAGTTGATGACTGTGCCGTGCCGGTGCCTTGCACTGCTGCCATGGCACCCTTGCAGGTCTCCCCGGCGACAGCTCCACCTTCGGGTGTTGAGCGCTCGCTACCCCTCCGGACGGCGGCGTCCCGACCGCCCGTGCGTCTGGTATACACTCGACGGCCTTCTGCGGCCACTACAGTTTCTGCTGCCCCGCCGGCTGTGGCGGTACGCCCGGACGAGCCTTCTGCAGCCCCGCTGGTCTGCACCCGACGGTCATGTGCGGCCTCCACCGCTCCTGCTGCCCCGCCGGCTGTGGTGGTTCGCCCGGACGAGCCTACAGCACCGCTGGTCGTCCCCCCTACTGCAGCTGCACCGGCGCTACCTCAGATGGTCACACGGTCTCGGGCCGCCTCTGATCCTTCTGTGGACTTCTTCTCCCTGACGGCCCAGCATGCTCCTGTGTCTGCCATCCCGGCCAACTACCGTAGCGCTCTCGCCGATCCTAATTGGCGCGCTGCGATGGGAGATGAGTACCAGGCCCTCATGGACAATCACACTTGGCGTCTCGTTCCTCGTCCACCTGGTGCCAATATCGTCTCAGGCAAATGGATCTTCAAGCACAAGTTTCACTCCGATGGTCGTTTAGCTCGCTATAAAGCGCGCTGGGTTGTTCGTGGTTTCTCCCAGCAGCACGGTGTCGACTATGATGACACCTTCAGTCCATTCGTCAAGCCAGCAACTATCCGCACCGTTCTCTCCATTGCCACGTCGCGCTCCTGGCCGATCCATCAGCTCGACGTCAAGAATGCCTTCCTCCACGGCACGCTTGATGAGACGGTTTACTGGCAGCAGCCCTCCGGTTTTGTGGACCCTGCTCACCCTGATCATGTGTCTTCTTCAGAAGTCGCTTTATGGCTTGAAGCAGGCTCCTCGGGCGTGGTACCACCGCTTCGCCACCTACATACGCCAGCTCGGTTTCGTTGCATCTCCTCCGACACGGCCCTGTTTGTCCTACACCAGGGGACCGCCATGGCTTATCTCCTGCTGTACGTCGACGACATTGTCCTCACTGCCTCGTCTACAACACTCCTTGAGCGCATCATCAGCCAACTTCGCTCGGAGTTCGCCATGACGGACCTCGACGCCCTGCACTTCTTCCTCGGCATCTCCATCACACGCTCTTCGGACGGTTTGTTCTTATCTCAGCGACAATACGCCGTCGATCTTCTCCAACGGGCGGGCATGGCTAAGTGTCACTCCACTACTACGCCCGTGGACACTCATGCCAAGCTCTCCGGCCTTGACGGCGCACCTGTTGCTGATCCATCAGAGTACCGGAGCCTTGCAGGAGCATTGCCGTACCTCACGCTCACCTGTCCTGACTTGGCATACGCCGTTCAGCAGGTGTGCCTCTTCATGCATGATCCACGGGAGCCTCACCTCGCGCTGATCAAGTGCATCCTGCGGTATGTCAAAGGCACCCTCGACGCTGGTCCAGCGGCGGATCAATGATGGGGCGGGGGCTCGAGCCCCCCCTACCGCTACCGGACCCTTGGAGCCCCCCCTAAATTTTTAGCCATGGATGTATAATGTAGAAGGGGCTGAGATCGAGCTGAAGGTACTTCAGCCCCTCCAAAAAAAATTTTTTGGATCCGCCACTGCGCTGGTCTCCACATCGGCCTTTCGCCGGTGACCTCCATCAACGCCTACTCCGACGCCGATTGGGCCGGTTGCCCAGACTCTCGTCGCTTTACGTCCGGCTACTGCATTTTCCTCGGTGACAACCTTGTGTCTTGGTCCTCCAAGCGCCAGACTACGGTGTCCCGCTCGAGTGCCGAGGCCGAATACCGAGCCATTGCACATGCCGTCGCCGAGTGCTGCTGGCTGCGGCAACTTCTTCAGGAACTTCATGTTCCCCTTGCTTCGGCCACCGTGGTGTACTGCGACAACGTTAGCGCTATATACATGTCCACCAATCCAGTCCATCATCGACGGACGAAGCACATCGAGATAGACATTCATTTTGTCCGCGAGAACGTCTCCCTCGGCGAAGTCCGCGTCTTGCACGTTCCATCCTCTCATCAGTTTGCGGATATCATGACCAAGGGGCTTCCGACACAGCTTTTTCAGGAGTTTCGGTCCAGTCTTTGCGTCCGGACTCCTCCCGCTACGACTGCGGGCGGGTATTAGAGTATTTGGCATGTATATTACACCCTTCCTTCTATTGTTGTAATTGCCTAACTTAGCTCCTCTAATTGAGGTATGTAATCCCTCTCATGACTATTAATACAAGGCCACCCCTTGCCCCTTGGCGTGCGTGGTGATTGAGCCAATCTCTCTATTCCACAAGATGGAGTCAGGGGTCCAGAATATGTAGTAGGACATTGATGTGGATTGGGCAGCGCTATGCAAAATAAAAAATATCAGCATATACCTGTTAAGGTCAGATCGACACAAAATACTTTGGGGAAAATGTAAAACTACTCAAAGTCCAAATAAAATAAACCAGAGAAAACAGCTAAGTTGGCTTCTACCCATCATTTCCTTTCCTCTTTCTAAGCCTTGTACAGCAATTGACTGGGGGTTCCCAACTATATACCGTCAAAACAGTTACCCCATTGTTTCCCTTTTATCCAACCATTTCAACACCAGGAACAAATAAATGGACTCCCAATATTAAGAAAAAAAGAACCATATGGAGGATATGGCATTCTGAAGAAAGATAATGCTAAATTGGTAACGAGGGAGAGCAAAATAACGTGCCAAATGGTAGCTAGATTTGATAAGTGAATAGAAAAACTAGAGAAGAAAAAAGCTCATTAATTTTAGGAAAATTGTAATCGAAAGGCAAGAGGCAAGACTAGCCAGCAAGATGAACTGGATATGACAGACAAAGGTGGAACCAAAACTACAGAAGGACTGGGCTTGCGGAGGGTATACAAGTTGGAATTAAGACTAGCCAGTAACATGCACCAGATAAGACATGCCAGTAAGATGTACTGGATAGAAAAGGAAAAGGCCACATTATACAGGCTAATAGTTCATCCAAATGCCCTCTCTTTGTTGCTTCTCTCCAAGTGTGCTTATGTAAGTAAACCAGACATACAACTGAAAGCTTTAGTTTACCCAAAAAAACTCTGCAAGCTTTAAACACTCCATACCAAGAGCAAAGCTGGAAAGATAATGGTAATGGTGGATGCAACGAATGTTGGACAATAGGGATCCTGCTAAGCTTTACATGTAAAGGGGGCAGAATAGGCATACCTTGAATGCACTTCATTTAAATGTGAAAGATAATTATTGTTCGTGATACCAAAAGCTTCACAAGCTTCCTTAATGGGAGGCAACAAGGATAGTGCTGGAGGGCAATGACACCTCACTAAGTCAGAGAGCACAATGCATTTTCCACCTTCAATGTAGACAACTGGAACTAACTGAAATATCTCCACTAGCAGGTTCATTGATTTCTTGTCAGGAGCTTCAGCTAGAAAAATAGAATTGGAAAAGAAAATTTCAAAACATTGTAAATCCAAGCAATCCTTATTATCAAACATAATGATAGGTAAAAAAAGGAAAACTTGAGAAATTAAGCGGAATGGAAAATATAAATCACATAAATAAATCAGAATCTGTTCTGTATCTAACCTAAGAAAATCATTTCGAATTACTGAAAAGCAGAATGAGAAATGCAGACAACAAAATTAAGCACACTCTAAGTTTGGAGGAATAAGAACAACAGGATTAGAAAAAACATGTGTATCTAAAGGTATCAGTAACCAAGCATGTTGATCAAGTACCAGTTGCCGATGTGAAGAACAAAAAAAGAGCTAGAAGATGGAGTATAGTCCTTCGATCGAAGGGGAGTTCCTTCAAAGAGCCTGAAATGCAGACATCAATATTGAAGAAAATACACCACACGCTATACAAAACATAATAAAGTAGATGTATTGAACTAACAAGTTTAAGTGTATGGCTCACCGATGCGTTGAATGATCTCAGAAGTGCTCTCAGAGAAGCAAGAATAAAAGGCATCTAAAAGTTTCTTATTGGATCTTACAAGGTTTATTGAAGAGCACAAAGGTGAATCTGCTTGCACCAATCGCTGCAAAAGAAATAAAAAATTGCAGTGACATGAACATCAGCATGCCAATGTACTTCAAGATAGATGTTTGAAAAGGAAAATAACAAGAGAAGATGAAAGATGTTGCACCAAAACTCACATGGAAGAAACCAACATCAAAAAGCTTCTGCAAGTTGTGTACTACTAGATCAAGGAAGTCAACATCCTCAAGTGACGTACCAAATACATTGACCTCTGATTTCACTTTACTCAGCATCCTGTGACAAAGGACCCAAAAAGGGTCAATTTTCTGAACATGTTCATGCATGATGATAATGATTTTTGACTTTCGAGGGTTTTCCGAATAAGGGCATGTGTGAGATACATGGGTGGATAATGCATCATAGTATCATCTGATGTAATATTTTCTCAATGTAGCAAGCAAAAGTGGCAGAGATTTTGCATATGAAATTATTACATGTTAGTTCAGCAAGACCCACAACAATTACATGACTGTCCATTGACATGTAACTGAAACACTTTGAGATTACTTTGTATCTAGAGTTCTAGACATCTTGAGAAATTTTACCGATTTTCTTACCATTAATTTTGAACATTCAAAGGCATCAGTGATCAATGTTTAATGAAATATTATTTAATCTTACTCTTCAATACAATCTTTCTTTCCTGATTGCTTTGTCATCAAGTCACGAAATACAATTCCACATAATCTGAACAACAGAATATCTAGTACTTTGCAGAGCTATATCTACTATCAGCTGTTACTTGATATCTCCTTTAAATTATCTGTTCAGTTCGAAGTGAGCATGATCCAAAACATATAGCATTGCTGCACGTGAATCTTGAGTAGATCATAGATGAATCTTCACAAATATTTGCGATCTCTGTATTGCACCATTACATCCGAACTGAACAACTAGAAGATGTGCTTTCAGCATAACATACTCACCAGCCTAACTGCGTACAGTGATTCAGACCAAATGAATCTAGTAAACTACTAACAATTAATACCTCGAGAATAGAGATAGGTAGCTCCTGACATTGCCATTGTCCCTCAAGACTTCATCCAACAAAAGGAACACGGCGAGCCCCTCGCCAAGCAATCCAAACACCGTCCTCAAATCTAAACTCCTGAATGAGTTCAGTGGGCGCACATTCTTGTCACAGACTGAGCAGATTGCATCCAGTTGCCGGAGAAGGTTCCCAAGGATCACCACCAGCCCATTGACGATTTCATACACCTCGAGAAACAATGGGATTGAGTGCGCAAACGTTTTCTGTGGCTCCCCCTCCAGAAGTGCCTCATTCAGGCCCCCTGCACTGTGCCCAAAGAGGAGTAGTTGCCGGTAGAGACCCCTCGATGCCTAAATAAGTCAAAAGGTAAATAAATAAATAAGGTAATAATCAGACCCCTACAATCTCCTCACACGCATTTCACAACTTTTCAGAACCAGCATTGCTCATTGAGCACATTTGAACTGAATTGACATGTTCAAATTTACCAGATGTGCCACAGTTTCACCGCTAAAACTCAACTTACTAAAAGCGTACTACAAAAGGGAATCCCAAAATTCAATAGCAAACTCAAAGTTCATCAAATATGATTGAGGACATGTGATCCTATTCAAGCCTAAAAACCAAGTGACCACACATTACAATTCGAAACGAACGAGTGGCTTTTAGCGGGGGGCGTACCGCATCAGAGAGGCGGGATATCTCGAGGCAGGAGTGGGAGAGCACGGCAACGAACTTGGAGACGGCGACGTTGTCCTCGGCCGCCGCGGCTGTTAGGAGGGACGCGGCGCCAGCCCCAGCGGGATCGGCGGGGGCCACGCGGAGCCTGACGGCGTCGGAGGAAACCGAGGTGGACGGGGAGCAGGAGCCGAGTTCGGAGAGGGTGGCTCGGGAGCGGAAGCGCCACTCGTCGACATGACGCCGCAGCTTCTCCTGATGCTCGAGTAGGACTGCGCGGGAGAAGAGGAGACGGTTTAGGGAGGTCAAGCGGGTGCGTAGAGCGAGAGGGAGGAAGCGGCGAGGTGCTTACGTGACGCCATGGTCGGCGGCGAGCGGTGGTGCCGTTCGCCCTCGGGCAGATGCCGGGAAAGGAAGTGGGGACTGGGGATATTTTACACCGGAGCCCTCCTCTACTCCGGGAGAAAAGTTTGGTTTTAGTTGATTTGGACCCCAGGATTGAGAGAATCTATAAGCGTGCCCTTGTAAGTTTCTTGTCTCCCACCCCCTTACCTCCGTTTCCATCCCCAAATCTGAAGAAATCCAAGAGCGGGTCTCTGGCTGTCTTGACTCCCGCAAGGGGCTCGGGCAGCTCAGAGGTTTTTGTGCGAACCCTAGATTCCAAATCGGGGTTTCGCTCCAGTTTTTCTTCCACAAATCTTCACCAATTTCCTTTGCCTTTCCACTCTACAGCTCGTCTGTGTCTCCCTCCTCCCCTGAGGGCGAGACGCAGGGACTCTCCGTGGGTTGAAGCTGCAGTAGGCTGGAGGCGGGAAGGGGATGAGCAAAGCAAAGAGTAATGGCGGGGAAGACCTCGATGGGCTCCTCCGGAGTTGAAACTGACGGAGAAGGAGAAGAAAGGGGTGCGGGGCGCTTGGAGGTCGGAGGAGGTGGAGGCAGGGAACACCCCGTAGGCGGTGGGGAGATTGTTCTCACCGAAGCCGGGTTATGCAGAGGGCATGGTGCAAACCGTCGGAAGGATCTGGTGTCCCCAGAAGGGAATCCGTTGCAAGGAACTGGGCAACAACCTGTTTCTTTTCTCCTTCCTACAGCCAGGAGGTAAGCGCAGGGCTATCTTGGAGGGGCCATGGGAATTTGGGGGGGATCTGCTGGTGGTGGTGGATTTTGATGTTTCGAAAAGGTTAAAGGATTTGGAGTTCATCCATATCCCGGTCTGGATCCGTGTGTTTGATTTGCCTTTGGGATTTATGAATGCCGAGACGGGACGGCGTATTGGCAACTCTGTGGGAAAAATTTTGAATGTAGATAAGGACGAAGATGGGCTTGCAGTGGGGGAGTTTCTTAGAATAAAGGTGTTGATTGACATCAGATTGCCGCTAGTCCGAGGTATCACCATGGAGAAGGCAGAAGGGGAGGGGGAATTCTGGTGTAAATTCAAGTATGAGTTCCTACCAAACTTTTGTTATTCGTGTGGTCTATTAGGGCATGTGGAGAAGGACTGCGATGAGGCGGCATGGCGACAGGAAGGGAAGCAGTTTGGGGAGTGGCTGCGAGTGAACCCAGCAAGAAGGAAGGAGGGCAGGGGGAGATGGTCGGAAGGTGGAAGCTCGGGAGGTAGTCAACAAAACCGCAGGGAGTCGAGTTGGGGGAAGAATCGAGAGACCAAGATGGTTGCGAGCAGTGATGGTTCCCGGGAATTTACTGATGTAAATGAGGGGGAGCTAAAAGATGATGGCGAAAGTCCACTAAAAATCTTGGCAAGTTTAGAGAGGAATGGTATGCAAAGGAGGTTGGAGTTTGAGGATCAAATTCCAGCGGAGAAGAGTGCGGGAAGGGAGTCACTGCACATCTCTGAGGGCAGTGCTAAAGTCGCATCAGCAATTGAGGTTGAGGAACACCCTGTTGGGGCGATGGAATGTCCAGTGCTTGTTTGCAAACATAGCAAGGATCAAGTGGAGCTGAAGGGGGGGAGGATCACATAATTACCCGGGTAAATTTGGGGGAGAGAGGGGAGGACAAACCTGGTATGGAGGTGGATGAAATCGAGGTCAAAAAGGGGTGAGGGTAAATGAGGCTGATGGAAGCGCAAAAGAAGCAGACAAGGCGGTGCTGCAGGAGGAGTATGAGGGGGGCAGTAGGGGTGTTTCGGACGGCCTGTCAAATGTGTTAAAAAAGGTGACCTTCAAGCGGCGTCCCTGGACTGCTTTGGGGAAGGGGAGGTCTGATATTGCCATGGGGAAGGAGTACAAGAAGAGGCCGGCAACAGAGGCTTGTGAGGAAGGTGTGGAGAGGAAGAAAAAGCAATGTTTGGGGGATAATGTTAATAAAGGGGAGGAGGAGCAGCAAAACAATGCAGAGGCGGGATTGCTTAGCCAATCCCGCCAGTCCCAATGAAGATAATAGCGTGGAACTGCCGGGGTTTGGGGAGTGGCCCGGCAGTTCGTGGTCTTCTGGATGTCCAGAAGAAGGAGGCTCCGGATGTGCTATTCTTGTCTGAAACAAAACATAATAGCACATGGATGGAGATGTTTCGGTGGAGATTGAATATGCCCAATATGTGTGTCAAGGACAGTGTGGGTGCTAGTGGAGGTTTGGCGCTTTTCTGGAGAAAAGGTGTTGACTTAACGGTGAACAGTATGTCCCGATATCACATAGAGGCAACTGTGCAAGAGGAGGACGGTTTTAACTGGCGTTTCACCGGCATCTATGGTGAACCCAGGAGTGAGGAGAAGGACAAAACGTGGAAGCTGTTGAGAATGCTGAAGAATAGAAGCAATCTGCCATGGCTGTTGCAGCGGTGACTTCAATGAAATCATGTTCAATTGTGAGAAGGAGGGAGGCCCCCCAAGATCGGAGAGGTGCATGGATAGCTTTCACGAAACCCTTGTGGAATGTGATTTACATGACCTAGGGTGTGTTGGGGATGTCTTCACTTGGTGGAACCTACACCATAGAGCGGAAAGTTATGTGAAGGAAAGACTAGATAGGGCGGTGGCAAATAGCTCATGGAGAGCCAGATTCCCCCTAGTTCGAGTTGTGAATGGTGACCCAAGACATTCTGACCATAGGCCTGTCATCGTGGATACGGGAGGGAGGGAGAAAAAAGAATGGAACAAACCAATGGAAATCATGAAAAAATTTGAAGCAAAATGGATGGAGGAAGAGGAGTGTGTGGCCAGGGTAGGGGAAGCTTGGAGTCATGCAATTGAGATGGAGGATGCAAGCCTGATGGAAATTTAAAAACACCTGCTGATTGAGCTATGGGAGTGGGACCGGAGCGTCCTGGGTGAGCTTGAGAAGAGGATTAAAACAGCCAAGAAGGATCTTGAGCGGTGTCGAAGGGAGAAAATCAGCCAAGACCAAGTTAACAAAGAGCATGGGTTGCGGTACAAATTGGAGAGGTTGTTGGACCAACAACACATTTATTGGAAACAAAGAACACATTCTACATGGCTGATACAGGGGGACCGGAATACAAAGTTTTTTCATGCCCAAGCGTCGGAGCGAAAGCGGAAAAATCATGTGAGAAGTTTAGTGGATGATGGCGGTGTTGTGGTGGCGGGGAAGGACTTAAAAATGTTTATTGCTAACCAGTATCAACATCTTTTCATGTCAACTGCAGGAGATCATGTGGAGGAGGTGCTCCAGTATGTGCAAAGGCGGGTTTCCCATGCTATGAATGAGGGCCTAACTGCGCCGTTCTCGGATGCAGAGGTGTGGAAGGTCTTGCAAACCATGGGGGACTTAAAAGCTCCTGGTGCTGATGGAATCCCAGCAATTTTCTACAAGAAGTTCTGGTCGTTGGTAGGCGAAAAAGTGAAGATGGAGGTTCTGGGAGTTCTGAATGGGGGTACGATGCCAACAGGCTGGAATGACACAGTGATCGTGCTGATTCCCAAGACTAGCAAACCGGAGAAACTGAAGGATCTAAGACCCATAAGCCTTTGCAACGTGGCGTACAAGCTCATTTCAAAAGTCCTAGCAAACCGGCTGAAAGAGATTCTGCCAGAGATTATCTCGCCCTCACAAAGTGCCTTTATCCCCAACCGCTTGATCACGGACAATGTGTTGTTAGCCTATGAGTTCACCCATTACTTACATCAGCGCAAGAGTGGAAGAAGGGGTGTTGCTGCCATAAAGCTTGATATGAGTAAGGCTTATGACCGAGTTGAGTGGGGATTCCTAAGATGAGTGATGCAGAAGATGGGTTTCCATGAAGGATGGGTAGAGCGCATCATGCTGTGTGTTACTACCGTGTCCTACCGGATTAAAGTGAATGACCACTACACGGACAGAGTGATTCCTCAAAGGGGGCTACGACAAGGTGATCCGTTGAGCCCCTACCTCTTCATCCTTTGTGCTGAGGCGCTGTCGGCCATGCTTCAGAAAGCGGAGGAGGATGGAAAGATTGAGGGGATCAGAGTCTGTAGGGAGGCGCCACGAATAAACCACTTGTTTTTTGCTGATGATTCCCTTATCCTGATGCGTGCACAGAAGGAAGATGCTACAGAATTACAAAGGATTCTAGATGTGTATGAGAGGGCTTCAGGTCAAGTGATAAACAGGGATACATCATCTGTACTGTTCAGCCCTAACACAAGCCAAGCAGACAAAGACCAAGTCAGGACTGAACTACGCATTTCCCAGGAAGCAAAAAACGAGAAGTATCTAGGGCTCCCTGTTTCTATTGGCAAATCACGCAAGACAGCCTTTGGGTATATTAAAAGGAAGGTCTGGGGGCGGATACAGGGGTGGCAGGAAAAGCTGTTATCAAAGGCAGGAAAGGAGGTACTAATAAAGGCGGTTGCCCAAGCAATTCCAACATATGCCATGTCGTGTTTTGATTTGACGAAAGGACTCTGTGATGAACTAAACTCTATGATAGGACGGTGGTGGTGGAACCAAAATGACAAAGAAAACAAAATTCACTGGCTGAGCTGGGATAAGCTGACTTCACCGAAGAAGGAGGGGGTCTAGGCTTTCGTGACCTGCATCTCTTTAACCTAGCCATGCTCGCTCGACAGGCGTGGAGAATCCTAACAAATCCAAAATCTCTTTGCAGTCAAGTTCTAAAGGCCAAATATTTCCCAAACTGCAACATTTTGCAGTGTAGTGCAAGAGAGGACATCTCTTATACTTGGAGAAGTATTCTGCAGGGAGCACAGTTGCTTAAAGAGGGAGTGGTTTGGCGGGTAGGTAATGGTAACTCGCTCCAGATCTGGGCTGACCCTTGGATCCCCGCTGGAATGACTCGTAGAATAGCGACCCCCAGGGGCGCTTCAGTTTTGACACGGGTGTCCGAACTCATGAACCCGGCGACCGGCTCTTGGGATGAGGTCTTGGTGAACGACATATTCTGGGAGTTGGATGCAAAAACTATTCTAGCCCTACAAGCGGATCTGACGGTGATGGTAGCGGCATGGCGATTTGATCCAAAAGGGGTCTTCTCGGTCAGATCAGCCTATAAGGTGGCAGTGAGGAGGAGGGAACATGAAAAAGCAAGGGACGCCTCTGGGTCCGGGCTGAATCAGGATGACGGTGCTAACTTTGACTGGAAGAGGATATGGCGGCTGGAGGCACCAAATAAAGTCAGGATGTTTGTGTGGCGTTTTGCTCATAACAGCTTGCCAGTCGGGAGGAACATAGCACGAAGGGGCTCTAAACGTGATACTTTATGCCCTATGTGCAATAGAGCCGATGAGGATTGTGGCCACCTGTTTCTGAAGTGCAAAGGAGCAAAGGAATGCTGGCGTTTGATGAATTTGGAGCAAGAGCGGTCCAAGCTTATCAGTTGTCGGACGGCAAAGGAAACAGTGAGGGCAATCTGGAGCTTTGATGCAGGAACTCAGATGCGGGTCTGGGTATTGCTATGGCGCTGGTGGTCAGCTAGAAACAAAGTCAATGCAGGAGAAAGAAGAGCTTCGGGGCCAGAAATAGTTTCACTGATCGAATACTATGTTAAAGAGTTTGACAAGCTCAAAAAAACAAAGGGCCAAAAGGGAGCGAGGGGCACTTTAAAGTGGGAACCCCCACCGGAGGACATGTACAAGATCAATGTGGATGCATCTTTCAGGGTCAGTACACAAGAAGGAGGATGGGGTTTTGTCGCTCGTAATAATGATGGGGAGTTCCTGGAGGGTGAAAGCATCTAGGCCCCTAAAAATATTGGTTTTGGTAATTAATGAATTTATGTGAATATGGGACTAATGTGTGCATTAAGTGTTTGAAAGGATAAGTTCAAATGGCAAAGAAAGAGGCTCACAAAATATCCCATGAAGATTCAAGATCTCTAGGGCGACAAGGTAAATAGTTTAGGTATCTATTTTATTTTACCGGTCTTGGAGTTAGGTTGGAAGACCGGATTATAGGATAGACGTCGTACTATTAAGAGGGATCATGGTGATTGCTTGATCATGTTCAAATGTGCCCTTTGGATCAATTTAGGTGCATGCACTTAGAAATTAAAATTAAATCAAATCTGTGCATTGTCGGAAAATCCGTAGTTCCGGTGTGTATTGGACGGAACTACCGCAGTCCGATAATCTGGCGCCCGGCGAACGTTTTTCAGAGCGCTCGGACTCGGACTTAGTCTCTCGAAATCGGAATCTGCGGGTTGACTGCGGAACTACGGATGGCCGTAGTCTGCGCACCCGGCGGAACTTTATTTCGAGAGCGCCGGAGTTTAACTTAGCCTCTTGGAAAGCGGAAGTACGCGATTTGACTGCGGAACTACCGCATGTGCGAAGTTCGGATACTTGTGCGAACGTTATTTCGAGAGCGCGAGAATAAAACTTAGACTCGTTGAGATCGAAGTACAGGTCTGGAGCGAGAACTTCGGACGTCCGGAAGTACCGCGATTTCAACGGCGGTAGTACCACACTCATTGACCAACGGTTGCCGACTCTCGACATAGCCGTTCGTCCGGTCGTGAGGGTCGGAATACCGCGGTTTTACTGCGGTAGTTCGGATTTCTGAATTTTCAGAATTGTTTATTGTAACGGCTATTTGAGGTTGGTGAGGTATAAATACACCCCACCGAACTTGGACATGTTGTTGAACCTCCATTGAATACATTTGAGCCTAGTGCAACCTCTCACACCTCATTCACTCACTTGTGCATTCATTTGAGGTAGTTGACCCAAAATTCAAGTGCATTGCATTCTAGTTGATCCATTGAGCACTTGAGTGAGATCAAGCGCGATGGTCTATTCTCTTGGTGCTTGCCGGCACCTAGACGACTTAGCGGAGTTTGGTGATCTTCTCAAGAAGATTGTGAGAATGCCGGAAGATTGTGAAGGCTTGGAGCTCGCCTACCGGAGAGGAAAGGGCTTCCAATAGTGATCGAGGTGCTTAGGCTCATTCGTGGAGCCGGCCCGATTCGTTCGGGCTTACCTCAACGTGGACTAGGGGAGACCGGCAAGTCTCCGATCACCACGGTAAAAAGTAATCGTGTCAATTGTGGTTTGCTCTCTTGTGATCATTTTCATTCAAGCAACGCTCTTCATTCATATTACTTGATTGCTTGCTTAGTTAGAGTAGCAATTGTTGTTCTCTACTATTCATTATTGCTCTTAGTCGATTACTTGTGCTAGTGTTTGTTTGAACCTCACTAGGTTGATTAGGGGTGTTAGTGTTATCTTGCTCTATTCATCTATCAAGTTTAAAATTGCTAATTAGAATTAGACAAAAATTTTAAAACCTCCTATTCACCCCCCCTCTAGTCGGCCTCCTCGATCTTACAGAGGGGGGTTGTGGGAAATTGGAAAGAGTGTCGAGCCCTCTACTGGCCGAAGCTCAGGCCGCGTTGTTGAGCCTACGCCGAGTTGCGGAACTAGGAATGAGTCGTATTATTCTTGAAACAGATGCAACAATTCTGCAGAAAGGCCTGATCTCAACAGAGATGGATATGAGTGTCAATGGGTGGCTGTTCCGTCAGATCAGAAAACTTATCACAGAGTCGTTTGTGCAGTGTGTGGTCCGGGCTTGCCCGAGATCATGCAACAGAGTGGCTGATTGCCTAGCTTGGCATGGGGCGAGCGCTGTCTGCTCGGGTTCAGCGGTGTTTATGAACCAAGTCCCCGAATTTGTTACTACCCTGGTCTCTGGCGATTTGCCTAGAGCCAATGTTTAACGGAAGACAAGTGCTTCCTTATCAAAAAAAAGTTTCTTGTCTCCCCCTTTAAGCCTATGTGAGAAAACATGTGTAAGAGTGATACTTTAAAAGCACTTTGTAATCATTTATATACATGTGAATCAACTACTCTACTAGTAATAGATCAACTTTTGATTCCTTCTTGATGTTTCACTTGTTCTTATCTGGTTTTCATGTTCTTAAGTTTGAAATTCGAAATTATAATATAGGTGGCTTTAGCCCAAATTTTAGACTAGATTATCTTGGTAGGACATATGAAAGTAGATCTAGAAGACTTTATGTCTTAGATCTCTACAAACAAGAACTAATTTTGATTTTAGGGTTTTAGGTGTTCTTGAGACCTAGAATCAATTTCCTTCAAATTAATGAAACCAAGTGCAAGAACCTTGTGTTTCTTGCCTTGATCTGATCTCTAATATTCTAGATAAGGTGTGTTCAAAATTTCAAGTTATTTGGATTTTATGTGAAAGTTGTGCCCTTTTTAGTTTTAAAATCATGCTGAGTTGTGTCCTTTTTAGTTTTTAAAATCGTGTTAATTTTCTATTCTATGCTAAGCGAGAGATCATACCGTCATTATAAGAGAAGTCAGACTGCCCCTCAGAGGTCAAACCGCCCATTACATACCGGTCAGACCTCCCATGATTATCAAGGATCATTTCATCGATTTTTCTTGGAGATTCATTATGAGTGTTTGAGTCTTGATATTCATAGTTTTCCTTAGCTAATGGAATTCAATTAGGTGGAGTAATATGATCTTTGTTTTCATAGCCTAAGAAGTGAAAGATTAACAATACCTGAGGAAAAATTATAAACAATCATTCTCCCTCTTTGATTGCTTGCATCAGGATGCCAAGGTGAAGGAGGAGAAAGAGTATCACAAACATCAACCATCTCATGATGCTAAGCTGAAGAAACGCAATTACTAAAAGGTAGTCCACCGGGTGTTTTCTGCTCTCAAATAGCTTGACTTGAGTGGCTGGACTCGGGGACCGAGGAGGAGAAGGAAGAGTCATGAAGCAAGAAGAAGATAAATGACTTCACTGGCATGTGCTTCATGGCGAGCGCCAATGACATCTCTGGTGAGGATGGCCTCTACAGCGACCCAGATGAAGTAAATCCCCTATACAATGAGATGTCTTGTATTGTAGTTCATCTAGATCATGATCTTAGAAAATTCAAAAAGAAAATGAAAAATCACAACTTCTTGATTGAGGGCTTGAATGTTGAAATCGCTAGGCTTAATCCTTAACTCCTGATGATAATAAATGTGATTCTTGCTTAGTCCTTTACTCTGAGTTATACAAGTTAAGGACTATTTATTTTGATGTTGCTAGTCAATTTAAAGTAGTTTTTGATAAAATTGAGAAGATAGAAGCGTACTTTTCTCTTAGCACTACGGTACATGCTTATGTTGTTTATGAGTTCCTTGTCACTAGGGATAATCTTGCTAGAATAAAAATTATTTTCCTTGCTGGGTCCTTAGTATACTCATCTCATGATAAATAACTAAAACATGCAAATAATGAACTTGCTAAACTAATTAAAATGATGCTTAAAAGTGTCGCAAGTAAAAACGCTGAACTAACTGAAATGATGCTTCACCATAGGACTCTCTTTTGTGAAAATGTCCTAAGTTAACTGCTAAAATTGATTTATTAACTAGAACTCTAAATAACTTCATTGCTAAAGAAAAACTTATTTCATCTTCTACATCAAAGAAATCTGATCCTGTTGCATACATTGCTTGTGCATTTTATTCTGAGATAGGACATGATTCAGACAACATACGTGAGGCATTTAGAGTTTAGTTTGATCAATAGCTTAGAAGAGTTAGAGAAGTCTCTTGTGTACTTTATGAGTTTCTTAAGCTTAAAGTAGTTGTGCATAAGGAAAGATATACTAGAGCAGTGAAAAAGAGTGAGTGTAGTTCGTGTATTACCCTAGACAAAGAGAATGGTTACCTCAAGAAGACCTTAGAGTGATTCTCCAGTAGCAAAAAGAACATCAACATGACCCGACCAGTCCAAGGTAATTATTAAGCATAGAGGTCTATATTTTGATGCCTTAGAGTATTTTAAGAAAAAACCATCTAAAACAGTGAGTATTTTGAAGAGTAGTTATTCGAGTTAGAGACTGAACCAACATGACTGTCTCCAAGTTTGCTAGTTTTGCACAATCTCTCTCGTGTGTAGTGGGTGCTTCTTTTTCAGTAGATTAGACTCCTCATAGAGTCAAGTAACATTACACCTACTATGGGAGGGATGACCACCTAGTTCAATTCCGCTTTAGGCGAGGCAGACACGAGAAGAGAGATAGAGAGAGCCCTTAGAGCTAGGCATGTTCCTGTTGCTCAGGGTGTCAAAATATATATGAATCAAGCTGAGAGTACATTACATTATCTTCTAGTACACAAAATGACTATGGTACAAACAACTTGCAGCTAAAAAGGCCTGTTAGGTTTCCTCCTGCATTTTTGCTCTTGTAGGGTGAGCAACGGAGGGTGAAAAACTACACAAAAATGTGTGAAGTGCAAACATGTAGAGTAGTCAGGATGAGATGGCTGGGCCGAAAACCCCTAGTTCTTTTGTGAAGACAGCCCAAACCGTGCCAAGTCTACTAAACATTCTGGGCCGCCTCATCCAGATTGGGCTTTGGAGGGCCCAGAAAGGAAAAGCGGGCTTGGTCTGGAGGGTTCTCGGACCTCCGTTTGCACTAACGGGCGGGGGGCATCGCTGCGGTGCAACCCGAACGTTCGGGAGAGGGGAACCAGAGACCACGAACACATACGTACACCTCCAAGCCAACGCCTCCTTTCCCAATTCTTGATTCCACCACACCAACCCAGAATAAAAGCGAGATCAAAAAAAAAAAAACCCAGAATAAAAGCCAGCCAATCCCCGATCGAAAGGGCTCAGAGATTTCCCCCGGCGGACCCCTTCTCCTCCTCCTCCGTGCGATTTGGGATATCCAGGTAAAGGTGCCAAGATCCTTGTACGGTTACGTTTCTTGCTTGGAACCGCTATGCATTTCGGCTGGTTCTTGCTTGCTGATTGGTCTGTCTGGTGTCTCGATCGACGCTGCTGTTGAGCTTTTTTTGGGGTGAAAGAAGTAAATAATCTGCATTTGAACGGATCGGAAGAAGAATCGACGAGTTGTGTCTAAATCTCATATGGCTATGTACCCAATTGATTTCTTGATTGTACGGTCTTGGTAATGTTTCTGCGTGGTATGTGTGTTTGGCGAGCAAGGTACTAGCTCAAAACGGAATTCAGTAACATGAGTTAGTCGAAGGAATGGCAGGTTTTTTCCCTTGTGAGAAATTTTATGTTTTCATATGGCCGGAAGTGGACGTGATTGCTTAGTTACTGTGTTGTTGTTACTATTTGAACGATATTGTATTACAAGTTGCCAATTGCCATAGCTTTTGAAGCTTGCAGAGCCTACCCAATTACTGGGAAATGGAGAGGGGGCAGAATGGAAGGGGTGACTTTTTTGGTGCGAGGGACCCGTTTGCTGGATTTGGCGGCTTTGGCCGCCGGGGGAGCTTGATTTCTGGCTTCTTCGGAGGCAGGGATCCTTTTGATGATCCATTCTTTACTCAGCCATTTGGGAGCCGGATGGGTGGCCCTAGCATGTTCGGCCCAAGTCTTTTCGGGCCGATGGGAGGGCCATTCGGAGACATGAGGAATGATGGATTCCTTGAGCAAGCTCCTCCGACAAGTAACGGCAGGAAGCCTATTATTACAGAGCTTGATGATGAGGAAGGAGAGAATGCGGAGCGTAATAATGATCAGTCAAACCATGAGTCATATGTTCAGGAGCCAGATGATGGAAATGATGGTGGGTTCGGTTGGTTTTCTTGTCTAGTTTCCTGGGATTCTGTATGGATCACATGTAAAAAGTCGCATGTTTTGGTTTGTTTCTTTATAGGGATGCAAGGGGGCCAAATCCAGCAGAGAAGGGATTTCAATAGGGCAACTGGAGGGCAGCCGCAAGCTCGTACGTTCACATACCAGAGCTCTTCTGTGACTTATGGCGGTATTAATGGAGCTTACTACACTGCTTCAAAGACTCGAAGGACTGGCAGTGATGGAGTATGCAAATTGCAAATCTAACTATTAATGATCCCTCACTTTTTGGTACTCGGAAGTGACAATAATTACTTTTCTTGCAGATTACTGTGGAAGAAAGCAAGGAAGCGGATACAACAACTAAAGAGGCCTCTCATAGAATCTCCCGAGGAATTCATGACAAGGTAGACAACCCCTCGACAATGAAAATTCAAAATCAGATTGAGTAGCTTTTATGCACACTGAATTGTGTAGCACAGTATCATACAAACTTAGACCATCAGGTTATTAATGGAACCAGAGGCAATAACATCTAGGACTTCTGATCATCTAAAGCTAAGTTCATATCTAGTGCCTTTTGGGTCTATAATTAATTTGGTTTTAATAAAAAATTTAGGGCCATTCACTAGCAAGGAAGCTGAATTCAGATGGGAAGGTGGACACTACACAGATATTGCACAATCTTAAAGAAGGTTTGTCTGGTATTTCTATCTTTGTTTGCGATTCCTTCAATGCAATTTTGATATTTTTTCACACAAATTCTCTATATAGATGAGCTTGCTGGATTTGAGGAATCATGGAAGGGGAATGCTGGACATCACTTGCCTGGCCAAAATGCCGGTACATCTAATAATGATAATTTCGGTAAGCATTGTTTTATATTCGTGAGAACTTCCATAAATGTCTTGGTGAACTAGAGGCGCTGTCTATTTTTGAAGACAAATGCCTACTTTTCTGAACATTGCTTACCATGGGAGAAAATTTGTTCGGTTTTTTGCCGTTATAATACAATTGATCTCTGTCTTAAGCATTGTTCCTGTTCTTCGCAAGGCCCAACGCAAAACTCAAAACACGAGGAATCGCAAAAGAAAGAAGAGAAAAAGACTAGAAAGATGAGAAAGGCTTAAATGCCAAGTAGAAAAAAAAACTAGGCTGAGTGTTCTTATGTGAATACCTTCTCAATGGGACACCACTTCTAATATCTGGGTAAATAGTGGAGATATTGAGAGCTCAAATTGAAGTAGTGCAAAATGGAAAATCTGAAGTATCTCCGGAGCTAGTTTAGCAAATGCTAACATGATACATGGAAAATGAACATTGCAAAGAAAAACTTGTTACACCTTAAGCGTTTTTACGGAAGTCGCTGGATCTGGTAGTGCGGCTGTTACATGGAACCTTTTCGGTACTGAGTTCTATTAACTTTTTGCCCATAGTTGTCTAAAGACTGCAGTTCACTTCCAATTTTCTCTTTAGCTTGCTGCCTGGTATACGAGGTTTAACAGTGACTTCATAGGTTAGATTTAGTGTCCAATAGCCGGTTCACAAGATTGATCAAGTGGCTAATGACATTCTTAGGTTTGAATGTTTGATAAAGCCTTACTTTCTGCTTCACTCATTCTAGGTGCTTAGAAGTTATTAGTTCCAGAGGTCCCGTCTGTATGGAACAAAATTTCATCATACGTTTGCAGATAACTAAGTGCGCTGTAATTTTCTATTAGATTTCACAATACGTACCGGCTTTTAGTAGTAGTTTGCTGAGGTGCTTCGTTTTGCTAATCTAGACAGTAGTGCTCGGTCTGTGTGATCGTGCTCATTTTGCATTCTCTGCCTTTTCTAATCTTCAATTGTGTACCTGTCGATGCACCGCAGGTAACCGTGAAGGTAATGGACGTGGCCGGCAATCTGCATGGAGCTGGTCCCTTCCTGGAACGGAGCAAGCCCGTGATCCAAGGCATCGCAACAGACGGCCGAAGTCACGAGTCATCCAAATCACCTGAAGAGAGTATCCTGTATCCACGGAGTAAATAAAAGCTGCTGGTTTGTGAAAGCAGTAAGATTTTCAGGTCAAAAAGTTCGTTTATAAAATCAGTCCAGAAGGTCCGAATGTGACCTACATGCTAGTTTCTGTATGTATCCGAAACTGTGAAAACTGAAAACGCTATCTGAGTCTACGCTATGTGCTGCATTTTGATCTGTAAAACTACATGGCACGTCTGTTTGTAGTGTACGATGGCCCATCGAGGGTAAAAGTGTAAGCTGACAGCGCTTGTAAATTTGTTCCCGTGTTGTTCTGCCGATGCTTTCGTCTGTTCGGATCCTTGAAGGAAGCCATATGCAATCGCCTGCTGTTGTCCAACGCGTAGGAAATGGGGAAAACAGCTTCCCTGTCTTCTCTGTGTTCCTCTCTCATGTTTTCATCGACGTGGTAAATATTCAGAATATCTTTTCTATTTTCTTCATATTTTTCTGATGTTTTGGATGTTTGTTACGTCGATAAGAATATAAGGGAAACACGTAGAAGGAAACAGGAAAGTCGCGTTCGGAAATGGGAGCGTCACAGCGTCAGCAGGCATTTCCAGGCTTCAGCCCAACGAGCAGGAAAAATGGGAGGTCGACCTCTGGCCAGCGCCCGCCGAGATCGTTGGCCCAGCTACCACAGCGTCGACCGAGCACAGTCCACATCGCTCACGCGTACGTAACTCCTGCCGCCGCACGGGCGCAGCTCGCTCCCTGGGGCCAGGGCTCCTTATGTTCTTTTTATTTGACGTCATAGAATCAACAACCCTCAAACTAAAGTTTGATTGATGATAAATTTAAAACTATTCAAATTAAATATATAAAAATAATATTATTATATTTATTGTTAAAATACTTTTAGAATATTATAAGTGTTAGACCATGTGGTTAGGTCTAGATTATTTTAGATGATGAATAATTGACAACGTTGATTATGATATTATTTATGGTGTGTTGCTTCTTTATATGCTTGTGATAGCATGGTGATATGATAGGTTGCATGATACGCTCGTGTGAGGTATTGTGCGGATTGACTTGAGTCAAGTCGTGGACTTGTGCTCGTACGCGGTTGCGTGTTTATTCATGTGCAGGTGTTGCTTGAGGCGGAACATGGTCGATGACGGATCGAAACTAGGTTCGAGTGGGCGAGGTTTCGAGACTAAGTTCAGGGAGGAACTGAGATCATATCGGTCAAGGATGTCATGCGGGATGTTCAGGCTAGAGAACAATGCGCAAGAAGATGTTGCGTGGAGAAGATACAGGAGGTGCGGTCCTGGAGGCTTCGACACGTGGAAGGCTGAAAAATTGGAAGCGTAAAAAGAATTTAAAAACCCATGTTATGAAGGGTTTTGGGTCCCTTGAAAAGTAGTGGGCCAAAAAGCCTGGTTGAAGGGAAAAGGATCAGGATGAGTTGTATTAGGACTAAGGGTTTGTATTGGAGTAGGTTGAGGAGAGTATTAGATAAATAGAGGGCTGGAGGCTGTTTTTTGTAGCACGGTTTTTGGTGGCGGCGCGGTGAGCGAACAAAAGATAATAAAAAGCTTACGGCGGCGTTTTTGCTGGATCTGCGATAGAAAAAAGACGGCGGGGGCGTGCGTCGTTTTTGATCTAGCGACCGAAAAAATATATCGAGTGGCGGCGCGGAGATCGCTATCACGCACGGTAAAGCATCGTCAGCTGCGCATGATTTTCCATCGAGTGAACACCAACTGCAGCGTCAAAGCACCACGAGCGAGCGGGACTTGGGCGGCTTTTTGGGCCGGCCGGCACGGCAAGACGGCGACGGGCCAGCACGCCCGCCGACACGTGGCGGGCGTCGCCGGCCCGCAGACGAACGGTGGGCGCCGGGCTCGGAAAACGCACGGTGGGCGGCGCACGCGACGCAGACGGCAGATCGTGCGTGCGCGCTCGGCCGCGCGACGCGCACGACGGGCTCGGTGGCACGGCCGGCGACGGCGGGCTTTCGGCGCGGACGCGCGCCGACGGCGATCCACGGACGGTCGGCGTCGGCGGCACTGGCCGGATCGAGAAGATGAAGGCGCAGATCACACAACAACTCACAATGGCCCGACACAAGCAAGCATGAACACCGACATTAACACACATGCAAGCCGCAAGCATACACTGATACAGACCACAGGGGCGGGATCTTGGCATCTTCTTTGTGCCGGGCGTCGCCACCGCAACGCTGCCGCTCGGGAGGAGGAGGCGCCGGTGAGGAGGGAGGCGGTCGGGCCGTCGGGGAGATCGGGAAGGCCGAAGGAGCCGAGAGAGGGCGGCGGCGCGCGGCGAAGCGAGCGGCGAGGAGGGGCGAGGCGCGGGAAGGGGACGGCGGGGAGGCGGGAGGCTGCGGTGGAGGGGCGATGGGAGCGGGCGCGGGGAGGCGGCGGCGGCGGCGGCGGCGCAACGTGGGGGAGGATGCGGCGGCGGGAAGGGGGGGAGGAGGCGGCGACGGCGAGGGAGGCCGGAGCCCGGAGGAGGGAGGGCGCGGTGGGGTGCTGGGAGGCGCGGCCGGGAGGAGGAGGGCGCAGTGGGAGGCCGGGAAGGGGCGGCGGGGGAGGCCGGGACGGAGGGAGGGCGCGGTGGGAGAGGCCGGGTCGCCGGGACTCCGGGAGGGAGGGCGCGGTGGCCGGTGGGGGAGGCGGGAGGTCCGGAGCCGGAGAGAGGGAAGGCGCGGTGGGGGAGGCCGGAGGCGTGCCTGCCGTGGCCGCGTGAGGGCGTGAGGCCCGAGGAGCCGAGGAGGAGAGAGGGGACGAGGAGGAGGAGGGCGGAGGGGCCGGCGACCGAGGGGAATAAAGGGGGGACGGCCGGACGGGCGTGAGTGGCAGAGTGGGTGACCCGTGACCGGGTGATATGACGCGCGGGGCCAGGGCGCCAGGCGACGTGGCAGACGGGGATGGTTGGACCGTTGGATGGTGGGAAAAAAGATGGAGGAGGGGGCCCGCTGGACATGAAAAAGAGCTAGATGATGTGAAAAAAGCTGATAAAATAAAGATTTTAACAGAAGACTAATTTGACAAGTTTATTTATTTATTTATTACTTCTAATTTCACAAGCATATTTATTGTATTTATATTTTTTATTTATTAATTAATCACCATGTTACCAAGAAGCTGCAGTTTCAGGGAGCAATCAAGCAGTATGCAGAGAAATCGAAACTCGAAAAAGACAGCGGGACGACTTAGTGTAAGCTCTCGCCGTCGCTCCCCTAGTCCTCCTCCGACCCCAATTGATGCTCGTCGGCTCTCGCCAAGCATGGGAGACTACGGCATGGATGACCGTCATATGGACGGTACAGAGGGCTATGAAGAGTACCAGGGAGCAACGGGACCAAGAGAATTCTCTCCCCTGTCCACGGACGCCAACATTGGCGGTCTGCACGAAGGCGGAATGTCGGAAGCACATGACCGGAGCCAGAAATCCGAGACGGTGAAACGGTAGATATCGCAACTTGTAATTATTGTAATGCTAAATTAAGTACTGCATGCAGCTATAGGGACAGACACTTAAACCGCCACTACAAAGCATGCTTACGCAAGATGGCGGCACAGGGCTGAAGGGGAGGAGGAGTACAAACACAGCTGAACTTCGAGGCCGATGGCTCTGTAAGTATTTGGGTATACAACCCGCTTAATGCACGTGAGGAAATTGCTAGATATATAGTTTCAGAAGATCAGCCGATTAGGATGGGTGAAAGCCGCACGCTCGAAAGAATGATCCAACATGACTTTTGCCCACAGTACCAACATATTAGTAGGAGGACTACTACATCCGATATTTTGCCCACTGTACTCTTTTCCTTACTCGGGAAACCCCACTCTGGGGCGTAAGGTTTTTAACGAGGCAGTAACATTGTATTTCTAAAATATTAAAGAAATTTCACTTTTTCCCGAAATATTTATGTTGTTGCGTGTCTATGTTTTTATGCAATTAATTTAATTTCAACTAGTTTTAAACGAGGCGGGTACAAGAGAAAGGAAGATAACGACCGTCGCCACCGCGTTTGCGTTAGCGTATAGTAATTTCGGGCTGGGCTTGGGCTGGCACGGCACGAACGCTGGCACGGTGGGCTTTGGGCCGGGCTTGGGCCTGGCCGGAGACGACATGGGCGAGACGGCGCGGCGACGGCGAGATGATGGCCGAGCCAGACAAGACGGCGCACGGCACGATGAGCCGGACCGCACGCAAGACGGCAGACGACCCAAGTCCCAGCTCTAACCACGAGTTCCTGCGCGTCGTGAGCACTGGTTTCCGCGTGAAGTCCCTTGCCGCCATGCATCGAGCACTCCATACGTGAATTTGCGCTGGGTAATTTTTTCCTCGAGCGAGTTCACGTCCAGACAAATCTCATCTCGGTATTGCTATTCTCATTGACTTATCAATCAACCAATACATGCACATGCATGCATGATGCTTAGAGCCAGGTAAGCCAAGTAATCTAGTCAATTCGTGAGTAGTGCATGCATTCATTAATTAGAACAGTGAATTGACTTTATTGTTTATTATTTTCTTTTATCTTCTTTTGCTCATTACTTGCGTACGCAGTTTTGGATTAACTTCTTGTTTGCAATTTAGGTTTAATTTAATCCATCTAATATAGCTAGGGCATCAAGTTATGATCTGAAAAGTTTGGCTGTTTAATTTCTTATGAATTTTGCTTAGTTGCATAATTAGGGCTTAATCAATTCTCGTTACTATCTGCATCAGCAATCTTGTTTATTTTATATCTCGAGTTCTAGATCTCCGTTTAACGTAATTCCAGGTGGATTAGTTTAATAATTTTGTCTAGTTTATTCTGTCAAAATTTGAGGTCAATCGGAGTTACGGTTTTTTTATCGGGATCAGTTTTAGTGAGAGTACATTATTCTGTCCAGAATTTTTAAACGAGGCTTAAATAGATTTTGTGTTTAGGGGAGAGTCTTAAAATTTATTTTTAGCTTCCGAAATCATTCACCCCCCTCTGATTGCCTATCTTAGTGTGAATCGATCCTACAATAAGTTTATTAGTACATCTTAATAGGATGTTCATGTTGACTTTTGCTGATGGCTTTCGTGTTTAACTTATAAATAGTAACAGTTTGTATAGAGCCACACAGAGAGAGACGTGTTATTTTGGCTGATATAAATAAAGTCATTACAGTGTGTACTACAATCGACTAGTAGACTCCGTCTTGAAAAAGTATTATCTTTGAAAGTAGTTACTACAGAAAAGTATATTTTAAAAGTCAATATGAACAAAGCCATAAAGTTATAAAAAAATAATAGTTAAAATCGCATTTTGAATACCGTAAAAGTTAGAAATGTTAGAAAAACAGAGTAGTAGTATAGAGTGTCGCTGCTTTAGGGTTTGTTTGATTGCAACCCTCAGCCAAGCTAGCCTGGCCGAGTGGCGCACTGAGAGCTGCGGATAGTTGTTTGGTTGGAGTCCTGGAGCATTCCAGGTTCTCTTGTAATTCAAAATTTCAAATGGCCCTACATATGTATGTGAAACACCTAACATCACTTCCTTTCTCTTATCAGCATCTGTTTTCCATGTATCATCATTTTAATCATTATCCAACACTTGCTCTCTCTATATATTTTCCAGAGCAAATACCAAATTTCCTATACTTTCCCCTTCCTTTTGTTGAAATTACCTTCGTTTTTATCAGGTGAAGCAATTCCACTCGAGTACAATCTTGCTGGCCTTAATGCTATTTCATTTGAGGAGGGGTGCTATATTGGGCAGGAGCTCATTACGCGGACACACCACCGTAGGTTCATTCTGAAGCGCCTAATGCCATTGAAGTTTGTCGATGAAAATGGACAAGGTATTGATTTTGTGCTAAATAATGCAACGCTTCATTTTTCTGTCATCAGATGCTCATTTTTCAGCCTCTGTTATCAGAACTCGAGCAGGCCGTTGCTCCAGGCTCAGATGTCGTGGACGACGTTTCTGGTAAGAAAGTTGGTGCAGTGAACACTGCTCTCGGCGGCCGTGGAAATGGAATGGGCCTGTTGCGACTGGAAGAAGCACTGAAGCAGAATTCAACCCTTGCCATCAGCGATAATAGGGATGTGAGAGTTAAGGCGATTAAACCAGACTGGTGGCCGGCTGAGTGGACACAGGTCCTAGAACAGCAGAGCGTAGTTGCTTGATAGCAAAAGTTGTTCTATTTGATCCAAAACTTCCAGTGAAGTTCATCGAAGTTTACAGAGGCAAGTATGAAGGATTTGGATTGTCAGGTCTTTCAGAGGCGTCGGTAGCTGAGCAGTCTCAAGAGACTGTTTACCAAGCTTATTTGATCATTTTCTCTGGTGTTTCAAGGCAGAACCTAATTTATTCTTCTCTGCCTTCACTTGTATGAGTGTATCCATCATAAATATGCCACTGTGTGTACAAAGTAGTTTAACACAAACATGCATTTCAATTAGTTCCCCTGTTTACGGTTTGCCAGCAATACGAAAGATCTTACACTGCGGTTTTCTTTCGAACAGTGAGAAACGGATGATCTCGTGTCATTGTCATGTGGAGTATTTGTGCAATGCTATGGTCTAGCACCAGTCTTCGCGGTATGGATTAATGGAAGTGAAATATAATTAGCTGTTGGTTGAGTTGCATGACTTCCACTGTTTTACTGCACTGGCTGGACGTCCCATACGGTGGTATGCACTATGCAGTACTCGTTGGCTTCAGATTGTACGCAGATTTAAGCTTTGACCTGACCAAGGACCACCACACATGGGGACCTTTTCTGCCATGGGTACAGATGCACAGTGATCACTGCATAGGAGGAGGATACTTTGGATTCCCTGTGATCTTTGGTCCCTGAACACCATCGGCAAAATGAAATGAAATGGAATTCTGTTCCAAAACATGCTACTACAGCAAGTGCAGGCGCTGCAAGGTAGAGCTTGTGCTGAAGACTGAAGTACTACTGTACTACTAGTCTACTAAGGGCATCTGTAGTGTATATAATTCAAGGGGCCTTAAGATGAGTCTCATCTAAACCTTAAGGCTGACTATAACCCAAGGGGCCTTAAGACGGTCCCACTTGGCAGATAAAGAAAAATTGCATTTTAATACTTGTGGCCAGATCTTTAGCTTGAGGACCAGCCTTAAACCTTTTTTGCTTATAGCCTACTTAAGGTCATCCATGTAATGTATAAGGTTGACTTTAAGGTGACTTAAGAACCTCTATTTTCATACACTACAGATGCCCTAAGTACTACTGTTCGTATAAACTATAGCATTGTGTACAGGGCTGTCACACTGTAAGAGTAGACAGAAGACTTGTAGGTGATTCTGAAGAAGACCTGTATACCAGTATGTGCTCTTCTGTAGGTGCCAAACAGCGTTGTTTTTGTAAGAAAAGACGTATCATCTCCTCCGTAGAAATGTTGAGTATTTCTGTTTCTGTCATTGAGAATCACTATCGTAAAATCCAAGGAGCTAGAAATTTTGGAGAGTTTTTTTCGCTGCTGTGGGAAACAACACCGTGCGACGAAAAAAAAGGCAATGGAGGGACCATGTGCACACGTGACACGAAAGTACTCTCCCCTGCTACTCCCAACATTTTCGACCTCTGTTTCACCGGGAACCATCAAAGCAAGAAATTTTTTTAGTAATAGCAACCATCCTCCTCCCAAGAGCACACTTTACCGAGATCAACAAAGTTGCAAATCCCTTCACCATCGTATGCAGGACAAGAAGAAATTCGATAGGAACAAGAGCATGTGATGTTAGCGAAGTGCATGGCTTGAATTAAGCTGATTCAACAAGCAGGGCTCTGCCTAGATCTAGCAAGAAGCTTTTTTCCTTGCATTCCTTTCCTTTTCTCGGTCTTAGAACGCCCAAGATATTGACATTCAAATGTTCAATTATATATGTTCATACAGAAGAATTCAAACTGATGTATTGATTCATGTCGGATTTGACTCGACCCAACGGCATCCTTGGAGACCACCCACAAGACAAGAGTAGAGGGGGCAGGAATCCACGCAGTACATGGCTCAATGCGCTCTGGAGCCTGAACCACCAAATCGCAGACAGCTAATAATCTACCAAGCAGATGCCAAGCTTCATTTTACTCCGTCTCCCTCTGATGGATGGATTGCCCAATGCCGCTTTGGACATATGCACAAAAGGATGGACCGGAATTGCGGCATCGAAAGAATACACAGCCCCCCTACCCACATCACACCACACGACAGACCTGGACTACGGCTAGTAGTGCTACAGTCTACACTTGCTTTGCTTCAGAGTTGCAGAGAGAGAGAGAGAGAGAGAGAGAGAGAGAGAGAGAGGCAACAGAACAGAAGCTTTGGGAGCAGGGATGCTCTTCTCTCACACATTTCAAATGCCAATGCTGTATTTGCATCATTGCATCAAAGCATGCGGATGAAAATATACAGTACTACATGTCTGTTCTTTTGTGCAGCCGCTTTGTAAGTTATACCTTTTGATTTTAGAATGAGCGCTCGTGTGAACAAATTAATTGATGATAAACCGTTTCTAAAAGATTTTCTGATATACTACTTTAAAACAACGACGAAAAACTATTCAAATCATAAGCCATAAACTAAAAATAAGAGGTCTACGTCTCGTTTCAAGAAAGATTCAGCTTAGTCTTGTAATAACCGTACAGTGCGGTAAAAGACTGATTTGTCTTGTCCTAATAGCACGTTAGACAAGATTATAGTATAATGGCGCTGTGATTAAATGCGTGGTTGGTTGGCGATTGGGCCTCGATGAGTAGTCAACTAAAGAAAAATAAAAAATACTATTATATTTTTACAAAAAAAATATAAAAAAGTCACATGAAAACCCAATACGTTTTAAACAAGTTTTAGTTTATAAAAGCTAAAAATCTATTTAGAATGGAGCCTGAGATTCTGCGTGCCGCCGCCGCTTCAAAATGTTTGTTCATTGAAAAATTATGAGCATAGTTATTATAATATTTTCTCTTGCTAACTCTATTTAAATATTTTAGAAGAGGTTAAGGCTCTATTCTAAACAACTTTTGGCTTCTACTTTTTAACTTACAGAAACTAAAAGCCGTCTGGAATGCTTTAGTTATTTTACGTAACTTTTTTCTTTACATTGTCTATAGAGATATAACAATTTTTTATTTTTTCTTCTTATTTTTCTTTATTTTCCTTAATTGAATGACTCAGAAAAAACTAACAGCTACTACATGTCATTTCAACTAAAAGTCAAAAGCCATTTAAAAGGCTTAATTGAATATGGTCTAAGTGGTTGTAGTATATTATTTCATAGGAATACATGCGATCATATGTCATTAACTTTTTTTTAGATTTAGCTTTTTTTTTAGTTTGTGCGTACCGTAAGTCTGGAGAAATACAGTGAAACGGTGGCAGAAAAGATGTACATGTTGTATGTACCAGGGGCAAAATGGAAATTTCCCATTTGATAAAAAGGAAAAAAAATAAGAAAGAGGGGCCCACCTGTCGGTGGGCCGGATGGAGCCCAAAAGGAGGAGCTCTGCTCCTCCCCTTTTACCTGAGAGCGAGCGAGCGTTTGGGGGGCGATGGCGGCGGCGATTCCGGGAGGCTGCGGGGCGGAGGCAAGCGGGCTCGGCGGGCCCGGCGGGTCGGCACAGTGGCGGCCCGATCTCCTTTGCGATCCTTCCTCCCGTGCGACTCGCGCATTCCCCTCTCTCCCGTTGGGCTCGGCGCTCCTCTTCTTCCCGCAAGAATCGGTCCCCAGATCCGGTTTGTGAGCTGCGGTGGAGGCGCGTGAGACTCGGTCCCGGCCGTTGGCGGCGCCGCCGAGTACTCATCCCCTCCCCTCTCTCTTAGCTATAAATTGCAGCCAGTTCTTTGGTTGGGGGTAGATCGACAGGGAGCTCCTCCTCTCTTTCTTTGAGTGTTTTGGCTTGTGGTGTTTGACTAATTTGATCCCCTGGTGCTCTCCGGCGAGGTGCTTGGCCGGCTCCTCTCCTGTGCTTGTGCGGCAAACCTCTACCTCGACTCGCCGGCGTGGGCTTCACTTCGGCGAGAGGGCTTTGTATCTCCGTGCCTACTGTTCTCTCTCTCGGTGGTGTGAGGGCAATAGGTTTTCTGGGACAGTGCGCAAGCATGCCTAGCCCCTGTTCTTCTGGTGATTTCGAATATCACCAGTCCTGTGAGTGAATTTGTCATTTCTCTGCAATCTCTGTGAGCTGTGCTAGATTGTTGATTATCTATTCATCATCTTGCACTGGGGGACATAGATTGCTTGTGGGATATATTGTTGCTCGATGAAAATAACAATCATATACTGAGATTGGTTCAATCAGTCTTTGAGCTCTAATTGTTGTCAACTCTGTTATCTCAATTAACTATCTCTAGACATTGGTATACTGCCCTTGTGCCTTTCGGTTCATGCAGTTTTCAGATTGTAGCATGATCATATTTTGACCTGTTAGGATTTAATTTTGACAAGTTAAATTTATTGTGGCAAAGTTAAATTGTATGGTCTTGCTCTATTGAATACTGCTGTCTGAATATGCGCATGCTGAATATATTTTAATCTTGAGACTGTCGAGTTTGTATCTAGAGCTCAAAATACTGAATTTATTATTTGGCATAACCAATCAAGGAAGAGTATATGATTTAGTAGCAGGACGGCCAAGTTTAAACTTGTGCAACCCTACAAGTTGAGAGCTCAAATAACCAATTAAACCTGAGCTTGTTGCTAGTCTTAATTGGTACATGTCTTTTACATTGACATACATATTCATGTGTTAGAATGATTTTGTTTCGATTACTGAATATGTGTTATACTTTAAATGATATGTTCAGTTCATATGATTACATTCTTGTTATGGTCTGTATATATGAATTGAAGTCCTTGATGTGCTTATATGATTATAATGGAATTATATTTATATCTTTGCTTATACCGTAAATATTTATATCTAAGTGGTTGTAGTATATTATTTCATTGGAATACATGCGATCATATGTCATTAACTTTTTTTTAGATTTAGCATTTTTTTAGTTTGTGCGTAACGTAAGTCTGGAGAAATACAGTGAAACGGTGGCAGTAAAGATGTACAGATGTTCGAGCCTTTTTGTTCATGTCGAAGTTTGCATTTGAACTCCGATTACTGTCCTGACAATGTTGGCAATGGGTATACATGATTAGATGATATTTCTAGCATGGACCAACGTATCCAGCCATGCACCTGGGCTCATGCTTTCTCAAATTAGCAAAATTTTGTAACAGGACGTGTGTGGCCTTCTGGGAAAAAAATTGAAATGGGAAGAATAATGAGACACAGGTAGAAAGAAACAGTGTGCAAGGCCAACGGCAAGGGCTCAGTTGGTGGGGAGCAAAACGCAGCATACTCGTACTGTCACAGCGTCCACGCTTGCGGTTCGTCGGTTCCCGTGCATCCTGCACAGAAATGCAGACCAACGTAACTGTTGAAAGTGTCCTTTTTTTGTTCAGAGATTCAAAATTTAAAGTTCATCCCAATATCTTTAGTCTGATATACAGTTCTGTTGAGGTCAATAGTTCAGTACTACTGTTCCTTGCAAGTGGTTTTTGTTACAAATATGGGCAATATTTTAATTCCAAGTTTTTTTAGGAGACAAAAATAATAAACTAATGATGCAAAACTCACAACTAACAGCAAACTACTCATCATACTTCAGAACATACATAAAAAAATAATATAGTACCAAAGTCGAACGTGCGCACGAACGACTTACTTGTTAGCCTGATGAAGAACAGGAAGCCGCGCAGGCTTGACGCAGTGCAGAACGTAGGTGTCGCGGTGCAGTGAGCGATCGCGCAAATGCACTGCCCAGAAACCTTATTACCGCCCCGTGCATGTACTCTCTGCGGCAACGGTTCAGAGATAGCCGCTCTCCCTCCTTCCAATTGCACATCGGGAAGAAAGGTCGATGAGGTTCAGACAGCACAGTACTTGAGCACAAAATCATAGGAAAGTTGAAAATGGAGGCAGTGAGATTCTCTCTGTTTTACACTCTGGACGTCTCCAGGTATATATAGACAGACTGATAATTGACACATTCAACCAGCCATTTACCCACTGATAACTGACACATTCAACTGGCCATTTATCCACTAGTAACTATCTATCATCAAAACCCCAGTAAAGCCTCAAATTCAAACGTTTGAATCTCATTCAAACAGATAGAGTGAGGTGCAGGGTTCAGCAAAAATAAAGATAGACTTGGTCTGCCAAGTGGCGCGCCACGTCACGGCATGGCATGGTCGCAAGTCGCAAGTCACGCGATTTTCACGTGAATACGCGCGCGTGCGTGCGCGCATGTGTGACTAAACAGAACCATCCTCATACCATCTTTTTCCGTATTCAAGGAGTGGTGAGGACTCCACCTTATAAATCGGTCTTCCTTACCCTGCCTTAGCAATATGATACTAAACCATGCATGCTTTGGAATTAAGAAAATAGGCTATAATTAAATAGGCCAATTTCTAATAGTTTTCACTCCTATCATATGATCATGACTTATGGTTTAAATATTTAAATTATGTCTATTGTAAAAGGTAGTATGTACAGAAAAATAGTCGTATGCAATTTTAACCGGTACAGCTGAGCTTAGTATATTTTTACTACAATCTTTCTATTGACTCCGTCTTAAAAAAACATATCATTTAAAAGCTAATTATTGTAGACAGTATAAACATAAGCCACAAATAAGGCAAAAGAAATCCGCTCATGTATGTACTATGAGATCTACTTAATTCAGTAATTCAGTCACGTAGTACTGAACATATGGATGTGCTTGATTTTCTTGTAGATGTGGATTCATTGGGCAATAAATGGCATGGCGTGGTCTTGATCAAGACCACGCAGACGTCAATTCCCAATCTAGTCATTGTACATTCAATTAGCTCTGCTTCACGAGAGTTTGCAAGAAACATTAACTGGATTAGTATACGGTAGAGCACTTCAATGCAAGCAGGCAAGCAATGCCAGTACAAAGCCGACCAAAATCACATTAGAAATGCTGAATTGTTGCACCTAACGGCTTACAAATCTACATTCATGGCGTACTGATTGTACAGAACCGAAGGTTCACATCTCATACAGACACATTCAGCATTCTAGTGATGAAACGATAGTGCGACATTAACCATGAAATGTTGAGATCATTAGAAAAGTGACTAGCTAATCAGCAGTAACATGCTCCACATTAGCATGTCAGTGGCAACTTGATCGTTACCCTCATTAGCTCACTACCATCACAGAAGACCTCAGGTCACGAGGTTCCCAAAAATACTTCTCACGCCGACTGGGTTCAAGGCTTCGAACTGTTCACGCAGATGGCATGGTTGCAACTTTTTTTTTTCAAAATTGACCCTCAACACCTATTTTTACAAATCTAGCTTCCTTCATGGATCCACTGAGCACAGCAAACACCTGCCAAGCTATATTAGCTCGGCAGTTGCCTGCCGAGCCACCCACCCATCCGCTGCATGTTGCTACTGGCCGACTGTGTACACATGCCGCGGATGGGTAGCTCAGCAGGTGAGCCAGGGGAGCTCGATTTGCAAAAACAGTTGTTCACAGGCTAATTTTGGAGAAAAAAATTGTAACAGTGCCATTTCAGTGAACAGTCCAAGACTTCAGACCCTCAGCAGCAGCTCATGAGTTGCTGAACCACAACTTCCATTGTCGGCCGTTGGCTTGCCACCTCGCTTGTGCAATGTGCAGCAATTGCAGCGAGCATAGCTGCCTCAGTCCTCGAGAAGACACCGTTGAGGTCTCCATCAATCAGGCCTTCGAAATCACTGGCCGCTGTGCCCACCTTCACTTGTGAGACAGCCCTCCTGCCTGTGATGACTTGGAGAACAACGATTCCGAACGCAAAGACGTCGCTCTTCTCAGTGAATCGGCCTGTGGTGGCATACTCAGGGGCAAGATACCCCATCGCTGCGCTGGCCTTCAGGGTTGAGAAGACGACATCATCAGCAAGGAGCTTGTGCAGACCCGGGACCGACAACCGCGGGGTGAAGTGGTGGTCGAGAATGATCTTCTCGGCCGAAATGTTCTGGTGCACTAATGATGGCTTGTTGCTTTTCTTACTGTGTAGGTACTCAATTCCTGGAAATGTGCAACAGATTAAGGATTTGAAGAGCACTTAAACTCTCAGAAAACAGTCCAAAATTGTTGTAGAGGAAGCTAGAATAGATAGTAGTGTGTCATTTACCTTTTGCAATGCCTCTGATGATGGAAACTCTTGTAGGCCAATCGAGAACGTTAGCACTGGAACCATCCTTAACGTCCAAATACTGTGACAAGCACCCATTCACCATGAAGTCATAGACTAGGAAGCACTCCCCCCTCCCCCTGGAGCAGCAGAAGCCCCTCAGGCTAACAAGGTTCTCATGTCGCAGCATGGTGAGCATCTTCAGACCACGCAAGAAATCTGACTCCTCTTGCTTGCAACTAGTCTTGTTGAGGCTCTTAACAGCAACAACAGACCCATCCCGCAGGATGCCCTTGTATGTCGCAGCAAAGCCGCTCTTACCTAGCAAGTTGACCTCAGAAAAGTACTGAGTCGCACACTCCACCTCTTCAAGGTTGAACCTAAAGCTATCACCAACCTCGCCGGATGATCCAACACCACCACCTGACAAAGGGTCCCATCCATTTGAGTACTCAACACTAATCAGGGGGGAAGCACTCCTTCGGCAGACTTCCTTCTGCAGGTAATGGTCAGTGCTGAGCCTGCTATCAGAAACCTCCAGTGAGCTGCCAATCTTCTGCTTCTGCCGGCGGTAATATGAGAATGCAAATATTCCGCAGAATGAGGCACCTATAACCACTGCAACAACACCGACAATAAGAACCCCTGCAGAGGCATTTGAAGGTCTTGAGCAATGAGAGCCATCGCAGTGCTTGTCTGGATTCGCCGATTGGGGCACTTGCCGTGACTTGACAGTATCATCTGGGCCAAAAGGCTCAGGCTTGCTAGGTTTCAGGCCATCTTCCGAAGAGGGGCAAAGATCTAGCAAACTGAAGTCGTTTCCACAAAGCCCCTTGTTATTCACATACTGGAATCCTCCATTCAGTCTCTTCAAGCCTAGCATCAGAAACCAAATTGCGATAGATAATACGATGAACACTAAAAAAATTTTAACCCCAGAAAGGTTGATCAAGAGTCTATTACCAGCAGGGACACTCCCGGAGAGGGTGTTATTGCGAACATCAAAGACCTCGAGCAATGGAACCTCTGCAATCTTTGAAGGGATCGAACCAAACAGGTTGTTGAAGCTCAAATCAAGCCGTGTCAGCTGAGTTAGGTCACCAAGGGTTGCCGGAATGGCTCCGGTCAGTTCATTGGACTGCAGCGCAAGAACAGCGAGCTTATTCAGGTTGCCCAACTGGGGTGGTATGCTGCCTGTCAACTGGTTGTAACCCAGCTGCAGCACTGCAAAAGAGAACAGCAAAGGGGAGGTAAATTACATCAGATAATTTAAATCTTCACAATGGATTGTACTGACTAATCTTGTTTATGTTTTTGGAAGTAATAAACTGCATGTGAAGGAAAAATAAATAAATTCTAGTAGCAGCAAACAATATTTGACTTCTGGCCGCTTGGAAAACAGTACTCTGTCTTGAAGGCTCCAAGCCTCCAAAACATGAACAGAAGGATCACATGGTTGGGGGCGCCCTCATCGATATGTATGAGGCGCAAGTGCACATTTCGGAGACCAGGTAGCAGCAAGAACACAAAACAATCTTGTTCTTACCTGGGTTAATTTACAAGAGCATAAACATTGGACAGAAACAGCCGAAAAATCAAATCAAATCAGAGAAATTCCTACTGCCTTGGAAGTGTTCGTACCAAGATCCAACCTGAAGTTGCCACAGAAGGGAATCTATACCGAGACAAGTGGTTCCAAATGAACTCCCATAAGCAGGATGAAACAAACGCAAGTAAAAAAAATCCAATCTTTTAACTCCAAGAAACCCCGAGTCAAGATAAATCGAAGAAGATGAACACGTGGCTGCCACATTGCTCCAAAAGAAGACTCGGAATAGAAGCACACAAAATGGATGATTAGGTATAGAAGTCAACAAACATCCCATTTCAAAATTTAACCGTTGTACTGCCAAGATTAAGGTCGTCAACATCCACGTATTGATGAGAGCAACTGTTCTTCGCATTCGCCCCCTCAAATCTCACATTGTACCGTAGCATAGGATTAAATGAACCAATGCCCACCCTAAGTTTGAAATAAACACCAAAAGAATCCCCATTCTGCACCAAAATCCCGCCACAAACCGACGAAAATCGAACCTTTCCGCAATAAAAATGGAGCCTTTGCACCAAACCAAAACGAGGATAGAAACGGTCATGGTTGGTACATTGGTTCTTGAACCGTGGAAATGGAAGGCTTCATTGTTTTGTGCTTCAAGGCGTCATTTTTGTACCCCTTTTGTTTCAAAATCATCAGAAGAACTGAAAAAAAGTAGCCATCAAAGTTCAGAGGGAAGGGAGGAAAAGGAACTAAGCAAGGCTAGGAGAAAGATTAGGAGCTTAGGAGCCAAAACTACACATCTAATGCTAAAACCGCCAAAACTCAACAAGAACAAGCACCAAAGATCAACACAACCCCCCCATTTAGCCAACAAATGAACTAAACTAGACTAAAGATGCAATCTTGGAGCCCAAAACAAGCCAAGCACGAAGCTCTCCTTCCCTCTCCCCACGGTTTAAGAAGTGAACGAGAAGACCCACCTTGGAGGTTCTCCATGCCGGCAATCTCCATGGGCACGGGCCCGGTCAGATGGTTGACGTCGAGGTAAAGGTCGGTGAGCTCGGACAGGTTCCCAATCTCCCGCGGTATGGACCCCCTGATGCCGTTGTAGTGCAGGTACAGCCCCGTGAGCCGTCGGAGCCCCGCGATCGCCGGCGGGAGGGTGCCGGAGAGCCCGCGGCCCTGCAGGGAGATGGCCGTGACGCGGTCACCGCCTTCGCAGGTGACACCGACGTAGGAGCCGCCGCAAGGTTCGCCGGAGCGGTCCCATGAGCCCAGCACCCGGCCCGGCGGGTCCAGGGCCGCCTTGAGCGCCATCAGCGCGCGAGCCTCCTCCTCGTTGCGCGCTGAGGCGGCAAGAACGGCGACGAGGAGCAGAAGGGGGAAGAGGACGCGTGCGTCTGCCATTAGAGAAAGAAGCTTGAAGCTTCGAAGTGAGGGGAGACACCCTGTATTTGAGTAGTGTGGGAGGCCAGAGTCGAGAGGGGGCGAGTCAAGCTCAAAAGGGCAAAATGGCAATGGATGCTTTGGCTAATGCAGGGCAAATGGGTAATTCACCATTTTTGCTTGTGTCTACTCTGCCCCTTCCACAGTATTTCGACTTTTCGAGGAGAAAAGGAAATGGACAATTTTCTTTTCCTTGGCCTGCGCGTTGTACAAGTTCAAAATTTAGCTTTTTTTATGTTGGTACTACTACACTTAAAAGATTCCTTTTTGGGTACTTGGGCTGTTGTGTTCACCTTGTGCCGGCGATATGATAAAACCAGAGTTCACACGCAAGTGTCTCCGTATAAACTATTATTATTTATAAATCAAAACTAAGATCTTATATAAAGAGATTCTAAGACTTTTTGTCCAGTTATCATAAGTACAACACATACATAAGAATTTACCTCTTCAAACTCACTAACTACAACACATGCACAAAAGAGATAAGAGACTCAAGGAAACGAAACAAGACACTTGCATCCTTGTTCAATCGACAAAAAATGGGTATTTATACCCTATATTAAAAAACTAGCCATTATAGAAGCCGACAGCTAGATCGCCCACATAGGCACCGATCAAACCACTTGGTCTGTCGAACTGCTCACATAGAGCTAACCAGAAAGCGGTAGTGATTCCAAAGAGAGCCAAAAACATGCTATCTAGAAAAATAACTGGCAACAAATACCTAATGCCTGGTTGGATTGCTATGTCGGTTAGATTGCTAAAATATAATCGGTCCGACCGCCCCTAGCATGGCACAAAGAAACAGAAAAAACAAGCCTTCTATAAAATGTTGACAGGCAACAAACTTGTGGTCTAACCGTGCCTATAGTCAAACCGGCTAACACATCATCGCATGATGAGTACACATTTTCCAGTAGGGTCAAGGATGCATATACTTCAATGATTTTGCAAAACATATTCGCAAAATCTAGTACTATGCAAACAAGGACTAAAGCCTGATCCTCAATAAGTTAAAATTCACCTTTGCATTCTCTCCTGAATGCTAGTGTGTTTGTGCTAATTCCTTTTATCCACAGTGTGTGTGCATGAAACTTACAGGAAAAATCTTGATTCGATCTTGCAATCTGGGCTAAAACGTATGGCGAGGTTACATGTACATTTCTCAAGTGGCTTACCCTCAGATGGTGAAGTGGTTAGCGGTATGCTTTGCAATTACAAACACATTATTATTGAGTTTGTTCTTCTGGAAAATAAGGCTGTTGTCTTAGTAAAAGCTGTGTCAAAGGCTCAAAGGCTATTTCTGTTTCCACTGTAAATCTGCTACACTTCCAATCATTGTTATTGTTCCATTGTTTAGGTGCATCAACAACTCATAGTGATCGCAATTTCTTTCCAGCATTGGTCTATTGTTTCTTCCACTGCAGCCGTCATGAACTAACCGTTTTTCTTCTCCAGGTATGCGGCGGAATGTTAACATCTTGATATATTTGGATGTCAGCAAGGCACTGCAAGGTACCATTCCTGCCTGTAAATAGCCGCAAATGATTTGTGTTTCCGTTTATTTTCTCACGGGAGGCTAATATTTGATATCTGAATTTGTTTCTCAGATGGAATGAAGCTATTTTTTTAGATAAAGGATATAAAATCCGGCCTCTATATCCACGAGGGATATATACAGCCAAAGATGGAATGAAGCTTTTTTAGATGGAATGAAGCTATGCATTTCAGAGAAGAAGGTGATACTGACGGAGGGTTTTTGATGGTGTCGTTCCTGTCAGATACTTTGAGAAGATTGAAACATGGCCAGGTCGAGAGCCGATGACATTTCAAAGACAAGAGACTGTACTAGTATTACTGTAGTTTCTGTATGACTCCTTGTTGAGAACTTCAGATGTATGCACTTCACTAGTCTCTCCTTGCTGGAAAAGAAAATGTGTTGTATTTGATGTCTGAAAGGGCTGTGTTACATGCATACTCACGTGAGAGGGAGACGTTATTCTGCTGTTCTTGTGGCTGTACAAACTTATGTGTTGATGTTGATAACCATATTTGCATGTTGATGATGTCTTCAATTCTATCCACCATTTCACTATATAGTTCTTTTGCTCAGTAGGTTTCATTGGGCTGTATCCAGTAATTGGGTAGAACTGATACTGCATGTTGTATCCAGCAGCATCAGATGTACAAATCAATGATAATTTTCTGCACTAAATACTTCGATGTGATGATATTCTTCTGGCAAATTGGGCCCACTGTCATGCACACCACCAATATTCCCTCCCTACACAAGCCCATGTCCCCATTCAACGGTCAGATCTCTCTGACCATGAGATCCAACGGCCACTTGACCCCCATCCTCTTACCTCCCGCATATATATAAACCCCGCCTACTGCAGCTACGCGGAAACCTAGATCCCCACTCGCGCCGCCGCCTTCCTCTTCCCTCCGCAAGGCGAAACCCTAGCCCGCGATCTCCTCTCCTCCGACAAGCGATGGCGGCGGAGCTGGCGTACGCGCCGCCGATGAAGGCCGGGAAGGCGGGGTTCGAGGGCATGCAGGAGGCACAGCACAGGATCCGCATCACCCTCTCCTCCAAGAGCGTGAAGAACCTCGAGAAAGGTACCAATCCATGATACATCCGAGCACTCGTTCCATTGTGATTCGATAGATATTTGTGCCACTTTGATTTGATCGTGATGGCTGTGTTGCGTGAACAGTCTGCGCCGATCTGGTGAAGGGAGCCAAGGAGAAGCACCTGAGGGTGAAGGGCCCCGTGCGGATGCCCACCAAGGTGCTCCACATCACCACCAGGAAGTCTCCTTGTGGCGAAGGTGACCTCTCTTTTTCCCTAACGATCTTCGATCGTGTTTAGTTAGTTGCTTGGTTTTTGCTAGTCTCGTAATAACGCTGATGTGGGTCAAGAAGTAGTCTGTTTTTGTTAGGTGTTTGGAGTGGACAGTGATGATGGATGTGCTGAGCAGATGATTTTAACTTTACATAAACAGAGATCTTTTGGGTCTTTGATGTCTAAAAAACCGAGTTTTCTAAAACTTATGCTTAGCATATCATCACTGTAAGGTTACTATATGTTTAGTTGGTTTAGGGATAACTGGGAGCAATTGTTCTATTCGTGGCGTAATGTAGTTGAGGCGAGAGCTGAGTTTTGCAGGGTGATTGGTAGGCTGAGCATGTGATGTTACACGGAGATGCTACTGAGATGTTACATCACTGAAGTCTCTAAGACCGAGCTTTTTAAAACTGATGCTTGGCCTTCAAGTGTAATGGTAGTATGGAGGGTTTGTGGTTTTCGAGTGACTTCAGCTAAACATAAGTGGTGGCATGTGGAGTGGTGGTGATGTTTTATGTTGCGGTTTTCCTAATTCATGTTGGTATTGTTGTTGGTTATTTGTCATCTTACATTGTGATTTTCTGTTGATCATAGAAACTGATGGTTACTGAGAGCCCGATGCTGCTTCTTAGTGACCCTATATACCCTAGGAAGCAGAATTATGTCGTATTTCACATAACAAAAGTCATTGTGTTTTGTTGATGAACTGAGCAGATGATGGTACCATATGTTGTCTACTGATATATTTGATGTCTCAAAATCGAGCTTTTTAAAACTGATGATCAGCCTGTCATGAGTTTATCATTGCTTGTTTGCAATTTCTTGATTCTTTTATTGTCATTATGCCCAAGTTTCTTATTGGATATCCAAAAATTTTCGGTCTCTTGAAATGTTCTTATTTACTTGTTAAAATTAGTATGCCTGAACTTACATAGACCTTCTGGCCTTGTTTCAGGTACCAACACCTGGGATCGGTTTGAGATGCGGGTGCACAAAAGGGTGATTGATCTTGTCAGTTCTCCTGATGTTGTCAAGCAGATTACCTCGATCACCATCGAGCCGGGCGTGGAGGTTGAAGTGACCATCAGCGATCAGTAATATGCTATCCAGCGGCTTATCTTTTACAAAAGTGGAGAAATCTCAGTGAACAGAATATTTTAAAAGCTTTTAGCACGAGAGCACTGGTGTAAAAAGGTTTTGTTAATCTATAGGCTCTTCGCATCGTAATTCTGTAATCTATGGCTCTTCGCATCGTAATTCTGAGTCCCTATTAAGTTTTCAGGAATTGTATGGCTCCAGTGTGCGTCCCAATAGAGTTAATACATGACTCGCTATTGATTTATATGATATTAGTTACACCTTTTGCTTACCTTGCTATAAGTAGGGATGAAAACGGATCTGATAATGTCCAAACTACATTTATATTTGTAAATGAATATGAATATAAATCTAAATATTCTTGAATATGAATGAAATATTGTAGCGAACATAGATTCGAATTGAATGTCTACTCAATTCGGTTGAATCGGAATATACTCGTAACTTTATATAGTATGAGGATGTAAATGATATTTTATTGTAATAAAATAAGTATATTGTTTCATTGAATACGGATGCTGATGGTTTGGATAAAATAATATTTTAGATGATAAAAGTTTATATCATATTCGTATCTATATTTTTATACAAATTTGAATAAAATAGAAATTATTAATCAAATAAAAAAATTATATTATATTCATATCCTATGGAGGTAATTCGGATAATCCATACTCACTTCTCACCCCTAGCTACAAAGCATTTGAATCATTTCCTTAGACCAAATTGTTTCGTCATTGCTGTGTGTTACCATGTGGTCGCCAACTCCCACCCATGTTTCTGTGCGGCTTTCCCTGGGACGGTGTTCGGGGCAATTCTGTGCCACTGACGAACCGATGGGCGCAACCCGAGCACGGCCACCGGCTTGGCTTCGAATGCCCGGTGGTTCGGCCATTATTTGAGGGGCACGGCGGTCGTGCGCCCAAGATGCGGACTAGGAACGGGAGCGCTTGCCGCCTTGCTGAGTAAGAACAGGGTATCTCCGGAAACACATCGAAACCACCGGCGGGTAATTTATTTCTTATCTCAAATTGGCGAGCGTCTCTCGAAACGAATTCAGTGTACAATACGTCTCATTTCATCTCAATTCTCAGGACTTGTGCCATGCTGGCATGCTACAAACTGGTATTACATACTATAAACTCATTTCTCACCTCGCAAAAAGAACCAAATTTCCTCAGATCCTTCAGCATTCCTAGTTCTTCACAAAAGTGCTTAGCACATCGAAGTAGTTGGGGAAGGTCTTGCGGGTGCACCCGGGGTCCCTGATGGTTACAGGCACGTCGGCGCAGGCCGCGAGGGAGAAGGCCATCGCCATCCTGTGGTCATCGTAAGTGTCGATTGCCGTGACGTTCAGCTTCTCCGGCGGTGTGATGATGCAGTAGTCCGGCCCTTCCTCAACCGATGCTCCCAGCTAAAACAAGGCAAACAATAGGCATGTTGATACACAGGGGAAAAGAGAGACGGCTGAACTACAGGGAGAACAGAGCCCTAACGTATTTACCTTTGTTAGCTCGGTCCGAATTGCGACCATCCTCTCGGTTTCCTTTACTCTCCAGGACGCCACTGTGGAAGAGAGTAGAAAAGTATCAGCAACAAAACATGCAATGTGGCTGAAGCCATTCGAAAAATTCAACAGCAACACACTTCATAGTAAGAGGATGTCTAAACTATATCAACTACTATATACTACACAACATCAACATATCCCAATCCATTATACTTTTTCTTTTCAATGAATTCTGGTGGTTTGTCCAATTTTCTCCCTAGTGCTACATAATAGGTATGGTAGGCGGCAGGCCTTAGAAAGTTTACCATCTCTGATAGCAGTTGGACCATCAGCAAAGAGGGCAACAACGGCAAGAGTCATGGCGACATCAGGCATTTTGTTCATGTTGACATCAATAGCTTTCAGGTGTTTTCTCCCAAAGGGCTCACGCGGTGGACCAGTAACAGTAACACTAGTGTCAGTCCATGTAACCTTCGCTCCCATCATCTCAAGTACCTCGGCAAATTTCACATCACCCTGCAATATTAAGCATTTAAGTCAGGGAAAATGATAGCACAAAAAGGCTACTTACAGAACTATTAGGTTGGATAGATTTAGCTAGGTTATATGAATATCCTCTTGTTAAAGCATGTTTGGTTGACAGTGGCATATTATAGATTATGTTATACTGCAAGTATGTTACTATGCTTAACAAAAAAGGCAAAAATAAACAATAGAATTCTACCTGCAAACTGGTGGTGCCACAACCTTCAACGGTCACAGTCCCTCCAGTGATTGCAGCACCAGCCAAGAAATAGCTTGCACTTGAGGCGTCACCTTCAACATAGGCATTTCCAGGGGACCTGTCAATTCCAAAGCGACAGGGGGTAAGTTTAGGACTTTAGGGAATGATGAATGCAATGTTCATGAAGTTTGAACTAACAGTTTCGAGTACATAAGAGAAGTATGTTCAGTAAAAACATGGATGAGTATCCTGATAGGCCATATGGCAACAGGTGCATAACATAAGAGGGGTACAAAGAAAGTAATCAAGAATCTTCTCCTAAAAAAGTGCTATCACATTTATGCCAACTTTCATCATGGACGCTGCTTCTGGTGCTATCATGTTTATGCACCAAGTAATATACCTGTGGAATGCATTGTAAGTAGAGGGGTTATTACCAAGGCTAAGCACCAATTTGCTAGTACAGTTCACCTTCATGACTCCAAACAGTTTCATCATATTCCAGATGAATAAAGTTATTTACATGGTAAAAAAAAATCCACGATGTTTTTCTTTCCCCAGTTTATCTATAATTCAAATATGGATGCATCTGTAATACCCTACTATTCGAAATTTCAAATAAGTAAAACGGTCAGAAACTTACTTGTACTTTTGACCTCCCTTAATATAGAATCTGTCCCAACTATCAGAATGCTCTGCGGTCACGCCAAAACGCTCCATCAATCTCAATGTCATTTCAACATAAGGAATGGAGATTAATTTATCAATGATTTCAATCTCCACATCCCCGAGAGCCAAAGGAGCAGCCATCAGCAAGGCACTCAAGTACTGACTGCTGATGGAACCAGAGAGCTTAACCTGTTGAATGTAATTCAATTTTAAGTGCTAATTTGTGAGAATTCACACAATCTAAGGCCAAAACAAGCAATATCGCTAATAAACAGAAAATAAGTTGCTGGACACCAATCAAGTATAGCTTGCTCGAGCTTAACGGAAATGTCATTTACTGGTTAAGCATGACTGTTTTCAAGTTACTGTGCGGTGTAAGGTTGAATTGCACCATACCATGCTTTCCTTAGAAATGCAAAAGCTTCATAGAAAATTGAAATATGTACAGAGGTTCATAACATGCAAGTTTGTGAGTAACCAACCTTGCCACCAGGTAGCCCTCCAATTCCATTGACACGTACAGGTGGGCAGTTAGTACCAAGGAAACAATCAATATCCGCACCAAGTTGTTTCAATCCGACAACCAAGTCACCAATGGGTCTCTCCCTCATTCGTGGCACTCCATCGAGCACATAACTGAAGTTAAAAAAAAGATACACCATGAGTCTTAAAACATACCTAAGGATTCCATACTTATTTCCACAGGGATAGAAAAACATACGTTGCATTTCCACCAGCAGCAGTTACAGCTGCCGTCAATGGCCGCATTGCAGTTCCAGCATTCCCCAAGAAGAGTTGTACTTCCTCTTTCGCGTCCTTCTCAACCGGGAACTTCCCACCACAGCCAACAACTACAGCTCTTTTTGCAACTTTATCTGCTTCCACAGTGAGTCCAAGGGCTTTCAGGGCCTCAAGCATGTAGTGGACATCCTCACTGTTCAACAGGTTATCCACCACTGTTGTCCCCTGACCAGAGTAAAAACAAGCAATAATTTGTCAAAGGATCAACTAGAGATGGCAGCAAAGTAAACAGGTATCAGTTTCTTCTCCTTCTCTTAAATAAGTTAACAATGCACGCTTTGCTAGAATTTCCACATGAATGGAAAACGGATATTTAGTACCTATATTGCTCGTGAAACAGTAATGCTGCAAAATAACAAGTCAAAAATTTCGCCAAAAATTTCGCCTTTTGTGATCAAATCTGTTAATAACAATGTGAAGGAACCTTAAGGTTTCACCATTTCGGATGTAAAAATCTCTATGAATGCAAAATGTTCATGAAACCAGTACAACATAAACCCTTCAAAGCTGCTTTCGTTTACCCAAATTTCACAACAGCTATCAAGGAAATGCACTCTTAAAGATACCATGCATGTATATACTAAACATACCGTCATAACTGATAAAAATTTAGTAGCCTGACATTGGAGGATTTGCCCCATGCATAAACATGGAATTTGATGATTTGCCCCATTTGTCTCGTTGACATGTGGACCTTGGCCCCACATGTCAATGAGATATCATGGGGCAAATCATCAAATGTAAATGAAAGGTATGGCAAAAGATCAAATATCTCTATCTTCTAACCTCATGTGTCATCTTAATATAAATACAAGCTACAGAACCCCCTCTATTGATTCCATAGCCGAGCATAGGACTTGGGTGCTAAACGAACTACCTAACTAAATCTTATCGTGAGACCGACTTCGCCAAAAATTCCCATGATTTCTCACACATTTAGCACGACAAGCCACCTCGCTTAAACCCCCTAAAATCTCATCTCTACATGGAATTCACCCAAAAGGAAGAGCAGCCTTTCTCCTATCTCACCTCGGACAGGGCAGAGAGAAGGAGGATCCGGTTGGAGAGCGACTTGGACCCGGGAAGCTGCACGGCGCCGGAGATCTCCCGGATGGGCTGCAGCACGATCTCCTCCGCGCCGGCCTTCGCCGGCGCAGCCACCGACGCCGCGACCACGGCGCGGCGCCCCCGCAGCCGCAACCCGGCAGCGGGGCGGGGGGACCGCGCGGGCAGCCGGAGGCGGCGCGAGAAGGTGGAGGCCGGGGTGGCGAGGGCGGTGGGATCCAGGCACACCGCCGCCTTCGACGCCATGGTCGCCGCGCCCGCCATTGCCGATGCCGCCGTGGTGGGGTTGGTGGGAGTGCGTGGGGCGCCGGGATTGTTCGGGCGATTTGGGTTGCGGTTGGTGAGGAAGGAGGGAGGAAGGGAGAGGAAGAAATAGGCCCCGCGCCGCTGCCGCCACCAACCCCCACGACTCGACTCGACTCGTGCGGGCTGGACTCGCACTGCGACGCTGATGGGTTGTGGATCCAAGAAGGCTGTTTTGAGACTAGAGACGACCGGTTCAGTTTTTTTCACACACATTCTGCACGAGACACAAAACAGTACTTTCTAAGGTAGCTCATTTCGATTTAAACTTGCTTATTTTTCACTATTCAACAATTTCGTCTTTTTTAGTTTTTTTGGATTTTTTGGGCTTTTTTTGGTCGGTTCTTTTTTCCCGTATTCGTTTGTACTGTCCGTGATGGGCTAACATGTTTTTTCTATTTTTAAATTTTTTAAATTATACAGTGTTTTTTCAGCTAGCTTCAGTGCTTTTCAGCCATAAGCCCTTTTAAGCAGGGCCTAAGTTTATAAGTTAAATTTTTTCTTGATATATAAATCAAAAAGAGAGTAAAAATAGTTAGGTTATTCCTAATTATTATATCTAAACATTATATTTACTGTATATAATAGAAAATAGTAAATAAAATTGTATATTTATTAGGGGATATAAAGAAAATATCACACTAATTTTACATTATAACATAAAAATATGTCATATATTTACAGACAAATCTATTAAAAAATACGTCTTATACATATAGATGAAGAGAGTATGACAATACGGCCTTCGGGAGAGGACACATGAGGACTTTAGAATTACCACCCTACTTTATATGGGATGGAACCTAAACCTTCCTCCCTTAAGGCTCTGTTCAGTTGTCTTTATGTAGAAATTGAGATAAGCAAATAAATTTTGTTGTAATGTTATGGTAAATACGAATATATAGACATCATTTAAAAAAAACTTTGTGGCATAATGACAGTGTATTACTATTCCAAAATGGATGAAATGTCCTCCTTTTCTTCCGTTTTAGAGGATCTTACGGTTGATTTCTTGTAGAGCCAAGTGTATTGGGGTAGTCGTCTTTCAGAATTATAAGACAAAAGATGTGGTGGGCTTAAATTATGAATTCAGCAAATAAATATTAATTTAATGTACGCTTATTAGGGCATTTAGAAATCTACACACCGATTAGGCTACTTATCCATGGGCATTTGGCAAAAGTTTACTCGGTTGTTAATGACGCAACAAACGACTTGACTAGCCAAGCAAGTTGACCAACCAACCTCGGTTTACCAAATCCTAAAATGGGCCGGGTTTAAAGTCTTCCTCCCCTGCCCGGCCCGTTCACACGCTCCTCTCTGTTCGACCTCGCGCCATGGTGCACAGCCGGTGCTCTCTTCTTTCCATCGCATCAACCAACTCAGCGCAGCTTGCCATGGGGACAAGCTATGTGTACCGCCTACGTGGCTGCATGCGACTGGAGGAGAGGGTGTGATAAATACAGGCTCCTTCTTTTTTTTTTTTGAGAAAAATACAGGCTCCTTCTTGGACTCGGTGTTCATACACTCGTTGCACTGGCTTGCTGGGCCTATTGAGCAAGAAGACTATGGGCACGTTATTGCTAGTCACAAGCCCAGCATCCATCAATGGGTTTGTTTTTTTTTACTTCGGTTTATGGACTTTGGCTGTGGTTTTTTACTTTTGGGATATTCATGAGGGAGGGTACGGAGTAACAGAAACTCGCGTGCAATTTTGACTGATATAAATGAAGTCACTGCAGTGTGTACTACAATCAACTTAACTTGTAGACCCTATCTTAAAAAGACACACTATTTGAAAGCCCGTTATTGCAGAAAAGCCAAAAAGCGTCTTTTAGAACTTGAAAAGAAGAGGCCCAATACTAGCCCAGGATACGCATCTGGAACCTTTGGCTTGCTCGACAACCTCGCTCAGCTTGGCAAGGACATCCTTGCCTAGGTGGACAAGCCAAATCGGCTCTCCTGCGCAAGCAAGATTTCTTTGTGTTGCCTCCACTCCACTACGCGCAAGCCAAACCGAGTTCCTCAGCGCCCAAATTGAGCTCCACTCCCCTAAATTGAGTCCAAGCTACCAAATCAAGGCCAAATTGAGGTCATCTGCGCCCGGATCGAGCTCCTTTGCGCCGCAACGAGGTCGTTTGCCATCGAACTGAGCCACCACATGCCACTGAGCTCCACCTTCCATTGTCGTCACCGGCCACTCCACCGTCGTCTCGGTGAGATTGGCGAGCAAGGCAACCAAACGCCCCAAATAGCATGCCTTTCTTTACTGAGCTAGGCTAGCTTCTCCCTGTGTAGCGAGGCGAGCTCAACAAAGGATCCAAGCATGCCCTACGTTGGGTGTATCAATAAGTTGGTGGAATTGTAGTGTTGATAGGCCCGCGATCAGTCATTGTGAGTAGAAGTGGAAGCAAGTAGTAGTTGGATTTTTTAAATAAGCTATTTTAATACATTTTATGTAAATAAACCATGTCTTCTTTTTTCACATATAACCCATAATCACTAAGCCATAGTGTGATTGGGCCCAATCGTGCCATGAGCCAGCGATCCGCTGACGTGGCAGACACAGTCATGAGGCCAAGGCACGACTGAGTCCCATAGCATGCCTGTTGTGCAACTGGGCCTATGCCAGTGGCTAATTGCGCAATGGGGCAACAACTTGGGCCTCACCCGCACCTCCGACAGGTGACCGAGCCCAGTCACCAAATGAGCACGCGACGGTGGCTCAGATTTGGGAAATATCATATTAATTTAATTGACACAAATAATCAAATGCGGGCATTGCAATATTTATGATTAATATTAGGCAATTCATATTTTCATTTTATTTGGAAGATTTGTGCAAAGCTTCCAAAATTAAACTATGTGGATTAAATAGTTAGTTTTGACGAGTAAGTTGAATGCGGGGGAAAAGGTTTTGTAATCATCGAGGTAGATTGATGAACATCTATGTGTGCACAAATTAGGCAGTTGCAATAAAGGTAAGATTTGAAGCCCGACATAATTTGACAATAATGATGGGAGTTACATGGCATGCAGTGTATGGTGAGGTGCATTTGTTTGTCTGGCTATTCCTATGGTACAAATGGCAACATACATGAACCATCAACCCGAACTATAGGTAATATACATGTCCATCTTTTAGAATAAAAAATTCTTAAGGAATGGAAAGAAAGTCAGGCTTATTACACATACGTCCTACTCCTCCCTATGGGCGTGGGCCTTCTTTGCAACGAGCTTCTCCTAGTACTCATCCATAAGGTCCTTTGGTTGCTTGTTAGTCTCCTCGTCCTTGTGCCCCTCCTTCTGAATCTTGCAAAGCTTCTCATCGTCCTCCTTTCATTCCGTCTTGTGATATTGCTCTTGTTTTTTCTTAACCGAAGCAACATGTTCAGGCCCAAGGCAGATAAGTTATTGGTCTTCTTTACTCAGCCAATAGTTAAATTTGCATCTTAGTTTTCCCTACCATAGATGAACATGTTAGCAATATTTCAAGGATGTATGCTAAATATCATTGTACCCGCACTGGAAGGCAAATTGAGCCAACGGATAACTGTCGTGGATTGTGTGTAGATAGCTGGAACATTACAATGGTAATGTGGCCATCGAGGATTCATTAGTTCCCCAACCTTACCTTTTTCCTTTCTTGGAAGAGGACCCAACATCCGCCATTGATGTGATTTAGACGTTGGATCCAAGATAGAAGAATGGACTGTTACTTGTAGTGGTGGAGGGTGGCCTATTTTTATAGGCGATTGGGGTGTAGTATTGAGGGAGTAAATTTTGGTGAATACAAGTGCACCCACGTCCACAAGAAGGTATCTTTGGCTGCAAGATAGTCTGGTGAGTTGTCAATTTATAGAGAAAAGCTGGTGCGTGTTGTCAATTAAGTCTAAAATTGTGACATCCTAAAATTTTAATTTATTTTATTTGGATTTAATTGGATTTTTCTGGAATTTATTTTCTCTCTTTTATTTTAGACTAGGAAAAGATTTGTGAAAACTTGTATTTATTTGTAGTCAAATCAAGTTGATTTTATTTTTTTTAGTTTCTCGTGAAGTTTAGAATTTTTGTGAATTTTATGGGATTTATTTGGATTTTCTGCTATTTCCTAGGATTTTATTTAATTTTTGGGCGTTTTAAATCAAAAGGATTTGAAAACCCTCCCTCACTGCCGAGCGGACACGTTGCTAGCCCGGATCTCCCTCTCACCACGTGGCACAATCCGCATGCGCCCGCACCACTCTCTTTCTTTCCCACGTCGGGCCCACCTGTCGGCATCTCCCTCTCTCTCTTCTCTCACTGCCCTCCCAAGCCCACGTGCCAGCTCCTTCTTCCCGCCTCCTTCTCCTTCCTCATTTCCCACTCTCTCCCCTGTCCGCCACTGCCATTTTCGACCAGCTCCCCACTCCTTCTTTCCTCTCCTGCACAGCTGCTCCACCTCCCCTTTCTTCTCCATTACTTCTCGCGCCCGCCTCTCTCACTTTGCATACTAGTTTTCCCCTTTCTCGGCAACACCCTCGCTTATCTGCCCGCAACCACCATCACTTGTGCTTTTTTGGCCAGAAATACATCCGCCATTAAGTCTCCCTGGGCCTATAAAACCCCTTCCTAAGCTCCCATGCCTCCCTCACTCCTTCCAAGCTCCACAAGTACAACGACGAGGAATTCTCGCCGTTCGGTGCCACACCGAGTCGTGCCATCAACCGTGTAAGCTTCACTGTGATCTTCACCGGGTCGTCGTCACATCGGAGCCGAGCCGCTACCCTTTTATGCCGTCGACCACCTCCTTCCGTCTTCGAGCCCAGCATCAGGGTAAAATCGTTTCCTCTAACACTCCTCTCGCGTTCGCACTAATCGCTCTCCTCCACGTCACTAATGAAGCCACGACCATCGTGCACTATTGCGCTGACCGTGCCACGTCGGCACACAAGACGACGTGGCGGCCACATGCATGCCACACGTGCGCCATGGCCACCACGCCATGCCCCTTTGCCACCTCGGCCGATTGGTCCATGGACTCGGTTCATAAAGATCGGGTCCACACGTCAGCCTCATGTCAATTTTTTTTAAAAAATCAAGGCTAACATTAGCATGATGTCATAAATCCTTTTCCTTTAGAAATTTAATTTGGCTGAAAATGAAAGTCCATTGCTGACATCATAATGGTCTTTTCGTTTAGGAACTTAATTCCAGAAATTCGTATGATTCTTTTTCTTTATAATTTAAAATTCAGGGGCTCGTTCTTCTCTATTCTAGCTTTGATTGGACCCATTCAAATTTCTAAATTCATCTAAAATTATGATCTATCCAAATCTACCATGTTTTCAATTTTTTTGGAGTTTATTTGAATTTAATGGGTTATTTTCACGTGTAGACTGCGATGATTCCGATGAATTCTTCTATGATGATTCATACGAGTCAGCGGAGTAATGCAACTTACACACCTTGACCATGTTGATACCAGTTTTGAAGATAAAGTTATCTTGTTTTTAATTATATTGCATTGCTTAATTTTATTCATAGTATTTTAGTGTTTGTTTTAACTTAGTTAATGTCCAGTTGTTATGATACTTTTGACATTGTAAATCCTTGTACCTTGTCATGCTAGAATAAAACTCTGATTAGTACACTAGTATCAGCTAGAATATTTTGTAGCAAATGCTTAGACTTGGTTAGAAATAATTTTAGGCTTGAGATAACTATTTACATAAAATGATAAGCTTTTTAAATATATTCTTGACTTCAGGGAGTTAAGTAGGTCTATGAAATATTTTAGACTAAAATATAAAACTTGATTTAGACTTACAAATGGTTAGGTGGTGGGTGCTTACTAGCATATGTTATAGCTTGGTGGCTCACCGTAGGTGCTAGGCACAAGAGGTATACGGGAGGTGTCTAAATCAATTAAGAACCGGTATATGATAAAAGAGTGCCAGCCCTACCTGACCCGATGGGTCCGCCTCTGTTCCTACCGATAGATTCTATGTTCTTTTAGTTCTGTTTTGTTATTACTCTCCTGTGGTTAGATTTCATCGACAGTCTTGCTCATCCAATCTAACGAGAGAACAAATCGCTATTTCTTTTGGTAAAAATTAGACTTAAATCCCAAGATCATACTCTGCATCTAAACAAGTTTCTGACCCCAAATTTTCGTCAAGCGCATCACCATCAAGGTTGGAATGACGCCAGAACACAACCGTGACGGCGACGACCCCAACACGCACAAAGAGCCAATCTTTCCTCTTTTTTCTTAATAATAATAAAAAGATATGACCCGCAACAAATTTTTTTTCAAAAGGCTCACCAAACCAGTAACAAAAAGCCGGGAAAATCTTTAATAATATCCAGTCGTTTCCTACCTTCTTCCAACGGCCCAGATTTCCTCACCTACCCTCATCAACGGCCACCGCGGATCCCCTCATCCACCAACCCACCTCACCCCAACCATCCCCCATGCGCCCGGTCCATACACGCAAGTTACGTTATTCATCCCATCGACATATTCTCTTCATAAACTATCAGTGTAACATACGGAATATACATAATTGTACTTTTTAAATTGTTATACACAACGTGCATTTTAAAAAGCTCGGTTTGACAAGCTACTATTCTACAATTGGTTATAGCTCCACAGATAAACTTACTGGAGTATTATTTTTGCGAAAGTGGAGATACCAGACAGGTCATTGGGCGGGGGGTTTTTTTTTATGGTTTTAGATTCTGATTTATGGTTTTAAATTCTGACTACTCATAAGAGATAATATGAAAAGGAAAAAAGTCGTGTGTGATTTTGATCGGTACATCTGAACTCGGTACAGTGTCTACTACAATCAACTTGTGACTCTATCTTAAAAAGATGTATCATTTGAAAGTTAGTTACTGTAACAAAAAGTGATAAGTTAAAATAAAAAAGAACTCGGCCATGATCATTTTCTAGCTAGGCCACATAACATGCTATACTCTTAATTCTCGACAAGGTAGTATGGTTCTTTCTAATGTAATACAATGATATAATATAAAATATCCTTATATATTAGTCTATTGAAGCGTTAACAATTCAATAGTTGTGGCCCAATAGCGTGCTACTGGTCTCACCAACCACTGACGGCCTAGGGCATATATAATAGGATGACATAAGCTATTTATAACAGGTGCTACATAGAAATTTAGCTGAGGTGGATGAAAGAGAAAGAGAAGAGAGAATAAGGTCGTCTGTAATTTTATAGGCGGTCGAAACGCGAGAAAATAGTCTACTATAGATGGCTTACTGGCCATTGTATCAATGTTGTCTATAAATAATCTGTTATAAATGGCTTTTGTGTTATTGTATCAATGCTATCTATATTTTATAGACAACCCATTATACATAACTTACAGACAATCTATTATAGAAGGTGTCTTTAGTATTATATATAAATGATATAAAAATTACTATAGATAATAACTATCTGTATCACTGAATATAGCTTTAGATATGATAGTAGTGTGATACTGTAATCATGGTCCATGGATCGTGTCCACGGAAACACCGTAGCCGTCCTCGCGACTACCTTTTTATTACCAAAGAGTCCCCGAAAACGCACCCCGAAGTGTTATACATAACACCCTCCCTCCCATCTCTCCCACCTCGCCATCTCCGCCTCCGCGCACGCACACCACCCAACACCTCGCGACATGGCCGCGCACTCCGTCGCCGCCGCGCACGCCACCATCGCCGCGCGGGCCGGCTCCGCGCCCGGAGGCGGCGCGGTCGCCCCCTCGGAGCGCCTCGGCTTCCGCCTCAGCTCGCTCGCCGGCCGCGGCCTCCGCTCCCCTCTCCCGCCACGCCGCTCGCCCGCGGCCTCGCGCCGCCAGCGCGTGCGCGCCGCCGCCGTCGAGACGCTTGAGGGGCAGGCCGCCACGGGCGCGCTGCTCGAGAAGTCGGTGAACACGATCCGGTTCCTGGCCATCGACGCCGTCGAGAAGGCCAACTCCGGCCACCCGGGGCTCCCCATGGGGTGCGCGCCCATGGGGCACATCCTCTACGACGAGGTCATGCGGTACAACCCCAAGAACCCCTACTGGTTCAACCGCGACCGCTTCATCCTCTCCGCCGGCCACGGGTGCATGCTCCAGTACGCCCTGCTCCACCTCGCTGGCTACGACGCCGTCAAGGTAAGGCCACCGCTTCAGTTCCTGCTTCGTTGCGGCGTTTGCATGATTGCATCCGTTTATTGCGTGTGAAATTCGCTGCCGATTGGTTGGAGCGGCGAAATCGGGAGTAAGTTTTCGCAAAGTTTGGATCTTGTTAGGTGAAACAGTGGAAAGTTTGGATCTTGACTTTTTTTTTTGTGGCTGCCTCGTTTCTTTCCTAGTAAAGGCTGTACGTTTATCCAGTTGTCAGAGATCTGTTTACTGGAATTTAAAGTTCCTAGGAAGATTAGTTCGAAACTTCAGACTTTATACCTTGGACTCATCACGCATGTTTAGTTGAACAACTCACTAGTGTAAAACCTGGAGCAAGCTGCTAGATGTTTAATATGGCTAATTTACCTCAGCTCTTGTGCCATTGAACATGTTGTAACTATGACCGGCATGCTGCTGCAGGAGGAAGACTTGAAGCAATTCAGGCAATGGGGAAGCAAGACTCCGGGTCACCCTGAAAACTTTGAGACTCCCGGAGTCGAAGTTACCACTGGTATGTTCATCTCAACCGAGCTCATACTAATTGTAGCCTGCCATGCTATAATAGTAAAACAAAACTTAAAAGCTCCGGGTTATTGTTTGGTTGTTCTGCAGGACCCCTTGGTCAGGGTATCGCGAATGCAGTTGGATTGGCCCTTGCTGAGAAGCACCTGGCTGCCCGTTTCAACAAGCCAGACAGCGAGATCGTCGATCACTACACGTAATAATTTTGTTGTGAATGCTCCGTGTTTCACTTCAGTTCAAGTGGTGCAACTTTGATAACATGATATGTGAATTCTGTGCAGATATTGTATTTTGGGAGATGGGTGCAATATGGAGGGTATCTCCAATGAGGTTTGTTCATTGGCGGGGCATTGGGGTCTTGGCAAGCTGATTGCTTTCTATGATGACAACCACATTTCCATTGATGGAGACACAGAAATTGCATTCACAGAGGACGTGAGCGCCCGTTTTGAGGCTCTTGGGTGGCACACAATCTGGGTTAAGAATGGCAACACCGGGTATGATGAGATCCGTGCAGCCATTAAGGAAGCAAAGGCAGTGACCGACAAGCCCACATTAATCAAGGTTAGTTTCTTTTGTTATCTGGGTATTGTTTCTTTGTTGTAGAGTTTATCTTATTTAGCTAAGATGTACTATTTTTAGGTGACTACTACAATCGGTTTTGGATCTCCCAACAAAGCCAACTCATACAGTGTGCACGGAAGTGCATTAGGCACCAAAGAGGTTGAAGCAACCAGGCAGAACCTTTCATGGCCCTATGAGCCATTCTTTGTGCCCGAGGATGTCAAGAGGTTTGTTTATCATTTGTTTTGGTCATCTGAATGAGATGATGAAATTGCATAACACTCACCTTATTATTTATTTGCATTGACTATTGCAGCCACTGGAGCCGCCATGTTCCCCAAGGTGCTGCACTTGAGACTGATTGGAATGCTAAGTTTGCAGAGTACGAGAAGAAGTACCCAGAGGATGCGGCCACCTTGAAGAGTATCGTCTCAGGGGAGTTGCCCGCTGGCTGGGCTGATGCTCTTCCTGTAAGTGTTTTGCCATATTTGCTCGCGATATTTGAGCTGATATGTAAGCAATGAGATTCTAATGGTAGATCGCTTGACTTGTCCAGAAATACACTCCAGAGAGCCCAGCAGATGCCACTAGGAATCTCTCTCAGCAGTGCTTGAATGCACTTGCTAAAGTTGTGCCTGGTCTTCTTGGAGGTAGTGCTGATCTTGCATCCTCCAACATGACATTGCTTAAGATGTTTGGCGACTTCCAGAAGGATACACCTGAGGAGCGCAATGTTCGCTTTGGAGTCAGGGAGCATGGAATGGGTGCCATTTGCAATGGCATTGCTCTGCACAGCCCAGGGCTCATTCCATACTGTGCTACTTTCTTTGTTTTCACCGACTACATGAGAGCTGCCATGAGGATCTCTGCCCTGTGCGAAGCTGGAGTTATCTATGTTATGACCCATGACTCTATTGGTCTTGGAGAAGATGGTCCGACCCATCAGCCCATTGAGCACTTGGTGAGCTTCCGTGCAATGCCCAACATTCTGATGCTTCGTCCTGCTGATGGCACTGAGACTGCTGGGGCATACAAAATCGCGGTCCTCAACAGGAAGAGGCCATCTGTTCTTGCTCTCTCCAGGCAAAAGCTTCCTCAGCTCCCTGGTACCTCAATTGAGGGTGTTGAGAAGGGAGGGTACATTATCTCCGACAACTCAACTGGCAACAAGCCTGACCTCATTGTGATGAGTACTGGTTCTGAACTAGAGATTGCTGCCAAGGCTGCAGATGAGTTGAGGAAGGAGGGGAAGACTGTCCGTGTTGTGTCCTTTGTTTGCTGGGAACTTTTTGAGGAACAGTCAGATGCATACAAGGAGAGCGTTCTCCCTGAGGCTGTTACTAAAAGAATCAGCATTGAAGCCGGGTCTACTCTTGGATGGCAAAAGTACATCGGAGCTAAGGGCAAGGCTATTGGCATTGACAAATTCGGTGCAAGTGCTCCTGCTGGAAAGATCTACAAGGAGTATGGTATCACCGCAGAAAATGTCATTGTGGCAGCCAAGAGCCTGTAAGGTTACACTGTTTTGAGTTTTTGTCATCATTGATGCCAAGGCACACTATACTTGAAGGTCTTGTGCCCAAAGCTTGGAATAATGGAGGGAGAGGACGCCTGCATTGGGACGTGGGTGGTATTTTAGGCCTGTAATAAACAATGCTTTTCCATTTACGTTGGTTTTATTTGATCACCCCTTAGATGATTCATGAAGGTGAGCCTGATTAAATTGGGGACTGGTTTTGGTAATATTTACATTGAACTGATAGTCTTGCTACGATGTTTCATTCTTCCCGAGATCATCTCAATGGGTTTATGTTACAGTTGTGCCCTTAGTTGTTGTAGTTTGCTCTCCTTTTCCTTGTTCCCTACAAAGGTTTCAATGCCTAGTGTTAGTGCAATAAATATAGAGGGGTTTCCATCTGCTTGGTGTGTTGTTGAACTTGTCTGAGCTGTTTTCCTGACTTTGCTTTTTGGCATTTGTTGCAAGTCTAGTTGGAACATATCCAGCCACCTTTGTTCTGTTCAAATGTCTCGATTTGCAGAATTGGCATCTATTGCATCCGAATGCAATGCTAATGAACAAGTGAAGAACACAGCATGGCTCATGCATTTTTTCAGAATTTCTGTGTCTACTCTGTAGTCTCTTGGTCGTAGCACCATCTAAAGATATGTGAACATCAAGATACATGGAGAGCTATCTCCCTTTGTATGGCCTGCATGGCCTTGCTGTTCACTGAATAGAGATTGAGCCTGGAGTGCCACCCGGTACGGCTAAGGTGAACTCTCTCCACTGCTTGCCCTACTTAATCTCAAGGCCCCTGTGTTTTTTTTTCTGGCCATACAATTGAGGACAGTCAGAAATGCTTGTGGCTCGAGGAATTGAGGTAGGCTATCCATATTGTCGTCTTCTTTAAGGTGTTTGGAGCCTCAGGTCAGGATCTGATCGAGCCTCAGGTCAACGTCGTTGCCTTTCTCCTAGCGTTTGCTGTAGCTGGTGCAGAAAGCGACGGATCAGCAGAAGAAGAGTACATGGCTAAGCTCGCCGTTCTTTTTCAGAAATCACTACTGCAGGACACCATCTTTTCACGTCTCGGCCAGTTTGCCACGCCCAAGTTTGGAAACAAGGTGTTTCATGTTCTTTCCGCCAAACTGATTGTGCAATCTTTCTGCCAGCTTCAGTGCAAATGTTGGCTGATCCGTGGAGCCACTGGTTTGTAGTGAGAGAAAGAACCGCAGGAAGTCCAGCGCGCCGCCCAGGCCCGTGATCAAGCTTGTGCGTCCCCTGACAGGTCCGTGGAGAGGCAATCTAGGAAGTCACTAAATTAGTTTCATGCACATGTTATGACTCTTAAAGATGGCTGCTAGCAGTGGCGGAGTCAGGATTTATCGGAGCCTCGGGCCCAAAACTAAAGAGGACATAAGTCTATAACTAATATCAAATACTATTAGTACTGAGGTATAACGAAAGTACAAGGTAATTTTTGCATAATTAGTACTGAACAATCTGTATGAAGTATGAACAAAAGTTCAAATCACACTATCACTGAACAATCTGTATGAACAAAAGTTCAAAAGTTCAACAATGAACAATCTGTATGAATCTCATCGGGAACAATGAACAATCTGTATGAACAATGAACAGTCAATCACAATTCACAGTCACAGAAGCTCACCGGGAGAGCCAGCACCGGCGGACGGCGGGGAGCAGTGGGGCCGGCGGAGAACACACCAGACGAAGAGGAGGCGCCGGCTAAGGCGGAGATCCGCTGAGGAGGCGACGGCGCAGTCGCGGGGAGGAGGCACCGAGGCGGTCGACGGCTCAGCGGAGGAGAGGGGGGCGGCGCGCGGCGGCGCGTGAGATCACACCGCAGCGGGACGAATCAAAGACGAGGAGGCGCCGGCCGAGGCGAGATCCGCGAGGAGGCGACGGCGGAATCGCGGAGAGCACACGAGGCGGCCGCGGGCTCGGCGGAGAGGAGGTGGGGCGGGCGGTGCCGCGCCGCCATGGCCGAGGCGCCGAGGCGAGAGAGAGCGCCGACGCCGCCGAGGCGCGCGTGGGGCTGAGGCGCGCATCGCGGCGAGTCACGGAGATGCGATGCGGCCAGTGGCCGAGGCGCTCGCGAGTCGCGAGGCCGAGGCGAGGGTGCTCGCGCGCACCGCGCGGTTAGGGTAGGCCGCGCGTGAGCCGTGACGGGCCGCGGGGACGTGTGGGCCGCGGGGGCGTGCTCGCGAGTCGCGACTAATGGGACAGCTCGGGCCGGCCGGAAATATTGCCGGGCCGCACAATAAGCCTCGGGCCTAACTACTATACAAAATTTTTTGGAGGTATAATTACTAAAATTTTGCACTGCAATTTTTTCTGGGCCTCGGGCCGTTGCCCAACCGGCCCGAGACCCATCTCCGCCCCTGGCTGCTAGTGTAGTTAAGTCCGCAACTAGTATTCTGCAATTGGATCTCCATCTAACGGCTTCAAATCTGACTGTTTTTATCTTAAAAATAATCGAATATTGTATAAACACTTCCTTTTTTATTTTTTATATGATTGCGAACATGGCGTACATGTTGCATTCAGGAGCAGATACACTCGCTGACAGAAGGAAAGCCATGTGTGGATGGCGAGATTTAACAACGAACTCCGAGAAACCATGAATTTTCATTTCTCATTTTTCTGAACACGTACAAAAAATTTCTGAATCCGGCTTGTGCAGATGTGGGCTGATACATGAGCCTCCGCCAACCGCCATGTCAATAAATTGAGGATGCATCCGGATGAGATTTTTTTCCCCTGTCGAAGGCAGAACTGCTCTCATCTCCCTTCTATTTCTATCTCTACTAGTATAATATAAAACTACTAAATTTTTAAGATTTGTTTCAAACGTTGGAATACCGCAAAAAAAAGTTAAATATTCTTGCAAAAATTAGAAAATCTAAAAGAAGCCTTAGTTTCGATTTTTATTAAATCACTTAGCAAAAGGTAATTGTCTTGAGTTTCGTAAACACCCTGTTGAGAAAAATATTCACATAGCAGGAGGTCTGAGATAGATTCATAACCTCACATTTAATTATATGTATTATTTTTTTAGACACTGTTATAACGCACAAACATCTTCCTAGTATTATTATTATTGGCCACAAATCAAGCCCTCTGGTTAGCCCACATCATCAGCGATTTATAGACCGTTTGATTAAGTTCACTACAGATTACGTTTCACACGTCTGATTACCGTAATCACCAACAAAACCGCAGTGGTTTCCTGGACAATTTCTGAAGACTCGGATGACCTCAACATGAAACACAACAGCCACTTAACCCCAAAAGTAATGCTCTCGTCATGGGCATCAAACGAAGGGGAAGAGAAGACCCAACGTCGCGCGCGCGCTGGAATATGCCGTCGGCGAGGACGATGCGGTCGCCATGTACAGCATGGGCGGACCGCGGACCCAACGTGATTCAAAGGTGTTCAGTTGAGAGAATTATTGTTACCTCTACGAAACCAAGTGGGAGAGAGTGATGATTTTTAGAGAGAATCTTTGAAAGATAAATTGTGGTTCGTTGTCTTGATCTTTTTCTTATTCTTAGACTTTGTGAGTGGCTAGAGAGTAGTTGTAAATATTCATTTTCAAGTATTAATAGATATCCATAATTTATCTAAGTCTTTCTCCTCTTTACTCAAGTGCCGAAATCTTGATTTGACTTGATTTTTTTTTTGTTTTCTTCTCCCCTCTTGATCTTGTAGTGATCCATAATGTGTAAGAGGTAGAAGATGAGTCTGTTGATCAATCTTCAACAATCTAGATTGCCCATATAGCAAGATTCAAAATTAGGTTTGTTTTGCTTGTTTTTGGATTATATTTGGGTTTTTATGGTCAAAATAGTTTTATCTTGAATCCATATCTATATTAATTTGCGATGACATATAGCAGTAGATCTGGATCATCCTTTTTATTAGAAACTTCTCGAGTAAGAACTAATTTGTATTTTAAGGTTTTGGGTGTTTTTGATATGTAGATTTAATTTTCTTTAAATTAGTGAACTGAGTCTAAGAGTATTGTGATTCTTAATTAATTTAGGTCCTTAATGCCTTGAACAAATCTCATTCAAAATTTGGGGATGTTTGGATGATATTTGTCGGACCCGGATTTTTCAATCCAAATCCACTGTGATTCACTGCACTATTCCCTGAATCAGTAGATAGTGCTCACAGTTTACAGTTCTGAATATCAAAAATACATATCATGCGGAAGCGTAAATGTAATAGTAAACTTACACATGGGCCGATTTGGCGAAATCAATAAATTGCAGCAATGAATGAAACACACAGTGGAACCTTCGGGACATGCCCACGGCAGCCAACCGGAGGTTCGCGACCTAGCCCTTGACATCTTCATCTTCTCGGTCACTTGTCCAATCTTGTTCTTTGAGGCGAGGTGATTTGATTTCGATTCAAATGTCGCAAAGCGGCGTGAGCACTCCGACCCCGTGCTCCGCAAGCCAACACACAGAATGCAAATATATAACATGCATGGCTTGACAATGGAAAGGCATAGGGCTATTTTGTTTGCTAAAGAGTGCTTTTGAATACAATTACTTAAAATCTTCTCTGACCTAGCAGGTTTGAAATCACATTTTTAAACCATTAGTTGTAATAGTTCATGAAATCATGTTGGCATCACACCAACTAACCTTATGGCATCGCACCATAAGTTGCCTCTTGGCATCGCACCAAGGGCGGCATAGACATCGCACCATATGCTTATGGTTGGCATCGCACCAACAACCCTTATGGCATCGCACCATAAGTTGCCTCTTGGCATCGCACCAGGGCGGCGTATGACATCGCACCATACGCGTTGGTATCACACCAACTAACCTTATGGCATCGCACCATAGGTTGCCTCTTGGCATCGCACCAGGCGCGCATATGACATCGCACCATATGCTTATGGTTGGCATCGCACCAACCATCCTTATGGCATCTCACCATAAGTTAACCCTCGGCATCGCACCAAGGGTTGCGTATGACATCGCACCATACGCTAAGTGTCGGCATCGCACCAACACTACATATGGCATCGCACCATATGATTTAAAATAGTTTGAGGAGTTTTCCTTGGGGCATTAGTGTCACCCCAAGTAACTAGCGTTCCTAAGCATTGCCATATAAATAGGGACTTAATTTGTGAAATCTTAAGATAATTAATACTATGGCGACGAGGTTCACATGTCCATGTTTGGCAAGGAGATTAATATGAACAATAGCAATAACAGGCATAACTAGCTTGCTGAAATTGAACATAACATTTCTCATGAAATAGTAGCATGCACTTTGCTAATTTGAAAGGAAATAACTTTGAAATGCTGGGTTCAATATGTTCAAAGTGTTGACTCGCCTGGCGCGGTTTACCGCGGTCTTGAGCTCACTCAAAGCTATATCATTTGATGGTCTTGAGCTTCTAGTCTTTATCTTCAACTTGATCTCGATCTCGCCTGATCCATTCATTCTTGGACTCAGTTTCTAACTACGCGATAAACGCATGAATCCAAATAAAAGCAAGTAACTCAAAGATCCAAATAAATCCGAATAAAGTCAACTTTCGTATTATCATGAGTTAATGGGCGATTTGGGTGATTTGAGGCAAGGCGTGAGATTACGATAACTCGATCTTTTATTAATAATCTCTTTTATTATTATTATATTTATCAAGGAAGTTCCATGAGTTAGGTTATACCTACGATTCGGTGCAGGAGTTTAGTGTACAAATTTTATCTTTAGGGTATGCATTCCTTGCGACTCAGGTTACGATAAAGGCATGGACTGATGGATGAGATCAGACTTATTCTATAAATCTTTTAGTCGAAGGTATTATAACACTTGTCCCAAAAGCTAGGTTTAGGAATTTCTTATGGTAGAACTTAAGTCCTTTTAATCATAGTTTCTGATGAATCAAAATAATCCACTTTATTTCCATAACTTTAACGTGGATATCTTTATTATGTTTGAATGTTTAACCAACGGAAACCCTCTGTATTATTACCTAAATTAGTATTTAGTCTTTTAATTCATTTATGCAAACCACATTAAATATCACCAAAAATCTAATGAGCTCTAAAATTCATGCTTTCATTCGGGCGATCTTGAATTTAGATGAATTTAGAAATTTGTTTCATTCGATTTGGAGTTGAAATGAATAAATTATACCCATTTAAAATTCTCAGTCTAATTAATTTCAGAAAATGTTAAATCTCTGACAGGTGGGTCCCACTCTCTACTTTTAAGTTTCTGTTTTCTTTTTATTTCCACTCCTCTGTGCTAGTGACATGTGGGACCAGCTACAGGGGCATGGCCCACATGTCCGTGAGGGGTTTCAAATGATATTCTGGCATTAGTATTGATGACAGTTGATTAGGATTAATTAATTAGCCTCTGTCTGAACTAATGAGTTGGTTATATATATTCAAATTAATCTTTGATTCTCACTTACTCCTCTCTAATATTTCCTAATCACTTTTAACATTTCCTAATCACTCTTGATCATCTCCTAACCACTCTCTCTGTTTACTGTAGCTCAGCAAAAATTCCTAAAAAAAACCTAATCTAACCGTGCGGCGAGAGGAATCGAACTCGGGTCGCTCGAACGAATGCATGCGCTGTTAGCCGCCTCGCCCTCGAGTGTTACCTGACGGGCGACGTGCCGAAAATCAGATGAAGCGTCAGTGCGGGCGTTGGAGCAGGGGAACTCGGGGGCGGGTTCGGCCGACGGTGGCGCCGACGAGGGGCGGCCGGAGAGGAGGGGGTGACTGCAAAAACGCGTTGCTTGAGCTGCGGGGATTCCGACGGTGTTGTCGACGAGGACCGAAGCTCGAGTAGGCGGCGGCGGCGCGGTGGCGGTCGGGAGGAGTTGTCGCGCCGGCGGTGTAGGGCCTTCGGAGGTCCGGAAAGGCGGTTGGGTCGACGACGCCCGGAGGTGGTGTAGGTGGAGGGAATCGGGTCTAATGGTGGCAATCGGCGGGAGGCCTACGGCACGAGCCGAGAGAAGAAGAGGATGCGGCGGCGACATCGGGCTTCGGCCGATTGGTTTCTACAATAGCGAGAGGCGGAGTGGGAGCTCATGGAGATGCTCGGGGTTCTTATAGAGGCGCGAGGAGAGCGCCTCGAGAGCTTGTTCGGTGGTCATGTCGGCGAGCGGGGCTGCAGCGGGAATCCGGCTAGCGTGCGAGGAGGCGGCAATGGATTCGAGGGCATGACTACTCGATGCCATGGCGGCGTTGGCGCGGAATCGCGTCGCGCGGTTTTGACCAAGCGGAGAGGAGAGGGTCCGGCGCGGAGCGGGTCGCGCGCAGACGCACGCGGGACGTGGCGAGGACGGGCCGCGCGCACGCGGGTGGCGGCGGCGATCGGGAAACGGTGGCGGTGCGGGTAGAACCGTGGCGAGGGGTGCATGGAGGCCACGGGCGGGAATCGCTGCGCACGGCAGCAGAGAGGAGCGAGCCGCGGGAGGAAGGAGAGAGAGGAGGGAGAAGGAGCTGGCGCGGGCGGGGCAGGCAGAGAGAGGCGCGGTGGAGGCGGGGCCGTGCGCGCGAGAGATGAACGAGGAGGAGCGGGAGAGTTGGGCCGGCCGAGGTGGTGGCCGGCCGGCTGCATCTCTTTCTCTTTTTTTTATTATTTCGTTGCTATTCTTTTTTTTTGTTTATACATGTGTGCATGTATATATATATATATATACCATTATTTTGGTACATATATATATATATATATATACATTTTTTTATGCTTTTGTTTACCATACTAGTCCTTTTGTATATAATTGCATATATTTTATTTATTTATTTTTGTTGCCCTTGTACTATCATTCTCAAAATGAAAGTTTATATTTTATTAACTCAGGTTTCCTTCTCCTTATACTGGATCATCTTTTCAGATTAGTATTTAAGATTTTAATTTTCTATTATTTGCATATTCACTTTTTGGTATTACTAATGTTTGTCTTTTATGAATTTCATTTTTTTTTGGAACATCAACCAAATTCAGGAAAACACCATAAAATCCAAATTCATATAAAATATGTTGTAAAATATTTCAAAAGCTTCATATTTTTAAATTTTAAATTTTCAGGATGTTACAATATTCGAGCAATTTCTTGAGATTTGAGTTTTGATCCGAAAAATCTTTTTAGTCTGCAAATAGAGAACCGGTCAGACTGACTCTAGGCTAGTGGTTAGACCGGCCTAGTGAGGTTTTAACATGCTCTTTGCTTCTTCTGTTCTCTTGCCTTGTTAGCTTCTATTTTGTCTTTGTTTTTGCTGCGCGTCTGATTTAATTAGCCTCTCATAGTTAATTGAGTGAAGCTAAAATAGGTGATTTTATTGAAATTGAAGAGAGACAAAGATCATTCAACCCTCTCTAATCTCTGCCATCCGCTCTACAATGTTCATGTACTAGTGTTGAAGTCCTATCTTTTCTGCGTCGTAAGGACTAGTTCTGCATCAGTTTAGAACTACAGATTATTGCAAATTCAGGATTAGAATCAACTATTACATGAAGAATAGGAACTTCAATAATAGCTAGATTGGGGTTGGCCGGTTGATCTTGCATGGTTGTGATTAGAAATACTGAATAGGAAGTTTTGGAGTAAGGTTCAAAGTGAACTAGAATGTTTCAAATGGGGGCACAACTTGTACGAGATGCTTACTAGATCAGCTCTGTTCTTACAACTGTAGATTATTTCGTTTGAAAGAACCGACAGAAATGTGATTGGACATCACAAAAATTTAGCTTCAAACATCTAATGACGACTTATATCTGAAGAATCGATTGAGGACGGTGTGATTTATGCCAGGAGCGTGAACGAGCAAGTGAAAGCATTATCGTCATCACTGTCTCCACCGGCCGCCCCTACCACGCTCAACTCTGTACGAAGCAATCAATGTATTTACGTTCAATGCACAGCGAAACAATATATGAACAATAGCAATATTGGAGATTTTATAAGAACAGGGAACTGAACAATACAACGCAATTACGAGGAAACAATTATGAGACGAGCACATCCACGAGCGTTTGCCTCGGGACGGTCCTGCGCTTCTACCTTGCAGGGCAGTCCCAATAATCTATTCCTTGTTCTTGGACGGCAATGTGTCTATGCTGGACACGAACGTGCACTCGCTCGTGCCCATGCTGAACACAACTTTCATGACGTCTTCATTTTTGAATGGGGCTTTCTTGAACTTGAGTAGGGAGGCTTTGCCCTACAAAACAGGAAAAGTTGGCAAGCTCACTCATGACCGAAGGATTGAACCGGTGACAAAAATGAAGAACAAATGAAGGATGCAAAGCACACTCGCTGTGGCTGCCTGCGCCAACTACCAGTTGTCAGCGGCGACGGAGCCAGTATCTGGATCAACCCTAAGGCTGGTGGCGCGCTACTTCAAGTTCTTCCATGCAGCGTAATCCTATTTGAAGCTACCCTACCTGTTCTTCATTTGCTTCCGAAGATACGTGCGGCCGATGCGCTCGGCGAACTTCTGGCAAAGGTTGGCATAGCCCTTTGTGTTACACCCAAAAGGACGGTTGTATGCGGCGAGCTCCTCCACACATATCTTCAAGAAAACACAGCTGCCTCCATGCCCCAGGTAGCCATGACCTTGTCCATTTGCAACGGTTCCGAAGGAATCGTTCAGGCCAAGAAATCAAGAAGTCAAGACAACAAGCCATATATAAGAAAGCTAAGCAATACGATGCATTCTCAACAAACTGGACAAAGAAATGGCATTGCCGGCATTAGGGGCAACAAATTGGAAGCAATGACTGAAGCATACATGAACAAGCCACAAATTGGGGGTAATAGACAACAAGTCTGACAAATCGAAGCCAAATCCATGAACCTCGGTGCGCTAATGAGTCGGAGGCAGGGATGGGGATGAGGCGAACTGCGCCGGGTGCCGGAGGCAGGGACAAACTGTAACATCCTGAAGTTTTTAAATTTGAAAATATGGAGTTTGAGTTATTTTGTCTATTATAATATTTGAATTTGGATTTTTCATGGTGTTTTTAAATTTTTATTGAGCTCTCAAAAGTTAAAGAAATTCAAGAAAGATAAAAACAAAATCAATGCTACACATAGGAATATACAAATAAAGGAAACTTAAAATCTAAATAAAGAATCTGAAAAGATGATCCATAAACTACCAAGTTGAGAAATGAAAATAAGCGTAAAATAATATTCCTAAAAGTGTTGGCAAGCAATTTAAAGGAAGCTAGCAAGTGTATATAAGTGCAAACAAATATGAATAATAATGTATGTATATATGTACATGTATACTATGTGAGAGTGTAAATAAATTAATATATGGGTACATACACAAAAATCAGAGAAAAGTAAAAATACATGTATAGGTATATATCTCAAAACCTATGTGCAAATGTATATGTAAGTGTAAAATTCAAATGCAAAAGCAAAAGTAAAAGAAAAAAAAAATGAAACAATGGCCGGGCCGTTACTCCCACCTCCTCTCCGCATGGGCGGCGCCCCGGCCCATCTTCTCGCGCGCCCGCTCACTGGCGAGCGGACCCGCTCTCGCGCCTCCTTCCACTGGTGGTGGACCCGCCTCCACCGCGTCTCTCCCTCAAGGCTGCGGGCTCGAGCGTCGGCGCTTCCTTCTTCCTCCTTCTTCCTCCATGCGCCGCCGCCTCCTCTCCTCGCGCTCGCGCTGCGCACTGATCTTTCCTCTCCTCTCTCACCTCGCGGGCGAGTTCGAAGTATCTCGTCGTCTCTCTCCGCGCAATCCCGAAGGGATCGCGTTCATCCCCGGCTAGCGGAACAGGTGGAGGCCGCCGTAGCATTGCCGCGCGTCCCCTCTCCCGCTATAAAGCCTTGCACGGGAGCTTCAACGCGCCTCGCTCCTCCTCTCCCCTTACCTAGCCGCAATTGCACGAGAAGCCCCACCCCGTCGGCCCCTCCTTCTTCCCGAACTCCGGCGCCACCCTCCCCGCCGACCCCGGCCGCCTCCGAGCAATCCTTTGCTCCCAGAGCATCAGGGAAGCAAGGCGGAGCTATTCCCGGTCTCCTCCGCACCTCCCGAAGCCCGTAGCCCACCGTCGCCGGAGCTCCCACCCGAGCCTCCGCCGTCACACGCCGCCGGCCCGCCACCGTGCTCCTCCATCCCCTCTGACACCACCAGGAGCTTCACCACCACGCGAAGTTTATATATCACGAAGCCCCCGAGCCTCTCCGGCCACCACTCGCCGCCGGCACCGCCGTCCTCTTCTTCCTCTGTCTGGAACCCTCCCGGAGCGACTTCAAGGGGATTATTTACCCCTATAGGGTAAGCATCGCTCGGGCGAACCGAGTGGCTTTCAGCGTTATCTCTTCCTCCCTCGTGCTCCCGCGGCGCGCGTTCGAGCCTCCAGCTCCGGGCGTAGCGGTCGAGTTTCTTTTAAATTCTCGGTGACAAAGTGGGCCCTGTTCGTCACTGCATGCGGATCATGAGCTCACCGACGATCGGACCCACTCGTCAATGTCTAACGCACGCCGACAAATGGACCCCACCGGTCATAGACACAAGAATAAGGAAAAGATAAAAATTAAAATATGACATGTGGGTCCCACTGGCAGAAATTTATTAATTTTGGGATTTAACTGAACTGAAATATTCAAATGGGCATAACTTATTCATTTTAACTCCAAATTGGATGAGACAAATTTCTAAATTCATCTAAAATCAAGATCTGTCCAATGGAACTGAAATCATGAATTTTAGAGCTCATTAGAATTTTAGTGATATTTACTGTGGTTTGCATAATTGAATTAAAAGACTAAAATGCAAATTAAGGGAAGTAATAAAAGAAATCTATTTTGGTTAAATGTTCAAATTTAAAAGACTACCAATAATTATAATTAAAATCTATGCCCGTATTTGACATGCCTCCATTACATAAAATTTTAGCCGTAGGTTTTGCTAGTTAATAAATATTGAAATACAACTTTGTACCGCAAGCCTTGTTAGACAGATACGTTTATATTAAAAACTAGTAACAACTAAAATGTAGAGCCTTACTACGCGAATGTATATATATGTATATATATATATATAAGCATCTATAAGTATATGGAAGTAAGCAGTTAGAGAAATGTGGATAGCATGTATGCGACCCATTAACAATCATACTAGTGCAATTTTTATACACCTTAGACCCTATTGCAAATATAAACCCTATCATTAGCATACTGCCAACCATAAAATCTTAAATAGCAGCTAAAGTAGGAGCAAGCTAATAATAGTGCAATTAATTAGGTCTTGATACTAGCTTTGGTACATGGTACATAATAAACATTAAGTATAATGGTATATAAAGCAAGTGGGACTCGTACCAATGGATCACGATTTGAATTAAACTTAAACTAACGATAAACGAAGATACATAAAACATGGTAATGGGATTATTGAAGATTTATAGAATAAGTACAGATCTCATCCATCACCCAGTTTGCCTTTACCATAACCTAAGTTGCAAGGAATACTTACAGAAGATAAAATTTATACACTAAACTCCTACACCATCCATAGATCTAACCTAACTCATGGAACTTCCTTGATAAATAATAAAAGAAACTATTAATAAAAGGTCAAGACATCATTCTCTGCCACCAGCCTTGCCTCAAATTACCCAAATCACCTAATAATTCATAACAATACAAAAGTTGAATTTACTTGGAGCTATTTGGATCTTTTGAGTTATTTGCTTTCTTTTTGGATTCAGTCGTTTGTCGCGTAATTAGAAACTGAAGTTCGAAGATTCCACGGATCAGGCATGATCAAGAGCGAATCGAAGGTTAAGCCCTAGAAGCACCAGAGAATCCGGATCCCGACCACTGTGCCTAAGGCGAGTCAATACTTTGATCATATTGAACCTACATTTCTGCAAATTACTTTGTTCTAAATTAACAAAGTGCATGCTGTTATTTTTATGCAAATACATGCTAAATTTGATATTCTAGTTATATGCCATTGTTTACCTTGAATAGTATTACCCCCTCCTTTGAGTATTTGAATGTATGAACCTTGTCGCCCTAGCAAAAATATATTATTAACATTTCAAAAATAAGTCCAGAATCAGTATGCCATGCTTAGCATTGACTAGGAACTCGGGGCAAGAAATTGTTCGAGCATCACTCTTATTCATGAGAAATTGGTTTGGGCGTCATTGTGATAATGACTGGTATATGTTGAATACGACTATTTTACCCTCCCAAGATCCCCAACCGCTTAATTATCTCGGGCGGAATGGTTCGATGGTGTGTATGTGTGTGGTGCGGTGATTGCATAAGTGGGTTAGTGGTAGACCGCCTGATACCACTAAGGACCGAATCTTGTCATGTCACCGTGTAAAACAGTACAACCACAAGTCGGCAAAGTGTAGGCGGGGTTTACTAATTTGTGTGGCTCTAGGTGGTTACGTGAAGGTATGACCACGAGCAAAGGGATGGATGGTCGCATCCCCGCCTTTGCCCGTGATGGCTCACGAGGGACCCTTCCCGAGGGATGGTCGGATCCTACGGAAGATAGACCTTAGCGGGCGTAACCACAGTAGGACTATGCATTGTAACAATCATGTGATAGTCTACTCAACCGCATGGCTAAGGAATCATGTGGGGCAACGGGTGGATTTATCTCTTGTGGGTAAAGTGTGCAAAACTCTGCAGAGTCAAAACTATTCGAATAGCCATGCCCACGGTCAAGGGCAGATATGGGAACTTAACTAGATATAGTTCTGTTTACAAAAATATTGAAAAATGGGAATGGAAAAGTGGAAGGACAGAGGAAAGCCCTGATTTGAGTTGTCCTGGGTGTCGTCCCAGTGTGTCCTGGATGTCGTTCCAGTGGTTCCTGGGTGTCGTCCCAGTGGTAAGTTAAGCGGCTATAACGCTGAAAAAGGTCATACGGTGTGATGCCGTATGTAGGGAGAAGTTATGGTAATATTAGGCATATGGTGTGATGCCATATGTATGGAAATTCATATTAATACTCCTTGAACATTATGCTTTTGTTCAAATGCTAGGTTTTAGGAATTTTTATATAATTGTATTCAAAAGCACTCTTCGCAAAAATAAAATAAACCAAAGCCATCCTTTGAATAGCCATACATGTTATATACTGCATTCTGTGTGTTGATTCGCTGAGCACGGGGTCGGAGTGCTCACGCTCGCTTTTGCGGCAAACAACAGAAGCAGGAACCGGATCACTACGCTTCGATAACACTTTTGGATCACGATGGCGAAGAAGATGAAAATGTCGAGCTAGGTCGCGAACCTCCAGTTGGCTGCCTGTGGGCATGTCCTCAAGGTCCCACCTGTGTGCTTCGTTCTTCCGCTGCTGCAATTTATTGATTTCGGCCTAATCGGCCCATGAGTAAGTTTATTATTTTAATTACGTTTCCGCATGATATGTACTTTGATATTCAGAACTGTAACTGTGTGCACTATCTACTGATCCAGGGAATAGTGCAATTAAACACAGTAGATTCCGGATTGTAAAATCTGGAGCTGACACAAACCGAACTGCCATAGGAGAGGGGGATGCGGGGACAAGGGACCTAGAGACAGAGCCGGAGTGTGCAGAATAGACCTACTAAAGCAGATCTAGCAAGCTCGGAGGGAGCGGTCCATCGTCCGGGGGAGCGTGCGAGAGAAGAGCGGGCAAAGGTGGCAAGAGAATTCGTGAGGGAGCAGAGTCAGGTCTCCTCAACCTTATCCATTCGCCTTGTGACACGTTGGTTTTGAACGCATGCCATCGGCTTCCCAGGAGGTGCGACACAAGCTGACCTGTTACAACCCACGAATTTTTGGCAAAAATGACACTATTAATCACCAGAATTCCAACTTTAGCCCCCAAACAATAGAATTTCCATTTCTAGCCCCCTCCCCACCGCACGATTTATGTAGTGTCGACACGTGGCAATCGTGCGGTCGGGGACCGCACGATTAGTGCATGAACATGGAGTCGTGCGGTCCCGACCGCACGACTAGTACATGAACAGTGGAGTCGTGCGGTACCCGACCGCACGATTGCCACGTGTCAACACCACATAAATTGTACGGTGGAGAGGATGCTAGAAATGGAAATCTTGTTGTTTGGGGGCTAAAATTAGAATTCTAGTGATCAAGAGTGTCATTTTTGCCCCAAACTCACAACCCACGTCTGGATTCCTGAAGCCAAAAGCTGACGTGGCTTGGACCGGGGACTTAGGCCCCGTTTGGCACGGCTCCACTTCACAAGTGGAGCTGTTTTTTTTTTGCTTCAGCTCCACGAACAGCTCCACCGGTGGAGCTGGAGCTGCTTTGGTAGACTGTTTGGCAAAACAGCTCCACCTATTTTATCATGCATGGTTGAGAGATGTCAATTGTCCAATATACCCCTGTCTATTTGGCTTGTAGTAACATCAAGAGCTGTATGTTTCTACATGATTTTCATCCGAGTAAATTTGAATTCAAAAAAAATTAAAATTTAAAATAACACAAAGTATTAGCAACCAATATTTAATGGCGGCGGCGCTCCCTTCACGGTCGAAGACAAGAAGACCGAACAGAGGAACGGAAACGGGAGAATAGAAGAGCCGGTGGCAGATCGCGTAAATTCACGAAAGTACAAGGGCAGTGGCATGCTGGCCTGCGGATGGAGCCGGGTGGAGCTACTTTTTTCAGCTCCATCTCGTACATATATTTTGTTTCAGCATGTTTTAAGGGACTCATTGGGTGGAGTTATTTTATTTTACCCTGTTTGGCACAAAACGGCTCCAAACAGCTCCAGGAGTCGGTGGTAGAGCTGTGCCAAATGGGACCTTAGTGTTAGTGGGGCTAATAGCTGAAATTGGTTTCTTCACCTTCGCCAGGTTTGACTGGCTTAATTAGTTGACCTCTGATCTGGCAGGATCAATCAAGACGCGCCTTGATCCTGATTTGATCTCCTCGTGCAGGCCGAAGCAAGCAACAGAACACATTATCTCCAAGACTACCGAATAAATTAGTGCAGACGAATGAGCAAAAGTAAGAGCGCTCTTGGAGAAAAGGTAAAGCGAGGAAAGCGGCAGGACGACGAGCGAGATGATGACATGACGTCTTGGTCTGCTTGGCGACGGCAGCAGCGACCATGGATGTTTTCGAGTCTCCCAACGACTAACTATGATGGGTGAAAATGGTGGTGGATGGTGGTGCAGCAGCACACGAGTGCTGTGCTGCACGCCTGCACTGCATGATTGAGTTCCAGTAGTAGGAGACGGAAATGGCGACAAGGGATTTCACCTCTGCGTCTCTGGTACTCTCGTGTAGTATGTATGGGCATGTTGGGCCTGCTGTTTATTGCGACACATTTCACATTTCTAGCACCAAGTTTTTTCCATCCAGCAATGCTCCTTGTGCTGGGGACCGACACAATACAAGTACAATAATGCAGCATTTCTATAAGTTGGTGCCATGATTCCTGCAGCTAGGCTACCTACACTAACACTGCACACACGGACGAAAGAACACTTGACGCTACGCAGGAGTAGCATTTATGCTCTGGATCGCATTCATGCAAGCTTAGCAGCTAATGTAGTAGCAGTAGTAGATTTCGGAGGCCAGTGATTCTAGCAAAGCCGGCCTACACGAGCACGGAGCAGCAGCTGCGTCCGATCGACTACTAGCTGATGAAAGCCTAGTGCGATACACAACAAACCACAATGCCCATGAATCATCGCAACGCATCTGCAATTCTGCATTGCACACACCAACCTGCTCACGAGCACCAGTTAATCCCGTGATTAATGGCCATTGTCTATCCATGGCAAGCTTACAAATGCAGGTGTAACTGTTACTACTAGATGAGACGAGACGATGATGATGGTGCATGGTAAGTTGAGAGATGCTACTGATCGAGCGCGTTGGGGCCGGAGCAGTAGCTGAGGATGGGGTTCCACACCCACTGCACCAGGAACTTGTGGCCGCCGACGCCGTTCACGTTGTACGACGCGCCGGACTGCCCGTCGGTGAGCAGCTGCCCGGTGTACGCGCCGCCGCCGCCGGTGCCGTAGATCCCCTCGCAGAGGTCCGCGATCTCGGTCGGGAACGACGGGTCCTCGCCGGCGTACCACGCATTGGCAAGCGGGTTGGAGGCCAGCTCGGCCAGCTCGTGCGCGATGACGCTGACCATGCCGTCCACGCCGACGTCGCCATTGGGCGGGGACTCCGGCTTGCGCCCTGGCACGTAGGATGGGATGGCGAACGGGTACGCGCACACCTCCGGGCACCGCCGCGCCGAGTTGCCGACCCAGGCGTAGGGGAGCGTGTACCCGACGACGGACGGGAAGGTGAAGTAGTGGAAGCCGCAGACCTGACCGCAGAAGTTCTCGACGAGCACCTCCGGGGAGGTGAGCACCAGGTACACGCCGCTGGAGTCGATGGGGAGCGGCCTGGTGCGCGCCGTGACCGCATCCCGGACGATGGACTGGATGTCGAGCCGGGACAGCGTCGCGCCACGGGACATGCGCGCGTCGGACTTCTCCTGCCCGAGCGTCACCACCGCCGAGACGTTGGCGGAGGTCTGGTCGGTGTAGAGCCGGACGGTGCGCCACCACGCGGCGACGGAGGGCGAGGGGATGCCCTCCTGGGATGAGGAGGGCGGCGAGAGGGAGCGGAGGAAGGCACGGATGGTGCGCTTCTGCGCGGCGGGCCACCGGCCGTACCAGATGGGGTGGGCGGTGATGTCGGCGGCGAGGACGGGGCCCATGTGGTACTGCAGCTTCACGAACTCTGACGACCCCTCGAACTTCTTGGACACGCCGATGCCGGCGATGGCGCCGGAGTCATTGCGCGGCGGCCACGGGCGCCACGCTACGGCGGCGAGTGGTGCGAGGAGGAGGACGAAGAGGGCGCCGAGGTGGTGCATTGCGGCGAGGTTTAGCAGAGTCGGAGGGAAAGGTGGCGGGTTGGCTCGGGATGCTTTACAGAAAGGGGGAAATGCAAGCGAGTGAGAGCAGGAGACACTCGCATATGGTTGTTGCTTATGCTTTTTTTTTTGTTTAAAATTTTCAATTATGCTTGTTCACATGAGAGGGTACAGAGAAAAATATTCATATATGATTTTGATCGATATAAATGAATCTAACATAGTGTCTATTATAATCAATTTATAGATCTCACATTGAAAAAACACACCATTTAAAAGTTAATTATTATAACATAAGCCAAAATCAACAAGCAGCAAGCCTAAAAGAACCCCACCACTGTTCTTGGTTTGGGCTCTTTTGGGGCTTCCAACTCTTTTGTTCTTGGTGTTGCTGTTTTCTGTGGGGTTACATGGAATACGAGTTGTTTCTAAGCTTGTCAAGAACACAATTCTAGGTAGGATCGTTTTCTGCCCGACGAGATTGAATCATAGGATTGGATTGTAGAATCATGATTCTATTAGATTTTTAAAAACATGTATATTTTATATAAAAATTGAATTATAGTTCTAAATATGTAAGTTTGTAGTATATTTTTTGAATTTAATTTTGTAATTTGAGTACACCTTTTCATGTTATATGGAATTAAGGTTGATTTTTGAAACTTATTTAATTATTTTTAATAAACTAATAATCTAAAGGTCCAATATGTCAAAGATAATAATTTTTTTTTACCTTAGAACAACATGTAAATAACAAAAACAAAGCAAATTAAACTAATACAATTTAAGCTAGCAATGGGGAATACCAAATTGTATATGCTAATATAGTTTGTTATTATGTTCATGATCCCGCCGATCCTATGCTATCCCAACGATTTTACGAGTTGAATCACGAATTCACGATCCCACTGTGATAATAAAAACTTAAAAGTACAAAATAAAATTGTTAATGCTTTCAAAATTAATTATATAAAATTTAAAAATATAATATATATATATATATATTAAAAAAATAAAACGGGTCTAATAGGTTGTGCCGGGCTAGCTGAGCCTAATACTAGGCATCAGCATGTTGAGCCGAGGTGATGGCCCAAGCGTTATCCGATGCATCGGTCTAGCATGATTCCATAATAAATCATACGTCTGGATTGGAGGCCCCACTCATTTTAGCTTAGGCTTCTGGTTTCTGGCTTATTTTTCACTATTTAACAATTTCGTCTTTTTCTGGTTTTTAGATATTTTGTTGATTCTATTTTTTCCTGTATTCGTTTGTACTATCCATGACGGGCTAATCTGTTTTTTTTCTAGTTTTAAATATTTTAAATTTAATTACGCTAAATAAACCACTATCACTACCGTGTTTGTTTAGATAGCTATAATAATTTTTAGCTAAAAATCACTTAAAATAATCCTTTTAAGCAGGGCCTAATAGTAGGGTGCTTTAGACGAAACGACACCTACGTCACATTTGACCAGCTTAACTGTGAAAGGCACACCAAATTTTGACCACCACGGGGTGAGCAAGTGAAAAAGCGCGGGCAAAGTGCCCCGCCCAGCTGTCGAGTAGAGCACTACATGAGGCGTCGTTATTGCCCAGCTATCAGCGGGGCCCGCTTGCCAGATTCCCCGTGTCTCGCTCCGTCTGCTCTCACTGCCCGCCTCTACGGCTCGACTGGCCTGACACCCGGGCCCACCCCATGGAGATATTTTCCGAGCGGGAGCACGCGCGGGTTCGGATCTCGATGCTAAGGCCCGAGCCCGCCACGGCAATGGACGGCCACGATCAACAGCATCCCGTTGCGTAGCGGAAAAGAAAAGCCTCAGCAGCAGTCTAACACCATCACTGGCATGTGGACCCCACGATACCGCGGACCCACATGTCAATGCGTCGACCGCGAGGGTAAGCGTTCTCTAGTGGACAAAGGAGGGTGGGGCCGGGGTGTCCGGCAAAAGTGGGGAAGAGAGCCATAAAAAGGGGGAAAATATGGGAGGGAAGTACTCTATTAAAGAGACGCCGGTTTTGTTGCAGTTGCAGGCCCGCGCTGCTAATTCGTGGGCGCCCAAGCTCCAGAAAAATGTCGCATAAATCTTAAAACACTAATTAAGAGGTAGGTAATTGTAATTTTTTAATTGATGTTTTAATATTTGTGTAATTCACTATCTAGAAGAGTATATAATCACCTCCTATGTTGAGCACACCAAGTAAGGCCCTGTTTGGATCCACCCAGATTTTAAGAATCTGACTTTTAGAAACTGGGTGGGATCTAAACAGACCAGTTTTTGGGGCAGTTTTTAAAATCTACCTACCCAGATTCTTAAAAACTAAGAAGCTGTTGATACCCAGCTTTTGCCAGTTTTTTTGCACAAATACCCATTTACCCTCATTAAAGACCACGCATGCATTTGTTTAATGTCATTGCTCAAGAGCAATAAATGTAAGGGTATAATAGTCTATTAGCACCAATCATAAATGAAACTAGCTTTTAAAAACTAGGAGATCCAAACACCTCACCAATTTTTGCTTAGAAACCAGCTTTTAAAAACTAGAAGTAATAGCTGGTTTTTAAGAATCTGAAACTGATCCAAACAGGACCTAATCTGCAAATGTACTAGTAACTTCAGGGGGGAGTAACTGTTTCCTGCAGGAGTCCAGTTTCATCGTGTGGAGTACTAGTTCTGTCCATTGCTTTCTTTCGCGTTGAATTGGCCTGTAATTTTGGCAAGAATCAAGTAGTAGTAGTAGTAGTAGTAACTGTAGTCTGTGAGACTTGAAAGAATGAACTGCGCCCTGGTGAATGAATAAGTGGAGCCAAGTGTTGTACTCCTGGTTCTTTTCTCAGTGCTTTTGCTCTGCATGCACATTCATGTGCCTACAGATGGACACTCCGTAATTCAAAACAACATGACGATTAACTATTCTCTGCTTACAGATGGACACTGTTCTTGCCGATATAATCGACTTGCCGCTAGGATCTCAAGTTGAGTACCATACAGTTAGCATACTGATTTTCTGTATTCGGATGGTGTTTACAGAGCCTGACATGGTGTTTTGTCAATGCATCGTTCTGCTGCAAATCTTGCCTTTTATGGGGAGCTTCTCACACGGCTCATCTTATATCTGAATTCTGGTTGCACAAGTAGACTGATGGCTATCAGAAAATGGACGATTTTCCAGGGAACGAGCCATAGAACCGATCTCACGCAACTTACCCTTCTGCCACCTAAACCTAACCTATAGGGTGGGGATCGGTTCGGCTGAAAAGCTCATGGCTTATGGTGAAAAAACATCAGAATTCATTTGAAAAAATCATCAGAATGATGACAGAGGCTTATTTAGCATAATTAAATTTAAAAAATTTAAAAATATAAAAAAATATATTAGCCCATTACGTATAATACAAACAAATACGGGAAAAAAAATAACCGGCAAAAAAGCTCAACAAAAAGCCAAAAGTTCAGAAAAAGACGAAACTTATGAATAGTGAAAAATAAGCCAAAAGCCAGAAGCCGAAGCCGAGTTGATCAGAGCCTAGCCTTCACCTACACAGGCCACCCCAACCCCAAACCTCGCATCTAGGCGCGCCGGCCGCCTGTCTCACCGTCACCGATCGTAGCCGCAGCTCTCTCTCTCTCACACACACACAGATTGTCCAAAAGCAATAATATTTTGACAGAAACACTTAGAGCAAGTATAATAAGAGGCTGTTAGTAGGCTATATGTTGAGGTGGAGGAGAGAGAATGAGAGGTGGGCTGTAAGTTTACAGCCAGCTGAAGCACAAGAACCAATAAACTTTGTGAGAGAAAGGGATGGGTCATACAGCCTTCAGCTGGCTGTAAACTACTATATGAATAGGCTGATAAGTGGACTGTAAGTGTCCATACAGCCAACTGAAGGCTGTATTATTAGCCTTGCTCTTATCTCGCATTAGATCAGATGTGTACACTAGTAGCTAATATTTGTGGATCTGTATGTTACTATGTTATGATTGAGCCCTCGAAAAAGGAACCCTCTCTTCAATGTGGAATCTCCTTCAAAATCTGTGTGGAAGTGTGTGTTGAAGGATCATTTGGGCACTCCTAACGATTCTATATAAGCAGTGTCTATAGTATTAATTAGCATGTCACATATGATTAGTATTGAGGTGGATGAAAAATTAATTAAAAAAAAGGAAGTGACATTGCTTGAGCATGTAATCCAATACGAAGACATTAGATAAGACATCTATTGGAGAAGAAAATGATGTCTACCATATTACAAAGGTGTGCAACTGCATTAAACTGTGTATTGGTGAGGGAATTAGAAATAAATATTAAATTATAGTATTGATTAACGATAGATATTGTGCATTGAAAGTATGATGTCTAGCTTGATATCTATACGAGACGGTAATCTATAGACATTACTATATAGTGTCACCATTAGGAATGCCCTTACCGGTACTATACCCAGAAGAGAAAAGGAGATTGACTGGTTGGCATAGCTCTTGTTACATATAATTTTCTCTCTTTTTTTCTGTTGGTTTTTATCTTTACTGATTAGCATTCAAGTTTTCTTCATTTTTTATTTTACTATCTCTTCAAATGCTATCACTTCTCAGCCACACACTAAGAGGATATCAATTACTCTGTTCGTCCGTATCAAACGTGCAACATCTTCTTTCTGTACACCATGGGCGAAGAGAGCATTCTTTTAAGTCAAGTCTGTGTAATCACCTACGTTATCTGTCAATACAATACTTGGTCCTTCTGGACTCCTAATGCTCCAACTCCTCTTTATTAAAACATTTTCGACGACTTCTTGCTTGGCTTTAGACCCAGTTCGTAATTGTTATCTCAAGTAATAATGGAAAACATGGATTAGAACTATGCAAGGGTTAAACTAATGCCTGCTGGTACTCAGCATTTCAAATCATCTGGAAGAAAATGATGCGGTATTGTTTGGGTACACATGGGAAAATTTGGATGAAATACACTTTTCCAGTGCTTACATACTATCCATTGAATGCATATTCTACTTGGGGCTAGTCTTCTTTTTGTTTTGAACTGAAAGTACGAACAATCCGTGGATTGTCTTTTATTCCCATTTTCCTCTGATTATAATGAAGAAACAATCTATGGATCATCTTTTATCTTTTCTGTTTTCTTAATTAGATTGAAGAAACAATCCAGGGATCACCTTTTACCTTTTTTGTTTTCATTTTCCCTCTGATTAGAATGAAGAAGCACATTAAGTGCTGTAGTGGAATGTTGCGATGACCTTTATAGCTTTGCACTGTTCTGTATTTACCGAAGTTTAGATTGATATTGATCACATCTAATATCTGGAATGGGGCGTTTGAAAAGATTTGTATTTGAATAATATATGACATTCTTATATATTAACATTGTTACCCAACAAGCTGTCAAGGAGCATTTTCACGAACTAATGCATCATATTTGTTGATTTCATGAGTAATAGCTTATCAGCCAAAAGGGCACATATGGAGCACCAGAACTTTTTGTTAACAAGAAAGGAGATTGAAGTGCATATCATGCACTGAAGAAGATTGCATTGAAAGGATAACATCACAGCGACTTATTTTCATTCTCTTCCTGAGGTATGTCAATTTTTGGCATGATCTTTACTGATGTGCCAAAGGACTGAATTCTGATGCTTGTTCACACTGCGTCACCAGGACGTTGTACCAAGGATAATGTCAGAGCTAGCAATGAAGGAAGCTGTTGGAAGTGTGGTGTCAAGCAAGTGGAGACGAGCTTGGTGGTGCCATCCTAATCTAAGCTTTGATGTCTCATCAGTTCTTGGCAGTAAAGCCGAGAGGAATCAAAGCTACAATCGGTATAAGAGAATGCTGAGCATCAAGAAGTTTGTAGACTGGGTCGATTATATCACGAGGAAACACGGCAGTTTTGCAGTGAATAAAGTTTCTATTAAGTTTGAATTGCGGAAGGAGCATGCTAATCATATTGAGGGATGGGTTTCGTTTGCTATTGCATCGAAGGCAAGGGTTGTCATTCTTGACTTCTCTCTATATCTGGGATCATATGAAAACAACTGTAGGTTCCCATTTCATCTTTTCAACAGCCAAAATGCATGTTACCTTCAGGTTCTTACGCTTGACAGCGTCAATTTTGGCCCAAGTCCTGATTTTTGTGGTTTTGCAAACCATAAAATTTTTGCTCTGGACCATGCGCTTGCCTCGCAAGACATACAGTATTTTCTTATCAAAATGCCCCTGTTCTGGAATGGTTAAGCATCCGATTGTGCTACCAGCTGCATTGTTTGCATGCTTCTGAACCATTATGCCGGTTGAAATACTTATGTGTTCAAGATTGTCCAGTTGATAAGATTGAATTTCTTGCCCCCTAATCTCACGACATTTGAGTACAGGGGCTCTCAAACCCTTATCAAACTTCATCAGACTTCATGAATGCTTGAATCTGAAGACGGCAAGCATTACATTTATTGTTGAGAACACCCTCGAATACGTGTTCACTGGGCTTCCAAATGTATTACCTGATGCTGAAACTCTCCGTGTGGAAGTGTTTGTCAGGTGTAAGGTTTGGCCATCTGATGCCCTGTATTCCTGTAAAATCTTGAGCTGATATTTTGCTTTCCATTTCACATCTTGTGTTGTCTTAATTTGAAATGGCTAACAAGGAATCACATGAGTTGAGTGTTACGGTGTTACCTGCTGTTGCCTTGCCGCAACTACTCGTGTTCCTTGCAGATTTGCGGTTCCGCAGTCCGGCTCTGGAGACGACGAGAGATCTGGCAGACTGGCACATTAGCAGAGGGAGGGACTGGGATTGGGGACGACGGCCGGCTTCGACTGGTGATTGATGCGGGGTGTGGGTTAGGCCCGCCGGCTCCTTGTCGTTGCCGTCAAGCTCAAAACCTACGCAACCCATACGAGGAGACAGGCAGGCCCTTATATATAGTGGATGGGTAGAACCAAGAGGACCAAGAAGGAGAAAACCGTTACCCATCCATGGATGCGTAGCAAGTGCGTTTGTTAGGATATATATAGTGGTACAGATAATTGTTATATATAGTATTGTTCTATATTATCTGTAGATAACACTAAAAATATTTTTTAGATGGGCTGTCTGTAAATTATTTATAAAATATAGATAATATTGATACAATGGCATATAAATTGCCTATAACAGACTATTTTCTCGCGTTTCGACCGTTTATAGAATTACAGTCTATCCCCTCCTCTTTCTTCGTTTTCTTTTATTCACCTCAGCAAAATACCTATGTGATATCTCTTATAAACAGTTTATGTCACCCTACTGAACATGCCTTAGCCAATCGAAAGCTTGTCCCACATGATATGGATGCTGTACTCGCAATTTTATAACTCGTCATAACGATGATTCTTGCTTCGTTTAACTTTGTGTATGTTGATTGATCGGTGTGCTTACTTGTTCCTGCTAATTGTGACCACGGGCTGTACACAGTTACCTGCATAAATTGAAAAAAAAATACTTGTTTTTTTTCCTAAGCAAATGGATCTGTGTCCAATTTCCTAGTCACGCAAGAAACTATTATACCAAGCCGCATTCTGCGAATTCATTCATCAGTGTGTTGACATCTCTTGAGGAGCTAAGGCGATCCTCACAGAGTCACAGGTGATGGATGATTCTATCTGGCTTAGTTCTTGATGATGATTTAGCTTAGCTTTTGTTTTGCAAAATCTGGAGGCTTTCTCCAAAGCATGGTAGGTACAGTAAAATTAGAAAAGCAAATCGAGATTGGACGCGCCTAATCCGAACAGAAGTGGGCACGTTTCGCTCAACGCAACTCGCCAGATGTCCCAGTCTCGTTGTCTTGTGCGTCAGTTTCATAGTTGTGGGTAACGTGTATGGAATGCGCTGGCACCAATTTTTAATAAAACGGATCGTTTGATCACGAACAAGAAGTCGAGAACCGATCGAGCAATTTGATGTGAAATGGCGAAAGCCCAGAATTATGGCTCGAAAACGCAGCAGAAGTATTTTTTATGCCTGAGAAGATTAAATAATCAAACGGACGTATGATCCTTCGTTCACTTGCTTGATGCATAGTACAGCTCTGTATGAATTACAGGGCTCGTCGTCACCGAGCAACCAAAAAATAGTGGGAAAATTGGGTGGAAAACCATGGATCAGAAGGAAACTATGGACTCGAAGCAGTTGATGCCGTCGAACTCCGGCGCGAACCGCGCCCTCGCCTCCTGCTTCCTCTCCGGCCGCGAGCCCTGCTCGGCGGCCTTCTCCTCCTGCTTCTTCGGCGCCTTCTCGACCTGCTGCTGCTGCTTCCCGCCGCCGCTCCTCCAGGAAAAGCGCGTGGAGTACCCGCCGGCCGCGATGTCCGCCGGCGACGAGCTCAGGATCGAGAAAACCAGGATCTTGTCCATGATGATCACAGCAAACAAGGCAGCTCCAAACTCTGGCTTTCTTTCTTGCTACTGTACGTAAGAATTCTCCTTCGCTTGTTGTGCTTTCTTGCTGTGTCTGAATTTGATTCGGTTTGTGTTTACCCTCCCGGTGCTTCCGCTTATATAGAGGACCGCGTGGGAGTTGGGCAAGAGGAGGAGAAGCAGAGTGGAAACGGAGGTGGTGGAGCCGTGACGCGGCTGGGAAGTTCTTGGACGCGGACTGGGACCGAGTCCGACAGGCACACGGCAAGCGCGCGACTGGTAAACAAGTCGGGGACGGACGGAGGTGGCGTCTGTTACATCGAACTCTGCACGAATTCCCCTCATTTTAGTTTTAGCTTCTAACTTTTAGTTTATTTTTTACTATTCATAAATTTAGTTTTTTTTTCTAAATTTTTAACTTTTTTTGAGTTTTTTTGCCGGTTCTTTTTTTCCTGTATTCGTTCGTGTTGTCCGTAATGAGCTAACATATTTTTTTTTTATATTTTTAAAATTTTAATTACGCTAAATAAGTCATCTTCGGCTACAGTAAAATTTCAGCCATAAACCACAGCTTTTTAGTTCAACTAAGCGGGGCCTAGATTTAATTAGATTTACTTTCTGTACTATAGGTTTAAACAGATGGAACATAACTAAATCTATAGGCTATCGTATGTATGCTTAAAGCAACAGACTTATAAATGCTATTGGTATTCTCCTCCTAAAAGACTAGTTTAATAGGTGAGATCTCCTACACACTTATACCTCCCTCACATTTATACCGATATGAGACTATTTCCAATATTCTCCACACTTATACTGATATGGGACTAGTTCTAATATTTCTCCCTTACACATTGAATGTGCACTCCTGCCCCGACAACCATGAAGTCCAAGGATATGTTAGGGGTCTGGGTAGATCCAACCGGGTTTACTCTTTAGGCAACAGGTCCAAATAAACTGAACACAACTAAATCCACAAATTACGGTATGTGTGTCTTAAATCAATAACTTATAAATAATATTAGGCCTTCCTTTTTAAATAACTAGTCTAATAAGTAAGACCTCTCTTATATTTATAAGTTATGTTTTTTTACAACCAATTGAAACTACTTTCAATAGCGCCGACCGGGGCTCGCTCGCTGCCGCGGAGTCGGTCAAGCTCGTTCGTACCAACAGCGCCGCGGAGTCGGCAAGATGAGGCGGGGCGATTGTCCTGTGAGGCTACCGGGATGGACGGACCGATGGCGCAGATCGGTTGTCTGGCGTCGCGTTCGGCAGGCCACCGCCCCGTGCTGTACGCCATCGGCCGGCCAATTTCCTCGGTGATGCGCCGGCTGGACGGGGCCTACTTGGTTCGGCGGGCCGCGCAGAAGCCGTGGTGCGCAGAAGAGGTGTACCTACCGGACGAGATGATCCAGGATTCAGCTCCCCTTTCGACCAGACGAAAGCTCACAAGAAAGGGGACATCGACGTTCCTGCCGGCCGTCGAACAGTCAGAGGACCAGTCGTATTGGCGCGGTCAAACGATCAAAGCGTGCAGGCCATATCGCCGTTGCCTCTGTTGACTTGGCCGGCGTCTCGTCTGCCGGTGGAGGATGATGACACGCACCCTCGTGTTTATCTCCAACGCTTGCTGGGTGTCTGCTTAGATATGTCCCTTTTCTGTTATTGCTCCCTTCCCCTTTCCAGAGCAGTGCTAAGGTGTCTGTCTCTGTTGAGCCCTCGAGCCATCAGCCCATATTGCCATGCCTCTTCGTCTGTTACAAGAAACAACCCGTCAGTTGCTGCTGTCGAATCATGTTGGGTTCTCAAAGGCAAACCCAAATCTCAAGCAGTAATTCACTATGGTGCATATCCACATTCGGAGTCTCTTTCGAGACCATCGAACTATAATAATATTGCCCATCTTTTCTTGATGGTATAAGATTTTGGATCCTACCAATCAGTTCAGAAGTATATGATATTTTAGAATTTCAGTGATCAAACTTTCTTAATTTTAATAACTAATATGTACAAAAACTATTTAGATGAACCACTATTTGATTTGTTATGAGAAGTACTGTCAAATATAATATTTTTATACTTTTAACTAACATGTTACTATGAAAATTGATGGCCAAAGACAATTATTGAAGACCGTATCTGGTCCGAAGCATCATATATAGGCCCCGTTTAGCACAGCTCAGCTTCACTAATGAAGCTGTTTTTTTGTTTCAGCTTCACGAGCAGCTTCACCGATGAAGCTAAATCTGTTTTGAAAAACTATTTGACAAAACAGCTTCACCAACAGCTTCATGCATGGCTGAGAGGGGACAATTGTCCAAGATGCCCCTGTCTACCTGACTTGTTCTAACATTTGGAGTTGTATGTTTGTATATGGTCATATGAATAAAAAAATAATATATATTGAATGAGTATGAATTAAAAAATTAAAATAATAAATAATAAAAAACTAAAATCATTAGGAAGCAATATTAGTGCCTTGTTTATGTTTCGTAGTCAAATCATTAGGAGCAGTGAAATTTTGGTGAACGGGAGAGGTGAACGGGATGGACTAGTGGCAAATGCGTGTAATTTTGGTGAACCAGAGGGGCAATGGGTTCCTAGGACTGCGGGCCTGAGGGAGAGAGCTGTGAAAAGCTACTTTTTTCAGCTTCACCTCTCCCCATTCCTTTGTGAGAGCAGAAAAAAGGAGCTTCACTCATGAAGTTGTTTGCAAAAAGGGTGTTTGGCAAAAAACAGCTCACAACAACTCATGTAGTTGTTGGTGAAACTATGCCAAACAGGACCATAATATAGACTAATAGAAGCGTTGGACTGTAGCAGGGCAATGTAGGATCTCATAGGACTCTAGGACATTGAAGCAATAGTCTAGCTTACAAAACATAATAGTGAAATACTACAAAAAAAAAAACTATAGCATTTTCCGGCCAACGAAAGGTACAACTCATGTTTATCCGATCCAAACCAAACCAACGCTCTTGATGTGCTCATATTTTCACTATTTTCCACCTTATCCATACATTTCATTTCACTCGTTTCGTTCCCCTCTCACAATCGGATCCAAGGAAGTTGCGGCGGAGGACCTGAGTATTGAGTTTCATGCACCAGCCAGTTCATCCAAAAGCTTAAGCTGATGAGGAAAGATGAGCAATTCACTTATACTTCAACACCCCCTCACGTGTAGACTCCTTTAGGCCTAATATGTGGAATAGAAGTAGACTGCAATTAATTTTTTTAATTGCGTCAGCCAGGTCTTGAACTCGGGACCTCTTGGCTCTGATACCATATTGAGTTTCATGCACCAGTCAGTTCACCCAAAAACTTAAACTGATGAGGAAAGATGGGCAATTCATTTATACTTCAACACTGAGGTGAGGCGGTGTGCAAGAGCCTGAAGAGGAGGATCCAATGGCTGCACGGTCGTAGTTAGAGGTGGTGGCGGGCTGAGCAGCTTCGTGGCGAGGTGGTGGGGTGGCTCATTACCAGCCGCGCACGGTAGGGAGCTGGGGAGATGACGATGGTCGGCCGGGGGAAGGAAGGGGAAAAGACCGGGGGGAGCAGCTTCGCATTGTTCAAATTGGGGACGCTATCTGATGGTCAGATACTAAGAAACGCTATCCGAAGGTATAGCATATTGTAGCCGCATCCAACATAATAAAGTATGCTACAAAACACAAAAGAAAAAGTTAAGAACCCCTTGTACAAGGATCATGTAGAACTACTCATTTGCCAAAGTGTTATGTTAGAGGGCAAGCATACATCAAAACCAAAAAATAAGAGCACGCACATGCCATGTCCTTGGGGGGTGTTCTTCTGGACTGCAGCTGATGACTTTTGGCTACGCTTTTCAGCACAGTAGCGGGCGGTAGAGACGCTAATACGTATGGTGCATATGGTTTTAGATTCAGAAAACTGTTTAGAGAATCTGTTTCAAAAGATCACCTTAACGTTTGGCTTTTAAATTTCTATAGAAACCAAAAGATCAAAAGAAAGAGAACCCTTATCCATACAAGTCCCAACAATTCTTTGCAGTTTCACTGAAGGGGCATAGTCACTGCCTCGCTGGTCAGATTTCGCCGCCGCACTGAAAACAGACTTTTCGCATGCAGATACTACAGTTTTGTTGTCTCCTGACAGACTCTTCTCAACCGATATTCTGGCTACTTTTCGCGTGGACTTGCTCAAGAATACACGCAGTGGGAAAGCAAAACACGAGAAGATTCTTACATTGTTCCTCCGACAAGCACAAAGCAGCAAACTGATATTTTCAGCAAACAATTTAAAGAGAGAAAGTAAGAAGAAATTGGAAAAAATACACTCAAAAATCTTCCTCAATTCATCAAAATGAATGATTACTACAATTCATATATTCCTTAAATCATACACTGCCACAGTGAAACGAACAAAGCTCAAGTAATAGCCTAATTAAGGTAAGTTACTCCTATACGTACAGATCAAAATAAAGAAATGGATCAGCGTGTAACGACGGTCTCGAAGCAGTTCAGGCCATCGAACGCCGGCTCGTACCCAGCCTGCCGCTGAGGTAGGGGCGGATCTACAGTGATTCATGGGTGTTCAGCTGAACACCTAAATTTTTTGACAAAAAATCTAGTATATATGAGGTATAATCCATGTATATATATGTAATTGGGCTAAGTTAACTGTTTCGGGCCACAATCACCCGGCCGGCCCGAGCAAAACCGCAGCAGCGCTGCAGCCCGCGTGAAGCCGGGCCAAGCCCATCCCCACGCGTGCGCGGCGGCGTAAGAACGGCCTGCCGATCCCCAGGCCCCAGCTCCCCCGATCCCCATCTGCGATTCGGCGTCGACCGCGCCTCCGCCCCAGCTCCCTAACCCTAGTCGACGACTCGGCGTTGACCGCGCCTCCGGCCCGCCGCCCGCGTCGATCTGGGCATCTGGCTCCGCGCCGGCGCCGCACGACTGCCAGACGGCTCCGGCTCCGCTCGCCCTCGCTGCCGGGCGCCGGCACCGCGAGGTCCGCCGTCCACGACACCGCCGGACCCGATCGGCCCTCCGCGCTCCGCTCGCCGGCACGCGACGGCGCGACGGCGACCGCGCCTCCGCCCTCCGGCCCTCCGCTCCGCCGACCCGACCGCGACACGCGTCAGCTCCGGCCTCCGGGCTCCGCCGCCACTGCAGACCGCGTCACGCCGTCACGCATTGGTTTTGGAAAGAAAGAAAAGATCCATTAACTTAGTTTACACAAGTTTGGTGGAATTGTGTTCAAGCATATGCTGAATTTGTAGGAAAAAGGCAAGCAATGAGAGCATGTGACTGTCTCATAGATCATATTCCATATTTCCATTAGCTTTTGAAATATTAACGCGTAATAATTCTTGTCCTGGTCCTTGTCACTTCAGCAGTGATTATGCTTTATGCATTGTGGCTTGTAGGCCATGTTATCACATTGATTGTGGGAGAATTTGCCATGTGAAATCCACTGCACCAGCTGCAAAATTTCCACATTCAGACATTTAGCTTGGGCTATTATGTACTTTTAAGTGGATGAAAAACAAGAGCACCTTGCCTTAATGCCTTGCATAAAAATCAGCCTCCTGTTGATCCTCGCCTCTCAGAAATTTATGAGTTTGTTTAAAACAGATATTAGTGTGCACCATTGTTTAGGCATGCAAAATATAACTTGCATAATGCATATGAGTTGTCTCCTCAAGAAAAACAGATTGCCAAACAGTACTTGGAAGTTGGTTTTTTTCTTTGTTCTCAATTTCATGACAATATATCAGCTAGTTATAAGATTATACCTTATTTTCTGTATTTTATTATATCAATTTCTATATTTTCTGTATTTTATTACATGTATCGTTGTATCGGTGTTTTGGGAGAAACAGTGTGTTGTGATACCGACGTATCCGAGCAACATAGCTCCGAAGTTCGAACACCCATCCTAAAAATCCTGGGTCCACCACTGCGCTGAGGCGACTTTGCCGGAGAAGTAGTAGCTCTATTGGGCGTCCCCGCCTTCGCCGGTGCCGCGGCGGCCGACTTCATCACGTCACCGGGGCTGGTACCGGAGACCGACTTCACGCCGGTGGACACCGACGTGCCGTGCCGTAAGCGGCGTCCAGGGGCGCCTGGCAGAAGGCCAGCGCCGTCAAGAACCTCTCCACGGCCATCTGCTCCAGGCTCGCTCGACGTGCGACTCCTTGCTGCTACGTCGCTTGCCGCTTGTTGAAGCGGCAGCATTCGGACGCAATTGCTAGCTAGGTTTCTTGCTTTGTTTGTGTTTGGATCGATCTGCACGGTCGGGTGCAGATTCGTGCTCGTGGTATCCTAACATGTCGATATTATTTTCTGCACGAGATTCTTCTCATCTTCTGTCGTTGGCTCATGTCTACATACTGGAGTACTTTCAGAATGCAATTCTTGAAGGAAAAAATTTGCACCAATCGATTAATCTAGTGCTGGAGTCAGCTGATTTCCAAGAATAAAAGGTGCTGGAGTTAGCCTGTATTCTGAAGGTCTGGCACCAGTTTCGGAAACAAAATTGCCGGTTTGAATAGTGAAACTAGCACTCCTTCGGTCCTTCCTATACACAGAGCTACTAGAAAGGGAAACACGCATAATCTTGCGACGATCTTCTAACACGAAAGAAGATAAACGAAGCAAGATTGACTGGCAAATTGATTTCCTTCAACTCAAGAACACCGTTCACACAACTCGATCCCACTACAATCAGCAAGCCAAAACTAGCACAGCACCCAAGAAACCAAGTCCTAAAGAACAAGAGCAGAGCACCGTGCCAATGTTCTTGAGCACCTTGAGAAACGGGAGACACGGACACGACGAGATCATGTCAGTGCGGAGCGATGGTCTCGAAGCAGTGCAGCCCATCAAACGCCGGATCGAACCGCGCGCCGGCGTCGCTTCGCTCCCGGCCAGCAGCGCCGCCCTTTGCCTCCTTGCACCTCCCCTCGGCCGTCTTCTCCACCTCCCCGCCTTTCTCCGCCGGCCTCGCACCGCCCCCTGGTCCCCCGCCGCCTCCCACCTTGCCGACGAAGCTCTCCATCGCGCCGACGCTCATCGCCGGGCCGAACACGTTGCCCGGCGCCGCGCCGACGATGGACATGGCCAGGATCCTGTCCATGCGCGCCGTGCCGACAGCGCACGCGACGCAGCGGTTGGTGACTTGCACGGGACGACCAGGGGAATTGAGGCCTTGAGGGAGCAGTTCGCGCTGTACTGCTGCCGCGGTTCGTCTCTGTGGTTAATTACGAGACGTACGGGTGTTTTCGCTATTTACATGCGTTCCATGGATTCTTTTTAGCTCTGGACTATAGTTTATAGATACGGTGGTGGTTGACTTTTAGTATTAGTACAAATATTCATATGAATAAATTAAATATTAATAAATTGATAAATTATTTTGAAAAATATATTCTGATAAACTATTAAGCAGACGAGTAGATGACCAGTGCATAAAAGGAGTGTGAGCCTGTCAGGTAAGCAGACGACGACCTTCTTTCTTCTTCTTCTTCTTTTCCATGTGTTTAGTTTTAGATACTGTGGATTATACATGAGACATGGTTAATCAAGGAGAAAAGAGAATGTAATGGAACAGTGTAGAACTCATGGTTACTTACTGGAGGGCACAAAATTATTGGCTATCTTTAGTGACTGAGACGGGCACGTTGATCTATAGTCCGGAAGAGATGGACAACCGAACACGAGCCGTTCTTTGGACCAGGCGAGTTCAAGTGGCCAGGGAGGCAGCCACCGCCGTCAATATTGGCCATGGAATAGATTTGCGCAGCGAAAGGCCGTTCATTTGGTCTAGTGATGATGACCGTAAAATTCTCCCACTTCATGAAACGTCCCCCAAATCAGAATGCTGAACAATTAATTGAGCCGCAAATTCCGTCCCGGCTTTTTATCTATTACATTATCAAAATCATAGAAAAAAATCTACCACGTTCGCTCTCAAGAGGTAAAAATTATCAGAGTAATCGGTGAAAAAAACAAAGATCTCTATACCGTTGATTGTGGTGGGTACAAATTGCAACGATAGAGACCTCATGCAAGTTGTCCGGATGAAAATAGCAACACATCACTACCCAAACTGATTGCAAGGTCGACTACTCTCTGAATTCATTTAGGACTAACGATATTAGTTCGGGAATCGCTGCCACGCATATGTACAATACGAGTGCCTGTGCGCTCGAAGTGCTCCACCGCAGCACGCCTAATAGTAGCAGGAAGGCGTGGGCACCATGGACCGCAGGTTAGAGCTCGTCACCGCTCACGCTCAACAAGTCCGTCCACCATGATTGAAGCTCGTGTGGATGTCTCCCCTTCCGAGAAGTGGCTGGAGCTTACCAAATCTGGCGGGTCTGTGGCCAAAGGAGGTAGATGACAAGTGTAAGGTTGGTAACGAAACAGTGAGTGTGCGGCGGACTTATGGAGTGTAGAGAGGAAGCACCAAGTTAGCCGCCGCCATTACTAGATTGTCACAACACTTTTCCAAATATCCAAGTGCTTAGCGATGGGCCAGGCCGGGAGAGCCATGCCCATAAAAGTTGGTATCTTTTAAGCCCATTAGAGTGCTCCAACAGCTGTGACACCTTCCGAAGACTGCAGCAGCCTCATATTCCATTCTATTCGATTTTTTTAGTTTTTTTATTTTAAAATTTTAAAGTAATCATTATTTACTTGACTAATAAGTTATAGTAAAAAAAACTATAAGCTACAGCCTAAAATAATAGGCCTATGCATTAACACTGAGATGAGCAAACTTGGCAAGTAGCAAATACTACCGGTATTCTCTAAAAAAAATGCAAATACTTCATCTGGTTGACAGGGCGTTCCCAACCTCCCCTCTCCCATTGAAAACTTCAGTGCACCCTACTCTCCAAAGTGGCCAAGGGCACAACTGTACGTGTTTACGAACGGAATGCGATTTATAACCGTACTATAAATCAGACGCCTAATTACTATATCGATATCTCAGGAACTCTGTCGACATTTGTCTCTCACAGTTCACATGACTTACCACTTTTAATCTTTTGCGTCGAAAGATTCTTTGCTTTGCACCGTTCCATTTCATTGGGAGAGCTCCCCTTTATAGAGAGATTGTTATATATATATACACACACACACACAGCGATAATTGGTTAGCCTCATCATCTTAAGAATCACAAGACAAAGGTTACAAGTTCAAATTCTAGATTGATAAAGTAGAAAATCCATATAAATAATACATATATAATCTGTGATCGGTTATAATCAAACTCTAGTCATCAGCCAGATTGTCAGAGACGCAAGGTGCCAACCGCCAGGCTATATGTTACGGTTGACCCCCAAAATTCCTTTTAACTACGTACGTTGATGCCGTCCCGGTCATGTGATGTAGCATCGATCATTTGACATTCTGTGCACCGAATCGGGTCAGGAAAAAGGAAAAATTCCGATCGATCGTCAGGCAAGTAAGTCCAGGCCGCGACGCACACCATGACTTTAAAGGTGGCCACTATGCTTTTCCTTCTTTTCGAGCCATCCATCCATCCCTTCCCTCGTCTTCTTTGCTTTTGGAGTGTTATCTTCCCCTCATCTCGATCATATGGGCAGCTAGAAAAGGCACCAATGGAAGAGAAGCTGCCCTCCAGCAAGAGAAAATAGTGAAGGAAAGCTCAAGTGTTGGCTCAAACTGGGATTGATTCTCTCACTCTTAAGTTATCGTCACCCTGCACTGCAGAGTCATTTTGTGCCGGCTTGGATTGGTACAGTAAGGTATAAGTCGGCACAAGCACAATGACAAATTACAAATAGTATATAAGCAGTGCACTGGTATGAACTCAAGGCAGTGATGTATGCACTATGGCTTGATTCAGATAAGTAACCGGATTCTGCACCGCAGTTTGTTTCACTGAAAAGTAATGCACTCAAGGAGAACACTCCCATGATCCTTAACTACGCTGATATGTTGCGTTCAATGCATTGATCCAGCGAGTGGTAGTGTGTGTGTGGGTTCAGTTGTTTTCTCCTTCCTGAAAGGATGCTCCTATTGGGGGAAAATAACACCTTTCAATACAAAATACTATCCGTGAACGCATCCAATTTTCCCCTTCTCTTACTGAGAGAACAACCTGAATATCTCTTCGATCAGCTTGTTTAATGATCTGCAGAAAGAGCAAAATAAAAATGCAAACTTCTCAAGAAAAGAACATATGCCAAAGATGTTCTTACTGCCCGTCAGCAACTGGAAGTCTAGAATCCACATGACTCTTCAAATCTGACGAAACAAAATACCATGAAAAGAAGGGAAAAGAAAATCTTTGTCCCATGTTCCATACGTGTCCCATTTTGACTGATTTCAAGCTCGACCTGTCCATCTCCAAACTGTAAACCAGCATCGCGATTCGTGCACGGGTCGTCGGCCACACAAGAACACATACTCCTATGCAAGCGCAAACTGTACGGTCAGGATCAAAGCGACCACCCTACCGACGGCAGACACGACACCTTCGCAAAGCCGAACAGTAAGGCCTCCTATAAAGCAGGCTACTTCGGCCACCACATGCGCGCCGCTCCAACGCTTTTTTTTTTGCTTTTTGTTTTTTCCCGTCTTTTTACTTTTTTCTTATTCTTTAATGATATAATTTATTTATTTATTTATTAAATTTAATTACGACAGAAAAAGTTAATAACATCTACAATGCATTTTTAACAAACTAAAAAAACAAAAATTAGGCTTATAAAACCTTCTAAGCACTACCTTATATGGCTCGCTTCCAACGTTGTCAAGAGCTCCTCTCCAACTCCACTCCTACTCCGGCTCACCGCTCCAATGGCGCTTCCGCTCCTGCTCGCCGTCGCCGTCGCCGAACTTGCACCGGCTTTGGCGGCAGTGGGTGGTCCAGTGCTGGGGGTGAACTATGGCCAGGTCGCGGATAACCTGCCGCCGCCGCAGGCGGCGGCCGAGCTCCTCCGCGCGCTGAACGCCACTAAGGTTAAGCTCTACGACGCGGACTCGCGCGTGCTCAGCGCGTTCGCGGGCTCCGGCGCCGACTTCACCGTCGGGCTCCCGGACCGTCTCGTCCCCCGGCTCGCCGCCGACCCTACGGCCGCCGCCGCGTGGGTCCGCGCCAACATCCTGCCCCACCTCCCGGCGACGTCCATCTCTGCTGTCACCGTCGGCAACGAGGTGCTCACCGGCAACGACAGCACCATGCTCCGCTCCCTCCTCCCCGCCATGGAGTCGCTTCGCGCGGCCCTCGCCTCCTGCAACCTCACCTCCCGCGTGGCCGTAACCACCGCGCACTCCCTCGTGGTGCTGTCCTCCTCCTTTCCGCCCTCCTCCGCGGCCTTCCGGCGCGACCTCCTCCCGTACATGACCCCTCTCCTCGGCTTCCTCGCCAAGACCAACTCGCCGTTCCTCATCAACGCCTACCCCTATTTCGCCTACAAGGCCGACCCGGACAGTGTCAACCTCAACTACGTGCTCTTCGAGTCCAATGCCGGCATCGTCGACCCGGCGACGGGGCTGCACTACAACAACATGCTGCACGCGCAGGTGGACGCCGTGCGCGCGGCGATATGCAAGGCCAACTACGGCAAGTCGGTGGAGATACGGGTGTCGGAGACCGGGTGGCCGTCGCAGGGGGACGAGGACGAGGCGGGCGCCACGCCGGAGAACGCGGCGAGGTACAACGGCAACCTGATGCGGTTGGTAGCGCAGGGGAAGGGGACGCCTGCCTCGCCCGGCGAGGCGCTGCAGGTGTACGTGTTCGCTCTGTTCAACGAGAACCTGAAGCCCGGGCCAGCGTCCGAGCGGCATTACGGGCTGTTCAAGCCGGACGGCACGCCGGCGTACAACGTCGGCGTCAAGGCGCCGACGATCAGGGGTCGGAAGGGGAGCGGCAATCACACTAGTGGTGGCGCCGGGCTGGTGGTGGTGGAAGGGCCCGGAGGGGAGGACGGGGCAGGGCCGGGCACTGGATACTCCGCCGTGTCTGCAGCCGCACACAAGGTACGTAATTACACGTTGTAATGCATAGTTTGTTGCTCGTAAACTTTGCTACTGGTCCTTGATTAACTTCATCGTGGTTGAGTTTGGTAGAAGCAAAGTATAATTATGCAGTCCTGTCTCGGTTCATGCATTATACTACTATAGTTAGTTACATGCTGCTGTTGGTCTCTAATCGTAGTCTAATTAGTAGCATGTGAAGTTGGCGATAGATCAAATTTGCTATAGCAATAATGTTTTCGACTTCAAAAGGAATGAAAGATGCCATGCTCTTAGATCATGCTTATGATTTTTTAAAAGAAAAACAATAGATTTGCACATCAAGCGAGCAATCATGCTTGGCACTAGTAAAGTTGTTGTAAAATGCACGTCAAATATAGAGATTAAAAATGGCGCTGGAATGTTTTTTGTTTGTAAGCACTCAATTTTTTATCCATTAGATATTGCTTTGTTTGTGCTTTATGGTTTTAACTTTATGGTTTTTTCTGTGTCAACAATATGATAAGAGAGTAATTAATTTATTTAGTATCGTCAAGAGTCACAACATAAACGATCAAGTAGTGTTTTTGTACAATTTTTTCGTTGTGTTCCTTGTAGTTTATTTTGTTCCTCTTTTTTACAAAGTGTTACATCATTTTTTACATAATTTAATTTATGTAAAATTAGTATATAATTGATATAAAAAGATCATAAGTATTTCTCAATGTATTACATCACATACTAATAACTAATGAACAACCTAATGGATGAAGGTAGACATACATCCAACATCTAAAAAATTGAGTACTCCTTAATAAAATAATACTAAAATGAGAGGGAAGAAGACAAAGTGATTTTACCCATTGGATCTAAATCTAAAGGCTCAAAATTTAAGTATTATTTAACAATAAAACACTCAAGTTCTCGCTAGACACCACCTTAAAAGAATAGAAGATACGAATTTAACGTAGAAAACTCTTTCAGAAAAAATCATTGACGTACAAAGATATAATTCACTATATGAGATGTTTATAATGAGACTCTTGCTCTTCCTATGTACTACAGTGATGTATTTATAGTGATTACGAAGGGATTTCAGGTAGAGTAGAACTCCATATTGGAAATGAAAACAAACCAAATAAAATTTAGATCACACTTTAATAATATCCACCTTAAGACGAATTCACTCCTGTAGCCGAATATCAAATCTCCTCTAAATAAGTCTTTATCAATAAACCTTGTGTTGAAAGTCTATAAGACTTATCAATAAGTAAAATTGAATCAATTTTCTTCATATGCTTCTCCTATGACCCTGGATAACTACAGTAAAAAATTCATCTCATTGACTTTTTGCATGCTCCACCTAGAATATATAACTCAGCAAACAATACATATTCAAGAGCACCTTGCACGTGTGACCATTACATACATCAAACTACTGACTGTAAAACTAACTGAATTCCATCACATGGTTAAAAACCGCTCTTTTAGAAGAACATCCAGATGAAAATAACTCGTGTGCCGTCATACCGTAGGGAACCGAGCAGTAGGACCAGCAACCCCGATCAGACCAGTGACGCGCACGGCCTAACCGGCTGAGCAATCAAGTCGGTGGAGCAAGTGGTCCAACCAGGGTTGAGCAGTCAGACCGAAGTTTAGCTAGTGGTCTGACCGATGGAGACAGAGTTGTCTCGGTTGCTTTGTGTTCTTGGGCTCTTGGTTTTGGTGAATTGTGAGTTTGTATTTCCACTGTATAGACTTGATAATCCTTAGAGGAAGATTTTGAAGGAGTCATTCAACCTCCCTTTGACTCGCCATACCAATCATACAAATTCGAATCATACTTTAACAAAAGCTATTATGTGTTCCAGCATATCAGTGCACTGTAATCTATACTAGCCTCCCTTTACAAGTCATGCTTTTGTTTGCCCTTTTGAATTATGTAATATGTCTCACTTTCCTCCATGCTCTTTTTTTTTCATAGGTAAAGAGGTGGCGGCATTTGGAAAGCTTGCTGATGGCCAACGTCCTAGCCATGGTGTCCGGGCTCTGTTAGTCATGACCTGGAGGCTGTAGATCGGGGAGACACATATTGCAGACATGGACAAAAGTGAGGCATGCCATTGATCCATTGATCATTGTTGTCGCGCCCAATTCGTATGATTCAATCAACTGTGCGTCTTCATTCTAGCTGTGCAGAAGAAGAAGAGATGTAATTGATATATACATTGATTGATGCTCCTGCTCCGATTGATCGGATAATGATTCTAGCGTCCTTGTCTAACATGTTTTTTTGGGTATTGATAAATATCATTCGGATATTTTCTTTCTAACTATCATCTAGATTTATGACCATTGGATTAGAGATTCAACGGTCACGAATTCTCCCCGCCCCCTAAAAAAAATCTTCCCCCTCCAAAAAAAATCTCCCCCCTCCAAAAATAAGAGGCCGTTGAATTTTTAATCCAACGATCCGAAATTTAGATAATTGTTAGGAATAAAACATCTGGGTGATAGCTATACATATCTCTTTTTTTTGTGCATGACCATGTGTGAATGCTTAGAACAGCCCACATGGGCTTAGCCTTTGCTCGGACCTGCCATTTGGAACTGCTCCTGGGCTCGAGTGATCCAACTATCCCGCGCCTCGGCCCGCAAGAGACTCGCACGCACCACTTCGCCCGTGCCAGGCCGTCGACCGCAACTTGGGCCGTGCGAAACGCGCCCACTTGTGAGATCTCCCATCGTGCGCGCGACGCATTAGGCATGCGATGCCAGCCCGGCCGACTCGGCCTTGTCATGGTCTAATCATAAATCACCTCTAATCTGTTTCGTCTTAGTAGTACTAACCAATCGTTTTAGTGGAAAAAATTGATCATATACCCTCTATTTAGATGAAAATTAAGGATTTACCCTCCTGACCCACGTGTCAGTGACTTATGATGACCCCACGTGTCATTGAGACGTGGTGGGTAAATCCTCAATTTCCTAACTAAAGGGAGGGTATATGATCCAATCTCCCGTTTTAGTGGTACTAGCCAACACAAATTTCTCGGCGGCAGATAGGGGTGCAATCGGATCGGATTCGGACGGATATTGCTTAAACCGTATCCTAACCCATATTTTTTCCCCGGATTCGAAATCGGATACGGTAAGACCGGATACGAATACGAATTCGGAATATTCGGAGTTTCGGATATGGTATCATCGGGGCGGATATGTGTCGGTTACGGATCGGAAGCGGATAATATAAGCGGATATCACGAACGTACAAAAAGGAACATTTTCAATAGTGTCTTCTCATTAAAAAAGGACCAAAGCAACAGTTTAACATTTGCCCATTTCATGAAACAATTCAATTTCTGGAGTACACCCAACCAGAGCAACCAACAAAAGGTGAGAGCAAGTTCAAATATGATAACAATGTTATTGCAAGTTCAGAACCGTCTCGGCGTCTAATGGGATCAACAGATTCAAACAGATTCATAACATTAAGCTTGATGCCTCCATGGTCCCTTCACAAACCAAGGCGAACCTCCATTCATGCCTCCATGGTGCATGTCCACTGTCCAGTGCACGGAGACTATCAAAATCTTAGGGCACTACAAAGTGGCAAAGGAAAGCAGAAAATTAACACTCCAATTATATGCTACAGCTGAAACACTAGTCAAAAGTCAAAACCTAGCCTTAAGTAAAATAACAACTCAATACTACTAAACATCCAGTTGTATTTGCCACTATCAAGGCATCAATTAACTTCTGTTAACCATCAATTAACATGCAGCATGTGCAAATCTTCCTCGTATCCTCATCCAACCAAGTCCGTTACATCTCCCCTAATACCTCGCAAAACTAACATTTTAACAGTCCCTTTGCCCTATGATTCTGGATGGAAGACTGATTATAAATTTGACAACACCGACACCATCCAGACACAAGTTACAGGGTTCTAATGAGACACTGCTCCCTCTGATGAAGAAGGGTAAACTCAATGCACCACAATGGCAGAAAAAAGATCTTCTAAGCAGCCATAGTCTGGGAAACAAAGATAGCACAAGATCTAAAGCAGTATGGCCTAACACTTGCCCAACTTGGAACAATTATAGCAATTATATGTCTTTGCAAATGCAGGAGAAAAGACAAATGGTAACAGACACCATCAAGTAAATAACAAAAAAAATACTAAAAGCACTAATTCTGGCTCTGGTTACCTTAAGCTGCCTGGACAAGCCCTTCAAGTATTGAGTAAGCACACCATCTTATAAAACAAGTGGAGAGGAACTTATTTGCCTCTTATATTAGCCCCAAATAATTAGCACTATGAACAAGTCGATAACATTGAGCACCTCAACAGAGTTAAATCATCAGGTCATCACAGATCATTTTTCAAATTAATGAACTAATGACCCTTCCAAATTTACCAACACATCCAAATGAACACAAAGTTGCAGTTTAGACTTGAATAGAGGTACGTGCAACATAGAAAAAATCTCACCCAAATCCTTCCTAGACTGTTCTGTTTTTCCTTGCTCCTGAAGCTTCATGTAACGCTCATGAGCTTTTTGTTTCTCAATCTCCTCTAGCCCGGCCTGATGGGGAGGAAGGATGCGGCCGACGGGGAACTGCTGAACTGGAGGCCGGCCTTGACGGAGCGGGAGACGGTCTTGTTCTTCGGGTCGCCGCCGCTGCCGCTGCACCCCGCCACGCCGGCCTTCTTCGGGACCTTCGGCCTGATGGGGAGGAAGGCTGGGGAGGATGGCGATCTCCGGCAGTCCGGATCTGGATGGGGAGCCGGAGCAACCGAGCTGGGGAGGGGATCAGATGGGGATGGCCGGATGGGTCGGGAGCGATCGAGAGCGAGACGAGATGGCTGATGGGAGGATCGGATGGGGACGGAGGGTGGATCTGCTGGTCTGGTCTCCGAGGCCGCCGAAGATGGGGATGGCCGGATGGGGTTGGGAGCAGCAGCCGAGAGCCCCAGACGAGTCGGCGATGGGGAGAGGGGATCGGATGGGGAAGGGATTGGATGGGAGGAGGGTGGACGCTGGATCGCCGCCGCCGAACCGATTGCCTGCCGGTTAGGGTTAACTGCTGCCTTTACTGGGTTTCCGGATATCCGACCGGATATTATCCGATATCCGAAAACCGAAGCAATTCGGTCGGTTTTTTCCTCTCCCGAATCCGACACGTGATATCCGAATCCGGTATCCGATCCGACCGGATTTTTCATTTTCTTCCCGGTTTCGGTACAAGTCGGATTCGACACCGGATCGGTCGGGATTAACCCAACCCATTTGCACCCCTAGCGGCAGATGTGAAGTGCTACCGCAGCAGGCAGCAGCTGAGCTGAGCTGAGCTCGATGTGTTTCTAGAGTCTCTCAGGCCGTCTCGCACGGTAGACGGGCGACAGCGACACGGCAGCCGCCGATAAGGCTCGTCTGTTATCATCCCAGGCCTCGCGTCGCTCGTCCTTTTCCTCCGTGAAACGGACGTCCCAGCTCTGTCCATCCCATCCGTCGTCTCGTCGACACACACCCCGACGCACGCTTGGATCAATCCCTTTCCCTTCCATGAATCTCCTCGCCTTCCGTAGACTTCAGTTAGGTTGGTGCAGAGATAGACAGACACCCTGCCATCGTTGGCGTTATTCCATGCACTACAGTCTACATATAGCTACGTCTTCCAAGGTACTTGCCGCATTAGTCGTCTGTGGCAGTAGGCTATATAGAGCACGTTTGGTTCCCTATAGGGTGTAGTCAGAGTGGATCCCGCCAGCCAGGCCAGGGAGGAACAAAGTAATTCTCGTTTCCGCGCGGTCAGACGCATGCATGTGCTTTGTATCGCTACAACCTGAGCTAGGGCCTGATACAAGATACCAAACACGCCGGCCTTGCATGCACAGAGCCAGGCCGTGGCTAGTGCATGATACCAAACACGCTGATAGTGGCCAATAAGGGCCATTATACTGTCAAAATTCAAGCCCAGATTACATAGCCAATAGGAACTAGTGCGCCCTGTAAGAGCCCAATGCAGGTAAGGTGGGCAAGTAAAAAAGGTGGCCTGCAGTGGTTGTAGTAGTTGCAGGGTACGTCCCTCATTCTGCTGTTCCTCCTTTTTCCATATAATTACACATGCACATATATGCATATATGTTTCTTTAGCACACGTATAGATAGATGAAAGCCTGGGATAAATGCACAACGTCACAAAATTCCTACTGAAGCACACTCTGTAATAGAAGGGCATCAGGATTTTAACGCTGGTGGATGAACTCCACTAAAAGGTGGTTCCCTGCAGGAGTCCCCTTTGGTGAGTCAAAGAAGAACATTAGACTTTAAAATAAAACTGTACAATAAATTCGATGTGCTTTCATCATCATCTCAATCAAACAAATATAGTATTTAACAACCAGTTTGGGAGTGGTATCCTTCACTGGAGGGAGAAAAAACAAACAAACTCACGCTTGCAATAATCATTAAGCTGTCTCCAGTATTGGAATCGTAAAGGACATATTTAGAGCATGTACTATAGTATAGATAATTGCTGTCTATAATATCTTTCATATCATCTATAGATAGCACTAAAAATAACTCCTATAATTGGTTATCTTTTTGCATGTTTATATAAACAGCTTTCCTATGATACAATATGGCCCTGTTTGGCACAGCTTCACCAACAGCTTCATGAGCTGTTGTGAGCTGTTTTTTGCCAAACACCCTTTTTGCAAACAGCTTCATGGGTGAAGCTCCTTTTTTCTGCTCTCACAAAGGAATGGGGAGAGGTGAAGCTGAAAAAAAGTAGCTTTTCACAGCTCTCTCCCTCAGGCCCGCAGTCCTAGGAACCCATTGCCCCTCTGGTTCACCAAAATTACACGCATTTGCCACTAGTCCATCCCATTCACCAAAATTTCACTGCTCCGAATGATTTGACTACGAAACATAAACAAGGCACTAATATTGCTTCCTAATGATTTTAATTTTTAATTATTTATTATTTTAATTTTTTAATTCATACTCATTCAAATATATTATTTTTTAATTCATATGACCATATACAAACATACAACTCCAAATGTTAGAACAAGTCAGGTAGACAGGGGCATCTTGGACAATTGCCCTCTCTCAGCCATGCATGAAGCTGTTGGTGAAGCTGTTTTGCCAAACAGTTTTCCAAAACAGATTTAGCTTCATCGGTGAAGCTGCTCGTGAAACTGAAACAAAAAAAAACAGCTTCACTAGTGAAGCTGAGCTGTGCCAAACGGGGCCTATATCTTATTTCTCGTATTATAGTCGACCGTTGCACGAGAGACAGTTCAATTTTCTATACTCCTATCTCTCCTCCGTATCATCTTTTGTCTTATGTGGCAAAACTTACAGACAAATGATGTCACACAATTGTATATGCTCTTAGGTGCCAACCAGCAGATGATCCTTTGATTCTCCAAATTAAGTACGCTTTCACGTGAAAATTGATTAGTTAAGAACATTGTGGCAACTTACTTTTGGTAGGAATGGTGTCGGCACCTCGTCATTGTCGAATCTAACGTGCTATATGTAAAGAAGGAATAAATTGTCCCTCGTCGTACTTAGGAGGTTACAATTTCGTTTTATCTCTTTTGGCGCCTTGCGAATTAGTCCTAGAGTAGCACTGTAAAATATATTAGCATGGAGATTTAGATTATCATGCTTGGAATAATATATATGCATGCGGTTGATATATCTATTCGTCCTCTTCTCGAGTAGCACTCACACGAAACTAACTAGACGTTCAATGTTTTCCCCTTGCAAGCAAGACTGTCTTGTCTGAAACGTGCAACAAGCATGCGAAGTGCAATGGATGTTGTTCTTTCGACAGAACAATTGCACCGGAAGCTGAGTCAAGTAGGTCAATGCCAGCATCGAGAAAATATCTATGAAGAAATACACGAGCATGACTGCACGTTTGACGAGAGGTGGACACATGGGCATGTAAGTCTTTCTCTATCCACCGAAAGGAAACTTGGATGCAAATACTAGCTAGCCTTGGTAGGTGTATGTCGCTCTTTTACCTACAATTTTGATACTCTCCTAGCTACTTGCTTGGTTCTACATCAATCCTCGGTGAATTCATCACTGTCTAGCTAGCACCATGCATGGCAGCAAAATGCATGCCCCTATCATCAAATTCCCTCATGCATGCATACGAATATACCATACAATAATTTGATGACCAGATCGATCGATCAATTTCACAATGCATGAATATGATCCATGATATATACACGTAATATATAGGCTCTCAACAGTTCTCCCTAATTAGCTGTATCAAGGTCCAAGGAGCAGTGCCAACAGCTAAAGTCATGGAGAAGAAACAAGACCCAGATCGCGTAAGATTTTAACGCTATCGATTGACCGCGACAAGGCGACAAAAGTATACTTGTACATGTGGCACGAGGCTGTCGAAACCTACACAATATTTTATATTTCCACGCACCGATCGAGCGAGATTAGCCAAAAGCAGTGCTGGGTGGTCTGCCTTCACATCTCCTTTAATTTTTTTTTTTTTTGCATTGGCTCCAAATATCTACACAAAACAGCTGGAGGGGCCAAAGGCATCTGCCTTTTCTGAACTGTTTTTCATCTCTGTCACGACACGAGAGACAACGATTTCCATCCAAACACAGGAAAAAGAATTGAGCACACACAGTGATACACGCACGGCACACGGTGATGCATGATCAGAAAAGAAATCACACCTCACTGCACTAGAAAAGGGCTTTATAATAAGCTGTAGGCACAATTAATAATGATAACAATACATATGTTCGCTCCTACCTCACCGTCCTTGTCTTTCTTTCGCATCATATCATCAACTGCTCCACCGATGGATCCCTCTCGCCGTGTATTATAGGGGGCTATGTCGAGTCTTGATTGCATCGATCGCTTTGTCTCCCTAGGAATTATTCACGTACATGTGCCTACGTACGTACAATACCGGCCATGCATGCACGTACGCATGCATGTAGATCGAGATCGAGTGAGTAGTGCATGTATACGCCATTTCTCACTTGATAATTATACGTTATTCATTGTCAAATCCACGTGTAATGATGACACCGACCGCGCCAGGCTCCACAGGTCGCCGTCTCCTGCGCCGGCGGCATGTAGAGAGGAGAAGGCGGCGTTGGGCTCGTCGAAGAAGCTGGCCATGTTCTTGGACGCGTCGGAGAGGCCGTTGAGCTCGTACGCCGCGAGCCGGTCGAGCGTGTCCCAGTCGGCGATCCCCGACGCGTCGGCGGCGGCGTACTCGGTCGGGTTCTGAAGGAAGGCGCCACCGGAGACGTGCTCGAGGGGCGGAAGCTTCATGAACTTTCCATACAAACTGTTAGGAGATGCGGTAGTAGCAGTGAGGTGATCCAGAACTGCAGGCTTGGTCTCCTGCTTGCACGACCTGCCCATGTACTGGAGGATCTGGTCGAGCACGTCGTCGCTGGCGGAGTGCAGCATCTGCGCCTTGATGTGGTCGCTGACGGTCACCGACGAGCAGTTGCTCGGACTGCTCTCCATGGCGGCGGCCAGCTTTGCCGCCGAGTGGCTTGTCACGGTGGCGGCAGCAGCCGCGTCGCCGCTATGGCCGTGGTGCGCGAGGTTCTTCTTCTTGAACACCCTGCAGATCACCCACCCTTCCTCCTGCGCCGCGTGGTCTCCGGCCGCGCCACGCATCTGATCAGCAACCGTGACATTAATTTGAATGAGAAAAAAGACGAACAAATTAACTGATTAATTAAGCGTGTGCATGCTTACAAGTATTTAGTGACTTCGATGAGTCTAGTGTCATGACGTTGAATTTTCCTTAACGGGCTAACGGTGAGTGCGTTCAGTTTAACGATAGCTTATGACTTATTTTATTATAATTGTTTTATTTTTCACTGTAACTAAGCTGGTTTATTTGGTGCAATTAAATTTAAAAATAGAAAAAATATGTTAGCTCATCACAAATAATATGAAGGAATGTAGGAAAAAAGAAAATACAAAAACCTAAAAAAACTAAAAAAAATAGAAAAAGACGGAGTTAGGAATAGTGAATTAAAAGCAAAAGCTGTAAGCGGGGTTAACAAGCATCCAAAGCTAGTTATTGCAGGTCCATTTGCACATAAAGAAGCAGTAGTAGCTAGCCTAGAATCAGATGCAAGCTAGCTCAAAAGCTAGCTCCATGTAGTGTTGACCTCAGAAAGAGATGGGGTTCGCCGTATGCTAGCTGGTGTCTACGCGTGCAGAAGTGCACTGTTCCCTTCGTTAATTGGGCCATGCATGCACATATATATACATACAGTAGTTCCATTAGTTAGAGTAGTACTGGCTACTCGCTCTGTCTAAATTTATAGAATATATTTTTTGAATAATCTTATTTATAAATATATAACGTATTTTATATTTCAATATAAAATTAATGTGATATTTTCTTTATACCTTTAATAATATACTATTTTATTTACTATTTTCTATATATATGTATTAAATATAATGTTTAGAGATAGTAATTAAAAGTAATCTAGCTATTATAAACTTTTGGACGGCATGATTCATCTTTTGTGTGTGTGGGTGTGTCCCGGCCGGCCCGGCAAGTACGCTGGTGTCTGATGATCTTGCTGGTGCGCAGCGCAGATTCTCCTGCTGCCTTGACCCCAAAATGCCCGCGCCTAACCACCTCAACCAGCGCGCATATGCCCCAGCCTTCCTTCTTCCTCCCTCCTTCCTAGCTGTAGCAGCTCCATTCGTTCCTTCAAAAGTACTGAACCTACCCACTACCTTCTTTCCCTTTCCTGACAGCGAGTGAAAGCGCCACTCCCACTCGCAAACCATGCCCCATTTCCAACCACCAGTTAGCCATCATCCTAGCTGAACCATGCTACGACGTGCCCGGGAAATCTCCTTCGCTTTGTCTTGTACAGTGGTCGCATATGTGTACGTACACTACTGCATGCATGTGTAGACAGATATCTCTAGCTGTCTGCTATCTCCATCGGTCGGCGTTCATGCAACGTACGTATGGAACCGTATCGGTAATTCAGTATATGTGCGTACGTACGTACCGGGGAGGAGCCGGAGGAGTAGTAGGGGTGGTTGCTGGGGTCGGCGGCGGCGGGGTGCATGTCGTCGAGGCGGTACTCGTGCATGATCCAGTCGGACTTTTGACCGTGCGGAGCGCGGCCCTTGTAGAAGACGAGCGTCTTGCGCATGCCGATGCGCTTGAGGCTGGTGTAGATGGCCTTGTCGCGCCCCGTCGCCTTCCAGAACCCCGCTGTCGTCGCGCGGTTCGTCCGCGTCCCCGTCGGGTACTTCTTGTCCTTGTGGCTGAAGAAGTACCAGTCGTTCTGAGGCCCCGATCCGATCCTGCAACGCTCTGCAATATTCATGGTGGACGCCGCACTTGTGAATATATTGGTCATCGGTGTGTCTCGACATCATCTAGATAACAATCATTCATGCATATATGCGGAGTGCTGGCTCATAGCTTCATTCGTACCAGTACTACATGCTGGTGTGAATATATGCAGCATTGTGCAACAATGGATGTATGTACCTTGGATGTCCCATGGCTCGAGCTTGTTGAGATCGACGTCGCGGATGACGTCGAGGTCGATGCGCTCCGAGGCCACCTTCTTCTTGAGGTAGTAGGTCAGGAGCTCTTCCTCCGTCGGGTGGAACCGGAAGCCCGGCGGCACCACGGACTGACCGTTCACCGAGATGCTCATATTCCGGACCGATCACTAGTACTTTGCTAGCTAGCTCAGAGCACTACGTGCCGATCAAAACAACAAGACAAGAACAGTTAACTAAAAGGAGGAAGAAGAGACTGTAGCTAGCTAGAGTGCAGTGCTCTATCTAGCTAACTAGTCTGTGGTGTGTATGATCAAACGTCGACTAACATTGAGAAAGGAGCTAGCTACGAAGGTTGCAAGGAAGGAAGGGATCGGAGGGAATTAATCTGGTGACGGGGTACAAGGAAACAAGTTACAATGGAGGTGGTTATATATAGCTAGTGACACTACCTAGTGGGATTAGTTTCGCGAGGTTAGGGAAGTGCCACCAACCTTGAGAGAGAAACAAAGCAGGCGTGGTCCCCGGCCGGCCGGGATAGAGAGGGAAGAAATGGAGGAGAGAGAGAGAGAGAGGGAGAGGGGAAATAGGAAGGGTGTGCATAAGAGGGGGCGAGAAAGGAGAGGAGGCAACATCCAGCAACAGGACACACGACCTTAAAAATCTCCAGGAAAAGCACAGGCGAAACTACATTGCATCACACGGGGTCGGGGTAAATCAAGTGGCATGTCTGGCATGGCCAGCATAACCACCGCAGCAACCACCGCAACAACAATAACAGCATCAGCAACAGCGACAGAAAGGATATGTTATTTTTTTAAGGTTCAAGATATTGTGAGTTTGTGACTCATATTAAAGGTGCACAAGGGAAAAAAATTCATTTTAGTTGTACTAGCTCAGCCAGATGAGAAGGCTACTGGAGAAGCAAGCAAGCAGTAGCGTTTTGACCAGAAAACGGTAAAGAAATGTGCATTATTTTGCAGTTCAGTTGCAGCGTTCGATCTTGTGCAAATTTGTCTACCCCTCTTTTTAGCGTCAAGAGCAAAAGGCCCAAGATGGAGACTACAATCAATAGAAATAATTATCTTTGAAAGTAATTGCTAACATAAGTCGTGACAGGAGAACAACGGGTGTTGACTATCTAGTTTCAAATTATACTATCTAATGAATTGACCAAAATTATACAGAAAAAGCTACTATTTTTTTAGTAATCTATTATACTATTAAAGTAGAAGCAAAAGAAGGCACCATGCATGTTCAATCTCAAAGGGTGAAAAGTACCATATTAATCGGTTAAAAAGGAGAAAGATCTATACTGATGGTCGTGATGGTTCCAGAATATAACCGTCTAGATTAAAAGAAAGAGTCCATGTCTAGAACAATCCAAAAAATTGAAATTTAGACTAAAAAGTAAAATAAAATTAGCAATTTGATTTCCATATAATTTTTAAGTACAAAAAAGGGTAAATAAATATAATTTAGAATAAAATAAAATTAGCACTTTGATTTGGATACGAATTACAAAGTAAAATCCCTAAATAACAGTAATTCGGAATAATATATTAAAGAAAAATTAACAATTGGATTTATATATAAATTTCAAGAAAACAACTAAAGCAGACATGCCAACATCAGTAAAGAGGAGAGATCATCGCGGCTAATGAGGAAGCCACAACATTGAGTTGACTAATGTTGAAGAAGATGAGTGACCGACACGGGAAAAGAGGACATCGAACATGTATAATATCATGCATGTGTACATACATGCATCCATCCATCCATCCAAATAGAAGCACGCGCATATATACAGAGGCGGAGAAGCAAATAGCTCGGGGTAGAGATGACGCAGCCGTAGGAAATAGGCTCAGGGTCACCGGAGAGAGCATGACGGGTGTCCCTAGTAGGGATCAATGACGGTTGCATGTGTATACATGTTTGATGTCGCAATGGTCTGTATTAAGTAATAATTAAAGAGAAATAGAGGATAACTATGTGGTAGAGTATTATATTAGAAGAAATAGCAGCTAAGATGGATCGATCAAGAATTAGACTTGTTGTTAGATGTTAAAGCAAAAAAGCTGTGGCAACGAGAAGAGATAGAAGACGTACAGTTCAGTGGGTAAACTGGACATCGTCTGAGAGAGGATAAGTTCAAGGTATATCGTCTATAGTACATCGGTGTTTGCGTGAGCAAGCACTCTAATGCCATGTAAACTAATAAGATAATTTACTGCACACATAATCATTGTATTACTTGAAATTAAATAGAGATACATGTGCTTGCATATATTTTAAAAAGGAATAACTAACGGAGGAAGTATATGGGCATTCGGCTATATGATCCATGCACAATGAGAGTGGTTACGTTTCTAGGACCCCCAACAACTTTATTATGCTCAATGATTCTTAATGATTTTCTTCAATGAAAACTCATACTTCAATTACGTTCCTCAGTTTTATTTTCCTTCAAGCTTCTATATTGTCATTTCCAATGTTTATGATATCCTAAAATTTTAAATAGCTTAGAAAATACGTAAATATATTCTCAAACATCTAAGATATATCACTTGATACTACAAACTTTAAAACAAATCTAACTAGTAGTGCAAATGCATGGGCCACCTTGCTAGGTGTACATATGCATGCTTTCCTGCACATTCTTCCTTTTATAAGCTGTTTCTTATTATCACTTTATAGAAAATGAGATATATGTGTACATATAAGAGTTGCTTGCTGGAACTGTGGTGGATCTTAATTTAGACTTCAATTATTAGAGAGTCTATTAAATGATGAATTGACGACTAATTTCCCCGTCCTTACTATGCCGACCTATTTGTACGTCACAGTAATTAATTAACACATCTGGTATATATCCAAAAAGAATTCCAGCATTTTTTTTGTCAGAATATATAATTAATTAACACGACAAGTTAGACTTTCTTTCTTAATGATTGTGTGCTTAGATGAAAGTATCTTGTGTGACAAACAAATACTCCTACCCACTGCGGTACTCAAATAAATCCATTACAATACATATATATTCCAGCAGTAAGCTCCAAGAATGGCAAATTGAATTGAATCCCAAGATCAAAATGACCATATCCCCAACTAAGTGAATGCGTTGTCGCGATTCTACTAGCAAATTGAAAAATCACGATCTTAGGCACTGCTGCCTTTTCTAATCTATCTGTCTAGCTATTAGGGGAAGTATCAGGTGAAACGATCCAATTTCGATGGGTGAATGAAATTTCCATCCACTGTGGACCGTCCTATCTAAAATGTACACATCAGATTGTGCCCCAATTCCTCCTACCACCACTTGTGCCTTTCTGCAATAATAGCTCACGATTTAAGCTATACTTACCCCGTCCCAAAATTTAAGTCGGATGCATATACTTAAGAGATATATTATTTAAATAATATTTAATAGAATGAAATTATATTTGTCTCTAATAAAGATAATAGTATTATGTCTATCTAACAGAAGTAACTATGGTCCAATTCTATTAAATATTACTTAACTAATTACTTGTCGCCCTATAGCTAGACGGCAGGTAAGCCTGCCGTCCAGTAAGGGGGTGACAGCGTCACGTGTCGCCTCACGGGCGCTGCTGCCCGTACACTAGACGGTAGAAACGTCATTTTTATTAATACGGTTGGCATACTATTATTTCTGTAAATACGACGCGAAACAATGTGTGTACGTACATACATGTATATTGCCGTAGTTAACATGCGACACCCCCGGAGGCAGTGACAGGCAAGGCCGGATGGGCCCGCATGTCAGCAGCACAAGCGTTAACGTCCTTTTCTGACTTGCTAATTGGCGCCGTGCACGCGTACCATCCTCCTACGGTCCTACCTAGCGAGCGCACGTTGCTTTCGGCGGCCGCGGACACTGCAGAGATTAGCTGCAGCTCGGTCGGTCGGACGCGGGGAGGAGCACCGCGCGTCGGCAACGAACCGTCGGGTTGTTAGCGCGGCCGCCGCGGAGGCGAACACGCACGCCAGCCGAGCCGAGGTAGTTAGCGCGCAATAAGCTAGGTGGCTTCCGCGCCAAGCCTGCCTTGCGCTTTGCCCCCTCCACGTTTGGAGGCACGTCAATTCGCGACTCCTCTCTTCTCACCTCAGCCTCGCGAAAAATTCTATGGTGTAACCCGTACAGAGAGACTTTGTGTAACAAGCGAACAAGGCGACCACACGTGGTAATGGTGCACTGGAGTAGTACTTTAGCCCGTACCAAAAATAATATTTTAAATTAGTGCCACAATACCAGATTGTACGGAAAATATAGATGCTACAGTGTTTTTGCTATGTGTCACCGTCTCATTTGCTTGTTACACAAACTCTCTCGTATACCGGTTACACGATAGAATTTTTCAAGCTTTGCCGCTTCGTCTTGCTCTCTCTCACGCCCGCGCACACCCACAGTTACTTACATTGCCTCCTACTAGCTAATTGGCTAGCTAGTAGCCACTAGTGTTATACATGGAAGACGGCTAGTTAATTAGCCTTTTCTTTTGCGAGGAATGGCTTGTTAATTAGTGATCGCGTCGTGTTTCTATGTTCTTCCAAAACTAAATCACACCCCCCACAAACAAGAAGTTGGAAAAAAAAATACTAAGCTACCAAATTGTGAAGCAGCGTTGCTGTTAGTAGTAGAGCGCGCGCTACTGATCATGTAGTACCAGACTTGTGCTTTTCACTGCTGCGTTGATCGATCCTGCAGCAAGTTGAATTGCAAGGATCTACCGTGCTTTCTTCTCGGGGAGGCCTCCCGGCCTAAGCTAGCCTAATGTACCACTTAATCAAATTAAACACGCCTTCATGGCTGTACGACCGATGCTAATCGCAAGTTGTGTCGATCTGCTAATGGCCAATCTGGCCCTGATGTGTCCTGCTGCTGGCCTCAAAAGGGGGCCTACACCGCTGTTACCACTACTGTGTCCGTGTGGATGACCAATGCGGCACCACCAAATGACCAAACTAGCTACCAATCAATTAATGGACACGACGTGATTAATTTCTTACTCAATTGGCATATATAAACAACATATATACAATCCCGCGACTTGGCTCGCCGTGAAGGGGATAGCGAAGCCAACGACGACGATGGATACATGGACGTAGTGTTCAGTAATTTATTTCAGTTCATTTCATTTCATCTCAATCCGGACGTGTTGATAGCACGTTACTGCTATATATCTGTTTCACCTTTGGATCGTTCAAAAGTGAAGGCACAGATGGACGTAGATGATGGGCGTGCATACGCGGTAGGATAAGTCGAACCTGCAATAATCTATCGATCTGATGGAAACTTTCTTCCAGAAAGGTGAGGATTCGATCGATCGGCTCGACCGGCCGGTGGATTCTGCTCGTCGAGTGACGCGGAAAAGGGCGCCTTTTCGCTGTATTTTACTGGTCAGTTACGTCGACCGATCGGCTGTAGTCGGCACGTAGCGGTTGGTGGTGTACGTAGGCGCGTATCTGCGTGTTTACGTGTACGTAGCTTCCATCCCAGAATCATGATTTACTAGAGCTAGCGTACTGCGCACAGTATAGCCGTGTAGGAATACGATGCGCTGTGCCAAGTGTACGTACTTTTAGTACCGTCTTACCGACTAGGAACGACGGACTTCTATTAATTTGTATTTTATGGTTTGTGCCTCTTTTGTAGAATATCAAGAGTTATGGGGTGGATTCCTTTTAGCTATGACTAATATTTTTTTTTATCTCAACATGAGTGTTTATGTAAATAAATTGAATGTCGATAAGTCGTTTAGAAAAAACTGCTTTGATAAGTCATTTTGAAAAGGTGACAGAAAAATTAACCTATTTATTTGTTTAGAAAAAATCATAAATTAAAAAGAAGTGACAATAGATTACACACGTTCACGTTTATGTTGGGTCTGAGTTGAAAGAAAGATATGAATATCGATGTCAAAATCAGCGTGAATGAGAAAGCCGGTGTTGGTGATGGAGATTAATCAGTCTAGCGAGGATTTCCGGTTAACGACGGCAGCAGCTAGCTAGCCAGACACATGCTAGCTGGAACCCAAACACAACTTCTGATAGCGGCTCGACCAGATTGATAGACCATACAGAGAAGGTCCGGCGTATGTTATGAAAAATAAATAATTGTCATTTTGGTTTACATGAATTTGAATTTTATCAATGGTGGTCTGATCGGCCTATGTAGAAGGTTGTTGTTTTTGTTGGGTCTTGTTGCTTGCTTGATTTTGCATTATCGTGTTGGTGTAATCTAAACTTGGTGGTTACCATAGTCACTTGAGTGAAGATTTTGAATATCTTAAGGGAAAACGTTTTGAGAATTATTCACCCTTCTCTGATTACCGGCATCAATCCTACAAGTAGTAGTAGAGCCTAATTGAGCTATTCCCCATAGATCTTAATTGATCTTAAGAGGTATGGCATCAGACAGGTATTCCACCAGGCCTCTCGTCTTCGACAGGGTCGATTTCCCATATTGGAAGGCGAGGATGGCTACATACATTCAAGCTCAAGGCTATACCATCTGAAAAAGGTCAAGAGTTTTTGTGTTGTCTCTGCTGATAATCAGACCACTCTGGTAAATCTTTCGGATGTGGAGGAAAATAGTAAAACTATGAACCTTCTGATTCAAGGACTCGATAGGAACAAGTTTGACCATGTGTCTCATCTCGCTTCAGTGCATGATATCTGACAGACTATCACTGATTACCAAGAAGGCTCTACAGCTATTAAGGAGGTTTGAGATGAGATCTAGAGAGTCTTTAGATGAGTTCTTTGCTCATTTCACAAGATCCTCAGTCACTTTGTGTGGTTGGTGTGGTCTATCTCGACTCTGAAAATATACATCAAGTCCTTACAGACTTGGATATGTCAGTTTGGGAGATAAAAGTCACTTCCATCGATGACGCTACTCTCATGAGCGAGCTCATATTAGATAAGTTTTACTTAAAGTTGAAGATTCGTAAGGTCGACTTGCTCTCTAGTAAGAGCAAAGTACTTTTAAAATTTTAATTTTCTCGTGACTTTTAATATTGCTTGTATTTTTATTCTTCACTTTGGTGATGACGTTCCATAGTAGTATCTCACATCGGTATATAGGTGCTATAGTTACGCGAACTACTACTGTGACTATCCCGACCCCCGTTGGAACACGAGCATTTATTGGCAGCCGGTAAGGACTAGCTACAGTGTGTTCCCCTACTATTTCGTTTTAAAGTACGCACTAACAACTTCTGTCGTCTACCGTAGAGCCCAGAACCGCTATGTGGCTACCGCAAGTAGATCGACCTAGAAATCTACCAAAATTATTAGTGGACTCTCGACTACGAAGAGTAATGTCAGAAGGGTCTATGAGATCGGGGAGGAGGATCGCCGTAACAATGAGTTATACGTTGGGAGATGAAAGCTCATCTCGAGGTGTGCACGCGCAGGGAGCGCGAGACTTGCAAGAGGGAGCACAAGAAAAAGAGGAAAATGGTGGTCAAAACCAAAGAGGCTGGCAAGGAGTTCAACGCCGAGCTTGCAAGGAATGGAAAATGATCCTGGTCCACGCAGTAGGTCAGACCGTTCCGAACTAGTCCCCCGAAGGTCGAATTTATTTCCATTCCAAAAAGGCGTGTATGTATCGTAGGAGTACTTCGGTTTGTTGCATCTTGCATGATGATGTTTCTTATGCACATAACCAAACCCTGTGCGTCGTGTTGTTCTCAACTTTATTATAAAGTCTATTTTAATTTGCAACATCAAATCTCACTGTCTTTTCGCGTTCAATTCTTCGCATACCAACACATCTAACAACACGAAAAAAAGTTCTACAAATATGCCCGAAATGTCGATGTATCTTTCATCAACGGTACTGTCTAGCATATGTCCATCCTTGTGCTCGGAGGGTAGGGCCCACAAAAAGATTATAGTCCACATATGTATTTACGCTTAGTTAAAAGGAGGCTACTATTGCAAAAAAAAATAAATCACAGGTATAATTTTGTATTTTCGAATGCAAAATTGATTATTTAAAAAACTCATAAATTATCTATTGCATTACAATAACACTTACCTTTGTACTTACGAATTGTTGCTACCTTAATCGTCCTCACAAAAATTTTCAGAAAATTTATCGCACTACAAAAACATACAATGATCGCAAAATGTTATTGTGAGTCTAATAGATTTCGTACCACTCACGATCTATGAAAATCACAAATGGATCAACCGACAATGTCAGCCTTTTTTTATAAAAAAAAAAGCAACTTACAAACAAGATTTTCTATATGTTACCTACCTACAACAATTATAATTTACCTCTTCCCCCAAAAGAATTATTTCCATCGGAATAACAAATAATTACATATTTTTTAACAATCGCCAAACGGTTGAGCGACTAGGGCAAGTCATCTAATGGTTGGACGACATGTGCCAAAGTCACTCGACCGCCGGCGACTTTGTCTACTCACCCAACGGTTGGGCGACTTAGCCACGTGTCGCCCAACAGTTGGGCGACCCCAACAACATACGTACGCACGATCGATCGATCGACACATCCATCGATCCACACGTATTCTGGCCACCCATCAGCCGTCGTCGTGCGTTGTGCCGACGTCTTGCGCGAGCGCAAGGAACCCCCGGCTCTGGATGTCCCAGCCAGGATGAGCACACATGTACTACTGCTCGTTCTAGACGCCAGTAACAACAACTTTTTCCTGTTTTCTTCACTGCTGCAGCTGCTGCTGCTGCATGTAACGAGAGCTCCCTGTAATGTAATGCTCTCGATCACCAGTCGAACTAGCTAGTGCGCACCGTTAAAACTGAATTGTCACGCATGATGATCTCTCGCTCTCGGCCTCGCAATTGCTCTGCCTCCTTTTCTGGGAGTTGGATTAGTGGAGGCTGTGCACACTTCTAGGGCGCAATTATAATGGTCTGTAATGGTATTAGCTCGCTAATGCATGTAACCCCTTACTTTCTCTACATGTAATCATGGGATAGCTGGATGGACGTAGCAGCGACAAAGATCATTCAAACGGATGAGGTCTTTTTTTTTCCGGCTTTTAAAAGGTTTTTTTTATGATTTTTCTACAGCAACTAGTTTTATAATGGATTATCTTTTTAAGATATGATCTATAAGTTGATTGTACAATATACTGTCGAGACTTCATTTGTATCAGTCAAAACGTACACAAATTTCTATTACTTCATATTATTTTTCATGAATAATTCAAAAATCCTAAACCGCAGCCAAAACCATAAACCGAAACAAAAAAAATATGCCCGATATATACATGCAGCTTAATTGGGCATGCATAGCAGAAGCATACATGAGATCGAGTGGGTTGGTCTGTGACTGTGAGTAGCCTCTCCCTGTCAACACCTGCTTTCCGACGCCAACACGCGAATTCCGTTATTCCACGAGACACCGAGGCACAGTAACTTGACCGGTGAGTGGCTCAGTGAGCAAGACGATCGATCAGCAGCAGGTGGTAGTGTTTCCATCGATCGTGATAAGGAAGAAGGAGCGAGCAGAATGCGTACATGTGGCGCCCTCGTTGGGTCAATTGTCCTCCCTTTCCCGAGTATCTCTCGGTGGGGTTTGGAATACAAGAATCTCACGATCTATCCATCCATCGACGATCGAGTTCGTGTGTGTTGAGTGTGCTAGTGATCGATCTACCCATCCGTAGATAGATATCGATCTGATTGTTGCCTGGTAGTACGCGTCGTAATGCGTACACTACAAGTCGGCAACGACGACGTACGCCGTTGCTGTTGCTCCTCCTCTTTTTTTCTCCCTTCTTTTTGGGATGAAAGCAAGAATGAATGTGTGTATGTATCAATGTATGTATGGCTTCTTTTTGTTCCTTATGGATAAGGGCATGTACTTGGAGTGGGTGCCGCGCAGTACCAACTAGGTTCGGATGCCACATTGCCACAGAGGAGGAGGCGTCGCCGGCTTGGGCCGGGGACAACAGCGGAGCCGTGGCCGAGCGGCAAGCCGGAGACTACTAGGACGGCGTCGGCAGTGGCCTGGACAGCAGTTGGGTCCGGATCCAGTCGGATCCGAATGTCGACGACCTTCGGCCGGCGAGGGGCGACGGAATTTACATGGCGACGGCAGCGATTGAAGCTGCGGTCGGGGAAAGAGAAGGGATGAGGGGAAGTGAAGAAAGAGAGGGACGGGAGGGGAGGGGAGGGGGCAAGTGAGCAAAAGTGGGGGGTGGGTGGCTGACAAGTGGGCCAGGGGCCTGGTTTGTAAATTGTTTTCTTGTTTCGACGGTTTACTCGGTAACTCTTTTCAAAAAAGAATAGTTTGTGGGTTGAAAGAGAAAATAAACAAGGGCTGAAGCACAAATTTTATTATGGGCCTAGCCAAGCCATCTTGCACTGAGAAGGTGGGAATTAGGCTTATTGACTTTTGCTGATATCTTTTGGTTGTAACTAATGAATAGTAGTGACTGATAGAAGCGGTTTTTAGCTGTAGCTGATGAATAGTAGCGGCTTAGTGCATTATTTAAGAAATAAAGCAAACAATGATGCAATGAAAGACACTACCATATTTAGACCGCTATGCGACTTACGGAATTGACATAACAAAATACAAAGTGTGTTACGACATGGGAAAACATAAAGTAGTAACTAATAGAAACGGTTTATAAAAAGTGAGGTATTCGTATTAACTTTAGCTTCTGAAAGCAAAAGCCAAAAGCCAAAACCACTACGAAGAGACCCTTAGATAGTGTTTTGAGTGACTTGTGATTAGGTGGAGGATAAAACCACCACTTGAGATGGGGGAGGTGATGGAGAGCTGATTTTGACTTTACACGAGCTAACACTGACTAGCTATGGATGAGTGTGGTGTTATGGATGCTTGCTTCGTTTTTAATTTACTGCATGCGTGCATGGAGCCGGGCGGTGCAGCTGCCTCTTTCTTCCTATAGGCCGCTCACACTCGAGGATCAGCAGCATACAGATCATGTGATATGTACTACTCCAAAGCCGTAGGCATTTGCATTTAGATGATCATCATAAATATCTACTGATCCATCGTCAGACATGAAGAAGTTCATACTTTACTTTACACAGACAGATTTTTTTTTTCCTGAGTTGAATTAGTTAACAGAAAGTAAGCACATGCAGAACTCTATGCTAGCTCTCCCAGCATATGCCTGAGTTCTCATAATTGATAGATCTCTTTAGCTCATCCGTGGGGTACTTCATTCGAGTTGCTCGAGATGATCAGTACTTTAAGCATTGAGCTTGCAAAGAGTAATGTCCCCTCAAATAGCTCCGTTCCAAGTGATGATTAGCACATACTTATTTGCTCATTGTACTTGGCAATTTATTTTCAGCCCAAACGAAAAGGTAATTAAAACGGTGTGCTCTATCTGTTCGACCAAAAGCATGCGGGGGGCGGATCCAAGTGCAAGCAGTGCTGTCATAGGACAGCAATACTTTTGGATCAGGCCTGTGTACCCCTCTCTCATTTTGTATTGACGACAGCGGTCCAGTCTGTCATGTGATCTCAATGTGTTTCTAAAAGTAGCTCGCAACTTTTTATTTGGATAATGCTTTGCCCGTCGGTGGCTATGGTGACACCATTAATATGAAATCCTAGATCCGCCCCTGAAGCATGCGTAGCCCCAAACCACACATGAGAGCAATATACAACAACCTAGAGATTAACAAATCCATGCGAGTCTAGTTTAGATTACGTTTAGCTCGTGAGTTATGACAAAGTTTTGCCATCAGGATGGCATCATGCATGCGCGCGTGCATGGGTGGCCTGCGAAACCATGCGCGCTAACGGCCTAACTCGTGCATGGCAAAGTGCGCAAAAAGCCTTAGGATTCTCGACATGTAATCCCCAAAGGTCAAGCTCCTTAATCATCATGGCGGCCAGCACCCGGCGCTCCGCTGCACCGTCGCCATTGCCGTCGAGACCGGGCGTTTAATTTGTTGCAACACCCATCACACTAGCTCTAGCTAGTGGGCACGACCATTACCAATGCATCACATTATATATATTCCCAGAATGATTGACCCATGCTTGAGTTGATTCCCTTCCAATGCCTGAGACTCTTTTCAAAGACGAAAGCAAAAGGCATCAGAGCCTTCTTTCCTTAGTTCCCTGCTCTGCTTTGCTCACAGTGCAGCACCTAACGCTAACACTGCCAAATGTGGTCCGTTTCAGAAGGAAAGAAAAAGGGGTACAGAAAATGTTGGTAAAAAAAGACGGTGATATTACATTACCACGTTACCTGCGGTTATGGGTAGGAGCATTTGCTCGGCTTGCTCAAGACCTTGGCCTCGATACAAAAAGGAAGCAACGATCAATGGCCTGAACCGTCTTTCCTTGGCTCTGCTTGGCTATTTCGAAGCTCCTTTCCATCCTCATCTCACCAAACGACCACTACAAAAAAATATGAGCACGAAGAATTGTAACATCCCCATTTTTGAAAACACTAGTAATCCTTGCAACTATCCATAACTGTTTAATTACGGAGCACTGTACATGAGTGTGCACCGTGACAACACATACTTACAACAAAAGAGCCAAACTTTATTATAGAAACATGGTTTAACAACCTAGTTTTGACGCAGCAGGCATGCAAGCCCAAAATTATCTTACAACACAAAAGAAGGATCCACAAGCAACTTGAGCGTGACAAAACCTAAAACCAGTCGTCTTCAACGTAGTAGGGTTCTTCTTGAGCTTTGTCAACAGCTTGATCATTGCAACCGTATCCAGCAAGTCATAAGGGTAAATCCTAATTTAACTACTTGCAAGAATATTCACAGAAGGGAATATACTAGATCTATTAATTTGAGTGGATGCAATTTTATTTGCAAACATTTTAAACAAAAAATCAAATAACTGAAGTTCTTAAGATTAAGGGGGTTTCTTTCAACAACTAATTACTCAGCATACTCAGATTAAAACATAATGAAATCTATTTATGCATCACTGTTGGAATCACCCAATAAATACAGCTTCATTTACCAGAAACACGGCGTATTTGAATACCATTTATTTCACTATGCAGAGTTGTCCAGTTTTACCCATTAGATGTATCAGACTTTCAATGTCACGCGATAAGCACGCTTCAGCTAGCGTGCGACTGAGTTGAGAAAACAAGATTTTTCATTGCTCAATTCTTTATATAGACTCTACCAAGTAGATCCACTCATACCCGATTTTAACTGGCTAAACCTAATCACTTCTGTCTGTCCTGAGTGGCCCCAACCGTTGTTAGGTATGGTTTTATCATTCCGCATACCAACTCCCCATCGTCCACACTCCTGCCACCTGTAGAGATTCAATCGAGTTAAGTAGCTACTAGACTAGGGTTGACAAGCTTATGGTTGAGCGATCATTGTGTTTTTTACTTAGTATAAGGTTTTTACCCTAACTTTTCACTTGATCCTACCAACCGCATCACCAACCGTCTGAACTCGATGGCACTACCACCCATCTACTCAAGCCTCCACACTAGGGTAAGACTGTGGACGAAGGCCATCTTGCGGTTTTTCACAACTCCCCTTACCCTAGATCCATTTTAATAATTCTACCGGCCAAATACCAAGTCACTTAATAGTACAAGATTTTGAATGAGATAATCTACAATTAATTATACAATCATTAAATATTACTAAGACTGTAAAGGTGAATATAGCCTCAAATTAAATATGATATTTTTCAGTGGTAGGACATATCAAATTAGCAAGTCATTCTAAACATTTATTTTAAACAAATAACGTTGCATAAATAACAATAATGCAAATACTGTAATTAAATAATTAAAATTTCATGGGATTCAACATGATCAAAAACTTGTAGCTTGCCTTGCTGCTCTGTGAACTCTACTATCTCGTATACTTCATTGCTCGGTTCTAGTTCTTGCACAGTTGCCTTAGAAAGCTCGAGAGCTAGCACAAACATATAAAATAACATAAGTCCGTGCTTGAGTCTAATCAAGCTAGGAAAATAAATTAAAATAAAAAGGAATAAAATATAATAAAAATCAAATGGAGGGGTTTGGTTTTATTTGGAGCTCAATTTGGTGGAATGGAGGCCAAAAATGGATTCATGGGGTCGAAATGATCGAAATAGGGTATTTTTGAATTTTGAGTTTTTGGATGAACAGTGCTGGGCCGGCCCACATGAACAGTGTGGCCTGCCCGCACTTTCCAACCTGTTCGGCCAAACGGACCAGACTGCCTCAACCCATGCCACGCTCAGTCAAGAAGCCCAGAGCGCGCGCATGGCCGATAGTTGACATGCGGGCGGCTAGGATTTGGTCACGTCGCTCGTCGTCTACCCTCTAGGCGGCTCTTCTCAGCGCGAAGCAAAGGAGCGGCGGTTCAGGCAGAGCGGCTTCAGCGAGGCTCTCCGATGAAAGCAAGTGGCATGGTTGGGCTTTGGGAGGTGCGGAGATGGTGGTGGTGGCTGGTGGCAGGAGAGAAGGTTTGGAGCTCCACGACGGCATTAGGGTTTCTTAGTGGTTCTCTGGCAAGGTTGAGGGTGGTTTAGCCATCTGTGAGGCATAGGCTTCACAGTAGTGGCACTGGTTTGGGTAGGAGAATACTCAACTGAGCTGTCCACGGGAGAGGCTTTTCGGCCAGCGGTAGCTTCCGTCGCTAGAGCTCTCAGGAAACGCTCACGTCCAAGCGAGTTCACTAGCATGTTCGGGAGGCAATGGAGGTTTTGTTAGTGCATGTAATTGAGTTTTAACTGAAAGATGAAGAAGATTGGGTTTAGGGCTCACCGGGCTCAACGGAGGTCGCCGGTGATGCTGTGTGAGCGAGTTCAATTGGGTGGTTCTTGTGGGTGTCTAGGAGTGGTGCAGAGCTCTCTGTGATGATAAATAAGCTTTAAAGGCAAGGTGAGGCAGTAGGAACAGGAAGGCGGTTCAGCGTCGCCTACACGTGGAAGAGGGAGGGAGAGTAGAGCTCGCCCAGGAGTGAAGGCACGCAGGTGAGGTGGCATAAGGCATCTACAGGAGTTGGCAAGGCATGACGCAGCTGGTACAGAGTGGTGCGCGCGTCGGGGAGGGAGGCGGCAGCGAGATGCGACAGGAGAGTGCCCGGTCAACTGGCGCACCAAGCGAGGGGAGTGAGCAGGGGATTTAGTGGCTGGAAGGTGGGGGCTTGGCATCAGCGCAGAGCAGGGCAGGTGTCAATGGGGGGAGGAGGCACGGCTGAAATTTGGGGCGACGGCGCTCCGACGTGTGGAGCGGGAGAACAGGGAGGCAGCATCACCGCAGGCATTGGCAGGAGGAGAAGGCGGGGAGGCAAAAGAGGAAGGCAGATTCTCAAAGGAGATTGCCAAATTAGGTAAGAATTGAGAATTCAAGCAATGATCCAAAGAATTCAAAACTTTTGAAAATTTGAGGTTGTTTCAAGAATATGGGCCATGGCAACGGTGTCCGCCTACCATTCATAAGCGGTTGCTCCAGATATAGGCAACATTAGAACCTAAACCTTCATTCAGGTGTAAGTGATCTAGAATGTCCTGCTCAGGCGCAGGCCAGAGAGCCTATTGCAAGATCAACCATTTGCATTATTATAAAATGTACAGCAAAAATAGAAGATGAAAAAAGCATGAGATATGGATTTAACGTAAAAAAATTCTTGTAGAAAACCACAGACCCACGAAGGCGAAAATCACTATATTAGAAGAGATTACAAGCACCGATAACTTCGTCGTGTGTCAACCGTATAACTACAGGGTACATAAATAGTCTCGGAAACAAGAGTCTTAGACGAGAAAGAAACATAATCTTAATCGGAGACAAAATAAAGACCTATCGAAAACTAAAACAGTAACTTTCTTAGAAACGGAAACAACAACTCGCTCAGAGAGTCTCAAAAGATAACGACAAATAGTTGCAGTCGGAAGCGCCTCGAGTTGCCACGTTTGACTCCAGGCGGCGTAGAGTTCATCCTATGCATGAAGATGATCTCAATCATAACATTCAACCAGTTCGCTTGCTCTAATCAGACTCTTCAAGCCGTCAGAAAGACCTGCAGTGATCAGACCCGACCAGATTCGGGTCACAAAATATAGCAATCTCCACTTTGAACTGAATTCATCATGCAGCGAAAATAATACAATAAAATCCTCCACAATGGACGCACAAGTGATCTAAATTGAATATGTCCGAACGGTAAACAAAACACTAAATTTAGTTATCCCCATAACTGACATTTTTTTCTTCAAAGGTATTCTCGATTAAGTGTAGCCTAAATTGTGCTAAAAACATGCAACTCCTTCTTAGAGTATAGGTGCGGATCTTACTGCAGTAACCCACAGTAGACAACAGATCGTCAAAGAAATCACCAATAATTAATCCCGCATAGATGCCACTAGTAATAGGCACAATGACCTGAATTGCAATGAACTCTACCTTCAACAGAAAACATGTAGAGTTGACGACGATCGACAAAGGCAAAAGATCGTCAACAATGATGACATGGTACGACACAAGGGCATGGTGTTGGGTGGAGTGGGCAATGATGTTAGCAGAACCTAGTGCTAGAACAATCATCGAGGTAGAGCGCTGATTGACGCTTGGTATGGCATGGGTCGATGCCGAGTCAGACTCTAGATGCGAAACGGAGTTGAGGCAAGTCGAATTCGCCAAGAACGATAACCTCCTAAATGACACCCTTGATGTCGTGCAACAACCGCTCCGAAAGTCTTCTCCTCGGGGGGCAGCGGCTTTGAACTCGAACCTAAAACTCTGATATCACTTGTTATAAATCATATGGCAAAATAGAAGATGAAAAGAGCATGAAACATGGATGTAACGTGAAAAACCCATAAAAATAGAAATCACTATATTATAAGAGATTATAATAACAGGGAACTTTGACATGTATCAGCCGTGCAACTATGAATGTACATATATAGATTCGGAAATAAGAGTCCCAGACGAGAAAGAAAAAGAGTTCTAGTTGAAGACAAATTAGAGACCTATCGAAAACTAGAATAGTAACCTTCTCGGAGACAAGATCAATACCACACTTGGAGAGTCTCAGAAGATAACAATGAGGAGTTATAGTCGAAAATGCCTTGAGTAGCGATGTCTAACTCAGTTGGTGCAGAGTCCATCTCGAACACGAAGATAATCCCAATCATAACCTTTAACAAGTTCGTTTGCTTTAATCGAACTCTTCAAGCGGTCGAAAAGACCTGCACTGGTCGGACCCGACTAGCAGTGGTCGCACCCATCATATAGGAACCACAAATATAACATACATGCAGATATGAGATACAGATAAATGAATTTGACAAATAAAAGACAGCGAGGAAATATTACCTGTGACATATCATGATTAGACGTACATCTGACATGGCGTAGAAAACCTTGCGCTTGAGCGCTTTTGTTAATTTACCTGTTGGAAGTCGAAAGACCTCAACTCTACAAGCATCTGTCTTCGCAAACAAGCAAAGCTAAGCCCATAAGATTGATGTACAACAATCTCACATGTCACCTTGATAACAAAACCCGCCTGCTTTCTGCTTGGTAAAGTAACTCACATACTTGTCCTAAATCTACGGGTGCCGCAGCTGATAGCAGCTGGACCAAAGGGGCTCTTCTAATCAAACTGTAGAAGTCATAGTCAAACAGCACAACTGGGGATTCAGATTTCAGATTCTGGAAACACCATAGCTCACTTTAAATCTCTCCTTCCTGCCATCACGTAAGAAAGTTAACTACAGGAATATATGCATCACTTTTTCTTCCCATGAATCAGACAGCTTGCACTGCAATGACTCTTCCTCCTTTCCTTTGGCATGTGTAGTGTAGTGGGCATCAGACTCACAGCAAGCAAAGTGGCAGCTTCCATCAGCAGAGGCCTACGTGCAGGCTCAGAAGACTGCCCAACTTGCAGCTCTGGGCTCAGACCAACTCCAACTCAACTCCCAGTGCAGATGATGCAGAGGATGGGGAAACAGGCATGTCTTTCCAACAAGTGCAAATCAAGGCAGCACCATCTGGCAATTAGATTGCGACTCATCAACAAAGTCATTCATGGAGAAGATGCATGCAATCTTACCCTAGCTAAGAAGTAGCATAACAGAAAAGATAAAAAAGAGAGCCCATACCAGGATTAACGTTTGTCCATGTATGGTAACATACATGACCAAGCCAACAGCTAGTGACTAGAGACTAGGGAGTGCCCACAGCACCACAGAGGAATAACAAACCTGGTTTATTTTAGCAACATAGTTCTTCACGATAAGGAAGCATGCAATTTTCAACACCAAATCTGCTTTTCAGCTCTTGGCACTAACGGAAGGGAGTGTCGTCCCTAAAGATTTGATGTTAACATGCCAGAAGGAAATAATTTACTAGGCAAACTACAACCAAGGCTTTAGAATGCATAACTCCATCCACTTGAAAAGTTGCTCCACCTTGCTAATGATCAAAGTTTAGTGCTTCCACCGTTTGGAGACGACCTGTTTACACGGCATAACGAACTTTTACTATAATCAAGATTCAGTAAGGTTTGGCCTAATAAGCTCGATAGAGACACTCTCTTTTCCCCTGTCAGGGTAGAAATCAATAAAAACATTTCATCTCCACCACAATCAGTATACTAATCACATACCAAGTTACACCACGAAGTAACGACGGATTACTTTCCAACTGATCTCCACCACGAAGAAATCACACAGCACTAGTAGCAGAGTTGGTCATGCGGGGTGCCCGATCTTCACGTCGTAAAATCTGATAACTCGAGTAGCCGAACATATTTGATGAGGTCAATACGCTGCCAATGCAACGACTTCACTAACCCACACGCTTTGGTAACTATCCCACTCGACCACACAAAAGTGCATGCCATCTCCCTGCAAATCACAATGTACAAGCAAGAAAATCAGGAAGAGAAGTCTCACAATTCAGATGGGAAGCCAGCAGAAGTCTCACAATTCTATATGGGAAGCCAGCGGCTTGTCAAACCCTAGAACATGCAACAAGCAATCTGGAAATAATTATCAAACGTGGTCTAACTCTCTGGAAAGGGCCGACCCAAGTGGACCCGATTTCCTTGAGGATTCAGCTCCCTGCTAAGCACATGATACAATCTGAGTTCGGACTCAACACAAACATTAGATACAAACCAACCATGCTGGTTCAGTCCCTGGAAAGAAAGGCACGCCGGCCAGGTACTCAGGTAGACTTAGAGACATGCAACCTGTGCAGCAGACCAAACCAAATTGGTTTCCTTGAGGTTCTCTCGAAAACCGACTTGGTTATCTGGAGGAAAGATAAACCAGTTGCATGCAGATTGGTGAGAATGTGGTCTCCACGTTCATGTAGCCAAATTCCCATGTGAACTCCCTCCCTTTCCTGGTGTCCCCCCTACCTCCCTCTCCTCCCGCTGGGTACACACACCATGTATATGCGCCATTAGACAGCAAACTATCTCAGCATCATTTTCTTTCTTCTCATATTTTAGATCTCCATGCACATATTAAGGGTATTTAGGTCTTTTCCTAGTTTCTAGAGTTTGTATCCATTGTACTATATAAGCCCCTATGGGCTATTGCAATAGATTTGAGTTTCAAGTTTTCTTACATGGTATCAGAGCCTAGGTTCTGAACCTAACTCCGCCGCTGTCGCCGGTCACTGCCGGGCTCTTCCCTGCCCGGATCCAGCCGCCTCTGGGTTAGATCCGGTCGTCTCCGCCGCCGCAAGGCCGCCTGCGCCCAGATCCCGGGCGGAGATCTGGCCGCCGTGGCCTCAACTTTGGCCGCCGCCACCCGCCGACGACTCACCGCGCCCGCCTCCACCAGATCCGGCCGGATCCGGCTCCCTCAGGGCCGGATCCACTGCCCCCCGCCGCCACCTCGTCCCCCAGCTCAGATCATGTGGCCACACCCGCCTCTACACCAACACCGCTCCATCCGGCATGGATCTAGCTATCTTCGGGCTAGATCCAACCCTCTCCGCCTCCCCTTTTGCCGTTGCCGTCTTCCTGCCACACCACCGCCGTCTAGGGCGCCGACACCGCCTCGACTGCCTGAGCCGCACTGGATGCAGCCCTCCCCGACCTCTTCTCATGCCGCCGCCCGCCCGCCGCCGCCTTGGATCCAGCCATCGCGCCTCTGGGCTGCCTACGTGTCCATGCCCCTGCGCCTCTGGCCACCCCAGCCTCCTTCTCCTGCTCGTCCCCTCTTCTCCCTCTGTGCTGCTAGGGGTGTGGGCGAGGAGGAAAAGGGGATGGGCGAAAGAGCGACGTGGGAGGTGGACTGGTTCTTTGCACTTTGTGCTACTGGGATAATCAGCTAGATCTACTATCTTTGCGTCTTCCGTTGCATCGATCCAAGTCCGTTGCCATCTCTCTATCAGTTCATCAATGCCGTGCGAGTCCACAAGTTCCTTGTCAGTCAACCGTCTACTTTGCTAGCCACGATCCATCCTCTCGGATGAGTGTGGTCATCTCTTTTCTTTCACATAGCCGCAGCCACTGCTCTTCTCCTTGAGCCGCTACAGGTCGTAGAAGTCTTTATGATGCCGCCGTTTCTCTTTGAGCCGCTGCACTTCTTCTGCACCGCGCCTCCGTTGCGCTTCTTGTGCACAGCGCCACCGCCGTCTCGAGCTTCGATCTGTGCTGCTATGCTTCTATCTCCCTCTTCGGCTTGATTTGACAAGCTCTCTCTACTTGTGTCACCTTCCACATCCTTTTCGTTGTGTTTATGCGGTCGACTTTGCTCCCGTTTATCTCTACTTTTTCAGCCCTTGCACTTTGTGCTTTCTAGGTTGTTGCACGATTCCGGATGGTTGGTACTCGACATAATTTTCCAAGAACCGCACATTGTGACAACATCTTCAAGACATGAACTTTGGATTTTTCCCCATTTTAGTGTCAACCCTTTTTATATGTAACGCTATTACATGCGCCTTACATTTGAGGGGGGTGTTAAGGGTATTTAGGTCTTTTTCTAGTTTCTAAGGTTTGTGTCCATTGTACTATATAAACCCATGGCTATTGCAATAGATTTGAGCTTCAAGCTTTCTTACAGCACAAACCTGAGAACAAGTAATAACCTACTATTAAGTAGTATGAAACTCTCACTAGAACCCAATTTAAATTCAGTGAAAAAAGATTCATCTGTTGATTTAATTGCTTGACTCGTGCTTGTGTCATATGAAAAGGAGTAGATGTATTGGGGAGAGTAGATGTATTTGGGATGTCCTCATCAGTTGGCCATGCATGCAACGTATTGCGTCTCCATAATAATTGATTGAGATCAAATCAACACCTTTCCAAACCATAACCGCACTTTCTCTTGCAAAACTCGAGGTGTTAATCTCTTAACTACACTTCATTTATAATTGTACATTTTGCCTTCCAAGTTGCACAATAAAATATGCATTAAAAAACATTTAGTTAGCCTCAACTCAATGTATCTTGACTTCCAGTTACCCTTGCATCTACTTCACTTGTTCCTATGTCTTCTTTTGTAGATCCAAAGCAATATAGCTAGCTTTTAGACCTCCACCATACATATTTTATCATTAGCAGTCAAAATTGTACATGTGTGTGTCTATAGGGCACCATAGTGTCTGAGCACCAAGCTTCCCTACCTTTGGATTGCTTTTAGATGCGTGCAAGTGCAATGATATATAATAAGTCTTAATTATAGATGGAAAGTCTCAATTATAGAGCCTGGGCACCATGGTGCTCCTGTTATTTATACTGTATATATATTTTCATCATACCCAGCAAGTAACTTTGTGGTTACAGAAAGGAGACTTCTAGTAGTAAGGTTCAGCCTGAACAGATGCAAAAGAGTGAACTACAAGTCTACAACTGAAACCTCTTGTAGTTGTTCCATGTAAGTAGAGTACTCATCTGGAGTATATCCTCTCCATCATGCTTCAGGACAAGTTGATGACAGATCTGAAATTACACTGCCAGGACCAAGCTTGGGCTAGGACAATGACAGTATCCAACCATAAAGCCCAAGCCTACACTTGACTTACAAACTAAGCCCTCAGCCCATTAAATCCTAAAAGGACCAAGAGAAGGAATCAACCGCCCATTGTAGAATCCAGTGTCACTAATGGGAGATGCCAAGTCTCATAAATTTCTATAGTACCATCAAGTTTGATTTCAATACAAAATATACACAAGAAAATGAATATTTAAGAACTGTAGTGACCAAGTTTCCGATTTGGTCTTCTAGATACAAAACAAAGTTGACAAACATTCTAGATGATGTAAATCATATCAAGCAAATCAAAATTTTCAGTCTCATTTTCAAAGATCAAATCAGGAAGATTTTCAAAGATATCAGAACACTGCATATTTGAAGATGCAAAACACTATCATGAAAAACTATGTAAAAGAAGATGAAATTAAGACAAGCATACTACAATTGTCAAACAATACACCTGCTTAGTTCAATACTCAAAACCCATTCAGCAAAAATCTCAAACACATGAGTACAACTTTGCTCTTTCTTCTTAGGATGCAATACTTGAACAAAACCTTACTCCCAACTGAGTTTAGGAATGGATTATAATTCCAGATCTTGTTTTCTAGGCTAGCAGGGAAACAATGTATTTCTCTTTCAAGTTTATACCGACACCACAAGATGTATCAACAATTTAATGGCCACGGAGGCATGTAGATCCTCTGGGGACATATGAGTATACGACCCAACTGAAACTTTCCATGAGGCATTGCACTTGCATGTTTCTTAAAGCCCAATTATTTTGCTTGTATATGTAAGGGAGGCACCAGTCAAATGACTTTGTATCCAAGGGACCCCAGTGCAGAAAATTTTATGCCTTTCCTACTGTGTATCAGGTTATCAGCACACTAAGTTACTAACAGAAGGGCAAAAGAGAATAGACAGGCGAAGAACTGAAAAATAAATGGACCAAAGATTTGAGCAATCAACACTGCGATCAGATGTAGCGTAATATCAGTCCCCATTTGTCATAGCCCAGCTCAACCTTCAATGGTGGCAAAACCAAAACAGCAGTACAAAGATACAAATATATTAATAGAAAACATGGGACTTTCAATTCAATTCAAGATGACTGAGTATTTTGACTACCACAATCTGTAGAGAAAGTCCATAGACCATATTTAAAAAATCGAAAGGTCATGGTCTTCTAACCCTAATGAAATTTCAAACCATAAGGATCATTTTTTTTTTTGCTCTGTCCTTGCCATGGTCCTAGATGGAAATGCCAAACTATACAAACTGCCAAAAGTGGACAAGTGTAGAGAGGACTAAAGCATGCTCTACTCAAACTAGGCAGCGTTGTGAATCTGGAGACCAAATTTCACAAGGAGCAACGTGACGCTTCTATGTGAAACCTTCGTAATAAAATCAAAGCGTATGTGCAAAGAAAATGCAATCAATGCATACATGAAACAGGCAAGTAGGTAAGAATCATGTGAATTACACAAGTAAACAACATTTGCAACTTCCTATGGTGCTCTATGCACCACAGTCCTTAGTTTCTGTGTGAACTTACATAGTTCCTGTGTGTGTCCTTAGTTTCTGTGTGAACTTACGTAGTTTCTGTGCAATACAAAAGGATCCTACAGCACAAGAGCACCAATACAGACGTACAGGTAATCTAGATTCTAGAATAATTCAGAATCGGAGCTACAATCATCATCATATGAATCAACAACTGAATCATAGTCAAATTCTTTTACCAAGTATGCAAAGTAAACATCTAGATACAGCAATTGCTACAGAGGTACAACGAAAACAGCTCATCTCAATGATTGTAGATTAAATTAAGGTAGATCCAAGCTGCTGCATTGCTTAACACACATGCAAGGTTGTCGATACCCAATTACAGCAAGACAAAATGTAACTAACTTCAAATGAAAAACAAAAGGATATGGACTAGATACCAGTCTATATCATTTGTCCTGTGGAAGCACATACAACACCCGTATCACCACTGGCAAGTAAAAGGCCGCCATTGTCAGCCCTCATAGCTCGAATTCATCATCCAACTAGAGTGCCTCAGCAGCAGCAGCCTCCTTATCGTCATCAATCGCAAAGTATGGGTTATGCACCTCAGGCCGGAACTTGTACCCAGTGAACACATATAATGCAAGGGTGGCAAGCTCCCAAGCCACTTCGCTGGTCCACAGATACCGGTACGAGGTGATGGTCACCAGCGCATACACCACAACACGTGTGAAGTAAATGTAGCAAATGACAACCACATAGTACTGGCGGAAAATGGTCAGCTTCATGAGGTTCACCGTTGCCTTCCGGAGGTTCTTGATGGACCAGACAATCGGGAAGAGCACGGCGCAGCAGCAGACCACATCCACCAGCAGGAACACCTGCCTCCAGGTGAACCAGTCCCGGGCATACGGCCCAGACTCATCGATCACCACCTGTGCAATGTTGGCCACGACCTGCAGAGGGATGACCACCATGAGCACCTTCTTCTCTCGGTCGGCCAGGTACGGCTTGAGGAAGGACCAGCCGGTGCCGATGAGCACTATGAGCGTGAAGAGCGAGATCCCCTTGAGGAAACTGAAGATGTAGAAGAGCACGTCCCAGCCGTGCGCGGTACCGGTGCGTTCGATATAGGACTTGTCCTCGGCCTTGGCAAGGAGGTTGAGCGCCTCGAGAACGAGCACGGCGAGCATGAAGTAGTGGATCCGGAACACGGCGGCGCGCTTGCGCAGCAGGATGGCGATCCAGGCGGCCGCGAGCGCAGCATAGGCAAGGAAGAAGAGGAAGTAGATGGAGGGCAGCGCGGAGGCCCCCACGGAGAGGTAGGCGCGCTCGCCTGTGGCGGGGTCGACGTTGTACATGGCGGAGCGGACGTCCATGGAGACCTTGAGCCCCCCGGGGAGGCAGTTGGCGAAGACGAGCGTGTACTGGCCTGGGTCGGAGACGTGGAAGGCGGTGTTGAAGGAGGAGGAGCGGGCGACCTCGACGCCGGCGGGGTTGGAGGGAGGCTTGAGGCGGTCGAAGGAGAAGGTGAGCTTGACGAGGTCGGATTGGAGGGCGCAGGTGATGTCGAGGTCCTGGAGCTGGCGGAGGACGTGGACCCAGGCGTCGAGGGTGGAGAGGAAGAAGCCGAGCTGGGAGAGGTCGAGCAAGGAGGAGGCCGGCGGGTCGAAGGCGATGCCGGAGACGTTGAGCTCGAGAACGCCCTGGTGGGAGAAGCCGAACTCGTCGAGCGGGATGATGGTGCGCGGGTCAGGGCGGATCACCGTCTCCCGGATCTGGGCCGCCACGGGAGGGCGAGGACGCCCAGGAGCGCCGCGGCGAGCGGCGAGGCGGCGGCCATTGGATGGTGCGATCTGGGGAGGCGGTGGTGGTGGTGGCGGGCGGTGCGATTTGGAGAAGGGAGCCGCACGTTGGGATGGGACGGCGTGATTAGTCGGTAAAGGGAGCATCGGCTCCGCCCCGCCCGACGACGACGACGAGACGCGGCTCTCCTCCCTTTTCTTTTTTTTCCCTTCTTTTTACTCGCAGATTACACTTAACTTAGGGTGTTTGGGAATGCTCATAAACTCTGCTCCACGATTCCACAAAAAAAAACTTAGAGTTTGTGGAGCATCTCTTTAGGTGCTCTCACAACTCCACCTTTTTTTCCTCGAACAGAGTGCGTGAAGTTGAACCTGTTTGGCTAAAAAATATAGAGCGGAGCTGAAAAATATAGAGAGGAGCGGGCGACCTCGACGTCGGCGGGGTTGGAGGGAGGCTTGAGGCGGTCGAAGGAGAAGGTGAGCTTGACGAGGTCGGATTGGAGGGCGCAGGTGATGTCGAGGTCCTGGAGCTGGCGGAGGACGTGGACCCAGCGTCGAGGTGGGAGGAAGAAGCCGAGCCGGGAGAGGTCGAGCAAGGAGGAGCCCGGCGGGTCGAAGCGATGCCGAGACGTTGAGCTCGAACGCCCGTGGGAGAAGCCGAACTCGTCGAGCGGGATGATGGTGCGCGGTCGGGCGGATCACCGTCTCCGGATCCGGGCCGCCACGGGAGGCGAGGAGGCGAGGACGCGCGGGAGGCGCGCGCGAGCGGCGAGGCGCGCCATTGGATGGTGCGATCCGGGAGGCGGTGGTAGTGGTGGCGGGCGGTGCGATTTGGAGAAGGGAGCCGCACGTTGGGATGGGACGGCATGATTAGTCGGTAAAGGGAGCATCGGCTCCGACGACGACGACGACGAGACGCGGCTCTCCTCCCTTTTCTTTTTTTTTCCCTTCTTTTTACTCGCAGATTACACTTAACTTAGGTGTTTGGGACTGCTCCACAAACTCTGCTCCACGAATTCTATCGTAGAGCACGACGACGACGACGAGACGCGGCTCTCCTCCCTTTTCTTTTTTTTCCCTTCTTTTTACTCGCAGATTACACTTAACTTAGGTGTTTGGGACTGCTCCACAAACTCTGCTCCACGAATTCTATCGTGAAGCAGCTCCACAAAAAACCTAGAGTTTGTGGAGCATCCCTTTAGGTGCTCTCACAACTACACCTTTTTTTTCTTCGAACAGAGTGCGTGGAGTTGAATCTGTTTGGCTAAAAAATATAGAGCGGAGCTGAAAAACGTGGAGTGGAGCAGTCCCAAACACCTCTAATGAAAAGTTCCAGTTGACCTTTATACGACTGAAAGAAGTTTTACAAAAAAAAATTTTTGTTATAACTCTCGAGGCTTATTCAGAACACAAGAGTTTCACGGAATTGTCATAAGAATTAGCTCAAATTCCGTATCAACCGGAGAAAAGCCTCCCGTATCCCACGAGACAGTTCAAGCAATCTATACCAAAGCCCCACTGTCGCATAGAGATTTATGGGTTTTTTTTTTGGCTCATATGAATAAATTAGAAGACAATAAGTTGACAAACTATTTTGAAATAACGATGAAAATATTATTTTAATTTTTTTTATTTGAGGAAAGTCATGAAAAGAACAGGCAGCAAGCTTGGCTCGGTTTTCCCCGGTTGCGGTCGTCGACATTAATGGCGGCACGGCGTGCTTTGAGATCCGTGGCTAGACTTTAGTTTAAAAAGGATCGCACATTGATCGCGTACTGCAAGTTCGTTGGGAATGGCGCTTCAGTCACTATCTCGACGCAGACGAATAACAAACTTCTTCCATTGGGCGCTCCTCAGCCAGGCCATCAATGTCGTAGGTTTTGCAGAAAGACCCTCGATCTTTCTGAAATCCCGGTGAGGTCCCGTCCGAGCGTTCGAACCGTCAGCCCCGGCCCTTGTTTCATTTAGCCTGTGAGGCAGGGTCCGCAATGCACTTCTCCGCCTCAACCGATCCCCCACCCAAGCTCCTCGTCAGTCGGCAGTGTTCGAGCTCGCCCCTCGCCTCGCACCACCCACCGACGATTTCGACGCCGCAAAGAAAGGTCCCTTGCGCCGCTCCCCTCCCCTTCTGCGCGCCATCCTGCTTCCCGCAGACGCCGTCCTCATGGGCCCTCGTTGCCGCGGGAAGGGAGGAGAAGCAGCAACAGTGCCTGTCCAGAGCGGTCGATGCGGGAGCCGACGAGCCAGGGGCGCGAGCGGCGGTAGCGTCTCTCCTCGTGCGGACGGCGTGGAGGGGGATGCAGTCGGCTTCGGATGTGCTCAGGACTCGACTGACTTCATCGACGTCGGCTTCGGTCTCGCATGGCTGCTTGGGCTGCGTTGGCCGTGGTCAACACCTGGGCTTGGTCAAATCTGAATCCTAATTACTTAGTATTGATTCTGTTAGCGGTGATGATAAATGTCGAGGAGCTGCTGCACCCTGAGCTCCATCTCCCGGATCCTTGGCGCCCACTCGGGACTTGTCTCTGTCGGCCTCACCTCCCCCGCCGCCTGCGCCCCCACCTTCTTCTTCTTGGCCTCCTTCGCCGCCGCCCTCTGCAGCGCCCGCAGCACGTCGGACACCCGCAGATGCCCCGCGGGCTCCGGTGCCGACAAGGCGGTTGTCGCTGTCGCTCTGGAGGACCCGGTGCGTCCCCGAAGAAGCTGTCCTCGATACGGTCGTCGCCGGTGCCGTCGTCCCATGAGCGGTTGCGGCAGGGCCCAAGAAACAGTGGCAGCGGTAGAAGAATGCTATTCTCATCTGAGACTGCCTGTACTGATCTGCAGGCTAGAACTTGGCAATTCTGATCGACAAAGCAACCTATGTGATCCTTCGGGTTAATAGGCAGCACAGACTAGCTAGCACTGTGGAAGTGAAAGCACTGACAGCCACAGCGGCGGCCGCCGCTGGCAGGGAGAGCGGCGGGAAGTCGGCGGCCGGGGGCAGTGCCGAGGCGGTGGTGAGAGCTTTGCGTTGGGGGCGAGCGCGGAGGTGCAAATGACCGTGGCCGGTGGTGGGGAAGGGGAGGCGGCGGCGGCGGCGAGTGGAGGCGGGAGAGCGGCGCGCGTCATGGTCGGAGTGAGGGATCCTTGTGCGAGTGGTTCGCGGGTGTTCGAGTTTGGAATTGGGATTCTGGGGATAGGTTTTTTGCGGATTGCCCCTCGGACAGATTTCGATTTGAGAATTTGCGTGCTCTATCTTTGCGGACGAGGGGGGTAAACGATTTTTTCATGGCTTCTGTGAGACCGGGCCAATTTGTCGGCCCGGAGGCCCGATACCCGAACAATGCTTTGCTTTTGAAGTTCTTTTTAGAGGTTTCCTATGATCGCAATCGAACGGTGATGGGACACGTGGAGATCGAGCCCATCAAATCTTTCTTTCGACCAGGCCTAAGAAGAAAAGGATTTTGTGAGCTAGCGATTTATAATTGGTCCTATCTAATGGGCTGGATTCCATTGGAATTCTACCATATTATTGATCTTGGCGTGAAGGGGAAACGATTGAAAAGGGTGAGAAATGGGCAAGGAAAACAGAGTACAAAAAAACACTGCCCTGTTATTGGGCCTATTCCAGGTTCCAATTGTACTGACTTATCTGAAGAAGATGCAGCCGTGGAAATCTAAGGTCATCCATGAACCACCGATCCATAGGCAGCAAATTGAGAGCTCTAAATTGGCCTATTCTAAGTTTTCAAAGGGCTGAAGTATTGTGATTATCCTGTCAGTTTTGTACATTTGAAGAAGACGCAGGCTTAGGGTCTTCAGAGGCAATAATCATCTACCCTTCTCTCCCCAGTAGCAAATAAATGGAGATCGATCTGTAGACACCAAATGGGAATTACTCGTAGAAATTAGCACATCAGCATTTTGTTCATACAGGGATCATCACTCACTGACAAGAAAAAGGTCACAGTGTAGCACTTCACATGTAGCCAAACTGAGATACTACTATAGAACGTTATCACTAAAATAAAAAAATAAATAATAACAGCGCCCTTGTGCCAGCCGCCGCCTGTCGCCAACGCCAACGGCGCCACTGCCGCTCGGGAGAAGAGAGAGAGAGAGATAGGTATCGGGGAGAGGGGAGAGATAAATAGATGGAAAGAGATAGAGAGAGGTAGAGATGGGAATAAATTGATATGTATTAGAGAGATAAAAGATGAGTTTTTGTAACGCTTCCCTATTTTTAGGGTGATACACACAAGAAAAGAAAAGGACAGCACAGGCAGACACAGACAGAGTCGGTGGTGGAATGGGACCAGTCTCTTTCGCTCCATCAGATATACATATGCCGAATTAATTCTGACCAGGCCCCGATCGAGCAAATCGTGCCTGTCACAAGTCATGCTATTGTACGAAACATCCATCTCAGAAACGAGCCTCTGCAGCTTAGTTAATCCTGCTTTGGCATACATATTATATTACAATTCTGATCTGGAGTTGATGACAAGAGGCCAAGTTGGTCCAATCAAACAATTAATACAGAATTGTATCATTAAGGACACTTTATAATTATACCAGAGAATGTGGAGAGCAGGGTAGAAGAAAAGAAAGGAAGGAAACAACTCTCTATATATTTATAACTTTTTGAAAGGGAAGGATAGAATTGTAATTTCAGCCAAAAAAACTAAATCCATAGATACTTAGGCCATAAGCTAGTTGGACGGCATCTTGTTTCTGTCTCCTTGCAGGGTGATCGTTATTGCGTTCTTTTTTTTACCGGCCATTAATCTCTCTCTCTCTCTCCTGTGCACTATGCACAAGCTAGTACGTACTGCATAATGCTCACTGTAGAGGAGACTAGCTAGCGGCAGCAGCTAGCTGCATGCATGCTACTCGCCGGCGCTCCTCCAGATAGCCTCGAGCTCGGCGGCGAAGAGCTTCTCCTGGCCGACGATGATGGTGATGTGGTCCTTGTTGTCGTAGACGGTGACGCGGGCCCTGGGCACCCGGGCGCCGACGGCGAGGGTGCACTCGACGGGGAGGAGCTCGTCGTCGCGGCCGTGGAAGACGGAGACCTTGCAGGTGAGCTGGCCGGCGACGACGTCGAGGTAGCTGTCCATCTTGCTGGCGCTGCCGCAGATGATGTTGTGCAGGGTGTGCCAGGCTGCGTTGTGGGTGTGGCACATGAACGCCTCAATCAAGAAGGTCCGCATCCTGCAATTCGCCATTCATTCGTTCATTCATTCATGTGCTGGCAAGCAGCAGTAGCAGTAACAGGAAAATCTTGGCCGTGGCAGCGTCTGGTTACACAGCAACACTCTACAGTGAAGGTAGTTGCCTGGACCATGTATCATGTACTTGCACAATCCAGTAATAAAATTTGCAACTTCGAGCCAACTTAACTGCTAGATCTCAGGCCATGAGTGGATATGGGTCCAGTTCTTTTTCAACTTTTAACTTTTGTTTTTATCTTTTTTACAGTAACTAACTTTTAAATGATGTGTTTTTTCAAGATGAGATCTATTAGTTAATTGTAGTACATACTATACCAATTTTATTTATATCAGCAAAAATCGCATTGAGTTTCTGTTACTCTGTAATCTCTCGCACGAACAACCCAAAAATCATATACCACAGCCAAAAGTCATAAGTCTCAGTCAAAAAGAGCAAACCCCACACTGGCCGGTCCCACTGTCCTAGCCTGCAGGTAAACTTCTCGCACAGTAGTGTTGTACTAGCTAGTATTTTCCTTCACTTGATACGCACAACCTGTACGTTAGTGCGTAGTATACGTAGTACAAGTTGGAGTATTAGGACGTAGTATTTGTACTGAGACAAAGTCTGGGTCCAGCAGGGCTCACTGATTTTTGCTTTTGTACTTTGTTATAGTAACTAGTTTTTAAACGGTGTGTTTTTTAAGGCAGAGTGTATAAATTTACTGTCGTAGGCGCTGTATCAACTTCAACTATACCGATCAAAATCGCATATAACTCTCTCTTTCTTCGTAATCTCTCTCGCGAATAGTCAGAATTTAAAAGTGATAAGCTAAAAGACTGTAAAACACAGTCTAAAAATAACTCACCCAACGGCTTGAGTTCCTTGTAATTTGGGACCGTTTCCATGTCAGCTAGTCGGAAGGAAAAAAAAAAGGGATGAGGAAGCCTTTAGCCTCAAGATATGTGTTTTGGTGAGCCCATCGATCGACCATACCAATACGATTCCAAAACCGAAACCATTAAGAGAAGGGTGGGTGCGGTGCTACTAGCTAGCTGCTGCTAGTTACCATCGTCAGAACGACACGCCTCCTGCGCACCAGCCCGTGGCCACACCGAATCTATCCTGCAGACGGCGAACCCCTGCTAATTCCGGTCAGATCGACTCCTTTCCTTCATAACGAGGTAGAGAGGAACTTGCAGTGTTATATCCTAGATCGGTTCACTGTTCCACATATGCGATATGTATTCGACGGCATCAGCTCGAAATCGAAGCAAAAGTGAACGGAAGCACTAGAGAAAAGGCGAGCAAAAGACAGTAGCACACAGGAGTTTACAGTGTCATTGAGGAGGAGATTAAGGGTGAGTGTACTAGATGATGATGATGATGGTTTTGCGGCTGCTTAATCTCTCTCTGTGTGTGTGTGTTGCCGAATAATCGCGGGGCGTGATGGCTGGGGCCCGGCCGGGTGCCCGTTTATGGCGGGGCCGTGAGCCACCGCCAATTTAGGCAGGGGCGGCACTCACCCATGCACAGTGAGAAGCTTACGCCCCACTGTATGAACGGACGAATCCGCCCGTTTGTCTGTTCGTATATACGCGTAGCACTGCTCTTGCACAGTGCCGCTCCTTTGCTTCTTTACGCGAGAGTGCACGGTGCCGTTTCCTGACCAAACTGTAGGTTCCAGTAGGGAGAGGATCGATGATTATAAAGCGTGGATTAGTTGGAATCGTCCGGTGATTAGTTTCGGACGGACAAATGCTGCGTCGGCCTCGGCTAGCACCGGCGAAACTACTGTCAGAGAACAACATTCGAGGGCGGAAACGACAGCGATCGGGGATAATTTGGCGACTCCAAATGTTGCAGAATCGTTATAACCCAATCTTTCTACTTATATCTGCATGCCAACTGTTTGTTGTGGGCTCTATGTTATGCATCATGTGTTGCGGCGAAAGGAGGAGAACGGCAGAAGAATAGATGCATGCAGGCCAGAACAGATCAGGTGGCTGGAAGAACGGTAGGGGAAAAAAAATACGGAGATTAGATTAAATAAAGCAAAGTGAGCAGTTACCTGTTGCGGGTGAAGAGCCTGAAGAGGCGGTCCCATATCCGGTGGTGCCTACAGATGGCGAGGCAGATGGTCCGGCTGACGTGCTCGTACCAGCACGCCATCGACGCCCCGAACGCGATCGGCGGCCACACCCGCCGCGGCGCCACCCGCCGCATCACGTACTGCGTCGCCACCTCCGCCTCCTCCTTGGGCACCGGGAAATAAGGCTGCATATATGCATGTGAAAATTCAGTCATGTAGCAGCTGAGTGTTTCCGTGGTTAAACGGGGGAGTTTCCAATGGAATGGGCACGGCGGTGTACGTACCGGCGCGAGGAGGGTGAGGGACTTGACGGCGTCGGGATACTTGACGGCGAGGGCGAGCGCGAGGACGGAGCCGAGCGAGTGCGCGACGACGTGGAAGGAGCGCAGGCGGTAGCGCTGCAGCACGGAGCGCTCGATCATCTCCACGTGCTCCCGCAGCGTGTAGAGCGAGTCCGCCGGCTTCGGGCTCCGGCCGAACCCCAGCAGGTCCACCGCGAACATCCGGTACCTCCCCCGCGCAGCCTCGCTGAACGCCGGGAACACCGTCTCCGTCCAGAACACCGACGACGAGATGAACCCGTGGATGAACACCACGTCCTCCGTCGTCTCGCCTCCGCCACCCACTGCACGACACAAACACGTACGACTCAGGCTCAGCTCCTACGTACGTTACGTACGTGCCTTGTTTGTACGTCCATGCACACGCATAGCAAGGAAACAAGTGGGGAAATTAAGAAGGAAGCGTGCGTACTTGGCGGGGCTTGGACGTGGACGTAGAGGTGGGACGAGCGGGACGAGGTGCTCCACGAGTGGCAGACCTTGCAGTCGCAGTCGGACCAGCACGGCACCTGGCGCGGCGGGCGGGGCGGGCGGTCGATCTTGCCGCGGATCATCTCGGCGATGGCGGGGCTGACGGTGAGCGTGGGCGCGGCGGGGCCGGCCTTCTTGGTGGCGTCCGACAGCAGCGACGACCGCACGTACAGCGTGTCGGAGACGTCCTCCAGCTGCATCTTGGCGGACGACGACGACAGCCGCACCACCTTCGGGCCCGGCGCGGCCGCCGGGGGCACGAAGATGGCTCCTCCCCCGTCCGACGCCGCCGCCGAGCAGTAGCACGGCTTCCACTCCGCCTCCACGGCGTAGTCCACCAGCTTGTACACGAGGCACAGCACCATGTCCAGCACGTCCAAGAACGAGAACACCACGAAGCTGACGGCGCAGTTGAGCGCGCTGCCGACCGACGCCAGCAGCGCCCCGAGAGTCATCCTCCTGCACGCCCACTCGCTGCTACCCCCGCCCCGGCCTCCCCCGCCGCCCATACCTGCCTTCTCTTGCCACACGCAGGTGGCAATGTGCATTGCTAGCTCCTCTCGCGGTGGCCGCCGGCCAGTGGGCAGCAGCTAGCAACCAGCGGCGCGGCAGAGGCGCACCTGCCACTGCCGAAGCGGGCTGCAGGATACGAGAGTAGCGGCAGGTGTTATTGCTAGTAGCTTAAGCGCAGAGCAAGAGTAAACGAGGAGAGAATCGATCGGGACGGGAGGGTTTAACTTGGAGAAGAAAAAGAAGCGGGCATTTAATTAAGCGCGGTTGGAGGCGGGTGGTTTGGTTTCTTGAGGGAGTTTTTTTCTGTGCTCGTTCGTGCAAAGGGCTTGGTCGGGTTAAATAGAGGGAGCGTGGTGTGGGCGAGGCATCCATCCTGCATTTAGACCCCGTTTGGCACAGCGCCACTTCACAAGTAGAGCTGTTTTTTTTACTTCACAAGTGGAGCTGGGTGAAACTACTTTTTTCAGCTCCTTAGGTGGAGTTGCTTTTGTCTCAGCAGGTTTTAAGGAACCCCTTGGATGAAGCTATTTTGCTTTACCCCGTTTGGCACAAAACAGCTCCAAACAGCTCCAAAAAGCTGGTGGTAGAGCTGTGCCAAACGGAGCCTTAATTGCGTCTCCTGATCAGGAGGGTTAACAGTTGATCATTTTGGTTAAATCCCATTCATTAGTTCAAGGAAATCCTTCCAGCAGTGACGAGTTAATTACTCTAGGAATTGACATGTTAAATCGGACGAGAAAGAAAAAATATTGGACACAGATATTTCTCCCTTGTTTCGTGATGTGCTACGCCCTTTTTTTCGCAGAGGGTATTTACCGGCAATGCATGGCTGCTTGGGGCTGGATCGATCTCCCTACCTCACGTTGACTTGGCCATGCACTGCCGTTAACATCCGAACAAGAGTGATTATTGCACATGCAACTGTTTTTTTCTTTTCATCTTTAGTCACTTTTTTATACTATAATTTTAGATGACTAAGAGTACAACTTCAGATGGAGAGGATTTAGTACACTGCAATTTTGGATGACTGAGAGTGCAATTTCAGATAACTAAGAAATAAAAACTTTTAGTTAACTGTACAGTAGCAAAACCACCCGAACCAACACCGCGTCGCCATGGGTCATCCTGGCCATTGGCAGGTCGATGCATTAGGCCACGAACGTCTCAACATCAGCGCGGCTGCACCGCCACGCGTACGAACGGTTCAAACCCTCACGAAATGTCACCGACTAGAGGTCCCAGTCCTACCTACGGTAGAATGTTGGGTATTCCTGAAGAGAACACTATCGTATATGTCTAGCTAAAGAGATCTTTCTTTTTCCCTCTACAGGGACAGCTGAAGTGCAACGGGTAAGATATATGTCGTTTTTTTTTTCACTTTTGGTTTTTGGTTTTTCCAAAAGTCGAAATAAACGGAGTGGAACGGATTCTTCAAACGACTTCTCGAGCTCAAAAATGTGTGCGTTATTTACGTCGACGTCTCTATCGTTCAGTACTATCTCAAAAATATAAACAAAAGCCATCAACCATAACCAAAAGATATCAATCGTAGTTTAAAAAAACAAATCATATTCTGTTTGCTAAAGAATATTAGTTAGAATAGCACCCATGCACGCATGTATGAGATTATACAGCAGTGGGCTTTTGATCCAGGAGTGTAGGAAGTCCAGGGTGTTACACTAGCTGACGGGCCTGTTATTTTGGGATGAGTCTTGTCGCTTATGGCTGCCGCTTATAGTTTTTGATTTTAGTATAAATACTCGTGTGAATGAACCGAAAGCAAATAAGTTATTTCTAAAAGACTATCCCAATAAGTCGCTTTAAAATGACAGTGAAGAAGTCGTCCTATTTATTTGTTCAAAAAAAACTATAAGATATAAGCTAAAAATAACAGGCCCGACAATTGCAGGTTTGTTGGTGCCCCAATCATCCATGTGAAGTTAAAATTGAGGATGCTATTGAAGAAATGGACATTGGGACAATAAAGAGGTCTTTTGAACTGTGCCTTATGGCTTTTCAAATCTCGTTGTTTGCGAGAGAGTACGAAGAAAGAGACAATCGCATATGAGTTTGACCGATATAGTTGGAGTCAGTATAATATTTACTGTAATTGACTTGTAGACCCCATCTTAAAAGAACGTATAGTTTAAAACTTAATTACTGTAGTAAAAACCAAAAGATATAAATATTAAGAAAAAAACCACAAATATGCTACGGATGCGTCTGAACATGACTCAAGTTGCTGATTCCTAGGTAGCAGTCCAACATATTGGATCCCTCTTCGCCGCTTCCTCACATTGAGTACATGGACCAGTCACGCATGTAAATCCTGTTTCAATAACTTCAAAGTTCCTTTGCTCTAAAGTTCCTATGATAATAATCCTGCGTCACAAACATGTCTTTAATTCTTTTCATCGCGGCAACTCTAGGAGGTAATTAGGATACGGTCGACATTTTTGCACATGTAACCTTTCTCAAACCACATTTGTCACACGAAGCAAAAACCCAAGATATGAAGCACACTGTTACACGCACCAACAGTGATGGGCTCCTACGTGTACTCTCGTACCACACATGTTGCTTATAACTAATCCAGATTGGTTAGTTTATACGCATGTCATCATGGATACTGTACTATTGGGGGCATCTCTTCATCCTCCCAAGCGGTCCAATTGAATCGGCCACATCAGGCTTCTGTTTAGTGAATGCTCGTAAGGGGGCGTAATGAATCAAAGCAGAAGCGGATGAAGATATAATAAATTTTAAATTATTAAATTATTATTATAGTTTTTAAGTATATCTATTATCGATAAGTGAGAGGTTTCATAGGGTAGTCATAAACTCTTCCACAACACTCTTCAGTCGTAAGCTTTTCTACAACTATATAGTCATAAGTTGTCCTACGACTACCTTGTGGTCGTGGACCTTCCTGCGATCAGTCTATCTCTGACTAGCTTATCTACGACGACCTAGTACATCGTGGGTTCGTCTAACAAGGCGGTTAGAACATCCGTTTATTATTAATAACTGTGCATAGTCTCTCTCTGACAACAACCGCCACAAGACGAACGGACCATCATGTATCTTTGACAATAACTCCCATCGAACGGTTATCACTTGAAGTATTAAGATGTCTTTTGGCGTGGAAAAACGTCCGCCGCTTCGTCAACTATATAAAAGTTAACGTCGAAGAGAAGGGGATCTAATCAGATCCAGTCTAAGTTACAAATAGTGCAAGGCATTTCACATTACTCTCTCAATTGTATCAATTTTCTGAGCAATAGCGTTTGGTGATCCACGCAGCCGCCCGCCCGGGAAAAACCTAGCGAGAGAGACGAGTGTAGGCCGGCCGGTACAAGACTTTGATTTGTAGAATTCCCTCCATGCTGGAATCAAGGACGAAAACGCCCGGCTTGGCGAGAGATCCAAATTGGCCACGACCAGATGCGGAGTTCGGATTAATTTCCAGGTATTCAAGGTCGTTTGGTTCGTTGTCACAACCGTGCTATAGCATTATGGTCTATCTTTCATTGGCTGAGCCAATGCTCAAATTGTATATACGCACTATGCGAAAAGTAGCATAATCAGGTTAAATTTAAATTATCGTTGAAGGGTGCAAGCTAATCAGGTTGAGTTTACATCTACCAATCGAACGATGGCGTGGACCAATCAAATCAGAATTTAACTTTGGTTTTGAGCAGGAGTTTGGAAAAGACTATGTAATGAATGGTTTGTGATACTATGTTGAGGTCATCATATACTGTGTAATAAGTATTTAATTTTATTTATGTTTCGTTATTGAAGTTTGAGTTTGATTTTGTATCATTTGCTCCCTGTTTTTTTGCCTTCGGGTCAGTAGCGGTCTGACTGGCATTGTAGAGGTGGTATGACCGCTGTGGAGTGATCTGATCGGTGTCTGGTGTGGCTGGCCTTGAGAACGGCCCAACCAGAAATACAATATTACTGATTTCTAGTTGGTGGTATGTTATTCCAGTGAGGTGCTTGTTGCGTTGCGCGGAGTTTTTTAGTCCGGTATGATCGGCTATGTAATGGCGGTCCAACCGAAGGTTATCAGACGGTCTAACCAGCATAGTTATCATGATCAAACCGGTCCCCTGCTACCGGGAGGTTTTCAATTAGTTTGTAGTAGTCTTACTGGTTAGTTTGTAGTAGTCTTACTGGCCGTTGGTTAGTGGTCAAACCAGCCTCTAGGAAATTGAATGATTTAAGTTAGTTTCGATTGTGTTAGTCATGGCGTGAGTCCATACAAGGGTTAGTCATGGTGGGAGTTCATGCATTGTGATAATCTTGACATGGGTGTCAAGTGGTGTATAGTTGCATCGGTTTCATTGATGAGAGTCAAGTGTATGTCACTTGTGCTCAGGACGATTTTTTATTCTTTGATATATAGGACGTTTGGTAATTGTTGCGGTCAACGGCAAGACACCAAGGCTAGAGGAGGAGCCCTGAGGCCATGGAGGGTCGCGTAAGTCCTAGTGGAGCATCATCTCAAGTGAAGAAGCACGGGAGAGAGTCAAGGATGGTAATGAGACAAGTGTATAGATGTGATGTGCCATTGAACTTGGGTGTTTCAAGTGGTTATGATCCTCAAAGCAGGCGTATGATCTTGGTGGCAAATCATTGGGCATCATAGACTTCGTTATGGTGGTTGCTCCAAGGAGAAGCACCATGAAAGCCGATGGATGGTAATTGAGAAAATTGTCTGATACTAGGTGGAGATGCGGTTTGCAAAACCGCGATGGTGGTCTAAGTAGTTTATGTCATGTATTAAAGGATGGAGCATCTTATCAGGCTATTGCAACCATGTGGGAGTCATGCTTTGAAAAACATGCAAGTGCGTTTGTGTAAAATTCATTTATGTGTGAGTTATCGAGTTTCTCCATTTATAAGTGGTTGTATCTACTAAAAGTGTGTTGGTAGTTCGGGTTAGAGGTGATGTGAGGAGCCTCTATGGATTTCTCCTTATGCTTTTGATTTACTTAATTTTTATTTGTATTTTATCTCCTTTTGATCTCTCTTGGTACCAAGAACGTGAAAGAGGTATAGATATCTATCGGGGATCATATCACATGCATTTAGGTACTTTCCATGGAAAGTTCTTGTGATTGCCCGATTTTACTCAATAGAGGGGTGATTTTAGGGCTTTGATCTTAAGGATATTTTAGCTTAAGCTCGTGCTATGATCTAGTTTACTATGACATATAAGAACCCATCCAAAGTCGTCTAGATCATTAAGAACTTACGAGTAAGATCATATCAAGGTTTCTCTCTTTTACCCGGTTTTGATAGAACCTTCCTTCTTTTGGATAAAGATCGGAGCTTTGGTATTGATCTTTATGATCCATGGAATATATTCCTGATATCCTAGGAAGGATTTGCACCAAGTTTCACTTTACTTGGATTAGTAGTTTAAGAGTTAGCCATTTTCTTGGTCATGTGCCATGCTGATTTATGTCTCTGTTTGGCGAGCGGTCATACCACCATGACCCTAGCGGTCAGACCGACTGAGCGGTCCAACCGCCCTCTAGCCAACGGTCAAACCGATGAGGCTATAAATCTCATGCCATCTTGTGTTTTTTGGCTCTTGGGTTTAGTAAAGCTTATGAGTTTGTATTTTCCATTGCATTATGTTATTAATACCAGGGAAAGATTTTAAAAAATTATTTGCCCTCTTTAACTCGTCATAATCAATCCTACAGTTTTTTATGCCTTTCACGAATTAAATTAAACAAGGTAATATGGAAGTGCAGCTTGATCATCAAAAACACTATTTTGTGCGTGCAAGTTACAATAATCACACCTCAAGATTGATCTGCAGTTTACGTACTCTCTCCTGGAGGATCGAAGTGACTGATTTGTATGCATTTGTGTCCTTTTGCACGTACAATAGGTTGTTTGTTTTCATTTTCTGAAGCGGCCATGACCTTCTTGCTGATAAAAGGTGCCACTTGGTTAAGTTGAAATAAGCTAATTTATTATTAAAATTATATTATTACTAGCTAAAATTACACTATAGTTGATGGTAGTTTATTTAATATAACCAAATTTAAAAAATAAATAATAGGAAAAACATGTTAGTCTATCATGGACAATACAAACAAATTCGGGAAAAAATAACCAACAAAAAACTCAAAAGAGCCAAAAAGCTAGAAAATGATGAAATTTAGGAATAGTAAAAAATAAATCAGAAACTCAAGCTGAAATGACTAGGGCCAAAAGTTGGTATGCAGCACTATGTGTATCAAAAAAACGTGATTGATTTGAGCGGCCGGATTTGACTGATAGCATGTACTACACTCCTGTTTGAGTGGATGAATTGGGTTTTGGGAAGAGCATATATAACACGAGAGATACTGGCGAATTGGGCATGATGGTCGATTGGTGCCCAACAATATTGACAGCGTGTATACGCAAACTTCACTGATATGACCGCTGAAACATCTTATAACCGATATCGCAGTGTGACTAAATTTCTTAGGGGTGTCGATGGAAGAGCATAGTGCGCTGCCATTAAGATGAAGACCATTAGCAACGCACAATCAAGTCCGATACTAGCTAGATGTTGTTCACCGAAATTGAACTCAGGAATATGCATCAATAAAATCACGAAAGCAACATAGCTAGCTAGCTAAACACGGCTATCTGAAAGCTACAATCTGACCAGAAGATCGAAAGGCTAAGGAGCACAGCGCTGGAGAGCATACGCAGCCGACTACGTGCACCCAATAGCTAGCTATTAATGACCTGACATGCACACCTAATTGCAAGATCAAAAACGGAATTTTGTACTCCTAATTGCACGTCATCGAGGAATGGGTATTTGTGGACGACGAAGATCGTAGTCGGCCAGAGCCGGATAATTAGGAATCTGCATCAATCAACCGGCGAAAGCGAATTGAAGCGCCACTGAAACGCGGCCAGTTAAGGGTTTATTCTTTACGGCTGCGGTTTTTAGTTTTTACTTGAAATTTTTGAATTTAGCTGTTCGTGACAGATATTATGGAGAGAAAGAAACTCGTTTGCGATTTTAGCTAGTACAGATGTTGGGCTTTTAACGTGTACTACAATTAACTTGTAAATCTCGTCTCGAGAAAATATTTCATTTGAAAGTTAGGTACTATAATAAAAACCAAAAGCCACTTTTAGAATCCAAAACGAACAGGCTCTAATTAGCATCCGAAAGCTGCAGCCTGAAGAGGGTCGGCGACGACGAGTCGACGACGACACCGACGGCATGGGCAGACCGATGGACGCCGCTCACCCTGTTGAAAGTTGAAAACCCATGAGCAAAATTAAATCGCTAATCCGGTGCTCCCCACTGAAAGATCGATTCGTGTGTGTACAGATGGATTTTGCTACTGTTGAGCATTTCTTGGGCGCTTGCTAGCTGTGTTGATCAGATCGGCTGGTGCAAGATCCCAACCTTAATTTGATTGATTGATTAATTACTTCCTATTAGGCTACTGTTAGTAGCTAACAGCGTATGTGACATTCTTTTATGGTTTTGATGGCAACAGCACCCATGCCATAGCATTTGATGCTATGTCATACATATGTTCGTGTAGACGTACTGTAGTAAGAAAAATCAAGATTGCTTGTTCATTGCTGATGAAATAAAGATATCCCAAAACGGAATATCGTCGTGTCACTGTGTTAAGAGCGGGAATTCATAATTAATCTCCACCAATAAGGAGATCCTACCATTTCCAGTTTGGTGTCCATTTTCTTTTTCTTTGGGCCGTGTAGACGATGTAACATGGACCAATTGATAGTTCAACCGGAGTTTTCATGGTGAAGTTTGTGGTTGCAATGATCTGTTATGAAACGTACGGTAAAAATAAATAATCAAAAGAATAGGATGCACGAATTTAATTTGAAAACCCCTTATAGAAAAATCACGGACGTACGAAGGCGAAATTCACTATATGAAAAGAGATTATAATGAGGCTCTTGCTTTTTCTATGAATTACTGGGGGCACATCTATAAAGCGAGTGAAGCGAGTCTCACACGCAGAAAAAATCGAATCAGAGTCAATTGCTACAGGTTGACAATATGTCTAATACAGCATGCGCAAGTCCCTGGCACCGATCATGCCATGTCTGACATAAGACAATGCAATGTCTTACGTAGATACGGTACGAATTCAGATCAACTTTAATACAATCTTGGTAGAAACCAGGGGTTTCCCACACAATGTAACATGATGGACATGATGAGTGCCCTTATCTAGCGGTCCATGCATAAAATTTAGCTGACATGGCTCGAATATTATGAAGTAAGGCTCGGCGTGCTTGTTCACCAACTAAAAACTTTCTAAAATTTTGTTCCACTATATGCTAACTTGCAATATAGAGTAGAATGTTGTACGACTAAAAGACAATATATATAGAAAATAAGTATAGCACAAATAATGCTGTTATGGTGGATTTGTGGTCACACAAAGGCAGGATCGAATCCGCAATGATGATATATATAATAGGGTGGAGGTAGCATCAATTAAAAAGAAACTTATCCAACATCGCTTGAGATGGTTTGGATATCTCCAACGGATGTCTCCTGAGGCACCGGTACGTAATGAAGTTTTAAGATGTACCGGAAATGCAATAAGAGGCAGAGATCGACCAAGACTGATACAAGAGAAAGCAGTTAAAAGAGACTTAAGGGATTAGAGCGTATCCAAAGAATTAGCTTTGGATTGGTACACATGAAAGTTAGCGATTTATGTACCAGAATCATGACATAAGAAGAATGTTTAGAGCGGTATTTTAGACTCTCTACTTAAATGGCGGGATACAAACTTTGGATGTTTGCCTTGTAGATTTTATTACAAGACTCCTATTTCTTTAACCTTGATGAGATTTAATTTCTAGCCTCTAGCCTGCTATACTTTGTTTAGAACAAAAGGTTTTATGGTTGTTGTACATGCTTACTTGCAATAGGAGACTATTTGAATTTTTGCGAGAATAAAATTGTTCTGATTTAGAGAATTTTTAGATGTTTATCAAGACCGTTTATTGCCAGACCTGTTGCTTGGGGTTAGGGGTGGCAACGAGCTGAGCCAAGCCTGGCTCGGCTCGGCTCGTCAAAGCTTGGTAGAATGGAGGCTCGGTTCGGCTCGGCTCGGTTAGGATATCAAGCTTTTTTATGGGCTCGGTTCGGTTCGCAAGCCAACAATGAGGAGCAGCGTCGGTGGAGGTAACCCATAGAACACTCGTCATATACATTCATCAACATCAAACATATACAAGTAATACAACTAGAACATCAAACCATCAAGCACTATGGATGATGGATCCACACCGAGTCGGCTAGTTAGAGCTAGGAAGGGGAGTAAAGAGGGGAGAATGGAGTAAGCTCACCGTAGATGGAGGCGGCGGCGGCGCGCTACCACCGGCGCAACCACGGCCGGCGGCCACGGTGCAGTCCCCCGGCATCAAGAACCTCCAAACCTCACATCAAGAAGAACAAACATTAGAAATCAAAGAAAATAGCAACCAATCCGTAAGAAATCGGGAAGGCTTGAGGAAGAGAACACCAGATCCGGGCTCTAGGCGCGGATCCGCGACCATATCCCGTGCGCAATGAGCGGCAAGGAGAGGACGGTCCGGGCGGCAAAGCTCGGCGAGGGGAGGCGACGCATAGGAGAGAGAGGGAGCCGGTAGGCGGTAGCGGTAGGGTAGCGCAGAGGCCGGATCGAGGCAGGCGCGTCGGTGGAGCGACGCCTGGAGGTCGGAGACGCGGCACAGGGGCGGAGCCGAACCCGAATGGCACGGTGATGCGACGCGGGAGGCCGGGGGCCCAGGGCGGCGCCGGTGTGAGGGGAACCGGAAGAAGAGGGTGGAGCCGAGGCGGCGCGGCATAGGAGAGAGAGAGAGCCGTGAGGGAGAGGAAGCAGAGGGGGAGGCGTTGAGGCGTCGGTGGAAAAAGGGGAGCTGGGGAGGAGAGGAAGAGGCGTTGGCGGCGGAAGGCACAACACAAGAAAAGGGGAACGGGAAGAAAAGGGGAACGCGAAGGAACGGGGACCCCATTGGGAGAGTTGGGCCTAACTGGGCCGAGCCAACCGAGCCGCTCGCGAGCTGGCTCGGGCTCGGCTCGTTTAGACTCCGAGCTTTTTTGCTGGCTCGACTCGGTTCGTTCCATTCACGAGCTGAGCCAAGCCTCCACGAGCCCGAGCCAAGCCCGAGCTGGCTCACGAGCCCGAGCTTTTTTGCCAGCCCTACTTGGGGTGCTCAGTGACGCTGACATTAATTTCAGCTATACACGGGAAGTATCGTAGTACTCACTCCGTAGTGCATTTTCTCTTAGCAAATAGATTAAGAAAATATTAAGAATGATTAAACTACTTATAATTATTATCTCTAAACACTATATTTAATATATTCATATAAATAATATATATAAGTAAAGTTAGATATTTATTAGGAGTACGAAGGAAACATATCGCTTATTTTATATTAAAATATAAAGTATGTCTTATATTTATAGATAAATCTATTTTAAAAATATATTCTATCAACTTGAACGAAGGAAGTACGACTTAGTTACCGATCAGAAGCAACCAGATCAGCTAGATCATGCCTTCAGATTAATCTGGAAAAAAATCTCGAAAAAGCGAGGAGATTAAACCGGGAACCATGCGTCTTTGTCATCACCGATTCTTTTTTTGTTGGTGGTGACATTAAATTTGGGTGATGTCGATAGCTAGCTCTCCATGTGATTATATATAGTTTTTTTTGTCAAAGAGTCTATCCACGTATCAATTAAATATTCATGTCATCATTAGCTGTCTGTTTATGCACGAATTTAATTTAAATCTTACCAGTATTACGCTCCGAAGGATTCTCCGCGCGAGAGGCCATCCATATCACCCCTGCGATCGCTCCGCCCGGCGCGTGCCTTCGGAATTTCTGCACGGCCGGAGGAGGCAGTTTCTCTATATTTTCCGAAAATTACGTAAAGATCTTTTTTCCTCGCGAATAGGTCCCTGCCAGTTTTTTAACCCCTCCACTTTGCAGGATAACACCCCGCGTTTTCTAAATTACGTACGGATCCTCGTTTATTACGTACAGGCCCTCGGTTTTTTACAAAAAGACCTTCGACTTTCTCATTTATTACGTACAGACCCTCGGTTTTTACCGAAAAAGACATTTGACTTTTTCGAAAATACACACGTGCCCTCGATTTCTTAAATTTTTTTAACAAACTCCTCACGGATTATCGCCTCTTTTACTTCGGTACACACGGTGACTGACGCGGCGTGGCGCCGCGCCTATGAGGCTAGTTTATTTGAGAGCGGGCCCGGCATGTATATGCATTGGGGCACTTAAATTAGGAAACTGAAGACATGTTCAGAGTTGCAAGAACGAGGAGCAACAAGCTATTTAGATGCCGCTCGGTTGAACTGAAATAAATTAATTTATAATTAAAATTATATTAAAGTTGATTAAAATTACACTGTAGTTAATAATGGTTTATTTGTGTGACTAAATTTAAAAAAATAAATAGAAAAACATGTTAGCTCATTACGGATAACGCAAACGAATATAGGAAAAAGAATCGGCAAAAAATATTAAACAAGCTAAAAGCCAGAAAAAGACGAAATTTAGAAATAGTGAAAAATAAATCAGAAGCTAAAAGTTTAAGCAAAATTAAACGATGCCTTATGCAACCACTAGAACTAATAGATCCGCGTAGTCTCAACCGTATCAAGTCACCTATCCCATCCTATAGAACTATGAATGGAGCTTGCCTCATGATTTAATTGGCTCTCCAATGAATTAGTGAGATAATTAATATAGGTGATTAATTAGGTTGATAATTAATTAGTATAAAATATTAGTGTGAATAATTAGTATAGATCAATTGGAATAAATAGTAAGTATAGATTAATTACTATTATTTATTCCAATTGATCTATGCTTACTATTTATTCCAATTGATCTATACTAATTATTCACACTAATATTTTACACTAATTAATTACCAGTCTACATTAATTAATTACCTCACTAATTTGTTGGAGTGCCAATTAAATCATGACATGTGGAGGGAATATGAAGAGAAACATGGGGAGAGAACAGGCAAGCTCCATTCTAGAACTATCCTTCGTGTCGTTATCTCGTGTATCTCCACGTGATATTGTGCCGAAAACCCTACATGTAAGCAACCATGAATCTGTGCCCTGATCAACTCGGCTTCGACTTCTGGCTTATTTTTCACTATTCATAAGTTTCGTCTTTTTCTGAACTTTTGGCTTTTTGTTGAGCTTTTTTGCCGGTTCTTTTTTCCTGTATTTGTTTGTATTATACGTAATGGGCTAACTTATTTTTTTATTTTTAAATTTTTTTAAATTTAATTATGCTAAATAAGCCTCTATCGATTCTGATGTTTTTTCAAATTACACAGATGTTTTCAGCCATAAACCACGAGCTTTTCAGCCGAACCGATCACCACCTATATCTACGTATGTAAATTCATTGCACTAAAGTTTCATCGAGACTTGCTTTCTTTGCAAAGAGGATTTTGTATAATTTGGCCATGTTTTCGATCGTTTGCCCAGACTAGGAGACAGGAGTGGTTTTAGTTGGCTGAGGTCGCCACACTGTAGTTGTCGCGTGTGCAAGGGGCGTGCACTGGCATTGGTAGGGCAGTGGGTGCAGACAGGCGCACGCATCACCGGAAGCCTTGATGTGCTACGTAACCACCCTTGTCTCAGCCTCTCAGGGCGATTGACTCTCTCTGCCTTCCTTTCTCTTCTCCTCACCCATAAACATCCTTCCATTTAAGAGCACAAAATTATAGATACATGAACAGATTCTTTTAGAGTGTGACTTACGTCATATGGTTTAAATTTTTGAATTCTATCTGTTCACGAGAGGCAATATATAGAGAAAAATAATCGTATACAATTTTAGCCTGTACAGTTAAACTCAGTACACTCAGAGGACGTAGGATCGCCGGAGGAAACGAGAAGATTCAATTTTTTTGCCACTCTTAAGATTGACCAATTCACTCTGTCACTTACATGTGGGGTCACCTGAGTTACTGACAATGGGCTCGGTGGTAAATCTGTTGCCACTCGAGTCATAAGGGTGGCAAATAGTTAAATTTTCCGAGGAAACGAACGCTTCTTGTGGGGCCCACTCTGTTGCCCATGGTCAAGCTCCTGTGACTTTTCATTGCGCAAACTGATGAGATGATCAACCACACAGCAGGTCCCATTCACTGATTCACACATGCTAAAAGGCAATCTACTACTACTTAGATCAGGAGTGTCGTTATACGCGCCAAGCGACAATGTGGTAGTAGTATACAACGTTATCGGTCTGTTTACGAGGATGTTCTTTTGCGTTGCCGTCCATAACTTTTAGCTGGTATTTATTAATCTAATAAATAATAATTACTAAGAAAAATCAAAAATCAAAATAAAAAATAAGACCTTTAGCTTTCCCTATATGCATCTTCACGAAAGCTAAGGAGTTTCTAAGAGCATCTCCAACAGTATAAGTTAGTTACTAACTTAAGATAACTTCTTCAATAGTACTAACTTTTAGCACATAGCTCATAACATAAATAGCCTCATATGACACTCTCACATAATCTTGGAATGTGTGTATAAGATTAGCTCTTGATCAAGAGATAACTTTTCTCTCTCTTTTATTAAAATATGAAATAATATACTTAGAGCTAGCTCATAAGTCACTATAGAGAAGCTTACTTTTTCAAGGGCTCTCCTCGGGCACCGTATATATTGGCTATGTTCTTTTGGGTTTTAAGGTGATTTTTTATTTTAGTTTTTTCGTAAGTTAAAATAAATAGAACAGCTTCTAGAGCTACTTCTCAAAACTGATTCTCTAAACATATTGGCTGGGATTGACCATATTCTCTAAACATGACTTACGCCATGCTGACATATAGAATTCAGCCGAAGCACATTTGCTCGTGACAATGTTGCAAGGTTCTATTATGAACTTTCGCTCGTATCAATGCGTAGCTCAATGCTGTCTTTCCGTTACATTTGCGCAACGGGTCTGTTCTTTTTTTATTCGGCTTATACCTTTTAGCTGTTTGTAAGAGAGAATATGGAGACACAAATGATTCATGTGCGATTTTAACTGATATAAATAAAGCTGTTATAATGTATACTACAATTAACTTGTAGACTCCGTTTTTAAAAGATATTCAATTTAAAAACTAGTTACTACAGAAAAACTGAAAATTTGAAAACTACAGAGAAGATGGCTGTAGACGACTGCTAGCTTGTCGGACATACCGTGGACATAGGCTAGTGGGACATTGCAGATCACAAGCGGTGGCCGGTGAGATGGTTGCCGCCACCGGCCGGTCGGCTAATTTAAGCGCCATTAGTGCTCGCTTCCGTGATGTACATGTGTGTTCTGCATCCGTAGGTGCCAGTACAATTATTGAAGAGGGCAGCTAAAAGCCCATTTATTTAGGCTGAAAAAATAATTTATGATTAAAATTATATTATATCTAATTGAAATTATACTATAGCTGATGATAGCTTATTTAGCATAATTAACTTTAAAGTAATTTAAAAATAAAAAATATATTAGACCATCATAGACAATGCAAATGAATACAGAAAAAAGGCAAAAAAACTCAAAAAAACCAGAAAAAGATGAAATTTAAGAATAGTAAAAAATAAGCTAGAAGCCAGCAGCTAAAGTCAAAATGAGTGAAACTAAATACAGTGAGCCTTACGCTAATATGCCCTAATTGATTGATCCCACGGACACACAGGAGCCTATGGTTCTATGGCCATGTCTCTGTCGAGAACTCGAGATGAATGGCGATATTAGGGTGGTGGTCATTTGGGCATATTAGGGCTAAGAGCAAGTATAATAAGAGGATGTTAGTAGGCTGTATGCTGAGGTGGAGGAGAGAGAAGAGAGGTGGGCAGCTGAAGCACAAGAACCAAGAAACTTTGTGAGAGAAAGGAGTGGGTCATACAGCCTCCAGCTGGCTATAAACTACTATATAAATGGGTTGATAAGTGGGCTGTAAGTGTCCATACAGTCAGCTGAAGGCTGTATTATTAACCTTGCTCTAAGAGGTTACCGGCACTTCTGCATCATCGTAGATTAAGCCCAAACGGCATTGTTCGGTTGTTTATTTTCCTCAAGATGCGGGTGGGTGGTGCGGGCGGTCCAATGGTTGTGCCGACGACGAACTGGCGTATTAGAAGCAGAGATAAACCAGTAACCGGAGCATCTAGTGCTGCAAACCACCGGCCGGGTGAAAGTGCATCTATTAGCGATGAAAAATCTCCGGCGAAATTCGACAGGATGAACACACTGAGCCGACATATCGAATGATGGCTGCAGGTGGTGGATCACGGCGACGAACGGGACCTTTTTTTTTCAGAGCGATGCGACTGCGAGCTCATTGGCGCGTATCTTGGGAGCTAATGAAGATGAATTGATGGTGGCGTCGGTCTGCCATTAATGGCACCCGAATAGGTTGGGTTTAGCTTCGTTTGGTGGCTCCGGTCTGGTCCAAGTCCGGTCGCCTGCTTCGTTGGGAAGTACACCAAACATGTCTGCACGGGATACGGCATACTTTTCCAAACGATTTCTGTTTCTGAAACACGTCAGTGCCTTAATTGTCTTTTTTGGCTTTTTAAGGATTTTTGTTTTTTAATTTCTTTGTATTATCTATAATGATATAGGTGGTGATCGGTTCGGCTTAAAAGCTCATGGCTTATGGCTGAAAACATCTGTATTGGTGAAAAAAGATCAGATGGTGACAGAGGCTTATTTAGCATAATTAAATTTAAAAAATTTAAAAATATAAAAAATATGTTAGCCCATTACGTATAATACAAACGAATACGGAAAAAAAGAACCGGCCAAAAAGCTCAACAAAAAGCCAAAAGTTCAGAAAAAGACGAAATTTATGAATAGTGAAAAATAAGCCAGAAGCCCAAGCCGAATTGATCAGGGCTCTTTTTATTTTTTGTATTTTGTAAATTTAATTACACAAAAAACTAATATTTATTTTAATATATTTTCAACCGTTACGACACTTTTTAAACTCTTAAGCCAGAAATCCGAAGCCATATATTGAGCGTTACCATTGGCATATGTGCCTGCTAGTGCTTGCCCTTGCTAGCACGACGTGTCGACACTAGCAATAAAAAGTATATGGAGTTGACAAGTGAACCCCATGCAAACAAATATACAATTAGATGGAGTTATAATATTGATCCACATGACCCCACATGTAGACCTAAGGCGAATCACTGATTTCGTGAACCTAGAGTTTTGGAGGTAGATTTAGATCAAGGCAGTTCGTTTAAGGATTTTTTTATAGGAATTTCCTAGGAAATACATCTCGGTTACGAATCTACGGACTAAATCAGAAACGAACGGTGGGGATCACCGGAAACCTGCTATAGTGATGTTAGTTCAGGACGAAGTACAGTGGGCTGTTATGCGACCATACGTAGCCGTACATGACATGTTAACCACAAGCCGTTCTTGTCTTCCAGCTACGAGTACTGGTTTTTCGTCTAAACCTAGGAGTCCAGGGAAACCTAACTGTGGTGACCTAAGCATAGGGGTTCTTTTTAGTATTTTTGTGGTTCTTGGTTTCTGTGTACGTCATTCGTGTCAGTATCTTCGTCGTTCACCATCGTCTTAAAAAAATACAAAAAAAACTATCAGATACAGTTAAAAGCCATTAACCGTAACCTAAAAAACAGAACCAAAGCATAACGTGCATGCTCAAGATCTAGGCGCTAGAGCTAAACTCCTGCCTTAGTTAGCACAAGTGTTCATAATCAAATCACATACTCCGCAAGTCCTACCGATGCATTACGAGGAACTACAGTACTAGTGCAGTACTTTTGATTCATTACGAGGAACTACAGTGGTACTGCATAAAAATTTTAATGGAAAGAGTACACTTGTCTATCTATTTGCTTTTAGAGTGTGTTTAGAACAGTCCAAAGAAGTTAGAAGTTACTATATTTGCTTTTAGAGTGTGTTTAGTTGGTAGAATCCTCTAAGCATTCCATGAATGCTTCAGTAATCCTATGATATTACCTTGTTTAGTAAAATAATTAGTAATATGAACCAGAAATCCAAGATTAACTTGGAAACCTAATTACCATAGTTTCCAGGAATCACTTTACTATAGAAAAGCGCGTCTATTTTGGATCACCAAGAGAATGGAATATTTGCTATTGCACTTTTATCATTTGCTTTAATTTCTCATAGTCAAAATTTAAACATTCTGGATTCAAAATCCAAATTAAAAAAACATTTTCAAAACATGAACTTCGAAACCAAAATATTGAAATTTGACTCATGAATTTCAAAATCTTAAATCCAGGCAACTTAAATTTCAATATTCACATTTTCAAGTTTGGATTTTGAAATTCCATTTTTTGAAAATTTAAATCTTAAAATCTGAAATTTCGAATCCTAGAATTCAAACATTCAAGTTCCAAATTTTAATTTTTATAAATTCAAATATTTTAAAGTTCCAAACTCAAATTTAAAACTAAAAATTTCAAAAATAAAAATTGAACTTTTGAATCATAATAACTAAAATTTTTAATGTTGCAATTTTAAATTGAGATAATTTAAATTGTAAAATTTAAATTTTAGTTTTCAATATAAAATTTATAAATGTTAACCTTCAAGGTTTGAAATTTCAAATGTATAATTTAAATTTATGGACTTGTTGGTTTGAGTTATGAAATATTTGAACTATTATAATGACCAGTTTGTAATTTCTTTCAAACCAACTAAATATTAAATCTTATATTACTGGTAATGTGTTACCGGTAATCAGATTGATGGGAATATTAGATTACAAGGGAATGTAAAATTATGCATACCAAACACACCCTTAAAAGCTAAAATTATCACATTAATCAAAGTAAAAAAGAAATGTCTATGCCATCAATTATAGTAGATCCATATTATAATGGTGCACATTAATTTAGCTTTTCATAGCAAATTAGTACGACTCTACCTAATGGGATTTATTCTAGTCAGCTCCAAACTATTGTTAAGCATGTCCTACTCGGATAGTAAAAGCTGCTCTCCCTAATTGGATAAAAAAAGGAAAGGAAAGAAAAGGCCCGGAGCTATTGGAGGAAGATGAATAAAAAGGATACAGCGATAGGGAAAAAAAAACTAGGAGATCGCAATTGCATCCTCCCATAGCGTACGTTGCTCTCCCTATCAGAAAAAGGGAAATAAAAGGCCAGTAGCGTTGAAAAAAAAAAGTATAGGAGCGATTTGAAAAAAAACACACTAGGAGGTCACATTCTCCCTTAGATTATAACAAAAAAATTAGAACCCACTATAAGGACGAATAGATCGACTAGAGAGAGGCGAATAGACAGTTTTAAAAACTTCTTTGGCTAAAACCAAATTTATATACGGAAGTGTAAATTAAAACAGCTTTGTACAATTAAGATCTAAAATAACTAGTCTCAACTAAATACACCAACACTCTATGTATATGTCAAAGTTTGCAATCCTTAGATGACAAACAAGCAATTTAATTTTAAAAAAGAAAATTGTAAGAATGTAAATAAGCACAAGAAAGCAAACCGCAATTAGACACACGATGTTACCGTGGTGTTCAGAAACTTATTTGTTTCCTCTAATACACGTTGAGATAAACCCAATGAATTGGATTGACTCCACGAATTAAGTCAAGCACTTCAATCCACTAGGATTACTCTTCCTCCACTCCGAAGATGACGAGCACCAAAACACTCACAAACATCGGGCCTTCTCACAAACTCCTTTGAGAAGATTACTGGCACAATCCCTCCAAATTGTTTAGGTGTCAACAACTACCAAGAATAAGAAGTCAGAGACGCTCACTTGAACTGATCAAGTGCCAAAACTCGATGGATACACAATCGACCACCAAATGCAACACATGCATAAAAATTTACTTCTCTAAGCTCACTAAGTACAACACCTGTGTATAAAAGGTGAGAACACTTGCTCTTAGCTCAAAAAGATGAAGGAATGCTCCAACCCCACGACCCAGTCGACCACAAGGGGTATTTAAACCCCACACAAAGAAATTAGCTGTTGGAACAAAAGTTCAGCAAAAACAACTAAATCCAATCTAACCGCAACAGATAGCTAGTAGAGCTGGACTCCTCTGCAACGGCTAGAAAAAATAGTTGTTATAGCAACTATCGGTGAGATCACCCGCACAGGCGACGGTCGGACTGCCCAAAAGGCCGGACAAACCACTAGACCAAATCCAGAGATGAGCACAAAAAACAGCTCTATAAAAAAAGCAACCAGCTACAAAAGCCCAGTCAAACCACAAAAGCTGGTTAGACTGCTCGTATAGAGCTGGCCAAACCGCGCTAGCATGGCACTGAGAAAAACTCCCCAGCGGTTCAACCAGCAATACACTCACGGTCAGGTCACTGGCCGGTCAGACTGACCAACACATGGCGGTCTATCTGGTTTGCAAAATTCAGCAAAAGACACAATTTCATATATTTCAATCAATTTGCAAAACACATTTGTAAATTATAGTATTATGCCAACACAAAGTAATATATGATTCATAACAACTTGCAAAACACATTCGCACACTTTATAATCATACCATAGGGTTTAAGGATATTGACTTAAACCGTTTGTAAAAACATATTCACAAACTAAAATCATATATGGTAAAAATTATGCATAAATTTTAACTATTTGCAAAAACACATTCGTAAATACTAGCACCATAGTAAGAAGAACTAGAACAAGTATAATAAGCTATCAACACATGACACACTTAACCTACTAATCAAAATCTCTCTTAATAGTACTATAATCTATACTGGCAATCCGGTCTCTCAACCAAACACTAAGGCCAGTAAAAGACTATGAACATATTCTTAACCTATACTAGTTATAGCTTTGCTTTGTGCGTCCACCTGAAACTTGACAATGAACGTCTTCACTCCAAGTCTAGGTGTCGGGCCCTCGGATTATCAAACCCGGACCCTCTGTGTATTTCTGCACTAGTCCCAGATCAAAGCTAGTGCACACAGTTAAACAGAATGGAAAACATCACCATCAACGATTTATTACAATAATTAGAGTACGGACCGAAAGGTCTCTTTATTACATCTGAGGTTTCAACCTCGCACATGAGAAATAAGCGGAAGCAAAATAAACTTGACGACGACCCATCAATACGCCACAGGCAATTGACTGGGGAAACGCGACCTATTCCTCCGGGAAGAAACCATCACAGCCACAAGCGATGCAGTAGTCGTAGTCCCCTTCTTGAGCTTCAACTTCCTCTGAGATTTATTTTTGAGTGTAGCATGTGAGTACATAAAGTACTCCGCAAGTCTTGGGAAAAATGCATAGATGCAAGGCTTAACAAAGGAAGGCTATATGGTTCTTTTGCACAAAGCAACATTTTAAAATTCAATTACTACTAATTATTTTCAAGGCATCAATTTAATAAAGTAATCGCTTTAGCGAAACTATCAATAATTCTCTAGTGAAGGTTCCAACTACCAACACTAGCTTAAACAACTTGAACAAGTTTAATATTGCGGGTTAAATCCACCCTCTCGGCTCCAATCGCCAGATACCCTTCCGAGAGTTCCTCCACTCTCGGAATTCCAAAACTTTGATTTTAAAACCAAACCAGAAAAACTACCATGTGAATGCATTCCTTGTTCGCCCTTGACCGTGGGCACGGCTATTCGAATAGTTTTACACTGCAGAGGTTGTACAACTTTACCCACAAGAGATAAATTATCCTTAAAAGTCAACACGCTTCCTTTGGCATGAGACCCGGATAAAATATCACAGAGCCTTTACCTTACTCTAATCCACTAGATACCACCACGAGGTTTCACCGCAGTAGGCTAACCGCCCGAACCAAGCCCCTCTTGCGCCGTATGAGTACAAGAAATCCTGTCCCTCACTGTGGATAACCGGTCCATCCACGGCACCCACTTTCCACGGTGGCACCTAAACTAGACTATCATAAGTTAGTCACTAGGTCGCACCCATATAGACTTGTGGTTGTACGGTTAATGCTCGGCTTGGACAAACACAAGCGTCGGTCCTTAATTGACTAGGTGGAACATACACTTAACAAGATCTCGTGCTAACGCACCAAGCCAATCCACCATCCACCCTAATCTAAATCAACTTTCACATTTTATTTTATTTTAAAAGAACAAAGTGGCAACTCCAATTACCACTAAGTTTGCAAACACAAGATTATTACCATAAATCATAATTTCCCTTTTTCAATATTTTCTAAAGTGTTGAATAGCGAGACTAAGCATTATACTACCATACTAACATCAACAAGTAAATATAATATTCTCATTAATGAGACAAAGGAAATCTCTAGGGATACAATGGTACATGGCATTCAATTGCAATGGAGGGTATAACAAAGTTGGATTAACTATATCCTAAGACTTGAACTATCATTTTATGTAAATAGCAATGCACATAATTTAAAATAATAAAAATCTTTTAAAATCATAGGTTCAAGATGATCAAAGGAGACTTGCCTTCTTGCGGGGTTTAAGGTCTTCTTCTTCTTTGTGAAGAGGATCGTCGACAACGTTGGAATCTACGCGAGAAAAGACGAAGCAACAAAGCAAATAAATACAAATAAAATCCAAAAAATTCAACAGAGGCCATATTTGAATAGATCATGATTTTAGATGAATTTAGAAATTTGAATGGCTGAAATTGGAGTTAAAATGAGAAAGTTATGATCATTTGAAATTCTCAGTTTGAATAAATCCAGAAATTCGAAAATTTCTGACAGGTGGGGCCCACTGGAATATTTAATTTTTAATCTTTTATTTTATTCCAAGAAACTGACAGATGGGACCCACTGACCAGCAGACCCTCTGCGGTCATCGACTGTGGACCCCTCGCCGGTGACCTCATCTCGCCTCGCCATCGACAAAGTGGGACCCATCGATCCGGACCCACTTGTCAGAGGCTGGCGCAGACAGATGGGACCCAGGCGGCAGTGGCCCGCACAGACGGCTGCCGCTGACGGTGGGACCCACTTGTCAGCGCGGAAAATAAACGAAAAACTCAACCCAGCGCGCGGAGCCGAAGGCTCGAACGCGCACCGGGGAGTTGAAATCGCGCACGCTAACCGAGAGGAGGAGGCTTTGCCTACCCATAAAGGGCGCAAATCCTTTGAGGATACCTTGGGTGGCCCGGCGGCGATGGTCGGAGGCGACGCGCGCGGCGAGGGAAGGCCGGGCGTGCTCGGTGCTGCGTGAGATTGTAATCTACGTGCGGCGGGGTTCGGTTGGAGTAGTTGGCGAGGTCCGGATGAACGGAGACGGCGCGGCGAGGGAGCGCGGAGGTAGCTCGGGTGCTCGGTGCGGCGGCGCCCGGCGACGGAAGAGGTGGCCGAGGTGCCAGAGATTCCCGATGCTCGGAGAAGCTGAGGTGGCGCTACGGCTCGGGAGGTCCGAGGCGGGAGAGCTCGTCGGAGTTGGGCGGGCTCGCGAGAGAGAAGCTCAGCTGCGGGCGTCTCGTGGCTCCGGAGGAGAGATGGAGGGTGGCGGTGGTGCGGGAGAGGCGAGGTCGAGGGGCTACTTATAGGGCTCGGGAGGTGAGGCGGGAATTCCTCGCCGGTCGCGGCCGGGTTCGGTTTGAATTGGGATGGCCGTCGAGTCGACGCGAGCTCGGGTTTTAGGGGATAAGGAGCGTATCTCCCGGAATTCAAATCCTCGAACGAATCGAAGATTGAGGCGAGTTCGGTAGGATTCGGTCGCCGGTTTCTTCGGGAGAGAGAAAGGAGGAGGAGTCCGGCGTCCGCGCGGAGACGATGGAATCGACCGGCCGGGCCCGCGATCGGCGAGGCGGGGTGCGTGGTGCGGATGGCGCCACGTAACCCGAAGGGAAATCGAGCGATCGAGCGCCTAAGTGGAAGGGGACGGTGGATTGAGGCCAAGCGCGGGACGCAGCTCATCCGGCCATCCACGCGTCGAGCGAGGAGGAGGTGAAAGCGGGCGCCTACCGACGGGCGGGCCCGCTAGACAGCGAGGGAGAGGTGCGGCTGGATGGGCCGAGCGGCGACGTGGCGGTATTCCACCGCCCACGTGGCGGCGGAGGAGAGAGTTGGAATTTTTATTTTTAGAAATTGATTTAGATTTTCGAAAAGGCTAGAAAATTGTTTAGGCCTCGAAAAATATGAAAATGCCTCCAAAAATTCCAGAAAAATTCACAGAAGCTTCTGGGGACATTTTGGACTGAATAAAATTATTCCCAACTATTGTTGATATTTAATTTTCATAGTTTGAATTACCTTTTTACTTTTTAAAATAGGTTTTAAATTCCAGAAAATTCAGGAAATCCAATAAAAGCCAAATAAGCTCCAATTACTTTAAAATAATTAACTTGAATTTAAATTTTCCAAAAAGCAAATTTTTGGGATGTGACACTAGGTTCTTGACTTGATCATCAACACATGACATTCATTACTTGCTTAATGACAATCAACACATAGAGTCATCCGAAGTCTTCATCATCATAAAGATATAACATATTTCACTAACTCATAAAAATATGGGAGATTGGATCATATACCCTCTCTCTTTTTGGGGAATTCAGGATTTACCCTCCCACCTCAATGACATGTAGGGTCGTCATAAGTCACTGACACGTGGGCCAATAGGGTAAATCCTGAATTTCCATCTAAGTGGAGGGTATATGATGAATAAAACCCTTCTAATCTTATACTTTTGATTTTTTGTTGCCTGTGCGCCACCATGCAGTGAGGATAGATACCAGAGTCACTCGCCGACGATGGCGTCAGATCCCAAGCATCTCACCACTCGCACACCACCATGGCACCATGCTAACATCTAATCATCTCGCCGTCCATGCACACCACCACGTCGTGTGGCCGGTCACAATCTGCTAGAAATTGTTGACATTGTTGTTCCTACATTCTACTTGAACTTGCATGCCTGTTAGCACTGAATGAATGACTCATATCTATGAGAGGAAGAAACACATCTCGACGTGCCAATGGCAGGCAACCGCAAGGAGCATCCCAGGCCGTGCTCGACGTCCTCATCAAAATAATTATGATGGTTACCGAAGTTATTTAATACCTTTTTTCAATTTCATCATCTCCTTAATCCTTCCACAAAATAAAAAAAATGCACGTTGGGTTGGAAGGAGCACAAGCTGGGCAAGGTGTCAGGGCGCCACAGGATGCGACCGGAGAGGTTAAGGGTGGATTTGAGGACAAGGAAGGCATCTGCTTTGTTGACGCCGATGGAGAGATAGGCAAGCTGTTGTGCTCAATATGGCTTTTATTGAGTGGCTTATGGCTGAAAAGCACTGTAACTGACTGAAAAAACAATGTAGTTGACAAACACTTATTTAGTATAATTAAATTTTTAAAAAATTAAAATAGAAAAAACATATTAGCATATCACGTATAATGCAAACAAATACGGGGAAAACCGGCAAAAAAGCTCAAAAAGTCAAAAATTCAGAAAAAAGACGAAATTTATAAATAGTGAAAAATAAACCAGAAGCTGAAACCGAAACGAGCAGGGAAGGGTATGAGGAAGCATGGTAAGACTGTTTAGGGGCATGAAGTCACGCTAATCAATTAATACAATACGGCTGTAGTGCGGTGAGTGGTGGGGCGAGTGGAGGAATAGGAGACAGGGTTTAGCCATGGCTGGTACTTTGATTCTTGATGAAAAGCTAGGCACTAAGAAAGGAGGAGCAGCGGACGAGGGGAGCTAGAAAAGCAGAATAGATTAGAATGGCAAGAGCCTTCCTTAAAAAGAGCTTTTAATTAGTAGTGTGTTCGAGCGCTATGTAGGGCGGCATAGTATAGCATATGGATTCTCTTTGCGAATTCCAAATGTTAAAAATCCTATTTTGCAAACAAAGTACATTTGTGATTTTTTAATTTTATAATCAATTAGTGCAATCTATTGTGGGATCTCTCTCACGCTGTGTGAAAGAGAATTGGAAGGCAGGCCCCTTTACCAAATTTATGCATAGTTAACATATGTATTATAGGTAGTGTTAGTTATCTCTTTTTTTAATTAATATATCACTAAGCCAACTATCAAAGTTAAGCCTTAAATATAAAGTCCACCAAATTAAGGGCTAAACATTTTTCTTTTATGCGAGAATTGTTTCAAATTTTTATATCTCTAATCTAGCTATCAAATATAAGCCTTTTAAATAAGGGTCTATCAAACTAATGGCCATATATTTTCATTTTTGTGAGAATTTATAGCATCTTTCTCTTTGTTTTCTTAGTAACCGTAAATCACCTGCCATCAGCTTTTTATTATATAATAGATAAATTTCTAATGTCCTAAGAACATACTATACCAAATGAAAATCTTTCTACCAAAACTTCAATTAAGTTCCCTCAAGATGTATTTTGGCTATAAGCTTTCTTATAATTTTAAATGTCTATCTAATGGCACACAAACATCTCAAAGCTAATCAAATTGCCAGTAAAATCAACTTATAATCAGGAAAAGAATCAAACAACTAACATGAACAAAAATCAATACTGACTATCAGTGGCGGATCCAGCGGTGGGGCGGGGGGCTCGAGCCCCCCTATCGCTACCAGACCCTTGGAGCCCCCCTAAATTTTTAGCCATGGATGTATAATGTAGAAGGGGCTGAGGTCGAGCTGAAGGTACTTCAGCCCCTCCAAAAAATTTTCCTGGATCCGCCACTGCTGACTATACACCCGACATGTAACAATCTAGCCGTGCAAATGCACGGGCCACCCTACTAGGTTCTCAAACTATATAAGCTTGTTAGGCTAAAAGTTACTACTACTTTATGTTAACACTGTGCTCACAGCCTCACAAGGCATGTCCCATTATTCTGATTTAAGAGCCCATCACGTTCACTCCACAGAATAGGGGCTTCCCAAATATGCGCCTCAAGGTTGGATGGATATCTTGTAACATCAAAATGTCATTTCGCACTCACAAGGATAGAGAACGGCCATTAGGTACATCAAACAGGTCGTTGAAGAGGTATCTCATTGGAGGCCTCTGAATTATCTCTTGGTTCACTCAATAGACAATGGCACATCCAGTTCACAAGTAAACACAAAAACGCACCCTCTAACGCTTTAATAATCCAATAGCCAATCATCTCTTGGCTTAGCTAGTTTAGCAATCTTTTTGCCTAGTACAGTGGTCATCTGTGAGTTGTCACTAGGTAGGATGAATTAAACAGATAATTGGAGAAGATTTCTTTACCTTTCATCAACAGAGTAGCCCACAAAAAGTAAAGGAGATTTGGTGCGGTCCTTAAGTCCTTTCACTCTGGGAAGGTAAAGCAGAACTTGGGTTTCGTACTTTTGGTTCCTTGGAGCCACCACTTCTCCTTTGCTGCTAAGTTAAAGTCTTGACTAGATAGATCTTTCACATAACTAGCTACAAGAAACAGGATTCCAACAGGATGTAGTCTTTTTCCATGTAACTTTTACTGATTAAAGATTGTTCAGTGATGAATCAATGCTGCCGACTTCTCTTTTGCCTTCTCTGTTTCAGCTAAAAAAAACTTCTCTTAGTTGGCATTCCTCTCATTGTTAGTAAATAGCTAGTCCACACGATTTGTATATTTAGTGCTTGTTGTACTAAGCAGTTGCTGTGATGTGCACGTTTATCAACTACAGCAGGCAAATAATATATGAGGTGCAAAATAAACACAAGCAACAACAGCAGAGGGAACAAGAACAGACGATACACAGCTCTCGCCTGGGAATGGCTAGCAATTTATCAATGGGCCATTCAATAGTGGCCTGGTTATTTATAGTACTAAGCTAGATTAATTGGGTCCTGTCGATAGCAATGGGAGGTTATGATGAGACAGAGGCACGAGCTGTACTAGCTTGCACTATGAACTTTGAATTTATTTTCAGGGAACATGTGATGTTGCAACATGACCATTTGCTTGGAAGACTGGATCCCCCGTGGTTAAGGCCCATATTATCCATTGATAAATCTAATAACCATAGTCGCCAAAATTAGCTGAGGATAAATATCTTGCTGATCAACGAATTTGGAGGGTCAAATCCATTTCAAGCCTAAAATTTTTCAAAACTGTCCAACTTTCGTTTTTCCAAATTATTGAGTGGTCAATACTTTTGGGAAAAAGTTTCAAAATCAAAGGTTAACTAAGCTTACTTGGAAATCGAAGGCATAAAGATGGACCTGATTTGAAAGGTCAAGGAACAAAAGGATACCTATCCCAACTTAATTCTAAATAGTAACAAAGAAACAGGATTTGAGGCAATGCAAATTTACGACAAAGTTCATCGCTAAGAAACAAAATAAACTTCAGTTTCACAAATATCAACTAATCACCATACAAGAAGGATGCACAAAGCTGAAAGTAGTAATTAACTAGTGAAGATAATGTAAAACCTTATGGATGACACAAGCCCAACAACATAACCTTATACCACAAATGCTAGGCATCATTTATAGTGTTCTCATCTTCATCTGGCTTTACAAAGAATTCTATATAAGCAATCCGGCTTGGCTGTTGAGCCCCTCCAGCAACATTACGAAAGTATTGCATACCTGGCCTCACAACTGAAACCAGGTGCTGGATTTTGAGCATCCCTCCCCTCCCGATTGTCACCTTACTCCCACGATTCTCCTTCATGACACTACATGGGAAATTTGAGGTAGTCGCACGAAGAAACTTGTACTTGTACCTTGCAGAAAACTGTACGGTTAGCACAAAGAAGCATACCATCTGAGCTTCCAGGCACAAGAGTTTTACCTGTACGATACTTCGTGGTCACAATGGAATGCAATTAGAAGATCGGTGTTTGAACAGTAGGGGAATTCAATCTGCCAAATGTATTAACTAGCAGTGGGTTATGGACACAATTGGAAGCTACCTGAAGATTAGAAACTAACTCATTACACACCTGCAAGTCACCGTGCCCTTCGCCTTTGAATATTACTGATGGGGGGTCAGGTTGCAATTGAATCTGAATGCTGGAACCTGGCCACTCAAGGTCATCAATTGATTCCTTTAGGACGGCAGACTGTGACATTTCAGGAGGTGAATCATGTAGTTCTGAGAAACTAAAAGTTTAACTTACATTGACGCAAACCACAAACCACCAACGAAGAAACAAAGTATTGGGAGTACCTTAACAGTAAAAGTGACTGGACTATTCCCGGCATGCTCAAAATGGTAATCCCAGGAGATTGTATCTGGAATTCTGGTTCTGATTTCTGCATACATACATGCATCTGGGGAGCCCACTGACCTGCGCTCACATTACCAGAATACCTTGTATGAGCTAAAGCCCACAAATATCTCCTGGCATGTGCATTGTGTCCTTTGTTTTACATTACTTAAGTTAAATCCATCTCCACAACTAATTTAGAATCTTGATCGGAATGCAAGAGCTTGAATTTTTACCAAGGCTGAGATGGTACTATAATGAACTTGAAAAGTATGATTCACTAATCTCATCATAAAATGTAGTCACCCATAAGTTTCAAGGTTGAAATGGTACTATAAGGAACTTGAAAAGTATGATTCACTAATCTCATCATAAAATGTAGTCACCCATAAGTTTCAGCAGTTCATCTGAACATGAATTTCACCTGAATTACAAACCTATACACATGTAAGTCATAACGATACATAAGCCGATCTAGTCATGTATCCCATCCCAAGTATGAACAACTAGCTATTTATCCACACAGTTATCAAATGTCTAATGAGTTATGAGATCAACTTTAAAACGATCTTAATTCAGTGAGTGAATGAAACCATAAAAGGATGAACAACAAGTTATTTATCCACCATAGCTACGCAAATGTCTGATGAGTTACACGATCAATTATAACAGGATAGCAAATCAAAAGGTAACTAAAAAGATTGAACAAACCATCACAACCAGAGAAGACACATACTTGAGGAGAAGCTGCATGTCGGGGCCAGGGTACCGGATCTCGACGGAGGAGGCATGCCCTGGGGCCGAGAACGTGTTGAGGCAATCGACGAGGAGCCCCAGGCTCAGCCCGAACCGCGGCCGCCCCTCCGCCGCGTACTCGTACTCCACAAACAGCTGCAGCACCCAATCCCCACAGAATTTAACGCCCAAGCGCAGCGAGGCATAAACACAAACATCTAACGGGCAGGCAGCCCACTCACCTCGCGCTTGAGGTAGACCTTGGCCTGGAGGCAGCCGCTCTCCTCCACGATGAGCACGATACCGTGCTCTGACAGCTCCAGCACAGCGTCCTGCCCAACGAGAAAAGGTACTTTAACGTCGGACCGGGACAGGATGGTTCTTGGACATGGCGTACGCCGCCAGCATATACATATGGGGGAGAGGGAGCTGACCTGGTGGCGCTTCCAGCGGACGGAGGAGAGCGCGTCGACCATGCCGTGGACGCAGTCCAGCTGGCATACGAGGTCCGGCGCGTCGTCGTCGCGGACGGACGTCGATGAGCTCATCTCCACGCCGCGCCGCTGCCTGCAGTTTCGCGCCCTTTTTTCCACCCCTTCCGCTTCCTTGCCCGGCTTCTCCCGCGCGAAAGGTTAGCTTTTGGTTGGGCCTGCACAAATGGTTGTGATGACCTAGGGCACTAACTGGGTCATCAAATGGGCCTAGTAGCTTTCTTAGGCCTGGCGTTTGGTCGGCGCATTCCAACTCCAACGGGTGGGCCTGAAGAGAAGATCAGTAGAATGGCCTGGTTAATTTTATTTTTAAGAAAAAAAATAGGGACAATTGGCTCGTAGCCCACAGGTTATGACTTCAAATCCCGGTAAATCATATTGAAAAATCTACATAAATCACTCATCACACACATAGGATTACCTCTATATGATCTCAGAATCTCTCCCTTGATGAGTAATTCGACAAACACCTCAAAAGGCAAAAAAATGAGTTTGCATTTGGTAAGAAAAGCAAGCAAGTTGCAAGAACCACAAAACACCATGATCATAGTAGCAAAATGTGGAATTGTGATAACTCCAAGAAAAAGCAAGTTTTTAACAAAATCTCCAATCCACACCAAAACTCCTCAAAAAACCACAATCTTGCTCATGGTCCAAATAAAAGAACAACGGTTCATTATGACCATTTTTATAGCAAGATAAAAACACCAAAAGAACAAAATAGAACAAATACAATGCGAATGAGCTTTCCTTCAATGCAGGTTCTCATTAATGGCTCAAAATACAGTTTTCTAACTCAAAGTATGAACTCTAGCCCGAAGTACAAACTCCGCACCACGCAGCCGACTTCCACGCCCACGCTTTCGGCCTTCGCTGAGCCTTCCCCTGTGCGCACACCTCCACTGGCCTTCGGTTGGCTCCAGAAGGGCCTCATTGGCCTTCGTGTTGCAGGCTCTGCGCGTCCCTCCACTGGCCTTCGCGACTCGGGCTCTGCACATGCCTCTGCTGGTCTTCGCTCGGCTCCGAAAAGGCCTTGCTGGCCTTCACGCCGCAGGCTCCACGCGTCCCTCCGTTGGCCTTCGCTCGACTCTAGAAGGACCTCGCTAGTCGGCGCGCCCCAAGCCTCCGTGCGGACACACTGGCGGCCTCGCCGAAGGCTTCGCTCTCCCTAACGGTCTATACGTGCGCCCTCACAGACCTCGCCGATGTCCTCACAGGCCTCCGCATGGACACGCTGGCGATCTCACCGAAGTCCCACCTTCATTTTGAACTGGCCATTCGCTGAAGTCTCTGGCCTTGGCACCACGCTCGTGAGCCATTGGCTCTATCTCTAAAGCAGTCTGCGTCGCGTGAAGGCCGCACAAAGGCTACCCACATGGGAAGGGCCTTCCCTGAGGTGTCCGTGGCCTCCGAGCCACGTGACGGAAACGAGAGAAGTGGGTGCGTGATGTACCCGTAACCCTCTCTATCTTGTCTCCGGAGCGAGACGGTAGCGAGAGGAGTGGAAAAGTCGTTTCGAGAAGTTGGGTATTCATATTGATTTTTTATTTTTTTTTTCTAAACAGAAACTAGAAGTAGAAGTTAATATGAATAGAACATATAATTTTATGAAAAGAGTCTAAGTGGATGGTGAAGATCAAAGTTATTTAGGTTTATGTATGCCGTGTCAGTGTGTCAGCATGACCCGGAAAGCAATAAGGTTACACTAAGAACACACGAACTTGAGAGGAAATGTAAAATCCATTCTTCCTGAATTTTCTTGAGAGGCGATGTGAAATTAATTCTTACTAACCTTCTTTTTTACTAAGAAAACACACAAACCTGGGGAGGAAATATAAAACTCATTCTGACTAAATTTCTTGAGAGGAAATTTACAATCCATTCTTAGCAAAGTTCTTTTTTTCCTGCGGAAACATGCGAATTTGAGAGTAGCTAGATGTAAAATCGATTCTTACTAAAATATCATCAGAGCAAAACGTGAAACCCATCCTTTTTAAGTTTCGTCTTTCCCGTGATTCTCGGCTGCTGGACGAGATAAACAATGTGAATCTCACGTCTTCGTCGGCACCGGCATGGGCCGCGCCTGCACAGCCGCGAACTTGCGATCTCAGCGGCGGCGTCGCCTCACCACGGTAGCATCGATCGATCACACATCTTTCTTGGGTCTGTTAGGCCTTTGCATGTTTTCTGAGGCGACAGGTAGATAGAAAATTCGGTATATCCAGAGAAAAGGAGAGGGATGGAATTAGGTATCGATCATCAAGTAGGTAACAGGACGCTCTTTTCTGATTCTATAATGCCAAAAGATGCCACTTGAGATGCTAAAAGATGAGACAAATTCAAGCCTTGAACTAATACCTCCACTGGGGCTTGTTATCTGCTGTTGTTTGATAGTTTCATTTCAGTCTTTCTAGAAAACCTTTCCTAGGACAGCAGCCGCGGATTAAATAGAGAATGCGCATTGTGACAGCAACATATAACAGTAGACGTTCGTTTTAAGGTAAGCCTATCATCAGCAAGCACACAACAGCCTAGGTGCCTCCCTTTTGGATTAGTTTGCGCTTGCAGCCGCGACCAAATTTAGGTTTCTGTAACTCTGTTAGTGTGCTAACCTTTTCAAGCAAGTAGCCTTCGTGGAAATGTTACTCTCTGAATGCTCTATGAAAACGGCAAAACTACCAAACACCATAATTTTCAGTAGCTACTAAGTAGTTGATGGTGCTCTTCTTTGTGTTCCTATCAGACTGAAAACTTTCTATCGGTACTAAAGAAAGATATCGGTGCAATACTGAACCTCCAAAAGGAGTAAACAACTGTTGCAGCATCGGAGGGTGTGGTGAAGGGTGCTCCTGGGCACATCTGCCTGGTGCCAAGCATCATCCATGATCCATCCATCCAGTCGTTGCCCTGCCCGGACGGATGAAGCAGACAAACGAATCTACTCGACGTACTCGTGTGTCAGCTAACTCCGCGGGGAGTCAGAGATTGAGCAGATACTAGCAAGCGATTGATCGCAACAAGACGGCGGTACTGTTTCTCTTTTTTTTTCAGAGCTAAGTGAATAAAAACACACGCCCATAGGGCATAGGCCATGGCCTCACGTTACGTTGCTGCTGCTCCTGCTGGGATTGCTCCTGGCTACGTACCTGCACCAGCAGTGCAGCGATCGTATTTACAATATATATATATGGATTATCTCACCCTATAATTTCTACATACGGCATTAATATAATAGCAAAAAAAGATGTTTGTAATGATTTTATAGACTATTTGTTGTATGCTAAATTCTCTCGTTCATATCATCAAAAATCTTAGATGGCAAGAATTACAGATAGTTGATGTCATTATTGTACATGCCCTTAGCACCAAAGACAATCAAAATGAGGTCAACTGGTCAAGTAACTGCTACTATATTGCAGTACTTGTTGATTCAGGCATTGTTATTCATTGGGGGTAAATTTGCATGTGAATCAGGAGGATGAATTTGGACATGACTTCATATGGCATGTCTAGGCCGTCCTCGAGGTGATTGATGATGCTGACAAAACACAAAAGGGGTTTATATGAAAAAAGAGCTAATACCGCACAGCATCCTAACAGCATACCTCCTCTTGCACTGCTTCCCCTCCCCTCTCTCTTCTCTGGAACCGGCATCGCCGCTCTCCTCCCCTCCCACTCTCTTCTCTGGCGCCAGAGCAACTCTGCGCCCCTCCTCCCTCCCCTGCCCCTCCTCCACCACCGACGGCCGACGACGACCTCACCGTCATCTCCCCATCCCCCGCCGTTACCATCCCGTCCAATCTAATATTCATTGTGCCGCCGTCGTCGTGTCTCCCTCTACAGAGTCATTGATTAATGGTATTCGAATACATCGTGCTTCTAGTAAATGAAGATGTGTTTAATGGGTGAATCCAAAGCGGAGCATAAGTAGATTTGGAAATGATTTAGACATGTTAAGGTACGGTAATCAAGTTTTGGAACCCAATTCCTTAAGAAGTAATTGTTCTTTTGTATTTAAAAGTGTTTACAAATAAAACTGCATCCACAACTACTTCATCAAACTCATATATTCCTATCCTTTGGAAACCCTGGCAAGTAGCTATATAGCATTTCCCCATGTGACTTGTTGAGTACGGTTGATTGTACTCAGTCTTGCTTTATTTTTCTCCAACACAGAGATCAGAAGAAGAAAGGATGTTACAAGTTTCCGTGTTAGGGTTACGACCGCACTCAAACGTTCCTGTGGAGTTTTCTTTGGTTCTTCTAATTGTAAGTTAAGTTTTGGGCTTAGACGTCCTTAAAATTGACTGTTAAGTCATATTTTAACCAAATTAACTTTTTTTAAATGTTCGTGATCAGGCATAATACTTCTTCTATCCGTAACTGAACTTCTGGCCTATTACGGAAGGTAATGACATTCCTGTTTCTAAAAACGGAGGCGTTACATTATACCAGTAGATACATAGACAAATAGGCAAGTGTAGTGCCGGCACTACGTCCTAACATCCTTTTTTCCCCTAGAAGAATGCGCAACTCTCAATATTTTCTCAAAGCGATTCGATCATTTCATGGATCTGGAAGCAAACAATACAGGAATGGAAAAAAAGAAACATGAAAGCAACAAATTTCTCCCGCTTTATCTGCTTTTCTTGTCTTATTCTATATTGAAAGCCAGCTTCCGGTAAACCAATGTACACGCGAGTGACTATTGAAAGTTTGGATGCATCCACACGAAAAATGTACCACAAGACCCATAAAATCTTTCCCCAAGCACGTTGTTTTCAAGGATCCTTTTGCGATTTGGGAAAAGAGCTACCGGTGGTACGTATAGTGGTTGTCTTGTCAAAAAAAACTTTGATCAAAAGGAAATATATCAAACTCGATCGGTACGCTTGAACAACTCGTCCTGTTCTCGCGATATTTCCACGCACCAAATTTGTGAAGACGATACCGGTCGAGCTGATTGGTACTTTTATCTATTACTCGCTTCATTCCTTTTTATTTATCATTATTTTTAATTTTAGGGTATTTGAGATACAACTTCAATCTTTATTTTTTTAGGCGTCCATTAAAATATACTAATAAAAATTACAATATTATGAAAGCATTTTTAGTTACAAATATAATAATATAATTTTGATATAATTAATCTAGATAGTTTTAAATTTATCAATAATCAAACTTCAAACAACAGAGATTCTAGAATGTAAGTAAAAACCAATAGAGGAAGCTTAGCACCGCACATAGCCGGTCGGTATAGCACCAATCCCCATGGCTGTTATATAGGGGTGCAAATGGAGTGGATATTTTCAGACCGTCTGTATTCGGAGCGGCATGTATGTGCTTCGTATTCGTGACCGACAATATTCGTATCTGGTAGTATCCGTGTTCGACTCCGACTCCAACAAAAAATATGAAAAATGATATAAAATAAATAATATCTGTCTGTATTCGATCTGTTTGCACTCGTACTGTTACAGGTCGCTCAGTGCAGCCGGCCGAGAAAGAAAGCAACGGAAGAAGAAAAACCCGGCGATCGAGTGCGATCTGTAGCGCAGCCCCCAGGGAATCTTGTGAACGCGTCGCTCGCGCGTGTGGACTCTCAACTCTCGTGCGCCGTCCGCCGCGCGCCTGGGCCATATCGTGCTGCCCCGGGTTGCGCCCTCCCCGCCCATGCCTCGACTCGGCGGCTGCACGACCGCGGGGTCTGCAAGACTAGGCGAGGTGTAGTATGGCGCCATGCTCCCAGTCCCAGCCCAGTCTGGTCCGTCCACCTGTCCGACTGTCCCGGCTAATGGGGGCTCATTTCATCGCTTTACGTCTTCGGTGTGTTTGGTTGAGCTGCGGCTTTTGAAAAAACTGCTGTGAGCTATGGCATGAAAAAAGTCTGCAGAGGTTATGAAATGGAAAAGTGTAAACTGTTTGGTTCAAACAAGTATAAAACTTACCTCCTATCTCTATTTTCCTTGAAACAATCGTGAAATGACTCTCTATTTTCATCATTTCAAAAGCAAAGCCAAAAGGAGGTCCAAGGTGCTTTCAAAATCAGATTACTAAAAGTAGCTGCTTCAAAAGCGAACGATTTCCACCCTTTTGGTTGACTTTTGGCTTTTTGGAAGCAAAAACAGCTCCCAAAAGCTCAACCAAAGGCACCCCTCGTCGACCGGGATGCAATTCTGCAATCTTCTCTAGGTCTAGGTGTAGACCGTAACCTAGCATCTTGCAGAATTTTTGCCATACATATAAAACACATATTTACAAAAACAACCGTATACGTATAGTATTAATAAAAATAGTGCTTCTATCATCTGGTTATCGCGTGATAGCACTCCGAATGTCACACATGGCTACTGCCGCCCACCCGTCGGGCGGGCGACAGGGGCCTACCGCCCGGCCACCAGCTATAAAATGGCATGTGATTAAGCCGGTTTAATTACCCGCCTAAATTCATAATTTTATACTATATTTATTTAAATTTTTAAATATAGCAAATGAGCTCAAAAAATTATGAAATTTTATACATAATCTCCCGACACAACGTACTTCACTGTATAATTTTTTTGATAATTTTATCTGCTCTGAATGTTACTCAAAAAATTGTATGATTTTGATATTTTTAGGAGTTGTTACATATAGTAAACGAGTTACAAAAATTACAAAATTTTATGTGAAACACTCCATCACAGTTGACCTAATTGTGTAATTTTTTGAAAATTTTATGTACTCCAATTTTGCCATATTAATTCATGTTAATTTAACCATAATTAGCGATATGCGATACTCAGGCATCTTTTGTAGTGTATGAACTCTGTCCTTTGCACATATGTCGGCCCAATGTTGCTATCTTTTTTTCCACTACATCCTTCACACAATTGTCACTCTGTCCGTGTTGTCCCACCTCGCGCGCTCCCTCGTCCGCACTGGTGTCGTTATGTCCGTACCATCCACCCTCGCCCACTCTCTCGTCTCCACATTTCTTAGTGTTACTATACCGTCCCCCTTGCCCGAAGTGCTGCGCATCGACAAAGAGTCCTTAATTTGCGGGGTGAGCACATCGGGTTCCCTTTTCACTCGATTATAAATAGGAACCTCTTGCAGTTGGTCATCGGTCATCTCAGTCGCTCATCGTGAAAGCTCAGTCTCATGGTTGTCGCTCAAAATTAAGAGTGCGTAGCTAATTATTTTGAGAATCCAGTGTATAGCTCATTAAGGACGCGACAGGAGGACGAGACAGTGCTGATTGCTTCTCCCAAAAGACAGATAATTTTTTATCGCATGCTTCCAAAAAATTATATCGCATGCTTTCAACGTTATTCCTGTAGTCCTAGTTAATTAGTGTTATTTTGTTAGTCATAATTAATGTAGCTTGTATTATGAAGTAAGTATGTAGTATTAATTTAGACATAATTTTTAGTATTTTTTTAGTATGTACGGTACCCATAATTTTTTATTGTACGGTAGTTTGTAATTAAGCAGTCTTAATTACTATAGTGATAATTAGTTAGAATTAAATAATGAGTTAGTGCTAAGTAATTAAGTGCTAAGAACGATGTAAATGAATCACTCATAATTTTTTCGTATGGCTAATCAAATTGTTGGTAATTAGTGAATTATTCTTATTGTAGATATGGTAACTGTGGCTTCAGGCAGTCGCAGACATGAAAAACTTAACAATGTTCTACGGTGATGATCTTGTATGGGCTGGATCCGATGGGTTGGACCTGCCAACACATGGTGCTCTGGGCCGAGGGGCTCGGCGTCATGAATATTCACGAGCTACGAAGCTGCATCCGGAGGGAGTTTGCCACGGAGGCAATGGCGATAAAAACTTGCGATTGAGGGGATCACCTGCATCAATGGCGTGTGAGAGCTCGTGAAGGTGAATGGCACCGCAGCATGAATGCAGTGCATACAAATTACCTCCCAACCCGAGGTGGCCATTTATGAGAGACTGATAGTGTACCTGAGTTTGGATAAGCGATGAGCAATTGCGAGAGCTCCATATTTGAAGTCGAATGAAAAGAGAACCCGGTGCATTGCCACCTGAAATTACGGGCGCGTTGTCGACACGCAACACCGCAGGCGAAAGGGGACAGCATGGTAAGAGTGACATTTGTGCGCAAGAGGGAACGAACGAGGTGTGACGACATTGATAGAGTAGCATTTGTACGAGTGAGGGAGGGGGCGAGGGGGACCGGTATGGTCAAGCCAACACATGTTCGAAGGAGGGAGTGGGCAACGGGGACAGTATGGATAGGCTGACATTTCTACAAGCAAGGGGGCAGCATCAAGAGGGACATCTCTCCTCTCATAGTGCTAGTTACGTTTAAATTATCATGAATTAACATGACAAATTTATAACACATAAAATTCCCAAAAAAACTATACAATTAGGTCGACTTTGTCAGAAAGATTTACATAAAATTTTATAAGTTTTTGAACTCATTTGTTATATGTAATGACTCTTATAAATATCAAAATCGTACGAATTTTAAAGCAACATTCAGAGGGGATAAAATAGTTAAAAATTACACAATAGAGTACATTGCATCATAAGGCTGTGTATAAAATTTTATAATTTTTTTAACTCATTTACTATATTTAAAATTCAAGCAAATATAACATAAAATTATGAGTTTAGGCAGGTAATTAATTAACTGACTTAATCACCTGCCGTTTTGTGGGTGGATGGTCTGGTGGCCAGACAGTAGATGCCACATGTCACCTCCAGAGAACTACCGTTCGGCAACTGGACGGCAAAAGCGCTATTTATGTCAATACTGCGCGTATACGGCTATTTTTGTAGATACGAGTTGAAAATGCGCTATATATGACAAAAATTCCATCTTGCATCTAGACATAATAATACAAGGGCAAATTTAGTCTGTGGCATCAAAAAGTTCAGCGTGTTGAAAAATACCATTGCGGACCAAACGTGTGGACGAATGCCATCACGAACACAAACACACTAGAGAATGCCATCGATGTTAGCTTTTCCATCCATTTGCAGCGTAATCCATCATTTAGGTGAGAGAAACATTCACAAATGATATTTTTGCCCTTTAGCAGTCTGGACAGAGCAGAGAACGTATGGCAAATAGAGGGCAAGCAATGGTTGTAGTGGGCGAGGGGCGACGAGCAAAATGGGTTGCCATGGCCACGGGAAGGCCATGAGAGGTGGCGGTGTGGGCGTCGACGCACGATGCGAGCATCGAAGGGTGCAGAGGTGGTCGGAGGTGAGGATGGCTATGGGAGAGGAATGGGGTCACCCTACTTCCTTCGGCCACACGGGAAAAAAGAACCGGCAAAAAAAGTTAAAAAAGCCAAAAAAAACTAGAAAAATGAAATTTATGAATAGTAAAAAAATAAGCTAAAAACTAAATATTCAAACCGAAATAAGCAAATCAAAATCTGGATGATATTTCCGGGCTCGTCGCCTTTTTTATCAACGGGGAACAATTCTGGCTGGCGGGCGGGCGGGCGGAAAGCGCACGAGATCTGGACCGTGCGAACAGGAGCCACGCATCGATGGAGCCGCTCTTCTTCTTCGCTCCGCTTTGCCGTGCGTCGCGGCGCGAGCGAGGGGCGGAGGGTTTGAATTGGGAGGCGGATGACGCGAATGCGATGCAATCATGCGCATCGCGAGCGAGGTGGTCCCACCTAGCGGCATCTCGACGAGGATCTCGCTGGATTCCCCCGTCGATCATGAGGCAGAGAGCGGGAGGGACCCCATCATTTTCCGCGCAGCCCCTCGTTCGGCCGTCAAATCACGTCGTGCTCCTACCGTCCCCTCTGCTTTGCGTTGCTCTGCCTCCCCCTCTCTTTTCACTCTCGAGCCTGTGTGCCTGATCTGATACATCACTATACGTCAAATCTATAGGGATCATATCCGTCTCACGCGGGTTGCATTGCATGGAAGTTGAATCATATGTTTTTGAGTAAATTTTACAGGCCCATACGTCCTCCGACAAAACTGCCCGCTGCTATTTGCTATTTTGTTCCTGCGTGTTCTCCAGAGAATAAAGCACACACAAATACTTGATGTTGGAAGAGTGTTTTGCAGACTACGCATTGCTATTTTGAGACTCGTGCGTTATAACGAAATTGTAAAAATGATGAGATGAAATTTACTGCCTGATCAACTTCACATATTAAACATTAGAGAACAAACGACCGAGATAGAAGGGTGGCCAGAATGCGCGAGGAGATGAGGAAAGTGGAGGGGGTGGTCGGTTGTATCGTGAGAGAGAAGGAGAGAGACGAATGATCCAGATCAAATTAGATGGCTGAGAAGAGAGGAGAGAGAACGGACCAATCAGGCAATCACCAACTCACAATTTTATAATAGTACATATAGTCTTTTACTCTTATAGAATTACAAATTCATACAGAAATTATATAATTGAAGTCTTGGAAACAAATAACAAAAACAGAGAAACACAAAGTAGGTACCTCGACAATAGAAGACGCATACCCAAGAATATATAATTATTCTGCTATGAGTACGGAGTAGCAATAAATCACCTGTGTATGAAACATATGAAAATTAGTGATATAATAGAAAATTGTGAATAACAATGAAAATTTAGATCATATGAAACATACTACAATTAAGCTAATTTAAATCACGAGACAAATTTATAAATAAATTATAGCAAAATCTATAAATAAATTATTAATTTATGTCAATACAAAGCTATAAATATATAAATTAATTATAAGGACTAAACTATCTATATACATTGAATGTGAAAGTCTAAAATCTAAACTCTAAAATACTAAATTGATAAGAAAAAACTAGAGAAATTACTCACTGGGCGACAAACCGACGGCCGACCCTATTTCCTCTGTCCTCTTGCCTCTCGTCTCAGTATCTCAGTCGTCTGTCTCACTCTCTGTCTCTCTCAGACTCAATCGCTCAGCTCCGTTCAGTCCGTTGGTCCTCGCTCGGACTCCGCCGTGTCCGCTTCTCCCACTACTCCGGTCTCCCATCTCCGGCCTCCGGGACTCGGTGTCTCGGTGCTCGCCTGCTCGGTGGTCCTCTACGTTGGCCCGCCGCCCGGTGTTCCTTCGTGGCGCCGCGCCGTCCTAGTCCAGCTCTCCTGCCCAGTTCAGTCCCCCTCGTCGCCCTGCTTCAACTCCCCCCGCCCCGCGGCCCCAACCCCGGATGGCCGAATGTGGCGAACAACCTCCCATCAGCCGGCGGCTCGCCACTAGATCTGGCTCCGGCTCCAGCGGCGCCCCCTTCTGCGCGGGCGGCGCGCCCTCGTTGCCCCCAGCCTCCCTCTGGCCTCTACGTTGTGGCGGCGGCGACGTGTCTCTCCTCAGTGTCTGTCGTCGATCTGGGAAGTAGAAGTGAGAACCAATTGCAATTGCTAGGTTTGTGAGTTGGAGTGGGTGTTTTGGTGGGCTAATGAGATGAATTTGTTGGGCCTCTTTTAGGGCAGTGGGCTGCCATTTGACTATGATTTTTATTGTTTGTTGGGCCTCTGTGACTGTCGACGTCGCCGGCTGTTGCGAGCGCTCAGCTGGGGGTGGTGAGGCTCTAGCCATACTAAGCCCCCTGGAAGAGAGAGACAATCGTATGTGATTTTGGATGATGTAACTGAAATCAGTACAGTGTCTATTATAATTGACTTGTAGACCTTTATCTAAAATGATGCACTGTTTGAAAGTTTGCTACTATAGCAAAAATCAAAAGCCAAAACAGCAAGTCCAAAAGAATCCTGTCATTGTCATTGTTCTCCTTCAATCCTTTTGCAGAGAGGAGGAAACAAAAAAAAAGGGAAGAGCGTGCGGCTGCCTGACGAAAAAACGAACGAGCGGCGGCGGCGTGTGCCGGTCAGACGAGGCGACGAGCAGTAGCGAAATCCCAAATCCCGCTCCGTTCACAGTCGCTGGTGCCCGTGCGATGCCCCAGCCCCATCGTCCTCTGCCACCGCCGCAGGCGCTGCCGATGCGACACCCCACCGCAACGCAACGCAGCGCAGCGCAGCGAATCCGAGAGGCGCGTATAAAACTGCATACAAAACCCAGCAGAAGTCCGATCTCGGAGGCCGCCGGATTCCTGGACTTGGGCGGGCGTGGTGGGGTGTCTCCCTCGGCAGGCGCAACAGAACAACACAGGGATCAAAGAACGTGACCCCGACGAAACAGAGGGGATTTGAAGCAGTCGATAAGAGCCAAGGTGACGGGAGACGGCTCCTCCCACGACCCAGCTACCCACTCAGGACCCACGACACGTGCCTTCCCTGAACCGCCACACCTACCCCGTCCGTCGCTAAGAAGTGAACCGCGGAAATGCGCCTTTTTGCGTCCGCGGACGCTAATAAAGGAGTAGAAAAAAAGAGGAGGGTCTCTTATTTTTAATAAAGGAGAAAAAATTTTTTTAAGAAGAAGAGAGTAGAACAAGGGAAAGAGAATAGAGTTCATAGATATTAGATCTTTAATTTAATAGTTTAAAATTTAGATAATAGTTAGAAAAAATATTCGAATGATGTTTATCGAAACTTATGAAAAAAAGAGGAGGTTTTTTACGCATTCGCGGACAGGCGTAGCCAGGGGAGGCGATGGAAAACACCGCGCGGCGGTGGGGCCCACGGGCCGAGCCCCCCTATAAAAGCGGCTCGACGCCCAGCCGCAACCCTCGCCACGGTCACGACGGAGTCGCCCATCTCATTGCATTTCTTTGCCTCTCCGATTGGCTTGGCCGCCCTCTCCTACCCCAACCTCGCCGCCGCCTCCGGCGCCCCGTCTTGGTCGTCCGCTTCCTCGGCCGAGGCCTTCTCCTGACCGCCGGCGTGGGGTGCCCGGGCTCCACCACCGGCGACGACACCCTCTCCGCCGCGAGCGTTCCCCCCGCCTGCTCCGTTTGCGGGGGTAGCCGGGGCTCCGGCCTCGGCGGCTTTCAAAGCCCCCTCCTTCACAACAGGATCCAAAATCCCGTCCTAGAGTTCTTCTACCTCCCCTTCCAGAACTTCCTCTTTTGGCATCCCAAGAATCGAAATCTCGATTTCGTTCTTTTTTCTTCGCTTTCTTTTTGTTCTTGTTGTTAATCAATCGCCCGCCTCAAACCATTCTTTTTTTGCTTCTGATTTTTCGCCGCTAACGCCATCGAAACAGCAAATTTACAGCAAAAACAAACCAAAAAAGGCTAACTTTTTCTGAGGATTCTAGCGTTCTCCGGTTGTGACGAGATGCCTGCGCTCGCTGTGGACGCTGCTGCACCTCTGGCGCACGCCTTCGCGTGCGACGCGGCGCACTTCCCTGCGCCGCTGCTGGGCCCCGCCGCCGAGCCCGAGGCGGCCGCGTGGTCGGCCGACCTCTCCGCGGCGCTGTACAACGTGGACGGCTGGGGCGCGCCCTACTTCTTCGTCAACGAGGACGGCGACGTCGCCGTGCGCCCGCACGGCGCGGCCACGCTGCCCGGCCAGGAGATCGACCTGGCCAAGGTGGTGGCCAAGGCGGCCGGGCCGCGCGCCGGCGGCGGGCTGGGACTGCCGCTGCCGCTGCTGGTGCGGTTCCCCGACGTGCTGCGCCACCGCGTGGAGACCCTCAACGCGGCGTTCGACTACGCCGTGCGCTCCACCGGCTACGGCGGGAGGTACCAGGGCGTGTACCCGGTCAAGTGCAACCAGGACAGGTACGTCGTGGAGGACATTGTGGAGTTCGGCGCGTCGTTCCGCTTCGGCCTCGAGGCCGGCTCCAAGCCGGAGCTGCTGCTCGCCATGGGCTGCCTCGCCGCGCGCGGCAACCCGGACGCCCTGCTCATCTGCAACGGCTACAAGGACGACGCGTACATTTCGCTCGCGCTCATCGCGCGCACCATGGGGCTCAACACGGTGATCGTGCTCGAGCAGGAGGAGGAGCTCGACATTGTCGTCGAGGCGAGCCGCCGCCTCGGGCTGCGCCCGGTGGTCGGCATGCGCGCCAAGCTGCGCACCAAGCACGCCGGCCACTTCGGCTCCACGTCCGGGGAGAAGGGCAAGTTTGGTCTGAACGCGGCGCAGATACTGTCCGTGGTGTCCAAGCTCAAGACCCTTGGTATGCTCGATTGCCTCCAGCTCCTGCACTTCCACATTGGCTCCCAGATCCCGACCACTGCTCTGCTCGCTGATGGCGTCGGCGAGGCCGCGCAGATCTACTGTGAGCTCGCCCGCCTCGGCGCAGCCATGCGCGTCATTGATGTTGGTGGCGGCCTCGGCATTGACTATGATGGAACCCACTCAGCGCAGACGGACATGTCAGTGGCATACAGCTTGGAGGAGTACGCGGCGGCCGTGGTGGCCGCCGTTGGCCGCGTCTGTGACCGCAAGGGGGTGGAGCACCCCATCATCTGCAGCGAGAGCGGCCGCGCGCTGGTGTCGCACCACTCGGTCCTGGTGTTCGAGGCCTTCTCGGTTTCGGCGCCTGGCCGCATTGACTCAGCCACGGCCTACCTGCTTGATGAGCTCACCGATGACTGCCGTGCCGACTACCGCAACCTCATGGCTGCCGCGGTGCTCGGTGACTTTGAGACCTGTGCTCTGTACGCCGACCAGCTGAAGCGGCGTTGCGCCGAGCAGTTCAAGGAGGGAGTTCTTGGCCTGGAGCACCTTGCTGCTGTTGATGGGCTCTGCGAGATCGTCGCCCGCGGCATGGGCGCGGCCGAGCCGCCGCGCACATACCACATCAACCTGTCCCTGTTCACCTCCCTACCGGACATGTGGGCCATTGGGCAGCTCTTCCCTATCATTCCAATCCAGCGCCTTCAGGAGCGCCCAGCCATTGACGGTGTTCTTTCGGACCTCACCTGCGACAGCGACGGCAAGGTCAATCAGTTCATCGGCGGGAGGCACAGCCTGCCGCTGCACGATCTTCCCAGCCACGGCACCCGCGGGTACTACCTGGGCATGTTCCTCGGGGGCGCCTACCAGGAGGCCCTCGGCGGGCTGCACAACCTGTTCAGCGGGCCGAGCGTGGTGCGCGTGTCGCAGAGCGACGGCCCCCACTGCTTTGCCGTGACTCGCGCGGCGCCCGGCCCGTCCTGCGCCGACGTGCTCCGCGCGATGCAGCACGAGCCGGAGGTCATGTTCGAGGTCCTCAAGCAGAGAACCGATGGCGCCCCGGCCGCGGCCCTCGCCAGAGCGTTTGGTGCAATGCCGTACCTTGCGTTCGACCCCGAGGTGGCGGTGATGGCCAGCGGGGAGAGTAGCGGCATGAGCAGCGACTCGGAGGGGTCGGCCGCCGGCGCCGCCGAGGTGGATGATGATGAGTGGGAGTTCATGCGCGGGCTCACCGTGTGACGAAGCGCCAGCTTCTCCAGTTCATGCGAGCGAGCTTGCTCCTCCTCCCCTGTACCTGTCTCACTGGTGATGTTACCAGCAGTTGTCAGTCGTCGTCGATGGTAATCTCAGCCCAGTGTTGTATCGTGTCATGGTCGTAGTCGTCGGGCGTCTCTTCGCCGCCGTAGTTTCGCCGGAGTTTCTGGCGCCACTTTTTGTTTCGCAAGCGTCAGTGTCCACTGTTTCGCTCCTTGGAATAAGAAGAGGAATTAATAAGTTTCTTTTGATTATCATTTTGTTTGCAGCAGCGCAACAACAAATCGTTTCTGTTCCAAATTATGCTCAGTAGGTTTTTCTGTAGCTTTTAGTTTTTTTTTTCATTATAGCTGTTTACATTATGATAGATGGTAGTTTTTTTATCGTAATTAAATTTAAAATTTTTGAAAATAATGAAGGTTATTCTATTATGGACAATGTAAAGACTCTAAGTCTATATCTTTACATCTAAACAGAGAGCTTAAAACACTGTCTTTAAACTTTCTTACGATTCCGATACATAAATCACTAACCTCCATACGCTACCTACTTAAAGCTAATTTCTTTTTTGATACATTCCAAATTTTCAAATTTTTTTAACTGTTTTTTCTCATGTCAGTCTTGGTCGATCTTTGTCTTTCCTTGCATTTTCGGTACTCTTAAAATTCCATTACGTACCGGTACCTTAAGAGATATCCGTTGGAGACATTAAAATCATCTCAAACGATATTGGACAAGCTTCTTTTTAATTGGTGCTACCCCTCCCTATCACGTATACTATCATTACAAATTATTATTAATTTTTAATCTTCAAAAATCCAGCTGCGAGCAGGGGATGCAATGGGATGAGATGGAGATGTGTGGATTGGTGTGGGCGTCGTAGGTTTGTTAATATATAGTAAGAACTTGAAGAGAGAGATGCCCGTATACGATTTTAGTTTATATAAATGAAGTTATTGCAGTTGGTATTATAAAAAACTATTTACTATAAAAAAATACTTTTTAGAAACCAATTTTAAAAGGCATTGTCTCCATCCCCTCTTGTCCATTGTATTTTTTCTCTTTTCAAGTTCAGACTGCAAGGACAATAAGACACAGAAAAGTTAGAAAAAAAAATGCCGTAGCTCTATGTCTCTTGCTTGTTGTGATTCTTTTTCCTTGTGTTTGCTTTGAAATCAATCAACTGGAAACCTCGAGCAGTGCTTCCATTTGCCCTTGCACTTTTTGGAAGAAGAAAAAAAAGGTGCTTTGCAATATTCTGTTTCTTCATGAAGTAGACTCAAGTCACCAAAGGCGACACACACACTCCTACGTAGCTGCAGAGGTTTTTGAGGCGAGTTTTTTGAGGCAAGTGAGATGGGAAATGTGTAGGCGAAAAGAAAAGAATTTTGGTTGAAGTAGCCCCGTTGATTAGCAGAATACCAAATATAGTCTCTAAATCAGTACATTTCCGTTTTTGGTCTCCTCCCCACTGCACGACTTCACTGGCGCTGACACGTGGCAATCATGCGGTCCCGACCGCACGACCACTGTTCACAGCCTGATCATGCGGTTGGGGACTGCACGACTCGGATGAACAGCGGTCGTGCGGTCGGGGACCGCACGATTGCAACATGTATATGGACAGAGGGAACTTTTGGCGGGTGGATGGGATGTGCACAGTGCTCATACGGTACCCGAGTGCACTATTTTGCTACAGTAACCAAAACCGTGCGGTGGGGACTGCACCACTCGGCTGAACAGTGGATAGTGGTCGTGCGGTCCCCGACCAAACTGTGAACAGTGGTCGTGCGATCACCGACCGCACGATCAGAGCTCTGATCGTGCGGTCGGGGACCGCACAATTGCCACGTGTTGGCGCCAGCGAAGTCGTGCGGTGGAGAGGGGGCCAAAAACGGAAATGCGCTGGTTTAGAGGCTTCATTTGGTAACAACTATTGGTTCTAGATCTCGACTACGCTCATGCGTGTCTTTGGTTTTAGAAAATCTTTTGTCTTGTATTATGAACTTTGTGCTTGGACGCCCTTAGTAATGTAAAGCTCGGTTGCTAAGTCGGACTATTTTGTAATCAAAGTTTAGCTTTTATGCTTAAAAGTTTGAGTAGATTTGATGTACACTTTTCTTCACTTTATAAATCGCAGCTGAACTTCTTGAGTAATTGTGGGGAAACCCGACAGGATAGGAAATGGGGTCGTCAGAAGAACAATCATGGCTGGCTTAACCATTGGAAATTGGTGTGCACATTCATGCATGTATACAGTATACTGATATACACTAGGTCAGGGTTACTCCACTGTTGTGGCCGCAGGGGTTGTTGTCAATGTCCAGCTTCGGCGCAGATCCTCTGACGTAACGTCAGATGACGTTGGGTCACTGACGTATGGACCCACAGCTCATGGGGCCCACGCGTCAGTGACCTAACGTCACCTGAGTTACGTCAGAGAATTCGGGCGGCTATTCTACATGCCACAAGACCAACTTCCACCAGTATTATCATCCACGGCTGGTAGATGAGCAAATAGAACATGATCCCATGCCCCTTCAGCAAAACCTGCCATTTTGGTCACAAATGATTCATGAAGTCCAGAGCATCTGGTGTTTTTTTTTCTCCACTAAAATTCCAGAACCTTATCGCTTCTCGCGCTCGATCTCGACCGTCCATTTTCCGATCAGGCGGGCTGCAACAATACTACAGCATGTGGTGTGTTGGGAAGGATCAGACCTAAGCCCCAAGATGGTTGGCAGAGCAGGATAGTGGGGCAGGTTACCGTTTGCCTTTTTCTTCTTCGTCTATGCGCTGTGAGATTCCGGATCCAACACCTTGCCGACCATGTCCTCCAATCCGTACACAACACATCTCGTGTCACGTCTTTAAGCCGGAAATCGAAAGCTTTCTCTTGCTGTATTAGTCAGGTCCCGTTTGGCACAGCTCAGCTTCACTAGTAAAGTTATTTTTGTTTCACTTCACGGCGAACTTCGGTGAAGCTAAAGCATTTTGAAAAGCTGTTTGGCAAAGCAGCTTCACCAATGACTTTATGCATGGTGAGAGAGCAATTGTCCAAGATACCTCTGTCTACCTGACTTGTTCTAACATTTGGAATTATATGTTTGTATATGGTCATATGAATTAAAAAATGATATATTTGAATGAGTATGAATTAAAAAATTAAAATCAATGCGAACGGTAGAGAAGTGCGAACGGGAGGAGAGGAAACAGGCGTGAGGACCCAGTGGCAAAGTGCTATAATTTCTGTCAACTATAAGGGCAGTGGGTTCCTAGAACTGCAGTCTGAGGGAGAGAGCTGTGAAAAGCTACTATTTTCAGCTTCACCCCACCCTATTCTCTTGTGAGAGCATGATTTAAAGAGCTTCATCCATGAAGCTGTTTGCAAAAAAGGTGTTTAGTAAAAAACAATTTATAACAGCTTATGAAGCTATTGGTGAAGCTGTACCAAACAGGGCCTCAGTGGCCTAGGCTAAACTGCACTCTGCAAATGTTCTATTCCATATGTTCGCTGTCTTTCGGCATCTATCTGGGGGACACATCACGTTTGCTCTAGAATGCCTGGGACTTCACACCTGATGAGCTGACCACTATGTCTGAAGAATCTTCTTTACTCTTCCCGACAATTATCCTGGTGTCCATCGGCAGTTAGATCGTGGGGTAATCGTGTCTGAAGAATAACAATTTCCGCACAAGTAAAAAATTCAGAAGTGTGATCATGAATACTGTATTTCTTTGCTTCCCCCAGCTATAATGTAGGAGTATTTCCTGAAGTTAAGGCTAAGTGATCATAGTTTGGTAGAGAGCATAACTAAGCTCTCTTTCCAGTCAACTGCCCCGACATTTCATCCTTTTCTTCTGAATAAACTATCTCAATATTTCATTTGCATCACTATCACATTTTTACATTCTTATCAGTACCATATGTAACACTGCAATTTCGGTTCAACGTAATGTACATTCGTACTAGTTTAGATGGAAAATGTTAAAGCGACTAAAGCATCGGAACATTCATCTCCTACATCTGTTGCAGTGATCTCATGATCTCTCGTGCCGACTACAATTGACAGGAATCGGGCAGGTCACCTGCACGAGGGCATCTTCACATGACTCACAGTCCTCGAGTATACACAATGGCAATTCCTTTCTTCTTTCATTCGAAAGATTTAAGATGCGCATATATTCCAACAGAAGAAAATATCAGAAAAGGAAAGGCACTGATGGGATTAGGCTAAAGTAGAGACAAGAGGGTCAGAAAGAAACAGTGGTTCATGAACCACGAAGTGAGAAAAAGAGAACTCAACAGAAAGACGTATTCTATTCCTATCTTTTTCAGCAATCACCAGCACCAGCATGATGCATCGCACATCGGAAGTTATAGTGCCTTTTTGATATGGTTAAGGCTTATGATTTTTGGCTGAAATTTTTGAATTTTAGCTGTTTGTAATAGAGTTCATGGAGATAGATACCCGTTTGCGATTTTGGTTGATACAGATATTGGGTTTTTAACGTGTACTATAATTAACTTGTAGAACTCATCTTAAGAGAATACTTCGTTTGAAAAATAGTTACTGTAGCAAACGCTAAAAGACGTTTTTAGAAGCCGTTAGGTCAGTAACGTTCTGCTTCTTTCTTTGCAAAGGTGAAAACTTTTCATGTGGTTGTTGCTTCAGACATCTGAATTCTTGCGACATCTGCGAGTCCAGAAAAGGAATGGCCGGCATTGTCATTTTCCAGTGTTTTTCATGGTTGTTAGAAGTTAGCCAGTTAACACTATGCGTTAATGTTGCACGGTCAGAAGCACTCCACCATGCATGCCATCCTCATGTTTCACAAGGCCTACCTCGAGTTTCGGTAGACAAAAAAAGTGAACTTAAACGAGAACGGAGCAGCTTCCTGGACACTGGTCAGTAAGTTCAGGACACAGGAACAAGCTCAAAGGACAAGAGGATTACCTAAACTGCTAAACAGAGACATCAAGCTTGCTCTAGACCGGTCAAACTCCATTTTGCAAATGCAATGTTGCGACATCTTGATGCCGGCAGTTGCAACAGCTTTCTTCATTACAGCTGCTGAGTAATCATGCGCAGATGCACTGCTCTATTAATTTTCATGAATTAATCATCTAGCTGGGTTCAGTTAGTGCGTGCCTATCAAATCTGGAATCTCGATGCAGATCTATAGGCGGCTACAGCGACATGTGCACGCTTCATGGCCGTCTGATCGTGACATCGACCGACGGTCGAGATCGATCATTGTTGAACGATTGCCAGAACTAATTGATCTCAACTTCTTGCGAGAAAAAGAGAGAAGTTTTCTTCCTTCACATCCAAAGTTTCAAAGAAGTTTTCTTCATTCACATCCAAAGTTTCAAATTCTCCTTATCTGATTGCTGAAATAAATGTAGCATCTGGTACTAGTTGGCGGATTGAGGTGACTTAGGTGGTGCTCCATCTGACTTATAGTTTAAACTTTTGGCTGTGGTTTTTAGTTTATAACTGAAATTATACTGTAGCGACCGTTATCTTTTTCTAAGAAAAAAATTAATTTTTTTGAAAAACCATCATATCATCACGGATAATGTAAAAGAACAAAGGAAAAAAAACAAAAAGTTAAAATAAATCAAAATTAGAAACTAGTTAGAAACCAAAATAAGTTAGAAGATGAATTTGAAACCTGAAAGATCACCATGTCTGAACACATGGAGAAAGAGGAGGTGAGCAGTGTTTGTTGCTGCATGATGAGACTTCACAAACGTTGATGCGACGCGACGTGCATGTATGTTTGAACTAGGATTCATGCTACCAGATCAGCAGCTGGGACGCCTTGGACTTGAGACTTTTGAGCGTGAATCGTCCAAAAACAGTGTTTGTTTTTTCTTTCTTTTCAGTCGTTGAGACGCTCGTAAGCGACATTGGGGCAAGTTGTGCGCTGTACTTGATTACCAACGTTGTTAGATTTTGGATTGGTTTGCTCACCTTCCCAGTCTGAAGTGAAATGGTTGGACCAGTGTGAAGCTTCTTCGCATACCGTAGCTTATCGTAGTACATTGCATATACTTACAACGGCACTTGTGTAGTTGATTAATTGGAAGTTGGTCGGTATGAACAATCATGGCTCTTAAGTGTTATTAAAATCTAATTAGTTACAAGAAGATTGGTGAGTCTGACTCTTAAGCTATGTAGCCAACAACGGTTGAATTGTTCACGCGAATGCGACATGTTCAGAAGAAGAATGGAACGTGTGTTGGCTGTTTGTAGCTTGTAAATGCTACTTACTAAGTAACATGTGAATGTTCTCTTGAAATCGATGTGTCTACACAGATTCCGAGAAGCTAACTCGACTCTCTTTTAGTGAAACGAACGAACACAACATGTGCATCGTTCAAACGATGGTAAGCTAAAAGAATTTTTGCCATAGCGTTGCGTCAACAACTTATACTTTAATAGCTGTGTGTTCTGTAGGTAAAGAGGATTAGAGTTGGTGAGATCGGGACAGCAACAGCAGCAATACGTGGTTGGGTTGCTGTCTATTACTCTGTACGTTGTTTCAAATTGTTTGTATACTTGTATTTCGTGGCTGTACTCCGTCGATGATTTCGAGCACGACGTGTTCGGTGAAGGACGAAATGTAGCACTTGACCGAAATTCTTACTGTTCTATCTTGGCTTCGTCGTGTCCTAAGAGTTCGTCGACCATAGGATAATCTAACTTTGCCACGCCTAGTTTTAGCAGCCATACCAAACTTCAATTTGCACATAGAACAGGAATAGAATGCATGTAAATATAGGCAACTAAAATTTTTGTTTCTTATCAATGCATTTTTTTTAAAGACATCAATGAATTTTCTTAGAACATAGAGAATGGGTTCCACAAGTATGCAGCCACTTGGGTGTTACTTTCTATCAACTCCCTGTCATTGTCAATGTTAAGGCATAATCCGAATTTATCATTTGTCCGACACGAACACTATATCAGACATGGCGCTGAGCGATACATACACTGAGTCATGTCAAATGTGATAATGATAGATGTATCCGTCTCTAATTCGATTTTCTTCTTCGTTAGATGATTTTGTTTTCTATTCTATATATGTATCCCTATAACCGTATGGTAGAGAGATGCACCGAAGTTCCTCATGCTTATAATATCTACTCATATAGTGATTTCCGTTTTCATGCGTCCATGTTTTTCCAAAAGTTTTTTCATGTTAAATCCGTGTCTCCCGTTCTTTCAATCATCTATTTCTATCATGTGTTTTATAATAAACAGTATCAGAGCTCTAGGTTCAATATCCAATCCACTCCCCTGGGAGGAGCCTACTCCTAAGGGCGGACATCATGCGGCACTCAAGGTGTGCCCATTGTCTCATTCTATTCTAGTGGCATGCTGCCCGACACCACCGCAATTTATCTTGTCTTTCTGACCAATTAGGTGAGCCCTTTTAAATTCTTTCGTGTCACATCATGTTCTACAAAATCATGAGCAAAAACCCCACAGTCAATTGCATGATTCTCCCAAAAGAGCTTATGCTGCCACCATCTTCCTCTGTTCTTGTTGAGAATCATTGCCACCATCGCCATTTCTGCTCCCTTCTTACTAGAGAATTTCCTCACCATCCTTTAACAATTTTGTTGATTGACCGACACATGCCATCCTAAAACCAACCTACGTGTCAATAAATCACTGCCATGTTGATGGCAAGTTAGCTGAAATCGTCTTCCATCAGCCTTAGGGTATGAAATAAATGATATTAATAATTAAGAGAGTAAAATATCTGATTTTTATACTTATAGATTAGAAGTTAGATAAACATAAATTCAAGGGCAAAGTAGCCTTATTTGTAGCCGGGAACGCTTAAGCGCGACCCAGCTAAGACGGTTACGTCCAAACCGACCCAGCGAAAACGGAGGCCGAAAGACAAGCCCACGACGAGATCCTGCCATCCTGGCCCAAATCGTACCGCCACGTCACCGATCCGCGGCTCCTGGCTCTGCACAAACCAGCGACGAGCACACGGACCGTGTGTTTTCTCTGCGCGAACACCAGCCGTCGGATTGGATCGCGATCCCGAAACCTTTCCCAAACGGTCACAAGCAACGGCCTCGGTCCACGCGTCTCCTGCCTATAAAATCTCTCCCGCCTCCCCTGTTTTCTCCCAGTATATTCGCATTCGCCTTTTTCGCATCAGTTTCGAGTTGTGAGTTCCCCCAAATCCGCAGAAGCAGCGCTCGAGCTCGAGGAGAGGGAAGTCCAGGAGAGGAGATGGCCCGTACGAAGCAGACAGCGCGCAAGTCCACCGGCGGCAAGGCCCCCAGGAAGCAGCTCGCCACCAAGGTGCGTCTCGTCTCGTCTTTCTCCCGTTCCGATCGGTTGTTTGCTTGTGAATCTGTTGCTGATGCGTTTTTATTTTTGATTTGTGTTGCAGGCGGCGAGGAAGTCGGCGCCGACGACTGGCGGCGTGAAGAAGCCCCACCGTTACAGGCCTGGGACGGTGGCACTCCGTGAGATCCGCAAGTACCAGAAGAGCACGGAGCTCCTGATCCGTAAGCTGCCGTTCCAGCGCCTCGTACGCGAGATCGCCCAGGACTTCAAGACGGACCTCCGGTTCCAGAGCCACGCGGTGCTGGCCCTCCAGGAGGCGGCGGAGGCCTACCTCGTCGGGCTCTTCGAGGACACCAACCTCTGCGCCATCCACGCCAAGCGCGTCACCATCATGCCCAAGGACATCCAGCTCGCCCGCCGCATCCGTGGCGAGCGCGCGTAAGACGACGACATCGCCGCCGCCACCGTGATGAGAAGGGGGGAAGGGAGATCAAGTTGATGTCATCAACTTGTTGATTGCCTTCCGGTTCTAGACGTTGTTAGGGTTTGGTTTGTTGTGGGTAAGTGTAAGCACAGGGATGGTTACGAGGCTTTTCTGTGATGTTTATTTTGATTTGCGACCGAGCCAACAGATATTGAAAGGATTATTATTTCTTCGCGTTCGTAACCGTGTGGTGTAAAATTCCGACCTGCTCCGTTTGCATTGTGTTAACAGTGTGCGCGTCGTATTCTGGCGTCATCGCCTCGGCGGTGGAATTGCGGCGGGTGGCTCGGCGCTTACAGTTTCGTGTTATTCGTTGCGTGTTTGCTCTTGCGGCGTCCGCGTATTTTTGCTAGCGTGTTACGGACGGCAGCTTCTGTCCCTGCGAAATGCTTTGCAGTAAACAGGTCCTCTCGGCCTGATAACTCGGTTTTGGCTTCTGATTTATTTTTCATTATTCTTTAAGTTTTGTATTTTTCTAAACTTTTGGTTTTTTGTTAAGAGTTTTTTTGACGGTTCTTTTTAAATTTAATTATGCTAAACAAGTTTCTACGCATCTAGCACTGTAGTAAGGAAAAATTTTAATTCTAGCCTCCTTCACACGTTAATTTCGTTTTTAGCTTCCTATCGATCGCGTGACTCGTCAGCGTTTGACACTGTGTCCGATCGTGCGGTTTGATCCCAGACCGCACGATTCTACTGTTCATGAGGTCGGAAATTCAATCGTGCGGTTAGGACGGAGAGTCATGCGGTCAGAAAATCAATCGTGCGGTCGGGACGGAGAGTCATGCGGTCAGAAATCAATCGTGCGCTTAGCAGGGCAGTGCACAGTGGAGTCGTGCGGTCTTAGACCGCACGGTCACGTGTCGCCTCCACAGAAACGTGCGGTCGGGAAGGGGGCTACATTTGGAAATAATGCATTCGGGGGCTAAAAACGGAATTTTTAGAGGTATAAAATGCTACATATGTCAAAAATTCCCAATTTTAGAGTTCCACTAATTACTACCATAATATAATTATAAAATGTAATTAAACTATAATATGTAAGAAATACCTTTCAAGACGAATATATATGTTTTAAAAAACTTTGTAAGGCAAATTTAAAATGTTTTGTTTTCGTGAACAGAGTATATGTAGTTTTGTGCATACACATAGCCCCATGCGTGTCGGGCGCAGACCAGGCGAGTTGCATGTCCATGCCAAAATGTAGTGAAAAGAAGAAGAAAATACTCTCTTGAGTAAGATTTTGGCATGTACGAATATTTAACCACCCCGGATTGCGATATGTGATGGACTTGTAAACGAACGAACTGTCTATTTGTTTAAAAAGCTAACGAGCTCGGCTGACAGCTTATTCGCGAGCCACGGTAGCTCTACAGCACCTATCGAACTCCTATTCCGCATATCAGTTTATTTAGCATTTTAATTAGTAACAATTGTATTTAATTAGTGCTAATTAAAGAATTAGTGTAACGTCTCACGTTTTCAGTTAGCTTTAAGTGGCAAGTTCGAAGCTAAGCAGGATTAATTACGCAATTAGCAATCTAAAATGTGGGAAATTTATACTTTTCTAGCTGTTGTTAAATTTCCAGCCTACGGGCGATAAATAAATATATTACTTTTGTAATTTCATCGACAAGAACTAGAAACAATTTACTGACACCCAAGTAAGAAATCGGATTTAATCAAACATCAATTTAAAAAGAGTCTAACTCAAGTAAAATAGATATCAGTACATATTATAATAATGAAATTACTTACAGTCCTTTCAACAAATGGATTGTGTTCGTTGGGTGACAACTAAACTCTCCTCAAGATTGCATAAAAATGATACAACACTCATTGCGTTAATAACAAAAGTACCTAAACATCCATTCAACGCCGTGGATTAATTAATTCAAATTCAAACCATGGCATAGATATCTCAGTTGCATACCAGACAATAAAGTGAATGAATATAAATTGCGACACACATCGAAATCCATAAATATCCAGTGCTTCAAGTATAAAAGTAAAATTACATTAGGGACATTTTACACATTTTGCATTTAATTAGGGGCTAAAGGGAAAAAAAGTAAAGTTGCGTGCATAGCACCCTATGCCTTAGTATCGATCCGTGAGCCACCGCCGCACTGCTATTTTAATTGTGAATAGAATGGTATATCAATGCCGAAAAGGACCAAACAAAAGGGACTAAGAAAAAGAAATAAGAGAATAACAAGAAGAAAGAAGTTACAGTCAGTGCCCTAAAGGTTAATTTCGTGCAGGACAATCCGTTCACAGAGATACGTGACAGTTCGGGGGCCAATCGGCTCCTCTCACAACCATGGTCATTACTCGATAATAAAAACAAACCTGAATTTTTTACTGAAGACCACTATACAAGCCAGCCCACAAATATCTCGATCCATCCTCTCTCAGAACAGTGGCGTCGGAGAGAACATAGGATGGCACAACCTAGCACAGGAAGATGATATGGCCAACCCCAAGCCAGGAAATGGAGAGAGAGAGAGAAACAACATTGCATCAAAGCCACCAGAGCATGCAAGTCAACAACAAACCAAGCTCTTCCCCATTATCATCCCTCATTAGATCCATCACATTCCCATAGTCTTGATCGGCCAAAGGAGGCCAAGATCAAGGCAGTCAGATTAGGAAGCATCGAGCCACCACGAGAGGTGAGGCCAAGCACAAAGAGCTCTCCCATCTAGTTCTTCCCCATTGCCCACACCTATTTCTCCCAGACAGACCACAAGGAAGCCACCCACAGTCGGCCACCACAAAACAAGAACTCAAGCCGAGCTAGCCTGGACCAAGGAGCAAGAAGACAAGCCATCGGAGGAGATGACCTCAAGCAACCAGAAGCCACAACCTGCACGGCCGACAAGAGAAAGTGACCACCAAGGCCACCTCTCAAATCAACCCGACAACCATCCAACCGAGGAAAGCCACACAAACATTTTCCCAACCATTTTGTTGTCTTCTAGGACCACATAGATAGCGCATGTATTCACTAAACATCCATAGCCTAGCACTATATAACCTTCACCAGCAGTGACAATGGGCATCACAAGCCTTAACCAAGAGTATCACAAATCACCATATACAGTAGTAATACATGAGAGAAGAGAGGGAGTATACCGAGGGGAGAAATTGCCATGGTGATGGGCATGCCACACACACCCGACAACCATTCTGGACTCCTCGACGCACGGAATGATTTCGAGCCCCGTCGTAGGCAACCGCAGTAGAACTACCCTCGAATCACAAATCTAAAGGTATGCAAATCATAATCCAACTCAACTGATCAAGTAATAGAACAGTGTATGACAGGAGAATAGGCATTTGGCTATGGAGGGGTGTAAGTTTAAGCTCCATTAAGTTAGTTTTGATAATAATGACAAATCTAATTGTGACTAACTTATTTATTTATTATGATATTACTTAGTATCATTTGGATAAAAAGGTGAAAACCATAAGAGGTATGCATTCGACGTCACCTTTCTTATATCTTAATGCGTTCCTTGGATCCAAAATATATATTGAATTTCACCAAATAGTCTAATTTGAATATGTGCAAATGTGTTCACTATAAATTCTTATATCCACATATTTATAGGGAGTTCACTATATATTTTGAGGTTTTATTAGTATTAATCCATATTCCTTTTTCACATATTGAGGATCTTTATTTGAAACATATTCATTGAGTATATATAGCTTTTGTAGTTCAAATATACTCATAATCGAGTTGTCATCTAGTTCTTCTATTATGTGTTAATGGTTGGATGATTAATGGCAACCGGATGTGTTTCTAGTTTTTTACCGATCTTAGTGTTTGGTTGAAAGATCGAATTGATAGTACAGGTTGCAATATTACTATGATTGGTTATGTCTAGCAGTTTGAGTCTTATCATGTATTGATAGCTTAACCTTACTTACTCTAACTCTCTTTAGCATGATACTTATATTTGCGAATATATTTTACAAATAGCTGAAACTAATGTGTTGAATCCTTGTAATATGGGACTATACGTTGTAAATGTGTTTTGCAAGTGTTCAAAGTACATGTTCTCTACTCCTTGTGGTATGAGGTTTATTTTTGCAAATAGTTGAAACTCATATACAATCCTTGTAATATGTGACTTTGGTTTACGAATGTGTTTTGCAAACATGTTAAGTTCATGTACATATTTCTTATGTCATGTTTTTGCAAACAGTGGCGTAAATCTAACATTCAATATGTGTGATTCTAACATTTCTCTTCCATTTTAAGTTCCTAACATTAGTACTAAAATTGTATTTTTTTTCCCCAGGCATGAAGTGAAATAATCCTGTAACCATGGTCAAAACTTGTCCGGTTCATGCACACGCAGCCACAACACCTAGCCTGGAAGTCTCGAACGAATAACAAACCAGCTATTATTTAATTTCTTTTTTTGTAGGCGAAATGGTTTAAACTTGGCGCGGTGCCGTGTAAATTGTGGCCCAACATCTCCTTGGGCTGGAATCGAATCTTTCATGATTCTACGAACTTGAGCGGATAGAATATAACCTGGGCTAGACTCGTGGGCTGTGCGGATAACTGTGTAAGCCCAATAGGCAATCGGCGCACAATTGGAGCCCATCACCATTGTTTTCCCTGTCCAGTTGCTGGGCCCACCTATCTTTAGCTCTTGCCGGGCCCATTTGTCATTAGCAGCTACCTGCTGGGCCCAGCTCTCATTCGGTTCCTGCATGAAGACATGTATAATAGTATAGCCTTTTATGGTTATCTATAATGATCTTATATAATTAATATGTTATTTATGCAGTTGTTTAAAATATTATCTATTAAATATTACATAATATCTTTCTCTTCCATGTATTATCCAAAATCTTACGTGGCATAAGCTTTATAAATAGCTGACATGTCCCTCCCGTATTTCTACGTACCTCCTTTCTGGGCCCACTTGCCATTTCCACTTACCTGTTGGGCCCAGCTGCTCTCCGCACAGCTCCTGCTGTTTGCTTGTTACCCCTACCGAGTAAACGGAAGTTGCTCTGTCGAACCAAAATATTACATGATCACCGAAATATGGAGTTATGGACTGTTGCTTACCAAAATATTAAACATTCGTTCGAAGTTTTCGTAGGTAAAAAAGACGGCACGATTCATCATTTTACAAAAGCACAATATAAATCTATGAGATGACAATTTTCATGGACATATCGATGACGGAAACAACGACCTCTATCCTTGACGGAAACATCAACCACTATCGATAACACCGTACTTACGTTGGCGTACTCATCCGAAGTAACATATCTGTCGACGTACTTATGTTTCAATCTGTTAAAACTTTTAGCGATACATGATGGCAAAATGAATTCTTGCTCAATATAAAGCCCCAAAAAAACACACAAGCACACGCCACCCCACAAACCCCTAAAATTCTGCCCGAAACCAGGACCATTCCACAAATTTCGAATTCCCCAGCGCCCATCCCACACCCAATTTGAATTCAAACCCAAATTCGAAAACAAATCGCCGAATCCGCACACCCCAAATCGGCCGCAAATTCGCCCGCCCAAAAACACCAGGAAAAACACACCCCCGAAGACCCCCCCAAAGGCGCAGCGGCGAAGAGAGTCCAGAAGCTCCCGGAAGGCATCGCGCGGACACGTGTACGCACGGGATTTCACCTCCGCGGATGGCGATCCGCGTGTGGAGGCGTCCGGCCAATGGGGGCGCCCCGCTCGCCGGTATAAACACCGCGCCGCACCGCCGCACCTCGTCGCGCCACATCCTCTTCCGCTTACTTTTCAAGCACTAGGAGTAGTAGCGCTCTGTCTCCTTTCATGGCGACCGCGACGGAGGAAGCGGCGGCGGCTGGCGCAGTCGAGGCGCCGGCGGTGCCGGAGAAGGTGGAGGAGGCGGTGGCTGTAGGGGAGGGGAAGGCGGAGGAGGCGCCGAAGCCAGAGGAGGGTGAGAAGGCCAAGAAGGCGAGGAAGCCGAGGACCAGGAAGCCGAGGTCAGCCGGGCCGCACCACCCTCCCTACTTCGAGGTGAGGAAAAGACTCTAGATTGTTTTGGTATCATTGATTCATGAGTTTGTGTTGGATTCTAACGAAGAGTTTGTGTGATCTCTCGTGGTGGTTGTGATCAGATGATCAAGGAGGCGATCCTGGCGCTGGACGGCAAGTCGGGGTCGAGCCCGTACGCGATCGCCAAGTTCATGGGGGAGCAGCACAAGGAGGTGCTCCCGGCCAACTACCGCAAGGTGCTGGCCGTGCAGCTGCGGAACTTCGCCGCCAAGGGCAGGCTCATCAAGGTCAAGGCCTCGTTCAAGCTCTCCGCGGCCGAGGAGAAAAAGGCGGCGGCGGAGGCGGCAGCCAAGGCCAAGAGGAGGCGGTCCGCCAAGAAGCCGTCGGCGCCGAAGGAGGCGAAGAAGGCGGTGGCGCCGGCCCGCCCGGCGCGTGCGAAGAGGGCGAAGAAGGCGGCGCCGGCGCCGGCGAAGCCGAAGCAGCCCAGGTCGATCCGCACAGCCGTGGCGGCCAACAAGGCCAGCGCCTGATGCCGTCGCGCCGTCTTGGAGTGCGTGCCATGTATCCCTGTATAGCTCAGTGTCAGTGGTGCTTACCAGTACTAGTACGAGTGGTATGGTCGTCGTCGTCGTCGTCGTCTGATCGATCGAGCGCCGTGCTTCTCTGTGTCTTGTGAATACAGTACCACCTGTGGTCGTCGCAATAAGGGCGCTCACCTTTTTTCAGCTTCTGTTGCTGCTATAGCTAGTTTTTGGTCTGGTTCGGAAGAAGAGTAGACTTGTACGAGTATGGTGACAAGATGGAACTTTGCACGGAATGGAGTAGCACTCGTCTTTGTCGTGTGATCATGCTCTGATGTTCTGCTCTCGTGTGCTGATTTTGATCGGGAATGGATGAATCTGCTAGATCAGTCGAGAGAACGGTCCGGTTATTTTTCTTATGTTTTTGAAATGCCTTAAAGATGACAAGTTCCTTAAAAATAGTTTATGTAACATATCGGCCTACGTCGAATTAGGTCTATAATGATACATGTGTGTATGAATATGAGGGTATGAATATGAGGGTATGAGTTAGTTCTATCTTGCTAGTTTAGCATAAGAATCATAACATAAAGTTTAGGGCTTTCACTGATAGCATCTTTCGGTTAATTGTTTTGCACGAAGTTAGAACAAAAGTGTACGTGTACGTGGCCTATCTAAAATGGGGTTAGATCTAAGTCAGTTTGGATCCTAGAGTGTTACAAATGGTATCAGAGCCAATCCTCGCGGTTACATGAGCGTGTACAGATCAAAGGTGCAGGCATATGACGCATGGCGCGTGTGGGCATGAAGTGGATACAAGGCATGGTATGTGCTGGTATTAAATGCACAGACATGTGACAAGGGGAGATTATGATCATTTGCCCCAATGTGGGTATGTTGGGCTGACGGAGACGTCGAGTCCTTTGAGGGGGGTGTATGCAACACTTTGGTCCATGTCAAATTAGGCCCATGATGACCTATATATGTGTGCGCGTACATAAGGGTATGGATTAGTCTCACCTTGCTAGTTTAGCTTGAGAATCACTAACATATAAGACTGAGGCTTCCAATGGTAATAACCTCCGGTTAACCGTTTTGCACGAAGTGAGGACGAAAGTGCAAGCGGGTTGCTACATGTGCATAGTCTATCCAAAATGGGGTTAGGCCTAAGCCGGTTTGGACCCTAGGGCGTTACAGTTTATTGATTTATTAGTATTTGATTTGTTGATTTGTTCGCATAAATATTATGTGTTGCTTAGGAAAAGGCTGTCATGTTAGCGAAAAATGTCTGCCGCATGTTAGTTTAGACTACCACGATGGCAGTGTTTTGATAGGAAAGGTCGGCCATGGTACCGTGCATCGCCTTGGTGTTGGCGCCGATGGTCAATGTCAAAAACCCCTTGGTGTTGGTGCCGATGGTCCATGCCAAAGAACCCCTAAAACGGTCCATGCGCAAGGCTAATATCATGGGAAATTCCTGTGCGCATGCTATAAAAGATGATGCCTTTCTCCGATACCAATCACCCTCTGGTGTGTGTGGTTAGGAGTGGGCATTTTTATATCGAAACTAAAATATCGAATTGAAAAAATAAAAAATTATGGTTTACATGGTGTAGTTTATATTTTCATGCTATTCAGTTGTCTTTGCGGTTTTTAAGTCATGAAAACTGAATTAACTGAAATACTGGAATATTATTTTATCTTATGTTAATTTGTTATAAACAAAGGCTGGTCTCATTTAATTTTTTAGATATTTTTCAACATCTTGAAAGGAATAACATTAGTAGATTCTAGAGATATCATTCGCTAAAAAATAAATCCAATATGATAATACTAGACTAAAGAATATTATTATACATTAAAACATTATATATATATTTCGGTTAACCAAAAACCGAATTAACTGAACTGAAATAATTTAGTTAATTAGGTTCAATTTTCTATTTTAGTTTAGTTAATTTGATTGTCAATTTTCAAAAATAAAAAAAATACCAAACCGAATAAACTGAATGCCCATCCCTACGCGTGGTGATGCATTGCCCAGTAAATAGCAGCAGCGAGAGACGCTCATCAGGCGTCAGTTCAGGCTGCCACGGCTATGAGCTACAGTTGAGAAAAATCCACTCAATGGCTAATGGCAATGGAATGTATGCTCGATCAAGCGAAGGGAAAGCACACTGCAGCAGGAGTAGGGGGTAAGAAGAGGGTGCTGCCTCTGAACTCTCAAGGCAAGTACTGGAGTATATTAAGGTTCTTTTGAATCATTCATTAAAGAAAAATTAAAAACACCATATATCTCTAAAGATAATAAAAATAAAAGATAAAAAACCAAAATTAAAAAGCTGGTGTGTTTATTTCGGCTTCTGTTAGAAGCCCGAATCAGATTGAACGGGGCCGCGCGCATGGCACACATTGAGTGAAAAGCAAAGGCGCAAGCAGTGATGTTGGTACCAGGTATTGCTAGGCAGCGCCAAGTCGGGTACATCTTTGCTAATACTAGGCTTGAAAAATAAGGCACACTAGTACGCGTCATCGTTGTTACCTGCTAAAACCCACAACTGATGGGCGGATTGATCCAACTTCTCTCTCCACTCTCTAAACCCACAACATCTGCAACCAATCCCTCCCCTATGGATGGACATTGTCATGACATCATATTGTTTTTAGTTCTTAGAAAGAGCAACAAAATATCCTAGACTATAAGAAATGGTCCCTTCATCACGACACCTATAATGTTCGATACGGTATAATGACAACTAATATGCCCGAGATCTACAACGGTGTGTTGAAAGGAGTCTATGCCCTATCCATCACAGTCGTTGTCGATGAGACTTGGAACCACATGGTCGGTTACTCCGTCAATCAGGCAATGATGGGCAAACAACATTTGGACGAAGGAAATCATTACTTGAAAGTTGTTTGTCTACATGGAGAAGAAGATTACCAGGTCCTGATCCTATATAGCTCGCACAATGGATGGCGTGAAGAGAAAGTTCGAAATCCGCCTGCAGGACAAGTATGTTTGTGGCCATATGAGAAGTGACTGGAAGCATATTTTGCACCATATGTGATGTGGTTGTTTGCATCTGCAACAAGTCTCAACTCCTACACAAGCCTTGTTCCCATGTATATGCTACATGTGTCGTATTTCGTCAATCTTATAGCATGTACATGTCGAAGTACTACGGTATACGTCACCTGTATGATACTTGGAACGTGGAGTTCAACTCGCACGGCATAGAAGGCCACTATAAGGATCTATGGTCGAGAGCAGTGAAGTGATCACCAAATGAAGCATTGCGGCATCTAGACCGTGGGAGGCGTTAGCCAAGGCGTATCTGCAACAACATGGATGCGAGCCAACGTAGAGGCCGACCAAAACCAAGGAGGTGCAGGCTATGCAAGACTCCTGGGCACTCGTTTAGGAATTGCCCGAACATACCTTCTTCCTCCGGCGCCACTTAGTTGCGCAAGGGTCTTAACCTGTTGTATCTGTAAGCTATCTGGTGTATTGCACTACGTTGTATTCCGGTTTGTTCTATTTAAAAATTTATACTATTAAGTCATGTGTTGTATTTATTGCATGTATAAGCAATTTTGCTGAACTTTGCAGTTAGACCTCTGGATCTCTGCAGGACTATATAGCTCGATGTGACTATAGAAACACTGCACCTCTGCAGAGCTTTTCAAGTCGATGTGACCACACAAACACTGCACATCTGCAAAGCTTTTCAGCTCAATGTGACCACACAAAGCACTGCGCATCCACAGAGCTTTTTCAGATTGATTTGACCACACAAGCATGCTAATTACGACCGACATCTACTCATGTGGGCAAACAAATCAGTGCATGGGGCACTCGCATGCGCGCGTGCCACGCCCCTTATATAGGGAAGTCACCTGTCCCCATATGAGTGAGGCTTGTGATGAATGAGTACGTGGCCGCGCATTTAAATAGCCGAGCATGAGAGAAAATAATGAGCGAAAATGACACGCCGCGTGAAGATGAATAGTGCAGAAATCAGTCGGACGGGCCAGAATTATAAAATACAGTGCAAAGAGGGTAGTTTTGCTAACTAGAAAAATATCTCAAAAAACTGAAGCTGCAAGCCCCTCCACACCGCTGCTTGCTTTCTGTTTGCTGACCTGTGACGGTAAACTTCTGTTTGCTTTCTTTGAACTGGTTCCGACGCAAATGGCCGCAGGGCCCCTCCACACCGCTGCTGCTGCTTACCAACCCCCACCAGCAAAAGAAAAAAAAAAGTCAGAGAAACGTTGGTGGTGGTGACGACTAGCTTTGATCCCTACGTCGCCTCCGCCGCCGCCGCTGCCTCCTTCCGTTCGCCCATCGTTGGCCGTGGCTCCTCGCCGGCGGGGTCCCCCATCCCATCCCGCTGGCGCGCGGGCCTCACCTCTCCTCCCCGCATGGAAGCCTCTAGAAGGGGAGGGAGCTGCTGCTGATAGTGCATGGTATCTCTCTCTCTCGCGGCTGCTTATAGTGTATGGTAACACTAGGAGTTGTTTCCCCCAAATTTGTCTGTGCGAGAGAGAGGCTGCATTGGATTAGTGTGGCGGATTAGGGGATTCACCTGCGAACCCGCGCGGGTTTTGGTGGTGGTGTTGCTCGGTGAGTGGGTGATCTAGGGTTTAGCGGTTCCGATTTGAGTTCCTGTGTTTTTTCCGCATCTGTTTTGAAAATCCCGGTCTAATCAACTGGGAGCAAGTGCCAAGGGGGCGTGCGGCCAAGTTGGTTTGCTTCCGGGGTTGTGTACGCATGCGCATGTGTGCGTATTTGGATGACGAACTGGTAGTAATGTTCGTGCTTGATACGATCATTTGGTGGCGTGAATCCCGCATGCGCATTGAGACATTTTGAGTGTTTGAAGCGCTGTTGCTTCCAGTAGGTAGAATCAGGTTATATTGCGGGACTGAGGGAGTACGGGTTTCAATTGGAATATTATGCGTGGTTTGAGTCAATGAGGTTTTGACCAATGTGTTTGCGAGGTTTTGTTTTGGCTATTTGAGCACCGGATTTAAGGGTCATATCAATAACTCATCCTCACCAATTGTTTGAAAGGATGATAACTGGTTTATTATCCCCTCATACTTGGTCAATCAGGCAGCAGCTTAGTGACCACTGAACTGACAGATATTTAGCCTAGCTACTCTTCAGTTGTTTGCACACCTAAGATACATGCATGCTGAAACAATTTGTGTGTTGCCACATGAAATCAGTTAATTGTAGGAATAAGTATGCGAGAAGCTCCTATGCCTTCAGGGGAGAAGTATGAATCACAATTTTGCATTCTAGTATAGTCAATTTTGTTTCTGCATATGCCATGCTACCTTGTTAAGCCTCAAAATTCTTGGTGAGTATTAATGATAAAAAACTTGGTAGAGAAAAGAACAATAGATTGCCTGCCATGCGGCTGTTCCAAGAACTATGTACTGCATGCGTTTGATCATACCTTGGGGGTGAAAAGTAGGAAACAGATAGAACCAAGAGGTGAGGTACTAGTGTGTTCAGCTGCAAAATTATTTGTTACTTTTGGGTCTGAGGTTTTGGGAATCCATTTTGCAGCTTTGGTTCAGACAATGAATAAATATTCCTCTTCTAATGCTTTTGGATAGATAATAACTGACTAGTTGTCTGCTCATTAAGCAAACTATGCCTTGGTGATTACTACACTCATTCATGCATAGGCGTGTAGCTACTCCTCATTCCCCAGTTTTACTGATGCCTTTTCTTCCCATGTTTTTCTCAGTTTGAAACTGCTAAATGTCTTGGCTGAGAAAGGCATTCCTTTCTACTCTATAGTCTACACTGCTTCCCTTTTTCACTTTCCTCTCCATCCCACTATTCGGGATCTCTCTAGAGCTTCAGGCTAGCAATAATAGCTAGCTTACTCTTTAGCACATACTTTCCCTGGAATATCATTTGCTGTACCATTGATTTTTTTGTGCCTCTTCTTATTTTGCAGATGATTTCATAGTTGCACTATTTTTCTGGCTGCAAGCAAATGTAATAATGGACAACGTTGGACACAGAGAAAATGGGAGGCAAAGGCCAGACCAATATAAAGCAGTTCATACTCAGGTTTGTGTAATTCATCATGAAGGATTCTTAAGCATGGTTTTAGATTTATACATGTTGCTTTGATACATAAAAGATATTCTGCACAACTAAATATGGCACGAAACATTTATTCAATTTTTGTCCCAGTGAACATTGTTCTGTAAGAAACCTTCATTAAGGATGTTTGACCGGATCATATGCTGAAGATGAGTACCCGAAATGTGCATATGCTTTTTTTAGATCAAAGGCACATTGGACCTGCTTGATTAGAAAGCTAAAAGTCTGATAGAAGAACAGGCAAAGATAAAGGCTGGCGATACCAGCTGTCCAGCTTTATAGTACTCATGACAAATGGTGTCCACAAAATGAAGTACAAAAACCCTATAGCAACATTAGCTAAAATGTAAATATGCGCAGTCAAGATTCTAAACGGGCTAGTTTTTTTATGATAGTGTATTTAGTTCACTTTGTTTCTTTTTTTGGAAAAAATAAGTGAAAGACTTGCAATTCTTAGATCTATTGAGGGTTTATGACTAGCAAGTTGTTTTGGAGCAACATAATCAATCGGCCTTGACAGTTTCTATACTGTTCATATCTGTTCTATTATTGTGAACATACTGTGTTGAAACCTGTGGTGGATGTGCTGTTTTTCTTGTCAGAATGTATTATCGTGGATGCAATCATGTGGTTCTCTTGATCCCACAATCTTCAAGATGAGGGAAATATCGAACCTGCGAGCATTATAATTGTCTAGATAGACATTGTCTAGCAACTTCTGTCTCACTATTATATCCCCCACACCTACAGTGCTCCAGATGGTCTTAGTGCTGTAGATATAACTTCATAACTATAATAATTAAAATTCATTGTATAGAGATTGTCACTTGCTAGTTAAGTATGTAGGGCAACATGTGTTGTCCATGACTTGTTGTTTCCTTGATAATGCCCATACTGTGCCTAAAGTTCTTCTAAATGGGGAATGCCCAAGCTGAATTTGGGAAATTTTACCTGTTCCAGGTGACACTGTTATTCTAAGACAATAAATACTGGAAGCCTCTTTTGCTCTTTTCTGCTCTTTGTTTTCTCGTGCTATGTAGCTATCCAGCAAGTGATGGGATTGTAATAACCAAGCCTAATAATTGGTAGAAACTATGGAACTCTCTCTGTTGAGCCCAATAGTTGTATTAACATGTATTGAAAACCCAAAAAATGTTGTAGAAATGTGCTGTGTTGAACTGCACATGTACTGCTTTTCAACATATATCACAAACACCAAAATTGTAGCTACCAGTCTACCACTATGCATGGAAAACATTTTTTTTCTGAGGGTACCTCTTTACTATATAGGATTGCTCTCTGAAAGAATGTGTATCTTATGATATCTGCCCTATGTTTCAGTGGATGATGCCTCAAAGGCAGCTGAAGGACCACCACAGTATGAATCTCCTGGCTCTGATGAATGGGAGGGACAGTGCCATCCGAGAAAGAGACCATGCTCTGGCTGAGAAGAAAGCTGCCATAGCTGAGCGAGATATGGCGTTTGCCCAGCGGGATGCTGCCATGGCTGAACGGAATGCTGCAGTTGTGGAACGAGACAATGCCCTCGCTGCTCTTGAGCTGGCCCGTACAAACGGATTGAATGTGAATAATGGGGATGGATTTCCCCAAGGATCTCTCAGCGGATCAAAGAACATCCACCATCATGACCAGCTTTCTAATGTTCAATCATCGCCACTGCAACTAGCGGATTCTTCATATGATCATGTGCGGGAAATGCACATATCGGAAGCATACCCCATCTCAACAGCTCGGGGAAATATTGGAAAGGCAAAGAGGCCAAAGAAAAATAATCGTGAAGCCTCTCCATTGAAGAAGCCATCAGGTGTGCTCCGGAAAACCAAGAAAGCCACTGGCGATTGGAAGAATGTCGGATTGTCTGGTGGAGGGGAAGATTCAGCCTGTGTCTCTGTGATGAAGAACGAGTGGAAGGACCAAGACCTTGGTCTGAACCAGGTCACATTCGATGAGTCGACAATGCCTGCACCCGTCTGCTCGTGCACGGGGAAGCTCCATCAATGCTACAAGTGGGGGAGTGGCGGGTGGCAGTCGTCCTGCTGCACCATGAGCATTTCCATGTACCCACTCCCAGTGATGCCCAACAAGCGCCACGCACGCATGGGGGGAAGGAAGATGAGCGGGGGTGCATTCACAAAGCTGCTCAGCCGGCTAGCGGCCGAAGGCCATGATCTCTCGACGCCGGTGGACCTCAAGGACCACTGGGCTAAGCATGGCACAAACCGGTACATCACCATCCGGTAGCTCCACAGCCATTGATGATGCTCGATTCAAGCTGGAAAGGGGGAAGAAGATCAGGGCATCAGGCAAAGGTTGCTTCTCCTGCATTCCCTAAAGCCATACCGGGTGCCATCTTTGTAACGCTATTGGTTTCTAGTGGATGTTGGTGGAGTTTTGTGTTCACAGTGCTGTAGGTTCTCCCTTTTCTGAACTCTGAATCGTGCGTGTGGCGCTGGAACGCTGCAGCCCACGGGAATAGAAATGTAATTGTAGTCCCCAGGTATTCACTTCAGCGTGAGATGGTTGTATATTTTGACAGCCGGATTTAAGTGGGAGTAGTGGAAGGCCTATTGCTATTAGCATTCTGTTCAGAGCGTTCCTTTTCAAGAGCATGGCTAATGCTTTTCCCGTTCTACTTCTACTTCCCCCATCAGTTTTATCTGCCAAGGAATCAACTGCTGCTTCAATCATTTGGTGTGATTGTATCTGGAGCTGCCGTGAACGTAAGGAGCTGTTCATGTCACAACATTTTGTTGCTCGTTTGGTAGGCTGCTTGCTGAACTGTTGCACTGGCGTTGTTAAAAACTGTTTGCAAGAAATTTTCAGGCCATTTGGCCATTGCACACCGAAACATTCTCCGGCACCGGTAGGCCTGTTTGGAACGCGAATTTCATAGAAATCTTGTAGGAAACTGCCTAAATACTCTAATTTCCTACAAGATTTCTGTTATCCAAACAAGTTCTTTAAGTTGTAGAGAAGGGAGAATCAAGGGGGTAAAAAAAAAAGCTTGTAATGAGAAGTAGCAATGGCTAAATCATGTCATGGAGAACCAACACTGCACAGTTGGTCCACAACAGCATAGACAATTACACGGTAAAAATCATGACAAGTCGCATTACAATTCAGAAGTCAGAAACGGGCAAATGCCAAGTCTGCAGACAGCAAGCACTAAGCAAACATTCACTATTATGTTCTTGCAATAACATTGAGGTAGATGATCATAATACCCATAGCTGAGAGAACCTCCTCCCAGTCAGTAAGCAACCAAACACTTGCAGCATCAGTCACTACACCAGTGTACTAACATGTTCTTGCAGCAACATTCAGTATTTCAGGTAGGTAAGATCAAACCCATAGCTCAGATTACAGAAGCATAGAGTTCCAGTTCGTTGATTAGCCGACCACCTCCAAGAACAAGAACAAGAATAGAGGCCCGCATGAGCAATCACCAGCCAAGATCAAGAGCCAAGAGCCTTGGCCTATCCGGCAAGAGGATTGGCATGGATGGTGACACGGTTGAGCCTGAACTCGGCAAGCGGGCGGACCCCGGCCCCGTGGGCGTGGGGTATCATCCCAATTTGGGCTTAAGAGCCCATTTAAAAGGGGTTTACCTTTTTCCTGTGGGGACGCCGTCTTCCTCCGCACACAGGCACCCCCTCCTCACATCTCCAATCTGCTCTCTCTTCCACTTGCTAGGGCCAGCTCGGCGACAGCGGTGTCACCGTAGGAGGCGCAGGCGGCGGCACGGGCTTGTGTGGCCGGGGCCGCCAGTTGAGGCGGCATGACCACACGGCAGCATGGCGCGGGCGGCCGTGCGGCAGGGGCTCGCGCGGCAGCGGCGGCTTAAGCACGGCACGAGCAGAGGCCGGGAGGCAGCGCGGCGGCCTGAGCACGGCGCAGCCGGAGGCCAGGAGGCGGCGGCGTGCTCGGGTGCGGCGCGGGACGAGCGGCACGCGGGCGGCGCAAACCGGTGGCGTGCAGGCGGTGGCGCGGCTGGAGGCGGCACAGGCCGAGGCGGCGACGGTGGTCGGCCAGCGACGGCCGGTGTGGCTGTGTGGCTGTGGCGTAGTGGCCACCCGGCCTGGCTGGCCTGGGGCACGGCCGAACTGGGCTTCGCGCGAGGGTTTTGATGACTTCTGCAGCAAGATGTTTTTCGCTTGGCCGAAAGACATTCCCTCAACCAAACAGCGATTTGTACGACGTAACAAATGCGATCTTTTCTAGCCGAACTATCTCCTACAGTCCTTTTCACAATTTTACCTTCACCCTCATCTATTTCACCTACATTTCATCTCGTAGGTTCAAATGTGGCCTTTGAGGGAATGTTCGCATAGTTGCGCACCCTGGATCCCTTGTGTAGCAAGACCGTCGAGTGTGCTCGAGGCAAGTATCTTAACGGCCGTGACTTTTCCGTTTCGCATATCACATGTTTCCATATTACTTACAATTGAATGCAATTATCATATCACTCAAGCTTACCTGACTAATATCATATCACTAACAATACCTAGATAGTATCGTATCACTAGAGTTAACTAGCTAATATCATATCACTAACGATACCTGGCATTGAGTTTACAGACTTGCACACCCAACAAATCAAACAGTTATCCCATTCTAAGCCCATCTTCTAGCTACCAATATTAGCATGAGCAAGTCTAGCTATTTGTTAGGTATAACATGATGCAAAAGGGTATTAATTTCGCTCAAGGTAAACATTTTTGTAGCTGAACATTTTGGTTTCAAATTAAGGGAGCTTTCAGTGTACAAAGCCTAAGCTTCAGGCATTTACAAAGAAATTCTTTGTTAAGTTGCTATTGGAGGTACCATTCCTACTTCCTAGGGATGCTATTGGTGGTGTGCTATCTATGCCCATGAACTGAGATAAGGTCTTTAGTACTTAGAGACTCCTATAATGCGTGGTATGTTCTTTTTTGGTGCCACTTGCAGTTTCTTATCTTTCTATGATGCCTACTCTGTTTTAATCCAAAAGTCATGTTGTGTTAGATGAATAGGCATTGTAAAATTACATTGTTTGGTTATATTTGCTGGTTGTTTCACATGTTACGGAAAGAAAGAGTGAACATGCCAGATAGTTTCAAGCTCTTGGTATATGGTTCAATGTATTTCTTCAAAGATAATATAAGAAAATTCTTAAGTGGATGTATTAAGTTATAAATGATTTTTGTAGAGGAATAATTTTGCACTTCAGTGGCTATGTATATTATTTTTGAATAATTTTCAGTTTCTATGTATATTATTTTGAATAATTTTTAGTGGCTATGTATATTATTTTTGAATAATTTAGAATTATGCCTGACTAAAATTGTGAGTGGTAGTACTGCTGATGTAGTGATGTTCAGAATTCCATGAGTGGCTTTCATTGTTTGCTTTGCAAATGGAACTCATATAGCCTGTCCTTGGCTGATCTGTACTTATGACTTTGTATCAATTTTTCATATGACTATAGCTATAGTAAATTTTTATCTTAGCTTTAGTATTAGCATCAAAGGAATTTGTATCCTAGTGAATGTATTTATTTTTCAAATGGCTTTTTTTTGTAGGGTATTTTTTGTGAGGATTTTTTTCTGTGAGATAATGAAAGAATGTAAAGAAAATCTACAGAATGCAGTGAAATGGGAAAGTTGATGTACCAGTATCTGCATGTAGAAAGCTTATTGGTAGATACCAACAATTAAAAAAGGAATTTGTATGTTTTTCCGGTGCGTTGCACTTGTTTGTATGGATGTATGATTCAATTGTAAACTCTACTTGCTCTTAAATAATATAATTATTTTTTTCTGTAATTCAGTGCATTGCTCTACTGTTTTGTGGCTTGTGATAGTGACATCATGATTTTGCATATGAACCGATTTGATTATGACGATGTGAAAAATGTCATTTTACGTAACAGAGGGAATAAAGAGAAGACGTCTCTATGTTTCTTAGCACACAACAAAAGCGACTTTATATCAATAGAGACGAGGTGTAAGCGCATCTATCAAAATGTCTCTACAAAGATAAGCATGTAATTTACCGTCTTTATAAAACATTTCATATCTTGTATACATACTTAACAATACGTTTCTAGGTCTTTGACACGGTCTCTGGAGAGACGGTTCTAGTTACAAAAACAACTCTACTGTCCCTAGAGATGACTTAAAACATCTCAACCATATGAACAAGTCTACATGAAGAAATCTCTACAGCTTTCCTGTTGTAGTGGTCATAGCTAAGGATAAGCTAAGAAGCGAGTGAGGTCCGGATAGGGAATTATTAGGCTGGTTCGTTTAAGTTTATTTATGGCTTATGTTTATACTGTCTATAGTAATTAGCTTTTAAACAGTATGTTTTTTTAAGACGGTGTTAATAGAAAAATTGTAGTAAAAAGTGTACTGAGTTTAGTTGTACCAGCTAAAATCACATACGACGACTAATTTTCTCTACGTACTGTCTCTCACGAATAATCAGAATTCAAATATTTAAACCATAAGTAATCAACCCAAATAACCCACCTATTCTCGTGTCAGTCCGTCACTGGCAGCTCGATCTTGTAAAGGAAAGATCAGCAGAAACAACGAGCACCTGGACTACGAGCGTGTACAGTGTACTTGAGCTTCTTTTTCTCGTGTTCTTGGGTAAAGCTGCCCTGGCGTTTGATTAGGAAAGAGATTAAGGATTCAGTTGTGTTCCTTAACGCAAGGAGGAAAAGCACGCGAGAAGCGAAAATCCAGTGGCGGAGAAGCACCGTGCTGCTGCAAGTCTCCGCTCCACTCCACAAACCAGTCTTGTGTTGGTCTTCCTTTTGGAAAAGCTCCCCGGAGCTAGGCCCACTCCCGTTTGTGGGCTAAAATCTAAACATCATGGCAATTTGGCCCAACCAACTGGTGGGCTTGTGCCTATCAAAAAAACAGAAGTGCTTGGACTCCATACCTTTTTTTTACTTCTTCTGTCCTTGGAATCTTATTCGAGTTCCTTTTGTAGAGGTTTATAAGTTCCATTCATGTGCATGTTTGAAAAATAAGTTAGAAGAATCATGTGGGCGAGTCCTCTGGATCTGCCGTCAGCTGGGCATCTTCCATGTAAATCACACCGTCATCGCCTCGTCGGTGTAGCAACTGCAAGACTTTTGATGTGTAGCACCGTCACCTCGTCGTTTGATGTGTAGCAACGTCGTCATGTTGCTACACCGGCATATTTGATGTGTAGCAACGTCATCGCCTCGTTTTGAACGCGGGAGAATGAGTTCCATACGTGGAGAACACAAAATATCCAACATTTTTAACGCATCTCGGGTGCTCGTCGCCACGCGCTGCCTCGTTCCAATGCCAAGCAAAGACTGCAGGAGCTTTTGGGCAGCAGCGTCCCTATCAAATCCACATGTTCGTATAAAATATCGTGCATTATTGTACTAGCATCAGCATACACGGCAAATGTTTTTAGAGGTGACGGTTAGAGTTTTGATAGGTTTATCTCATAATACCCCCGTGTCTCTCTTAATATATAGTCTCTAATTGGATCACTATCCGATACAATTAGATACCACATCCAACTTGGAGAGCCTCTGATTAAATTCTTATCTAAGACGAGTACAGATCTTATCTTACTTTGAGAGTCTCTGACCAAATCCTTATCGTTCTAACCTATGAAGTGTGCGACTCTGTAGGTTTATTTATACTCAGTCATGACCCAAAAACTCCTTTCTAGTCTATAAATCAGTAGTGGTCCCGAGCAGGACATAACAACTCTCAAATATACATAAAAATCATATTAGACGAACTTATATAGTGTTTATGTACCGATCCTTTTGCCTCACAATACCAAATCGAACTCAAGACGAGAAACATGTCATCCTATGATAGCTCGATATTTCACTCAAACATGTAATGACTTATTTAGTTGTGATTGACTCCTTAATCACATTCGGTATAACCATACACTTCCTTAATCCAACCACATCGAGGTGTCCAAAAATATCTCTCTTGTTATATAGGAGGGGCAAATTTAATCTTGATCGCTTATGTTTCTCTTCATATTTTATAGTAAACCTGAAAGTTACATTTATGACCACTCAGTTACGAAATATTATTTGGCAACCCCTAATTAAAATACTACACATGTAGAAAAACTATAACGATCTCAGGTCTAATGATCCTACATACACTATATATGAGACCAATTAATGACACTTAAGAATATAACAATTATCGTAGTGTCTCATGGTAGGTCAATCCAATACCATATTCTCTAACATGAGTTCATATTATTAATTTAATATCTTATATCCATGATCCGTGAAATATGAACATCAATCAATACATGTGCTGATTTATAACTTATAATTATCCCACATAATACTATAAGATTAAGAATAATTTAAAATAATATCAAAATATCAATAAAAAGCCATATACTTGTTGATCAATACAAAAAATATTTATTCAAGAGATAAATTAATATATTATTTAAAAATTATAAATATAGAGATATTATAATTATCTTTATATATACTTCTAAGAGCAAGTATAATAAGAGGTCATTAATAGGTTTGTATCTTTGAGGTGGAGAGAGAGAGAGAGGTGGGTGGGTGTAAGTTTCTGACCAACAAGCACAAGAACCAAGAAACTTTGTGAGAGAAAAGGGTGGGTCATACAGCCTTCAGCTGACTGTAAACTACTATATGAATGGGCTGATAAGTGGGTTATAAGTGTCTATACAGTCAGCTGAAGGCTATATTATTAGCCTTGCTCTAAGACATATCACTGGCTGGCAGGAGCCACCGAGCCCATCAAAGGAGCATCGGCGCCATGGGCGGCAGCGTAGTTAAGACGAGAGTCTCGTCGTCAGTGCGGTCGATCGTACGAGAGCTTCGCAAAATCAGGAACCACACCGAGTGACGTCTCTCTCTCTCTCTGTGCGGCCGGCCTTTTAACCAAGCGACAGTGGTAGCAATGCGTTGGCCGCGCATGGACGATTAGGTGCATGCAAGCGCCTACTACTAGTTCAGCAGTCTTCCTCTCCTACATAGCACGTCCAATATAAATCCGTCGCATGTTTGGTTGCTAGCCACAGTTTGCCAACAAAAATTGCCACACTTGTCTAAGTTGAGATGCTCAAATTCTTTGCCATACCTTAGCAAGTCTAAGGGAATCTTGCCACACTTTTTTTAGTCATTGACGCGTGGGACCTAGTTTGCTGGAAGGGAATCTTGCCACAACTGTGACTGCAACCAAACAGCTCCCAAAGTTGGTCAAACTTGCCTAACCTTAGGCGTGGTAAACTGTGACTGGCAACCAAACAGCCCCTTAAGTCTCTGCGTCAGATGCGAATCTGAGCGTCCTTGCGTCACAAAAATTGAGGGAAATTTAGGGGTGTTTGGTTGCCACCACACTTTGCCACATTGCCACGCCTAAGGTTAGGCAAGTTTGACCAACTTGGAAGTCTGTTTGGTTGCGACCACGGTTGTGGTAAGATTCCCTTCCAAAGAAACTAGGTCCCACGCGTCGATGACTCAAAAAGTGTGGCAAGATTCCCTTAGGCTTGCTAAGGTGTGGCAAAGAATTTGAGCACCTCAACTTAGGCAAGTGTGGCAATTTTTGTTGGCAAATGGTGGTAAAGTGTGGCTAGCAACCAAACAGCCCCTTATACGCTTGTACTACTAGGACTGCGTAGACACTGTGCAGGGGCGAATCCAGGGGGTAGGCTTCATCAGGCTGAAGCCTACCCTCCATGGTTGCCGAACACCCCCCCCACCCATGCAGTCCTGCGGTCAGGCAGTCACCGGCGACGAAGAAACATTCATTTGCAATTAAGCATAAGCACGGTCGGAGCCAGGAGAAGAATTGAAGAAACAAGGCTGAACGCCCGAACCGCCGAAGTAGTCAAGTAGAGATGCAGGTCCACCGCCCACGGGCCCAACGGCCCACCGCCCAGTACATGTTGCCCTATTCCGCAAGACCAAAATCCCCAAATTTCCCCAAATCCGGAAGAGCACATTCCCTTCCCGAGCTCCCGTTCCCCAAATACCCGTGCCGCGTGCCGACGAGATCTGGATCTGGAGCCAAGGCGGGGACGCCGGTCGCCGGATCCGGAGGAGAGACGTCGGGGAAGGGCCGAGGCGGGGTCGCAGCGGCCCGACTGCAGCGCGCCGCGCGATCTCAGAGGCCAGAGCCGGGACGGGCGAGTCACGCGGCGCCGTCGGCCGGCGAGGCGGGGAGGCAGGAGCGCCGGGAGGCACCGAGGCACTGAGCCACTGAGGCAGGGAGCCGGCCACCTGGGAGGCGGGACGCGGCGGCGTAGCGCGCAGGAGCGGGGCGATTGTGGAGTCTGTGGCGTGAGCGTGAATGTGTGATTGTGGAGCCGTGAAGGGAATCTGCAGCTGCTGCCTGACTGCCTCTGTTTATTTATTTGGCTTGGAGCTGCTGCCTCTGTTTATTTATTTGGCTTGGAGCCTTCTGCCTTGGTAACACAGTAAGTCAGTAACATTGGTTGAATGGTTGTGATTTACTAATTCAGACATTCAGTGGTAACACTGTAAGGACTAAGGACACAACTCAAGTCTCAAGCAGTCAATTAGTACTTTGCGTAATACTGTTATACTATTGTATATATAACAATTGTATACTGTTATATACTGTTAATTAGCTGTCAATTAGCAGTCAATTAGTACTTTGCGTAATACTGTTATACTAGTGGTATGGTTCTTTTATTTGAAATGTTCATGATCCTTTAAGTAATTAAATACATTTTGCTAATTGCTATTGTATTACTAATTTTTTTATTTTGATGTACAGATTGTTATATACCGGAATCATATTTACATATTTTTGGGATTCACTTGCTATTAGCGAGGTACCTCCGTTGTATCTCTTTTTTTACTTTGCTTTTATTCATGTATGAAGTTATGAATTTGATTGCACAAGAATACAAAACTATATTTCTTACAAAGTAGTTTAATCATTCGATGTGTAGAACCAATAATTCTACAAAAACTTACGATCTCGGATAAGAATGTAGAATTTTTCTACCCACCCTTATTTTTCATTCTGGATTCGCCACTGACACTGTGCACAGAGAGATACGCTAGCCAGCTGCGCCTGCGCGTGCGGACAGTAGAATAGAACCCCGACAAGCGCTGCTCACATCGGATTCCTGCGCGCGTCTTCCGAGGCGGAGACGTGCCACTGGAAAGTACGGTTATGCCCCTGCTGCGCCACCTCCATGCAATGCATGGCCACCAGTTGCATTGCATGCCCTTGTCTGTCTCGAGTAGGGGTGCAAACGGGTCGGGTTAATCCCGACCGATCAGGCACCGAATCCGATTAGTACCGAATCCGATTGGTACCGAATCCGGAGAAAAAAATATGGGTTAGGATATAGTAACAGCAATATCCGTTCGAATCCGATACGTCTTCAAGTTTGATTTCAGATTAGTGCTACTATTTGATGTTTCATTTTCTTTTGTAATGGTAAAATAAAATCTTCCACATCAGCTATTAAGTAGTAACATCAAGTTCTTGACAGTACGTTCTCCTACTCCATTTGCTTGTACTGCATGCATTCCTTACAAACAAGTAGGGGTCCAAACGGGTTAATCCCGACCGATCCGGCACCGAATCCGATTTGTACCGAATCCGATTGGTCCGAATCCGGAGAAAAAAATATGGGTTAGGATATGGTAACAACAATATCCGTTTGAATCCGACCCGTTTGCACCCTTAGTCTCGAGCTCGGGCGAAAATGGCCCGGAGCCGGAAATGGCTTGCGATTATGTGGGAGCGGGGTCCCTAAAAAGCTCCAAGTAATAATATACGCAACTTTGCCTGTAGCGCCCTAGTGCGCGCAGAAGTTGTCAAATACTTGTCGCTAGCTTTGTTGATTGTTGGTGAGACTAACCTATTTTTTTTTGAGCTATAACTATTTTTTAAGATGATAGTGGATAATAGAGACACTAATGTTAACGGTGTATATGATTTTAGATTTAAAAAATTATTTAGAAAATCTAATTTAAAAACTACCTTATTTGTTTTGATTTTCGGAGAAGCCAAAAGACCAAAAGAACAGGAGTCCCATTCTTTTGAGATATAGGTGGTGACTTTTAACTGCAGGCTAGTAGATTTAATAAATAGTACCAATTGATAGAAGCCAAAATCAAAAGCTAACCGAAAAGAAGGGATCAAGGCCTATTTCTCCTAGATGGATCTTGTGCATCGTGCAGAGGCTAGCGTGTTGTGATTTGACTGACACCTAATGTGAACATGAATTACGAGCAATGTTTTGGAGTGTATTCCCTCTCGAAGGAATATCAGAAAGCGTCAGGGCACAATATCTCAATCAACTTGTACAAAGCATCTGTTTTCCAATAAATCAAAGATGATCTACCATTTGTATCACATCTAGCCCTTATTTGTAGCGTTACTACCAAACCATCTGGATTGACATGGTTTCACAAAGGCTTCTAAATGCTATCCCTACAAGACTAAGATAAGACCAACCTCACCAGAACACACTAACTCCTCGTAACTGCCGATGTTTCTGGCAACAGTATAGGGTAGAATTACCGACAAAAGCACTGTGCATGATATGATATGATATTGCAAAAGTCCTTGTCCATCCATCAGATTGGTTCAGCACTTGTTTTCAAAAGGAAGCAACCACACAAAGATATACCATTGCAACTGTATAGCAATAAGTTTCATATAATTTCAACAAAATTCAAGAAAACATTTGAAAAGTTTTATGTTTCAGTGAGTTTCATGCGTTCTAGAAGATTCCAATTCAAAATTTCAATGAATTTTAGATTTTAAAACTCAAGTTTCAATGAGTTTCACCCAAAGAGTTTTAACAAGTTTCAAGCAAAAGTTTCAAGAAATTTCAATAAGTTTCAACCAAAGTTTAAACAAAATTCAACAAGTTTTAGCTATTTCCAATGAGCTCACCTAACTATAAAGACACTATTGTGTTGCCATAGAGTTGTCCAACATCGTTCATCATTGACGCACCCTCTTCTTCGGCTCCCGCCCGACTACTGCTACCACCAAATCTGTGCTTGAGCTTCATGTCGAGCATCCATCTCTCTCCCCCCTTAGCTCCACACCACATGTCGCTGAGCCACCCAAGCTACGTCGCTGCTGGATCCGGCCATCAGGAGCCGTGCCGCCACTGGATTCGACCATCCCGAACTAACCTGTCGCCAGATACAAATCCGGAGGTTAAGCACTGCATCATCGCCCACGCTAGATCTAGAGCCATATGTGAAGGAAGAAGGGGGTAGCATCGAAGTTAAAGGAGGAGGTGGAGGGCAGTATCAGAGTTGAAGGAGAAGGTGGAGGGGCAGCGCCAAAAGTGAAGGTGGAGGGGATTGGCCTCTTGCGTTCGTTGGCTCACCAGCTGTGCTCCATGATTGGACATAGGAGAGAGATATATACAAGGAGGGAGGGAGGCGATAAAGATAGAAAGAAAAGAGAGAGGGGTGTGAGGGAGACATAGACTTATGATCTGTGCGGGGGATCGGACGACTAGGACCTATACCGTTAGAACGATATATTGTTCCATAGTATTTCTATTAAAAAAGCTTGGTATAGTAATAAAAGAGAAAATTCTACGCACGGTATACTATTTAAGCCAAAATCAACGGGGTCCGTCGATGCTACCCTCCTTCTTCAACTCCGGCGTCACCTCTCCACCTCCTTCTTCAACTCCGGCACCATCATCTCCTCCTTCTTCACCTTGGACTTCGGATCTGTCGAACATAGAGGGAGGCTGGGGAGGCGATGGTCCGACGGTGGGCGGCGACGGAGGGAGGCATGGCGACAGTGGCACACTAAATACTATGTTGGGCAGGATGGTAGCAACGGAAGAGGGGGAGATGATGGTGTAGCTAGGCGACGAGGTCATCGTCGGCCGCTAGTGATGGAGGAAGGGGCGTAGGGGAAGTTTGGAGCTGCTTTGGCACCTTAGAAGAGAGGGGAGGGAAGCGACAGCGCTGGTTCAGAAGAAAAGAGTGGGACGGTAGAGGGAGCAGCAACAAAAAGAGAGATACCGGGATGGCCCTGACGGTGGTATACCATGCGATAATAGTTCTCGTAATAAAAACCAGCAAATCGAGAGGCCTGTGTGCGAATGATCCCCGGGTCAAACCCGGCACTGGCCGAGGCCCTCCCGTCCCGACCCCGACCCCGCATTTCAAATTTCCTCAGCTTTCCGCCCCCTCCTCTTCTCCGGCCACCTTTAAATACCCCACCACCGCCTCCGTCCGATCCGCCCTGCCCCACCCCTCACCCGGTGCAAGCCCTAGCTCTGCCGGACCCACCGCGCCATGGACGGCGACGACGAAGAGATGCGCGACGTCTCCTCCCCCTCCTCTTCCTCCTCCGGCGGCGGTGGGGACGACGGGGGCTTCGAGGAGCCAGATGCTGAGGAGGGGGATGGGGAGGGGTTGATGGTGATGGAGGTGAGGTGGTTCGAGGTCGACCTGGAGTACGAGTTCGACGCGCCCAGGTGGTTCGACCTTGCCCAGGAGGAGTCGCCGGTGGAGGCGGCGGCGGCGCAGCTGTGGTTCGCCTCCGCCCCCAGCTACCCGCCCTCTCGTGCGTGCCCCTCCATCCCTCGCCTCGAAATTTCTCGGTTTGTTTTCTGCATGGAGGGCTGATTCGGGAATGGGAGTACTCGTTGCCGTTTGAGCCTTCCTGTATTTTCGTGTTAGAGGTTGGTCGGGGAAGTTTGATGAATTTAGGGAGTGGAATCACGTCACCATTCCGTGAGATTTTTGTATTAATCCTTATCATTTATTGTGTTCTCCCGTGTGGCCGTGCATGACTGATCGCAGATAGTTTCGGAGACCGAATTTAGTGGTACTTCTAGGCACAGAATGCACAGGCATTTGTAAAAATTTTCTGCGCACCTGGTTCAATTATGGTGCGTAGAAGATGCATTTGTCGACATTGTCAAACCAGCATGCTTCAGGAAATTGTGAAATGTTAGGGTTTTTGTCAATGTTGGACTATAAGGGTCAAACGGCGTCAATCTGGGTTAGTATTGATCACTTCAGATGGATATTGGATGCGTTTTGGTCGGGGTTTTCCCTGTTTCTAATTGTTTTAAGTGCTGTAGATATGTACAATTGTAGAGCTTGATGGCCAGCCATAACGATATTAGCTTATTATCCTGAGAAAAGAAGAAATGAGCTATGGAATTCTCCTCAATTCACTGAAATGTCAAAAAGGGGATCGTAGTTTGCATGTGGTCATATCACTCACACGCCCTTGTTTTAGAACTTCGTAAGGAAAGCTCATGTGCTTGAGAAGTTGGTTGCTACAGAAAACATGCTATGCTCTTTAGGTGTCACAGCAAGAAATAATAGGGCTAGCACCGCAATGGGCTTTTAGGTGGCTTTGATGACTGTGGCTGCTTGATATGTCTGCAGTACTGTGTCGGATGGGAAGTATGAGTCATGAATAGATATCCACAGCTAAGAGGCATTTGGATCATGTGACTACATCTAAATTTGGTTAGTTGCAAGTAATTGAGTGTTTGTGCCAGGGCGCAAGCACCTGGAAACTTTAACAGTGAATAGTAGATAAAACTTGTGTAAGCTGGGAGAGTTATGCTTTTCTACACTTTCCTAGTATTTCTGGAATTGCTCAAGTTTACATGGTGCACAAAAAACGGTTGGGGAGGTGAAACATCTTCCTGGGTTGCTATATGATGGGCAAAAATATGACAGTTGATTGTGTTAAAACCTGTAGCCTTTTATATTAATTTGAAACAAATCTTTTTTGGTTTTTGCCATAGTTCTAATATCGACCAAATTAGCAAGAGGATAAAACTATCATTATTGCTTGGTATGGGGCCTTATAGTTGCAACACTGGCCAGTAACCAACTTTTCATATGAGCTACTGCAAACACTCAATGATGTAAAGCGGGTAAAACATGTGCAATACTGCAAGTACTGTAGTGATATTTGTTGATAATTGATCTATATGGAAACATTATGTGTTACTTAATTAGTTTATTTTGCTCTTGAACCCTCAAAATTTCCATCTTTTCTTTTAATTGTCCTTTGATGTCTAGCTAATATCACTAACATGTTCTCTTCTGTTTCTATAGCCTTAATTGCTAAGATGTTGGCTGAAGATCTTGGGTTGCAAAGCCTAAGAAGCATTGCAGATATAGATGATGTGCATTGCTCTAAGTCTTCACAAGAATGTTCCAGTGGTGCTGAGCAAGGTATCCATCGGACACACGTACCAAATGAAGGTCCTGATAAAGTGATAAGCTAAATGCTAGCACTGGGTTTTCTGAAGCACATGTTTTATTCCATTTCTAATCTGTTGATTTGTTTCGTCATTCAACTGTCACCTACATATAAATTATGCTAGATGTTCATGAGGCTAAAGTTTCTTATTAATGTTTGTGTTCTAGTTTTTTCGCTCCTATTTATATTTTCATATACTTTTAATCCTGAGTATTGCATATCCAACAACTTGATCACTATGCTGTTCATCGTTCTAGAACCATTTAATCATACTAGCAGAAAACTCAGGGAACTCCCTTGAATGCAAAAAATGATGCCAAGGTCTGTTAAGCTAAACCCTTTTCTAGGTGAAGCTACAAATTAGCCTGTTTCATAACATACTTCTGCTTAGCTTGGCAACATACAAAAATGTAAAATATAAGCCATGTAAATAGAGCTCAACTATAATTATGGAATTATTTCCCTAAACCATCAAAACTATTTGTTTGGCGAGAAAGAATTAATTACCAATTTATTCTTGACCAGGTTCCTCTACTTTCAAACTATCTTCTGACCAAAATTGAGCATGTTATTTAGCCTGCCATGCTTCTGCCTTTTTACCAGTTTCTTTTATGAAAATTAATTGTTTTAGTCTATTTTGTGTAAAATAGGATTGATACCATGCTATGGAGTATCAGAAAATGAACGAAAACCTGGCACTCGAACTATTGTGAAGGGAAATTTCTCGAGGGGGTCCACGTTGATGAAGCCTACAGCTTGTCAATTAGCAAGGCAAAACAGGCAAATTGAAGTGAAGAATGCCATGCAGTATGTAATTTTATGCCTTATGCTAACTGATTTTCTGAAATTTTTCCGGGGTGGCATAAAAAGAATTGGAATTTGGAAATAACTTTTGTGATGGTTTTATGAGCCATCGACTGATTTTGCATTTCAAATCTATCCTGGCACAATTGCAATTTTATATGTCTGTGCTTCTCATTTGGTTTATTTGGCTGTAGTTCTTGATTAAATTAATCTTACATTCTTAAAAGGTTGTCGTTAGCACTGGCCATAGCGGTATATGTCAGTATGTGGGTTTGAACCTTGTTGTAATCACAAGCGGTTCTAGCTCTTTTTTCTTATTGCCTTTCTCTCCATTTTTCTTGGACATCACCACCTTTCCTTTTTATTTTACCTTTGTCCTGCATTGATTTTTAGGAAATGTAAGGTAAACAAATGCTGTCTTCATGTTTGCGAATACCCTGTCTGTCTTCAAGTTTGTGAATACCCTGTGGATATCAATTTCCTGTGATTTCAGGGGTAAAAATTCGGTTGGAGTGAGAAGTGTGAGAAGTACCATGAGCTCCAATGATTGTACTTACCAAGCTGCTAAAAGGCAGAGGTTAGAAAGAGGGCATCTCAACAAGGTATGTTACCACTTTCTCTTGGTGGCCTGAATTTGCCAAATTTTCTGACGGAGATGATTTTTAATGTACGATAAAGTGTAGTTTTTTGGTTTGGTTTTAAAAACACTATACTATTTAATTTGGGAGAAACTTTCTCTCTATTATTGAGACAACATAACAACTACATGATCAGATTTTGTCTGAATTAATTACAATGTTCATTTGGACTTCCGTCATGGCAAGTTGTGACTGCAAAAGTAACAGGCACCAAATCTTTTCTAGTGTTTTCCCCTACCTTGGTAGTGCCATTTTTCTTTACTTGTGAGCTTCAATATTCGCACAAAAAGTTTCCCAGTGTTTTCCCCATACAAGTGGTGGTCATTTGTTTTTACTTGGGAGCTTCAGTATTGGCACAGGTAAAAAAAAATCCTGAGTTGCATTCGAGATGATTTGATGCTTGGTCAGTGTGCAAGTGCAGTTTGAGTTCTGTATTGCATATCTACATCACATGGTTGGCAATCCTAGTTTTCTTCTAGTAGAAACTAGAAACTGACATTTAAGCTCCCTGCTACTGCTAAATCCGGATGAACTATTGTTGAGTTTGTTCAATCTGAGGAAATTTGCAATAACTTATTCTTGAACCGAAAATTCTAAAATAATCTATGACTTGAATTAACATCCCTTGTATGTGTTATTGGTAACTGTAGTATTATTGCTGTTCAAATTTTGTTACATGAAATCTAGTAGATGCCTTGAGAATTATATAGTGCCTCTATTCTTGATAATTGAACTCTTGCTTGTTATCTCGATAATCGATATGTTTCTGAGACCAAAAGGTGCCAGTTGATATTACTTTTGTTGCATAACTATGTTGTTCGTTCTGTACTGAAGCTATTTGCTTATGGTACAGGTTGTTGCTACAAACCAACTTGAGTTGATTCATAAGACTCATGAAAAGGTAAAAGCACCCTTAAAAATGCTATTGCATTGACTTATGAACAGATGTTTTGTGCTGTTACTATTCATTTATCCTTTATTTCCTGGATCATCTTTCAGGTGCCACTCTATTCTAGTTCTCTCAGGCAACTGTATTTTGTGTTTCTGGTTTTCAATAGCATACTTCTATTGATTTGTATGATCCACTTTTGCAACTAGTCATAGGATTATAGCTGTTGAACTGTGTCTTAAACTGTCCTATAAAGATATTGCTATGAGGTGTGTTATCAAATTATCGTGTTATGAAACATGACCATTGTGCTAATTTCTATATGGTTTCTATGAGGTGTGCCTCAAATTTTGCTTGATGATATTTTTCTCATGGATGACACAGAACGTTATGAATAGTAATTCTGATCGTGCCACTGGTCCACCCAAATTAAAGATTACAATTCCTAGAGAACCTGAGTTGGCAACGAAGCTAAGAGCAGAGAGGTCAAGGATTCTAAGAGCAATGTAAAGTCATTTTCACTTGCTATTCTATTTTGATTCCTGAACATAAGGTACTTCTGCTATGATAATTCACACATCTTGACCTGAAAATTTCAGGCCAACTAATTCAAAGCAGCTAAATAAATGGGATGCACAATCTACCTCTATGACGCGAGCGGCAGCTAGAAAGGTGGGTTATCAAACTATTGAATATATATTGCCTAGTTTTGCAAGTGGTTATGAATCTCATTTGCGCTTGATTCTTGATATCCATGACCTACTTATGAAGCATATCAGTAGAATACTCGTGTTGAAGTATAAGTGAATTGGCTGTCTTTCCTCGTCGGTTTAGACTTTTGGATAAACTGGCCGGTGCATAAAATTCAATATAGTATCAGAGTCAAGAGGTTTTGAGTTCAAGATCCAGTTGGTGTAATTAAAAAAAAATTCCAGCCCACTTCTATTTCACGTCTTAGACTTGTGGGCCTATATGTGAGGGGAGTGTTGAAGTATAAGTGAATTACCTGTCTTTTCTCATCAGTTTAAGATTTTGGGTGAACTGCATTGAACCAAATGACCGCGAGGCGTTTGGACCAAACGTCAACGACCATGAGGTGGTCGCACGAAGTGTGTATGATTAGCAAGTGGTCGCACGAGGTCACGACCGCTAGGCGTCTGACCAAGCGTCAATGACGAGGTGGTCCAATGAATCGTCTATGACCGCGAGACGGTTGGACTAAGCATCAATGACCATGAGACGGTTGGACCAAGTGTCAACGACCGCAAGACGGTCGAACCAAGTGTCAACGACCACGAGGTGGTCGGACGAAGTCATGACCATGGGGCGGTCAGACAAAACGTCAATGACCACGAGGTGGTCGGACAAGGTCACGACCACGAGGTGGTTGGACAAAACGTCAACGGCCACGAGGTGGTCTTACAAGGTCACGACCGTGAGTCGGTCGAACAGAGCGTCAACGACCATAAGGTGGTCAGATGAAGCATCTACGACCACGAGGTGGTTGGACGTTTGTGCTATTAACGTGGCGCACTCCCTGGTGAGGCACGTGAAGCGCGCGGGGCTCACCAGGGTCGTCGCTAGTGCAGGGGACTCGGCAGTGTCTGCACCTGGCGACTCATTTATACTCCGTGGAGTTGCCCAGGATGGTTAAGTTTTCGACACTTTATACTCCGCAGAGTACGCCGGGGCGCAGGGCCACTGTTCGATTTTTTATACTCTGTAGAGTTGCCCGGGACGGCTGAATTCCAGGCGCTTTATACTCCGTATAGTATGTCGGGCGCAAGGCCACCGTGCGATTTTTTATACTCCACAGAGTTGCCCGGGATGGTTAAGTTCCCGGTGCTTTATACTCCGCAAAGTACGCTGAGGCGCGAGGCCACTGTGCGATTTTTTATACTCCGTAGAGTTGCCTGGGATGGCTAAGTTCCCGGTGCTTTATATTCCGCAGAGTACATCGAGGCGTGAGGCCATTGTGCGATTTTTTATACTCCGTATAGTTGCCCGGGTCACGAGAGGATCCCGCCGCTGGACTCAGACGAGCCGGAAATGGTGGAGAGATGTGCTACGGTCATGAAGTAGTATGGCGAAGCCCAGGACCAGATCATGGCCGAAGAAAGGGTCTACAATCACGAAGTGGTCAGGGCAAAGCCCATGATCCTATCGTGTTCGTAGAAAGGCGTACGATCATTCGGTGGTCATGAGATGGCGCATGACCATAGCATGTTTGTACAAGGGGCTTACAACCTCGTGGAGGTCGTGGCAAGGCTCATGACCATATCATGGTCGAAGGAAGGGTCTACGATGCCGCGACCACTAGGTGGTCAGGCGGTCATCGACGACGAGGTAGTCGTAGAATATCGAGCCGAGGCTGATGAAGTCGGAGGTGCGGAGTTGAGACCGACGGAGGTCGGAGGGCGCAAAGGCTAGTGGAGGCCATGTGAAGTCTGACAGAGGCCAGCGAAGGCCACGCGAAGTCTAGCGGAGTTGAGGCTGATGAAGTCAGAGGTGCGAAGCTGAGACCGACAGAGACCGGAGGGCGCGAGGGCCGGTGAAGGCCACGCGAGGTCCGACGGAGGCCACGCAGAGCCGAGGCTGATGAGGACACGACCACGAGGAGTCAATCGAGGGCCAATGAAGTCACGAGTCGAACGAGCATTGGCAAATTCATGACAACGAGGTGGTCAGACGAGCGTCGACGAAGCTTCGACCCCGTGGGGTTGAACGACATTGCCGAAGGTATGATAGGTGTCGACAAAGTTGGTAGTGGGACGAAGCCTTCGGAGTGGGCGCTCTGTCCCCACGCTTCGGACTGGCGTCGACGAAGTGTAGACTACGAGAAGGTCGTAACTGTCGGTGAAGAGTTGACCATGACGCGGTTGTAAATGAAGCCTTAAGCGTCTACGACTATGAAGCGGTCAGACAAAGTCTCCGACCACAAGGTAGTCGGACGGGCGTCTACGACCGCGAGGTGGTTGGACAGTCGCGGAGGCTTGACAAGCTATGGTCGACGGCCGGAGCCTGTCTTTGCCGTGCACGGAGGTTGACTCTCTGGTGTCCGGTGATGAGAAACGCCGCTCCACTTCTGCAGGTGCGACGGGGCAGCCGTCGGAAGTAGCCCCGGATATGGCAGCATCTGGGGTGTTTGTGGCACGAGCACTCTGGTGGTAGCCTTCTCTAGCGCATTCCCTTGTGCAGCTTCTTACGCGATCCCCACGGACGGCGCCAACTGTTGTAATATAGCTACAATAGTGGGTACAGGGTATCCTTCTCCATAGGAGACATAGCAGTAAGAGAGCTGGTGAGTGAGAATGAGTGGATCTGGCCTCTCCATACCCCTCTTGGGGGTTTATATATATGAGTGGAGTAGGATGGGAAATTCCCATCGTATTCCTTAATAATTACAAAATATGATGGTACATTGGTATATTTCTCTATACTATTATATCTATTACATATTGAGCCAGTTGCAAGGCTCAATTACAGGGGGTGAGCCACTCCTGCTATAACAACGTGGAATAAGTGCGGGCTACCAATTTTTAATTGCGTCTGTCGGGTCTTGAACTTAAAACCTCTTGGCTCTGATAATATATTGAGTTGTATGCACTAACTAATTCACCCAAAAGCTTAATCTGACGAGGAAAGATGAGCAGTTCATTTATACTTCAACAACTCGCACATAGTTCAGCAAACCCTACCAATTAACATGTATTGGTACATTCCAAGGTTTTTAGTTTTGGGAGGAGCGACACATTTTTCTTGGGAGATAATTCAACAATCATGGGAGAGTTGCACTTATCCAAAAAAAGAAAAAAAAAATGAAGGACACAGTAGCACCAACGAGGCCACAAACATATTCTTAGTGGAGATATACTTCCCAATTGCATTATCTCTTGGAGGCTGATAGTCCAACAGTTTAGCTGTGGTTTCGTTGCCAAGAAACACATAATTTATAAGGATCTGCAGAGGATATGATTAGGGTAAATCAATGCGATTGTATATTATTGCTTGTAATTAGCTTTGCCTTTGCCTTATTTGTCCTTGTACACTATTTTGCATCTAATTCCATGGCTAAAGCTGTTTCATTTGCTCCTATTTCCCCCCAGGAAGTTGAATCAGTGTGCTGTACTAGAACATGCACTTCCACATTTAGGGCTTGTTTGGATGGATGAGGATTAGGTCCAATCCCTTTGGATTGATAGGGATTTTGGTACAATTTTGCTCCCAATCCCTTCCTATCCAAACAAGCCCTTAGGTGGAGAGCTATTGAATTTGCAACATGTAATGTTTTCTCTTTCTTGTATAGTTGTATAGACTATAGAGCTATTGAATTTGCACCATGTAATGTTTTTTCTCTTTCTTGTATGGTTGTATACATTTTTTTTCCAGTTAGCATTGAAAAGTTGTCCTCAAGCAGGTCGTGCAACCTTTTCGGGTCACCGATCATCAGCATGCAAATGTACAACATGAAAATGTTGGGTCAAATACGCCAGTGTGTGGGTCTAATCGTACAAGGCATCTTCACAAGTAAGGCTTGTTTCATATGTACCGCTTTGGTTCAAGTTCCATTACCAGTTACCTAAATTCTAGTCTATCTTATCTGATAGTCAAATGGAAAGTCAAATATATTGCCTACTACGAGGTCTTGTGATAATTTCCTGTATGTAACTAGTATTTGTCAAGGCATGAGTTGTCTTGACCTAGAAAAAGGTATCCTGTAAGATTCTTCTGGTGCATTCTGTTCAGTACCTACGATTTTACCAAAACATTGGAAACTTGGGAATGAAGTAATAATCTCCATTTCTACTGTTTTTTACTAAAAGAACTTATGGCTGTTTTCTCTGTTGTCTGCTAACAGCGATGATAAAAAGCCAGAAGACTGCAGAGATGACCTATTTAAATTTAAAGCTCGGCCACTGGATAAAAAGGTAGCTGTCGTGGATAGATCTTGTATATTTATTTGTGAGCTACATTTTAACTTTGGATTATAGTTTCTACTGGCCTGGACAGTTATTGCATAGTGCCCTATGAACTGATATCTCGATGTTAATTCCATGTTCTGAGTGCTAGTGGCTTTTACATTGATCAGACAGATAGGAAATGATTGCTGAATCACATAGTTGCATAAGGAACAGCTATAGATAAACTATAGGAAGGTTCCAGTCATACAGTTTGGACAATGAATCTTATATTTTTCTCCTTTAAACAGATATTAGCAAGCAAAGGAGATGTTGGTGTATTTCGAAGCGCCAAAAGGAATACAACAGTGCCTAAGGTAGTTTTGTAGCAATATTCTCTCTCTCTCTCTCTCTCTCTCTCTCTCTGGTTATAGTCCATTTATCAACATACCCACAATTTCTTGTTGACAATCCTAGGAATTCAACTTGTCAACAAGCCGGAAGGCCAAACAAGCTCCATTATCTGAACTATTTAACAAGGTTTGTACTGATATAGCAGAAATGGATTGCCTTTAAATTATTTACTCTGATGTTTACGTAAATCATTTTGGCAGCTTTCTTTAACTGCTGAAGCACGCCGCGGCATAGACCGTCAGGCCAGTGAACTTCCAAATTATATCACCACCAAGGTTCTTTCCTTGTTTCCCTTTCATTTCTTTCCCTTCCATCTTAATTCAAAGCGCTCAGAGATCACTTTTATTTTATTGCAAGGATTGCAAAGAGAACATGATCGGTAACATTCAATGCTAGCTCTGGTAAGTTATATTTTTAAATACCGGGTAAGATAGTTATATTTTGCTTCTCAATTTTTTTAATAAAAAAACGCATGACACCCTTCCAACTTTCCCCCTTTTCAGACCCAGAGAAGATATACAATATATAGTCCTCTTTGACAACGACTGATTCAGATTTCCCATGTCTCCACCTTCACAAAGGTAAATATATTTTCAGATTTCCAGCATATATACCATGATTTTCACACACTGCATCTCATGATTGGCCTGCTGCTCCATATCGACAATGATGTAATTGGGCAAGTACATTGACATTACAGAAATACGATTTCTTCATCATAGACAAATATGTGATTAAACTAGTATATTGACAGTGTCCTCCGTCTTGTAGGCTAAGCGTCTGTTTTGAACAGTAGGACTTACAAGGGAGCTCATCTCCTTTCCTTCATTTAACAAGATGAAGCGATACATTATTTGACATTAAGGCACCGCTGAGGTGTGCGTCCGGCCATCTCCGGCATCAGATAGTTGGTTGATCCCTGAGATCAGACAGACAATTTTCCCCGTCTCGGCCTGTTGCATAGTTGTCGCTGCCGGGCAGCTTAACATAATTCCTTAGCTGCCGACAGCCATGGCGGAGATCGTTTTGCACAGCCAGAGAAACACCCCATAGCGCATAGTGGGGGGAAAGCGGCTAACCTCACCTGGGTGTATCTGCACTGACTCCAAAGTTGTAACATACCGCAATCATCTGGCAAAGTTGTTCGCTTGCTAGCCATGCTTGTATGGTTCCTATAATTTGCAGCACATCTTGACTGACAAAAATGATCTGGTGCTTGCTATACCTCCAAAATTTCCAGATGTATCAGAGGAAATTTTGTTGTTGTCGATGGCAGCACCAGGAATCTCTCTGCAGTGGCTGCTTCACAGTTGAAGCGAGCAGTGCTGGCGCTGTTGCTCAGGGAGTGAGCGGTCAGGCTCGAGCCCGGACCATGAAACCTCAAGCTGGGCGCATCGCATGCTGGCTTGTCCCATCACAAATAAAGCGTAATTGCCCTCCTGCGTTGCGTCGCGTGCCGGCGTGGGAGCTGTTCCACGGGACACCGGCCCATCTGATCTGACGAGCGGTTGCATGCTTGCATGGCGTCGCCTCAACATTCTTCAGATTCGGAGCTGATCGGACAACACAACCGAACTCGATCTTGGCCTCCAGCCCTCACGGTCACGGGCATGTGAAGCGAATCAACGTGTGATGCATGCACGACCTGCTACTGCTGCTGTCGTGGACCGCATGCATGTATGACAGGATCAACTCGAGCTGGCGCTGCCTGAGACTGTAAAGTGTAGGACTGTGCATGCTCATTCACCGGCTGTAAGCGAAGGAGAAGGACAAGCTTGCTTCGCTTTGAGAGGGCTGAGAACACCTGACCCTGCCTTCAGAGAAGAAGATGCCAGTGGTGTCTCTGTCATGGTGTGTGCGTTATCAGCTGCATGGCAACATCTGTCACTGCTGTGGAATCGGAAGGCTTCAGGCCTCAGCTCAATCAAAGTAGCTGCTCCTGCTGCGGTTGGCACGTCGCATCAGGGTCAAATCAGGGCACTGAAAAGACATTTGCTTGCAGAACTGCCATTGACTACCAGACGAGAAGAGAGCTCGCCCCGCATGACAACGAAATCGTCCGGCCGGCCTGTGTAGAAGGGAAAGCGTTTGACACACCCATAGGAGCACGCTGTCCAGAGTCTCTTGCCTGTTCTACTTTCTGTATGAAGCGTTCAGACTCATTGCTCCCATCTTTATAGCAAATGGAAGCAATCTTCGTCTTGAAAGATTTACATGCAGTAGAGCAAACACGAAGGAAAGTGAAGGAATTAGAAGAAGAAAAAATTCACGCCCATTCGATGCAAAAGTTCACTGTGACATGCCCAGGAGCAGAGGCAGGAGCTATGATGATTCCATTGTAAGGGCTGCCAGCTACTCCATATCTGATAAACAAACAGGACAACGAAACAGACATAAATACAGATCAGCCACACACCAGAGATTCAGACAGAGGCAGCAACCACCCGTACGCACACAGCAGAGGGGCAGAGCTGCTCATAAATACCGTCAAAAAAGGTCATGTACATTGCACAATCCTTGCGATGCTGGATGCATGGTTCAATTCAATGCGTTCCCAGGATCCAAGAACCAACTCATGATCTCTGACTCTGATCGCAATACATAAATGGGCTACTTGAAGGCGCTCACGAGACATCTCTGATCTGATCCACTCTTGAATACCAAGAACCACACTGCGATCGTCCTAACAACAGCAGCGTCTGCCGTTTTGACACTTCTAAGAATCAAAACCAAGAAGAAGAAGTGAAGAACAATGACATCATTCATCTAATTCAAATCCTACGCCTATTTCCTGCACTGTGCTACTATGCTTTTAGCTTCTTGCTTCCAGCTCTACTTGGGGAGGAGAAAAATTTGGGGAGAGGATCACATTGTGTGCTTGGATATGACCTCGCCGAACCGCACAAACCATTGCTCGTCGGAGGAGCTGTTGTCGCCGATGTCAGCCACGTCGTGCTTCATGTCGGTCGTCGTTGCCAGGTAGCGTGTGTAGTCGACGGCTTTCGAGGCTGTCATGTAAGGAGGCTTCACGGTGGGGCCCGGCAGGAGCGAGAGCAGCACCCTTGCGACCTCGTGCATGGTTGGCCGGTCGGAGGGGTGTCTCTTGGTGCACAGCAGAGCGAGCTGGAATGCCTTCCGGACGAGGCCCATGTCTGTGCACGTCACAGACACCTCAGAGTCCACTGCCTCCATGACAGTGTTGTCATCAGCTTTTGAGAGTATCTACACATGGACAGAAGATATGGTCATGCAAACCGCTCTCTTAACATATCATAGTAAAAAGTTCTGGAATAGAATGGACTTTGCAGCTATCACTGACTTGCATGATGTAATAAAAGATCATTGCATTACATTCTTCTCATGACTGACCAGCACAATGTAATAAAAAGATGACAAGAATCTGATACAAGGAGATCAGTATGGGTGACTTACCAGTTGATGCAAGTTTGATTCGTTGTCGACAGCCTTTTTTCCCGTGAGCAACTCCAGAAGAACGATGCCAAAGCTGTATACATCAGATTTCTCGTTGAGCCTGGACGTCCGGGCATACTCTGGATCGATGTAGCCGATGGTTCCTAGCACATAAGTGGACGCATGGGACTTGGCAGACGGGACACATTTGGCAATGCCAAAATCTGAGAGACGCGCATCAAAGTTCTCGTCGAGCAGGATGTTAGAGGACTTGACATCCCTGTGGATTATGCGAGGGTTGCAGTCATGGTGAAGATAGGCCAGCCCTTGTGCAGCACCGACTGCGATCTTCAGCCGTGTGTCCCAATCAAGTTTCACTTTCTTTGATGGACCTGAAATAGATCAAGATCATGAGAGAGATGCTAAATGAGACATATAAATGCATGAAAGGAAACAATGTGAATCAAATATCACAGGTCCTACCGTGAAGAAGATCCCACAAGGAACCATTTTCCATGTAATCATAGAAGAGTAGGTTTCCATGAGGAGAGAGTGAGAAGCCATGAAGGCTGACAAGATTCCTGTGCCGGATGCTACCTATTGTCTCCAGTTCTGTCTCAAACTCACGGAGGCTATGGTTATACTGACTGTAAAGCCGCTTGACAGCAATGGCCTTGCCACTCTTGAGCACACATTTATACACAGTACTTGATGCGCCATAGCCAATGATGTATTTCTCGCTCAAATTCTCTGTCAGCCTCATAATGTCTTCATAGGTATGGATAGCCATGTCCATTTGGAGGATTACTAGCTTTGGAGGTCCTGAACATGATCAAGAGAAGTTGAGATGAATGTCATTATGACAGTATATTGTTCTGGTATAGATTACAATTTAAGGGATGAGGTATACACAAACCTTGCACTGGCTTGTCAGATCCTTTGACAAGTGGCTGTGGTTGATTTGTTTTATATATCGCCAATAGCATAACACAGAGTAATATGATGAAGCCTAAGATAATGCAAGCAATCGCCGTCCGAGAAATATTAACTGGAACACAAATTTTGTAAACAGGAGTTTACATTCAAATGGAGTGACAAGCTAACTATTAGGTTATGACTTGTCTGATACCTCTTGATCCATGAGAGTGTTCACAGCCGGAGTCTTTGCAGTAAACATACAGCATTGGATTACCCAAGAAGCTGCATTTAGGTATTGGTTACTGTCAGCACCTACAAGATAGTAATAAAAGGATATCAAAGATCGTAGATGGAGTTATCTAATACCTTTCCACTGGAAATTTTGAGAAGTTCTTTGCCAATGGAACATGTCCAGAAAAGTTGTTGTACGACAAATTCCTGAAATGATAATCATGCATTAGATAATGCTGGCAAAGTCATCACCAATGCTACAGAGCAGAGCTGGCACACAAAACTTACAAAGTATTTAAGCTGAAGCAGTTAGCCAACTGAGCAGGGATCTCCCCAACCAAATTGTTGTTGTTAAGAATCCTACATGATAAAATCACAGCTCCGTAAAATACTTTACGTGGTTTTCAAAGTTCACTCTAATAGTATGATGAAAGAGAACTCACAAACTATCAAGGTTCTGCAATTGCCCTAGTTCTTCAGGGAGATGACCAGACAAGTTGTTGTTGGATATATCGCTGTGCATTTAAAGATTAGTTCAGATAAATCATGGTCACAGGATGACTACTAACAGAGCATAAATACATACATCACAAGGGTGTCCACTTACATTACTTGAACGCTTCTCAAGTTTCCGAACTCAGCAGGCATGGACCCATTGAGATGGTTTTTACTCAAATTCCTACATTCAGAAATTTGAACATCAGGCAATAGTGGCCATAAGAAAGAATATGAATTTTAAGAGGCTGGTCCTCAACATACAATTCAAGAAGATGCTCAAGATCACCAATAGAAGCAGGAACTGGTCCAGAGAATTCATTGTAGGAAAGATCCCTATGCCAAAATGAAGGAACAAGGCTTAAGTTATCAAAATAAAGTGGCTACAATGTGACGACTATATCTCACAGAATTCATAGCAGCAGGTAACTAAATATAGCTAGAAGGGTCTCCTTACAGTGTGTCCAAATTGATGATGCGACCAAGCTCAGAGGGAATTTGGCCTTTGAGATTGTTTGAAGATAGGTTCCTGTAATTTTATATATTTTTAAACAAGAAAAACGCATTAGATTCTGCTTAAACAGAATAGTACTGAAATGTGAATTAAGCAATAACTGTAAACAAACTGGTACAAGCGCAAGTACTCACAAGTAAGTCAAACTCTCCAATTTCTGGAAACCAGCAGGGATAGAACCGTTCAGTTTGTTGCCATAAACATTGCTGAGAGCGAAAGAAACATGATTAAGCATGGGGAGTGCAAAATGGTTCCATTAAGCACTAAGATGAATACACGCTCTGCTAACTTACAATTTGTTTAGAGCAGTGCACGAACTGATGTTTGAAGGAATAGGACCCTCGAGATTGTTGTTGGCAAGATTTCTAGACAAAAATACAATTTGTCAAGAATTGCACAGATCAAAACAAACATTAATTTGCAGAGATGACCAGTCTTTACAATTCAAATAGCTCTTCAAGTTTGCCAAGCTCAGCAGGAATTGTGCCCACTAATTCATTGTCATTAACTTGCCTGGAAAGAACAAGTTCTGAACCTCATATAGTGTTTCACATGAACTGGAGTACAGATTATCTACATAAAAGAACAGTCACTTACAGGTAGCTAAGTTTAGTCATGTTCCCAAGTTCTGGTGGTACGTGTCCGGTAAGTTTGTTGCCATGTAAGTATCTGAAAGAAAAAGGCCCCAGAAAGTGTTAAGACAAGAAAAGAATATTGTTTCCGTGAAAAAACAGGTCTTGCTGATGATACTAACAGTTTGCCAGTGTAGGATAGGTTGCCAAGTATCGGAGGAATGGGCCCTACCAGTTCATTTTCGCTTAGGTCACTGAGAAACAAAATTTGGACACAAAAATTCATTATCAAATAATACAGCAACTAACACCTATGTGGATTGAAGTGTTATGTTTTACTCACAGAACAGCTAGAGCCTGCATGAGCCCAATCACTTCTGGAATTTTCCCAGTCAGTCTATTTCCTTGAAGTGACCTATGAAACATTAATGCAAAGATTAAGCATAAGGGCTGGAAGTAAGCATCTATATGCATGGGAAGATATGTCAACTGAAGAGCTGATTATGAATGAAACAGTATATTGCAAGAATATGAATACACTCAGTATAGAAGATTGCGCGAAATCAGGATGATTTACAGTGTGGCTACTTGAAGGAAACCTATGTTGTAAGGTATTTCTCCAGAGATCTGGTTATACGAAATGTCCCTGCATTCCATATAAGATGCTCGCATCATAGTATCCGAGACATATGAGCACCAAAACAAGCAATAGAATCTTAGAAAGCAACATACAGAATCTCAAAGCTAGTGCAGTTCCCTATGCTATCTGGAATGGTTCCTGTGAGATTGTTTCCCCTTACATCACTGCAGATTTGGAAGAACAAATCAGTGTCAATAAGATCAAGCTGCATGATATGAAGCAGCATCTCCAAAAGGGAGCAGAAGACTTACAAGTACCACAGGCCAGTCAGTTGGCACAAGTCAGGTGACAAAGTTCCAGTCAGTGAGTTACCCCTCAAGCCTCTGAAGATCAAGAGAAAAAATGTTGATACCCGACAATATCTTCTTGTAATACCAAGTGAATTACTAAGAAAAAAAGACATGTTGCAGGGTTCTTACAGGTATTGCAGAACTTCATTCCAGTAGATGAGCCTTGGGATGTCGCCTGTAAGCTGGTTCTGCGCCAGGTCCCTATTCCAAGACAAAAAATTGGCATTTCATTACCAAGAACTACAACAGGTACAAAAAAAAATGCCACCAAAATTCTCCCCCGTGGTATGCACACTGTAACACAAAGGGTAGGTAAAACGAAGAATTCAGATCACCAAGTTTGTCCAAGAATCCCCAAAGAAGTAAAGAGTCACGGATAAAGAAAGGTACTAAGAAGCTCACAAGGTCTTGAGATTTGGAATTTGGGACAATGTGGAAGGGATGGGTCCCGTGAGCTGGTTGTTCTTCAAAATCCTGCATCCAGAAAAGAGAGAAAAGGAAATATTATAACCTAAGCATGATAAAACCATGAAAGATTAGGCAACAACCCATCAACCCAAAGAAACAAAACTCAAAGCTAGTTACACAACACATTTCTCTATCAGAGACTAAAATCTACACAAGATAATCCTACACTTAAATAATGCACGTAGCCTCTCATTTGTTACTATAACCCCAAAATATCCCAGAGACGATGAAAAGTGATCATATCTCAAACAAGCTATAGCTCTTACTAAAGGGCAGGCAAGGAACAAGAATACAGTTCTTACAGCTCCTCAAGCTGCTTGAGCTTGGAGATGGAGAAGGGGATGTCTCCATACAGCAAGTTGACAGACAAATCCCTGCAAAGACAAGAAGCAGCCGAGCACAATTAAAAAAACTAAGAACCCTCCATAACAGAAAGTTAACACAGTAAAAGAAGACTTGGATTAGGTGAAGTACAAATATTTTAAGGAGACACAGTCCCCAATCTCATCTGGGATTTGGCCTGTAAGCTTGTTCCCCTTGAGATCCCTGCACAAGCAAATCATTAGGGCGCAAATAAACTAATCAGCAAGCAAATCCAGGGGAGTGGTGGCTTAAAGTAAAGTACTAAAGAACTGTGTCACATCATGACGTGAGGGGTCAAATCAGACGTAGAAGTGCAGGATTAAAGAGAGAGAGAGAAATGCAGGTGTAGTCAAATGCACAAAACATAAGCAGATGCGTAGGAAGGGGAAATAGCACTCCTGCTAATCAGTAGCTCGGTACTCACACGAACTGTAGGTTCTTGAGCTCTCCTATAGCCGGCGAAATCTCCCCTCCGAGGTTTAGATTTGACAGGTTCCTGTTTTTTCACAGCAAACACTCTCGTCAGAAAGAATCTTTTTAGCAGGACAAACAAGATAACAGGGGATCCTTTGTTCCCAGTAATACGCGCAAGGAACACTAAACTACAATCCCCTAAGAAAATCCTTCTCTTTTCTAGAAATGCTACAGCAAGCAACAAGATTTTGAAGAACAAATATCCACAGCAAGGCACAAAATAGACCACATAGGGTTTCATTTGTACAGAAAAAGGCTGCAAGAGTGAAACAGAACAGTTGCAGTGATATGCTCCTGATCGAATCATCGAATGCTCGCGGGATAAATATGAAAGATAAAAAAGGGAATAACAAGTACTCATGTAGCAATGCTAGAACACGGCAAGAAGACCACATGAAGCACAAAAATGTACACATGAAAAGGTTAGGAAAAGACGATTTCAAGAACACGCAGCCACGCAGCCGCCAACCAAACCAGGCAAGCAGGTAGGCACCACAAGGAGCGTAAGTCAGATGAGAGTAACGCACAGCGCGACGACGGCGAAGGAGGCGTTGTCGCAGACGACCCCCCGCCAGGCGCAGTGGTCGCGGCCGCCGTCCCAGTCCACGAGCGCGTTCGCCGCGTTTCCGAACCCCGCCTTGACCGCCATCAGCGGCGTCCCCTCCCCTCCTCCTACTCCCCCCTCGACCGCCACCCCAAGAACCACAAGCACCGCGGCCGCCCACCACGGCAACGGCACCCTCGCCGCCATTCCAAGAAGCAAGAACCTACACCCTCCCAACCCAAAGCCACCACCTTTGCTCCCTCCCTTTCACCAGCTCCACACTTGCTAGCGAATCAACCCACCCCCCGAGCAAGTTACCACGCTACCACCACCATCTGATGGGGTAGTAGGAGGAACCGAGGAAGGGCAGGGTGACTGTCGGCGTGTAATGTTTTGTGGTGGTGGTGGCGATAGCGACGTGACTGTTGCTGCTTTCGGGGGGCAGCCGCTGCGCTGCACAGAGAGAGAGAGAGAGCTGGTGGGGTGGTGGTGGCAAGAGAGAGAGATGGAGGAGGAGGAAGGGGTGCTTAAGGCTGACGACGCGGGGCCCACCATGTCAGAGAGAGGGCCCCTGGTTTTTTATTTTTTTGGACGGCTTTATGGCGTTTAGCTCGTTGCGCAGCGCGCCTGCTGGGGAATGACACGTGGGTCCGGAGAGTCGTGGGGTACCACCTGTCAGCGAGTGATGGAACGGCTTGGCGAGAGCAGCAGGGCGAGTCTGGGCCCACCTGTCAGTGTTCGTTGCAAGAGAGGTTTAGGTTGGGTTTAAGGGGGTTATTAAGACTCGAGAGCGCGCGTAAAAACGCTCTTGATTGGGTGGCTGCTTGGTGGGCCCGGGCATCTTGAACAAACTTTTTTGTTGTTGCTTTGTTGTTTGAGCCGGATCATGCCGCAGTTTGTCCATGGCTCGTCAATCTAGCTGGGAGCGAGACAGATGAGCCTTGTTATTGGGTAATCAAGTATGGTAGGTGGTTTTGGTGTACGTTTCAGTATGCAGGGCTTCAGGCTAATCGATCATACTACTGTCCCACTTATTTCGGTTTGACCTTTTTAGCTTCTGAGTTATTTTTCATTATTCCTAATTTTTATCTTTTTCTAAGTTTCTTGTCTATCGCCTTCGCCGCCGCACATCATGTGAGAGAGGAGACTCCACATGTTTAGAGCTGGGACTTGGTAGGGCTTTTTAGGCGGCCGGCACGCGCCGGCGGTCAAGCACGGCAAGACGCAGCCTGGCCGGTGGCGGCACGGCGCGGCATGGCGGTCGTCTGCGTGCTTGGCGCGCGCGGCGGCGAGGCGAACGCGAGGCGGCGAGGCGAACGCACGCAGCGCACGGCGAACGCGCCGGCGCCAGCCGCCGAGCCGCCTCGGCCTCTACCTTGCCTCCCGATCCCCCTCCGGCTCCCGTCGACATCTCTCACGGTCATCCCGATTCCCACAAAGGCCACAACCCATCACACATCACGAGCGAGAGGAAGGAGGTGTCACCGGTCACGAGCTTCGGACGATCGACGAATGGGCGATAGCCCGATGGCTCCGACGCGAAGATGCCGGCGATGGCGGCTCAATCGTCGAGCCATCGATGACGAACTTCGTCGTCGGCGCTCGATCGCCGCCGACCATCCATTGCTAGTAGGCTCATTGTCGGAGTAGTCAAGGTCGCGATCGCCGTCGCTCGGGCGTAGGCGGGGAGGAGGGGATGCGCGGCGGGAGGCGGCGGGAGATCTGGGAAGGAGGCGAGGAGGAAGGAGGAGGCGGCGGGGGAGGGGCGGTGGGGAGATGCGGGAGGAGGCGGCGGGGAGGAGTGGAAGGAGGGGTGGCGGCGGGAGGCGGGCGACCGAGGCGAGGAGGCGGCCAGGAGATGCGGGGAGGAGGCGGCGGGGAGGAGGATAAGGAGGCGGCGGGGGGGAGGAGGCGCGGGAGAGATGCAGGGTAGAAGGGGCGAGGAGGCGCGAGGGTGGGGAGGAATGAGTTTTGAGCGCGTGAAGGATTTGAGATTAGGGTTTTGGATATATTTGCGATTTAGTCCTTGATTTTTACGAAATCTACGAATAGCTTTTTATCTATTTTGATTCCTTCTGTTCTAGCCCTCGTAAATTCTAATTTCATCACGAAAAGATCCTATACATCCGCTGTGACATGTACATCTGTACGGAGCAGTCCTTAGAATGCCAAATTTGAAGATTGAGTTAGGTTTTGGAGATGTGAATGTGATGTGTATATATATGAGATGAGGAGAAAGATGAGGATTGTTAGATCTTAATATAATGAATGAAAAAAGTGACTGAGATATGCTGTGATTTAGGCCAAGTTCATTTTTGCACTTGTGATATGAGGTGTCGTTTGTTGTTCTTCATTTTTGCTCTTGTGATATAAGGTGTCTTTTATTGTTCATTCTTAAGAAATATCATCATACAAAAATAATGAGTATTTTCAATGTTGCTTCTCCTTAGGTCACCACCACCGAACCCTAGATCGCATCCTCACGGCTTTCTTGCTTCTTTGTGTAAAATTGTAGGCTGGATTGCTGGAGAAGAAGATCAATCAAGTCAACATATTCTAACATATATTATAATTTGACAATATAGCTCACCCCCATTGTGATTTTATTTTATGTAAGCAAATTACTACTACATGCGCTTCTAATTCTAACATAGCTCCCTTCACCGACTGCCTTTTTAATTCGAGCATTTGATAAGATAACCACCCCACGTATGTTATAATTAACCATTACATAAACAGAGATAGACTGTTATTGATGTGTGTATTCCAAGCAGTTACTAAATGTTCTAGAAACTATTTAAAATTGATTTCTTAACTATAGTAAGTTGCACTCATGACTCTCCTTGAGCTTTTCTATTTAACTAGTTGGGCAGCCCTATGCTAGATTGTCGGGCGATGAGCTAGATGTCCACGTACGCCACAGTCCAATTTACACCAAGATATGCATACAATTGGACTAGATGACTAAGTTTAGAGATGGAATGGCATGAGACAATAGTATCGAATTTTAAGTAGGTTTTTAATAAGGCGGGTACAAGAGAAAGGAATATGGCGGCCACCGCTATCATTGTCGCCGTCGCTTTCGTCGTGTATAGTTACTTTGGGCTAGGCTTGGGCTGGCACGGCACGAACGCCGGCACGGTAGGCTTTGGGCCGTGCTTGGGCCTGGCTGAAAGCGAGACGGGCCGGCACGGTACGACACGACGAGATGACTGGGATGAGCCAGCACGGCACGAAGCGGCACGAAGCACGGTGGGCCCGGGCCGTGCCGGCACGGCCCAATTCCCACCTCTACACATGTCGGCACACTTTTTTTAAGAGAGGAGGGGAGGGATGCGATATGGATTGTCCAGATTCTATCTCGTGGATAGATCGGTCGGATGCTAAGATGGGAGGAGAGAACGGACCGTCATTCATTTGTATTTTCAAGTAGTAGAGATTGATATGATGATTCATCTAAAAAAATACCTACAATGACAAAAGTTTCTTCTATGTTGGCTGATTTGGAACGTTGGTTTTTTCACCAAAAAAGGAAGATTTTTCCGAGATTTGTAGGATGTAACAGCTAGCTCTAGTGGCTTTGTATGCTTGGCAGAATAGCAGATGTGCCAAAACGTACATGTGTCTTAAAACTTGTCCCCTTTAGCTGACACATGCATGCTCTGCAGAGCTTGTTTTTTTTTTATTTCGGTTTATGATTGTGATTTATAACTTTTAAATTATTTATGAGAAAGAATACAAAGTAACAAAAATTTAGTGTAATTTTGACCGATATAAATGAAATCGCTATAGTATGTACTATAATCAATTTATATATCGTTTTAAAAAAACACTTCATTTAAAAATTAATTACTATAGAAAAATTAAAAATCCTTCGAGCACCCCCAATGCATGCCTGGCTCCTTGTAGGCTAGAGGTGAGACAAAGCAAGGACTTAAAAGGAGCAACAATACATATACATATACATACACACATTCAGAGAGAGGTAGGCTCTCATGCACAAGTCACGAACACAGCTCAGACTCAGACGAAGTAGCCTCAGATTTATTCTGATACTTTGCAGCCTTCGCCACCACAGCTAGTATGTATCTGCAATCCTGCATCGCAACAAGGCCTAGTAGTAGTACTCCCTACTGTTAACCATGTGTGTCATGAAAAGCCAGGAAAGAAAAGAATAGGAGAAACAGGGCAGCAAATCAATACAGGGAAAATTAACATAAGGCAGCAGATGCACAGTGCATATCCAAACACACACACCATAACCAAACAAATATGAACATTGCAAAGCCTCTCTCTAAGCTGTGATTTGCAAGGCCCAAGAAGATGCATCAAATCTTGCCTTCAAATTTCAATGAATCAATGCCCTTGCTCTCTCTTTTGCTTTGGCTGAAAGTTTTTGCCAGAACTGTGCAAAGGTGGTGCACCTTTGTAACTGCCGTGTAGTAACAAACAGGCAGGCAGGCATGCATGCAGCCATTGCATCAGGGAGGTAAGCAATTGTAGCAGCAGGCAGGTCACAAGTGCAAAACTGCTCACAGCCTCACAGGCCAGCCACGACACATGGGACAATAGGTGCGTGCCTAATTCTGGACTAGTTAAAATGTTGCTGCCATTGTGGAGATCGCAATGCAATGGAACACCATTGCTGCAGTGAGTACTACACTGGTACATGCATGCAGCTATCTCTTGATCTCCTCCTGCAATCGATCTGCATGTATATCCTGTTCTTGCTTGATTTTGTTTTCGTTTTTTTCCTTCCAAGAACTAACTCCATGGAGAGATAATTTGCATTGCACTGCGTGGATCTGAACTGGGTACGAATTGAACCAGTTTTGGTAATCTCAAGAGCTGTGGCAATGTTGGAGAGATGCACGTGTGTAGTAGGGGACCAACAAAAGCAACAGTAGCAAAAATGTTCTATCTTCTCTGGGGTCTGATGGCAATTCTTTGAAAGATTTCAGGCATCCCTGCAATGTTCTGAACTCTGAACTGCTGGCTGTTCACAGCGGCCTCGGCAGCCTGAGATAAAAGAGGATATATACTATGAACTGCATCAGTTGATCGACCAAATCCAAATGCATGATTATATATTTTTTAAGCATCTCTGAAATCAACAATAAGGTAAGAGTGAGGATTGCACTTGTTTGATTTTACCCCCCCCCCCAAAGATTTTTTTAGCTTACTGTACATGTTCTAAAACTAGTCCTTACAGATTTGAAGAACTGAAGGATTATGTGAGAAGGTACATGATACTGTTGTGATGAACAATTGCAAGTTTTGTAGAGTGTTGAAATGGTTTTGCAAAGATTGTATCTAATTTAGGCTGTTTTCTTGAAGTGTTTCGAAAATTGAAAGTACTGCAGGTATTAGTGCGGTAGTTCTGCCTTGCGGAAGTACCACAAGCATAAGTGCGGTAGTACTGTTAGCAGAAGTACCGGGTTGAGTTGTGGAACATTTTTTACCAGAGAGCTCCAGGTGAGATTTTCAGCGTGCAGAAGTACCGTTTTGGGAGGTGGTAGTTTCGCATTGCGGAAGTACCGGCGTATTAGGCACGGTACTTTCAATCTTCCCAGAAAAACATAGGTTTAGGGAATTGAGTCATGAATTGAGTTGTGATGATCTGAGTCAATGGATTAAGATTGCATGATGCATGTCTTGACTAATGTAGGTCAAATTATGAAGAACTTGTGCCTGAAAACGATTTATTTATCTTTGAATATGCAGGGTCGTTTGGAGTCAACCATGGTCAACGGTGAGTATCGGGGCTAGGCACATGGAGGAGTTGAGGCACAGAACGGTCGAGAATGCCGGGTGAGACGGTGAGCTCAAGCATGGCACGAGAAAGACGATAAATGTGGAAGGCGAGTTCGAACAACGGGAATGCGCCATATAATTTGCACGGGCCAAGTGAACCGTGGTTTTGTGGAATCAGGATGGGAGAGACTTGGTGACGCGTGTGAGCTAGTGGTGCACCTACACGTGGCAAGTATGACGATTTCGAGGTAAGCTTTAAGTAAGCTACCTTAGTAAGTAAGTTGCGTTATAATTTGCAATCTGTTTCTCAGCTTATCGATGACGATTTCGAGGTAAGTTTTAAGAAAAATGCTTATAAAATCTTTGATTCTTCGGGAAGTTTGGTTTGCGGGATTTCTAGATTTGGAAGGATCTTTCATGCTGATTTTATTGAGTCTTCCGGTGATTCTCTCCGATGCTTAGTTGCTTCTGAGTCTCGTGATCTCTCCTTCTGTCATAGGAGACTTAGTCACATTCATTTTGATCATTTGACCCGAGTGAGCGGCTATGATCTCGTTCGTGATCTACCTAAACTCAAAATGGTTAAAGACTTAGTTTGTGCTCCTTGCCAGCATGGCAATATAGTTGCTGCTTCTCATCCCCCAGTCACTATGACTATGACTAATGCACCAGGACAGCTTCTTCATATGGACAATGTTGGTCCAGCTAGAGTGCAGTTAGTCAGTGGGAAGTGGTACGTTCCATCTCTTGATTCAAGGATTTTTGGCTAGGATTTTTCTATGTTCCAGTTTGCTGTGATATGTGAAAATACATTTAGAACCATCTTGGTCATCTTCTACCAACGAGCAAGTTGTATTCACCATTTGAGGTTTTGGCTTAGTTTTGGTGCAACCTTCCAACAAACTGAAAAAGATCACAACTTTGACTATGATTTTCATGATCATTTATTGGAACAGGTTCTTGATATCCTAAAGAAAGTCTCTGCAAAATTTCACATTAATTACATCTACAGATCAAAAGTTCTCACGATTTTCGTTTTTGAAACCATACTGAAAAATACTATTCACCCTAATTCTGTTATAGCGGCGAAAGCACACGATTACTGTAGCGGCAGTACCACGGTTACTGTAGCAAATAGTAGTACCGCAATTACAATGGCAGTAGTTCCAATTTTACTAATTTTTCTTTGGTTTTTAGTGTCTCGAATTGCTAGTTTTGTAGTGACCTTCCATCCTAATCTTCATAGCTCTGTAGCTATTAAAACGAAGGATTTATGAATAATTGAAGGAAATTAAAATGCATTGTTCACGTCATATTCGATGTTTCAAAGACAACGAGTATTATGTGTACACAAAAGGAATGCTATTGTCCTGCAAAAGTTGTATGCAGATACATGCATGGTCCTTATTTGTGCATGATCACAGGTCCCATCAATCAGAAGCTCATGCCGTTTTTCTTCGTTCTCTACACACCAAACCATGGGAAATGAATGGTGATTGGCTTATAGTATATTCTCCTACTTCCTTTTCATTTTTCTTCGTCCTCTTCCTCTTCTCTTCTGTGCATGAAACAGACTAATGGAGCTGCAGCTCAGTCTACAATGGATAATGCAGGTGCAGGTGTCGACAGTAGTGTACTCGCTCCTCACACAGCTTTGTGGTTTGTATTATTAATGGTATGTATGTATAAACTAGGACCATGCGTGACGATGGATTGATTGAACCCATCATAGTATCCGTGATGGGTAGCTCTCCTTTACTCCCTCTCCACCCCTAATGAAGAAGACATGATAGAAGAGGCATATAGCATCGAAAAAGCTCTCTCTCTCTCTCTCTCTGAGATTGTATGTTACATACACTTGTTCAGTCGTTCTTTCTTCTTTTTTCGGCAATTGTGTCTCTTGCATGCATGCCCCATATAGAGTTGAATATTCATGGGCTTGAGCAAAGACTATGAACAAATACGAATACACTCAAAGGAGCCTAAACCCATCCTTCTTGTTGCAGTTTTTTTTCATATAGAGTATAAATGTGGCATAAATTTTGCAACTTCTTGTCCATAACTAGGCATCTCTACAACAAAGATAATGGGCCACAGCATGGACCACATCTACCTGCATGCACCAGCAAAGAGCTTCACACAATGCAAACCTACTCCATGTCTAGGCAAAAAGAAAAGAAGCCTGCATGCATGCATGAATGCAGTGAGGTGGCAAAGGTTGCTATATTTTAGAAGTTGAGGGGTGAGCTTGCAAAAGGGGAGGCCCCAAAGGGTACAAGCTAGGGGAAGGGCACAGTACTGATGCCCCATTACTGGGTCCAGTGGACATATTATTGCTGGCACATGCCATGTGAAGGCAGAGCACAGCATCATGATGGCAACCCCAGAAATGAAATGGGGAGGGATAAGAAAGGTCTGGTATTTGCTGAGGAGGAGATAAGGCCAACAAGGTGAGATACTTGAGCCTTAGGGTGACCTGAGTTTGTTGATGTGAAAAACTTGTTCCATTTATGAGTTATGGACGGTTGATGCTGATTACACACATAAGTTCTATGCGATTTTTGCATGTAAGCATATCGCAATCAAGTAAAATCTGTAGTCAATTTGTTGCTGTATCAAGGGGAAAAAATATAGGTTAGACACGTGAAAAACCAATATCCGCCCGTATTAGATCCCTTCTCAACACCTTAAAGTGAAATACATCTGGGCAATAATGATAGCCCATTGGTTTCAACCCATATGATCATATGAGAATCCTCTCTCACATACTAGTGGCATTTTTGGACTATGGTTTGACTTATGACTTAATTTTTTGAATTTTGACTATTCGCAAGAGATAATATATAGAGAAAAATAGCCACATATTATTTTGATCGGTACAGTTGAACTCAGTACATTTTTACTACAATCTTTCTGTTGATCCCGTCTTAAAAAAACACATAATTTAAAAGCTAGTTATTGTAGCATGTACAAGCCAAAGCCCAAACAAAGGCTGGATTTGAACCAGCTATATAGCTGGCTTACGCTTATACTGTTTACAGTAACTAACTTTTAAATAATGTATTTTTTAAAGCGGGGTCAATAGGAAAATTGTAGTAAAAAGTGTAATAAGTTCAGCTGTACCTGCCAAAATCGCATGCGACTATTTTCCTATGTGTACTACCTCTCATGAATAGCCATAATTTAAATATTTAAGCTGTAAACCATAAACCATCAGTAAAAAAAAACCCACCCAAAGCACTTTCGAACGCCGTTTTTAAAAAAATAATCTCTTTTTTATTCGAAAATCCAGAAATATGACTACGTTTTATTTTTTATATATAGAAATGGCCTTCAGCCACCCAACTGTTCGGCGACTGGACCCTCTCGCCCAAGGGTCGAGCAACACGCAAGCCAGTCACCCAACGGTTGGACGATAGGTGCTATCGTCCAACCATTTGGCGACAATACCTCTCACCAATCACTAATCTTCGACCACTCACTAATCTTCGACCACGATATTTTAGGTTATAATGTTTCAACCACGCTGTTCTCTTCGACTACTCACTAATCTTTGACCACATTATGTCGATCGCATTGCTTCGACCATGCTGGTCGACCACGTTGTTTTGACCACGTCGGTTCAACCATGTACCTGTAGACGACTACATACTTGTCGCTAAGCGGTAGAGCTACTGTCTGCCTGTTGGTCGACCGTTGAGCGATAGGGTCCAGTCACCCAACGATTGGACAATTGAAAGCTATTTATGTAAAAAAATTAAAATACAGATATATTTTTGTATTTTGAATAAAAATAGATTATAAAAAAAAAAACTATTCGAACGCACCCACGTGAGTACTGAGCTGTGAGATCATTTAGGTTCTTGTGTTGTACCACTAGGCTGTGGCACTACTACAGGATTGTGAGGGCACTCACTTGCATGGCCCTAAAGAGGGAGCAGAGGAGGTTTCTTTCAATTTCATTTCAACTGGTACACGGAAGGAGATGAGAAAGGAGCGATGGGACGTGTCCCCTTGGCACCCCATCCATCAATGCCTCCAAAACTGAGGCAATTCCTTGGGCGCCATTTCTCGATCCACCATGGAATAGGCTTTCATTGGACACGAGCTAGTTTTGTGTATCTTTGTTTGTGCATGCGAGCTACTACTAGATACTTGCTCGGCTAGTATAGGCCTGTCCTTTTTTTAGTTTTAGTTTATGATTTTTAATTGTGCCTTATATCTTTTAGATTATTCATAAAAGAGAGTATAAAGTAACAAAAACTTATATGTGTTTTTTATTAATATAAATGAAGTCGCTATAATATATACTATAATTAATTTATAAATTTTATTTTTAAAAATATTTTATTTAAAAACTAGTTATTGTAGAAAAATCGAAAAACATTTTTTAAACGGCGGAAAGATGAGTACGATGTGAGGTGCGAAAGGTGGCTTCCTTCTGGGCCACGGTCGGCGTCGTACCGCTCCCATGGGTGAACAATCAAAACTAAAGATGGTGCTACCATTTTAGGGGGTGGCAAGCAACCGGTAGGGCACAGTGTATGACAGACTATGGAGTGGACGCTAGAAAAAAAATCATAGTACTACAAAGTCCTATGATCACTTGTGTCAAGATTCACAAGATGCTACATTTTGGATTGACATTTGAAGGCTACACTCTAGCTAGTAGTATTCTTTTTTTGTGAAACATCAGGCCATGTCTAGCCATCTAGGTATAGGATAGCCAACAATACACAATGCTGTGTCATGATAATAGTGAAGTGTATGTGGTAGCAGTTGTCTAGACTAGGTACCAGAAACACATGGGTTGCTACAAGACAACACTCGGTCATGACTTTAGCATGCACTTAATTACTGCATGCAATGGTATACAATACATACCTTGTAGTCCGGGCAGTGGGCGAGGCATCGAGTCATTGAGAATGTGATAACCTGTCCAGCACAGCGTATAGTGATCCCCTGGCATTGTTTGCATGGAGCTTAATTCCATGAGTACGCCGTATTGCAATACATGCAAGCGGCGCACTACAATTCCAGCTCCAATGGGTGCTGAACCTGAATTCCACTTCACCAACCAGGGCATGTAGGAACATTCTGAGCCAAACCACCGGGGCCCACCCACCAGTTGTGTGGCACACGTGGACCCACCACCACAGGCCACAGCACGAGAGAATCACCATTCACCACTGCCATTCCCCAGGATTAGGTATTTGCAGCTAGGCAGGCCAACTCACCCCCCCTCTGGTCATCTTGCCCAAACGCTGCAGAGTGAAGAGGAAAGAGATGTTTCAATCGTCGTTACAGCAGCTTTGCATCTGATCGATGCGTGGGAGAGTATCAAAACAAGAACCCGAAGCCATGACCGCATTGATGGTCTCCGCTTGATTTGTTGCACTTGCTCATGACTCAGGACAGTCTTGTTCTGGGATGCCTAAAAACCCCTCTCCATTCTTTGCCTGAGTCGCGGTCACCGTCACCGGCAAGACTTCTACGCCGTTGGATTCTTAGGTCGCCGGAGAGCGCACATGCTAGGCTGCACGGACGATTTGCTCTACGGAACAGTCACGAATAGAGCCTGGACCCACATGCCATTGCCTGTTTATGCAGCCACGAGCAGCCGCTGACACGTGGGCCTCACCGGTAGTTGAGATTCGTCGAGGCTCACGTGTCATCAACTGTTCGTGGGTTCGTACGCGCAGCAGTTGCTCCGCGGTGTCGTGTGGCATGCAGCACTAACCTACGCTGCCCTACCTAGCAGTGGGCGTCGGAAGGAGCTGCGCATGCTCATGATCGGTGGACCATCCAATTCTGCGCGCCGGCACATGCGTCGCGCCTTTTTCCCGCGCTGTCGAATGGAAATGGGATGGGCCATGCAGACGCGGGCGTCGCGCCCGCTGTTGCCTTGGCGAAACGGTTAGGCCTCGTCGCCGTTTTGCAGCTCCAGGGCATCCATCCTTCTCCAATCATTTGTCTACCCGATCGAGCTTTAGATCAGGCTATGGTCTGCTCAGGTTGCTGTTTCTGTTGTAAGGATGGCGTGTTGGCCGCGGGATGTATTGACAAGCGATCGTTCCAACTCTTATCTACCTGCAAGGTGCAGAAGAGCTGGGTTAGTTGAGGGTAAATCAAGTGATCTATGCAATGCAAGCTAAAAGTGTTTACGTGAGTGAGTGTTATAAGCCTTGATTTACACCATGAGTTCGTCTGTAATTTCCCCTCGCTCGAAACAGCTCGTGAACTAGAGGGTTTTCTTGTACAGCATTTACAATGTTACAAATTGGGGAGAGAGATACCTCCTGTGTATATCTAATCGAATGCTTGGATGGGCGTGTGGCCACTTGCAAGCCATTAATTATGGTGAGGAAATGATGCAGGCCAAACTAAAACTGTCTGATGAGCAGTGCACGTTATTGTCAGCTTGAACCAAATTCCTCGTTCCATTTCTCCAGCTCGTCCCATTTGCTCTTCTGCAAGCTTGGCCTAATCACAGCCATTGCATTCTTGAAATCTTCGTATTTCAAAGGTCGCAACTGCAAATACAGCAAACAAAAATTTGGTAATTTATGCCTCGTCCTTGACCATGGAAAACTCAAATGAGAATACAATGATTATTTCAAAGTTTTCGTTTAAATAGTAAATAGCAAGATTGACAATTCAATATCCAAAGTTCAGAAAATGCAGAACAAACACCTGATTTGCTTTAATAGTAAGAATATTCTGTGGACCAAGCTCTCTGATTGGCATCATTGCAGCTTCCTCACACAAGGCTCTCAGGTCACTCCCAGAATATCCTATGAACATATTTATTCCAGCACCAAGGACCACATAGACCATCTTTTGAAAATGAGCATATACTAGAAAATAAAATTACCTTCAGTCTCCACTGCAAGTCTTTCAAAATCATGACCTGTAAGGAAACAGTTCCAGATTCGGATGTTGTGCCTAATGTTAGAGTGGTGCTACATATACAACAACCACAAGCTAAATGCTACATAATGCAAAAGCGAAACTTCCGGGTTCCTGCCAGCTCGTCTGTCCCCAATGTCACTATCCGATTACTACTCCCTATGTAAATCAATGTACATCAGACAGATATAATGACAGAAAATTGTCCAGGTTTCATGCGAGGAACAAAAAGGCTCATTTCCAAAGAAGCCTTTACTATGAAAATTCCAGACTTTTTGGCAGAAATCGTGAGCTGTGGAGCTTGAAATATTCGTCATTCTAATTTTTTAGAACTATTTTGGAATCATTGAAGGAAACATGAAATTCAGATACATTTGATCAAGTTGAGATTCAAGGAGGAAAAGGGTGGAACCGTGGAAATATCATTTGTGTATGGTCTCCAGAACTATAATTATACACACTTTCATTTCCAAGATTTCTAGTTTCCTACCTGGTTAATGGACTTTTGCGAATGAGATTAATACAAATAAATGAATATTTATGGCCAAAAAAAGCTAGCAAGAAAAGCATTGAAATAACAGAACAGAGCAGGGTTATTAAGGCGTCACTAGCGTCACCTAAGCGGTAAGGCGGTCTCAGGTGGCAAGGCATCGCCCCCGCCTTGCCACGCATGACTAAGGTGTCCGCCACGCCCACGGTGGCGAGCCGTGGTGGCACGATAGGGGAAGGCGGTGCAGAGAGAGCAACAGGGGAGAGATGGTGACCGGTTGGTGGAGCAGCAGGGGAGAAGTGGAGTGGCTGCCGGCGAGGTATGGCCTAGCCCTCGCCGGCGCCTGTGGTGGAGAAGAAACGGAATCGGGTAAAAGGAATGACTCGATCTGGGGGCAGCTAGGGTAAAAAGGGATGGGGTAAGTTTGTCATTTTTGCGATTTAGTCTTCCGAGTTTTATAAAATTGCAATTAGGTCCTTCTCCCTCTTTGGATTTCTTCTGATTTAGACCTCGAGAGCTCCGTTTTCTTCGTCTTACGATGTGTGTAAAGCGTCGCCTCGCCTCACGCCTTACCGCTTAAAAGGTGTGAGGGGGGTGGGTCACCTTGCCTCGTCTCGTCTTACCACCTTAATAACCTTGGAACAGAGCATATGTCCAGCGCTAAAAACATAATAAAGAAAGCAGTCACTTACTGGACAATTTGAATGCTTGTCCTTCCAGCTGATTTTTCAGAAGTAACCTCCGTACATTTGGATCAGGTAGTGGAACATATATTCTTTTTACCTGTTTATAAGACTCAATACAATGAAATTCACAAAAAATGAGAGCAAAAGTAATTCAAAACAGTGGTAACAAATTTCAGTACAGAACAGCGGAGTGGTCCACTAATGTTCTGACTTCCTACCCTCAACTCATGCACTGACTACTACAGAATAGAATAAGGGTTCTATATATGAACTACGGTGTTACATTACCAAACAATATGCGCAGTATTCAAGTTTTCAATTTTTTTTGGTGGACATAAAAACATTATTTTGTAGTGGAAATAAATAAAATATTTTGTAATAACCTTTGATTATTTTTTCTCAAAAAAACCTGGCAACCATAACAAGCTGCTCTTGTAAGTTGTAACAAGCGAAAACTGGCATTTTTTCAGTCCAGTTCCCAACCGATTCTCTGGTTGCCACAAAACCCAGAGACAAAGGTGTGTTGGGGAACTGGTACCAGAAGCCAAGCAGCACAACCCTTGTGTCCAGTTTTTGAAACCCTAGACAAAAGAAATATTATGCCAAAATAAAATAGCAGTAGTATATATATGTAGGATCAATCTTACCAGTCTTCGAAGAACAGCGTCATCCAACTCTTGTGGTTTATTAGTAGCCCCTAAACAAGTAAAATTTCATCAACATATTATAGAAATAATAAAATAGAGAATTTAGAAAAAAAGATTGCTAAAGGAAAGTTGCTGTTTTCCCTGGATTTTTTAAATATACCTAGTTGAGAAAATGTGTCTGCATCCATGCATTCCAATGAGGGCAAATCATATAACATTCGAGATCACAAACTGTAGTGTATATAATGCTGGAAAGTGTCTCAGAAATGTCTGAACCGTGAACTGTCAATCCCGAGAAACAGAATTCTCTCAAGCCCTAAATAAGGCTGCTGATGTAAGAAAAACCACATACTAAGCATTTGGCCTGAGCATCATTTACTTGCATCACTCAGATGTGACTATATAAAATTGAGGGGCAAGAAACAATAACCAAATCAAATTACTGGATATCGAATAACAAAACAGAAGCAGTAAAGGAAAGCTAAAGGGCATTACATGCCCACAAATTACCGTCCTTATCAAAGACATGCTTACAGCATGGAGATTCGGTATTATGTGATTTTTTAGATGAACTTCAGTATTATATGATTGTGACCAACAGTTGCACACACAATAGCTGTATCATAAATATTAGAGTAAATTGCGTTGTTGGTCCTTGAAGTTGTACGGTTATGTCACATAGCTTACTGAACTTGTATTTTACTTTCTGAGCTCCTTAAACTTAGCTCCCGTTTGCACTGTAGGTCCAATTGGCCGTTTCCTAACAGATTTCGCTGAGTTGGCGCATGGTAGATGGGAATCATTGATAGCATGGCTTCCTTTGCTGATGTTGATGAAGACATGGCATGTGGCCCACCTATCATGTACGGGGAAGGCGGCGCGTGGTGGCCGCGTGTGAGTAGGGAGTCAGCGGTGGCGTCATCGACATCTATGACCAGGGAGCGGCCAGTGAGAGTAGCCGGCAAGGATCAGTAATGGCAAGATCAGCAACAGTGTCCTCTTACTTGCCGGATCTGGAGGACTGTGGTGCTTGTTGGCAACCATCATCTTCCACGTTGGAAGCCTTGTCGTCCCATCGTAGATGTAGAGGAGCACACGCTCCAGATCTAAGCGTCGGAGCTGTGGTGCCTACCGTCATTGATCTCGCCCAAATCAAAGTGGGGATTGGAGCACCCAAATCGTAACTCCCGGCTCCAAGAACACACAACATCAATCAAGTCTGACTTAGGATCAGATCGAGGAGTTGCAGATTGCAATCAAGAATCCGTTCTGGGAGCAGTAATCTTCTCCCTAAATGCCTCACTCATAACTTGCAAGTCACAAGCACATACCAACCAACACAGGAGAACTAGATTAAGAATTGCACAGAAGAACCAGGTGAATCCAAGAAACCGGCTAAGAATAGGAGCAAATCTCTGTGCAAGAACACATCAGCAGGAAGAGCAGAAGCAAATTGAATTTTGCCCAGCAGCGAGGGCTAATTGGATGGCGGGCCGTGTTAGTCGCTGGACTCTTGCTCTTGGTGATAGCAAGATCCTTACTCTCATGGAGAGGATGACACTAGGAGATGGGGCAAGTTTTCTTGTTTATTTCTCACACAATGCCATGCCAACTTTGAGGGTTGGGGATACAAATTATAGGTGAGAACCACCAAGCATATGCTACGATGCTATCCTAGATGCTGTCCTAAAGCGGTCAATATGCTGTCCTAAAGCGAATCTTTGTCCTAAGCGAATCTTGTCCTAAAGCAGAATCTTTGTCCTAAGCGAATCTTTGTCCTAAGCGAATCTTTGTCCTAAAAGCGAATCTTGTCTAAAGCGATCAAAAAACAAAAACTACCACGGCCCACAAAGATCACGATCTGAGACTTATTCATCATTCTCCCCTAAGTCTTGTGCGTGCGTCTTGTGGGAGGTTTGAACCACTGATCTTGGAGCGAGCTCAAGGAACTTGATCCTTCCAAGAGGCTTGGTGAGCGGATCCATGGCGATCCGTTGTGTTGATGTAGCTTGCCTTGATGCTTCCTTCATCCAGCGACCTCGGATGAAATGGTACTTCACCCGGATGTGCTTGCTCGTTCATGAAAAGCGGGGTTCTTTGCGAGGCTAGAGCGGACTTTGTCGCTGAGCTCAGCTGCACCGATGTCGCCGAGAGATCACCAAGCGATCGAGCGAGCGAGTGCTGAGTCGGCGGTGGAAGCGCTATGTACTCGGCCTCACAGTGACAGGCCACCACCGCTCTTCTTGATCGATCGTTGCCGATGAGCGAGACACTTGCCGAGGAAGAAGAGAATCCGCTTGTGCTCTTGCTGGTGTCAATGTCGCCGCGTGGTCATCGTCATTTATGCGAAGCGAAGTGTCCGCGCCAGACACCTCGGGTAATGGAGGCGTGGTCAAGGGTCCCCGCAGCGTAGCGGATGATCCTCTTCACGACCTGCGATGCTCGTCGTCGGTCGTTGCATGAACCGACTAACGTGGCCGACGGAGAATGCCAAGTCCGGTCGTGTGTGGCGAGGTAGCGAAGGCTCCCACAAGACGCCGTGCTGCGTGGCGTCCGCCTCCTCCGTCGTCTTTGTCGCGGCTCGGCTTCGACCTCTCCTCCATTGGGTGAGAGCGGGTTGCGATCGGTGAGCCCGGCTAGCTCAACGACGCGCTTGGCGTGGCGATGCAGCCGGCGTGATCCGGAATCATCACGGTGCACCTCGATCCCTAAGTAGAAGGAGAGACCCGGTCACTCATCCGGAAGGTGGCCTTCATCTCTTCCTTGAATGCCGCCACCTCGCATCCTTGGTGCCGTGATCACCAAGTCGTCGGCGTGAGACACCCGCGGCCAGGCGTTGCGCCTTTGCCCCGCCGTGAGCTGCGACCTGCGTGTGCGCTCTGCTGGAACCCGTTTGCTTGAGGTGGAGTCCGACTTAGCGTTCCACGCCCTCGGTGCTGTCGCAAGCCATAGAGGGCCTTGCGCGGCGAGCACCTGCCTCCTTGCTGGGGATCGCAAATCCCCGGTGATGCACGTAGACCTCCTTCAAGTCGCCGTTAAGAAATGCCGACTTGACATCCATGTGATGAACACGCCCGGCCTTCTGGGCGGCTAGCGCAGGAGGAGTCGCACGGACTCCATCCGTGCGACGCGGTGCGGCGTCATCGGTCGACCCCTCTGCTGCGCACGAAGCCTCGTGCCACCAAGCGAGCCTTGTGCTTGAGCGATGGCGCCGGCCATCCGCGCCGGCGAACACCCGCAAGGGTGATCGCGCGGTGGCCGGCGGGAAGATCCGCCGGCTCCCGCGTCGGTTCGCTCGGCGGCGTCCATCTCTCGCTTCATCGCGACACGCCACGCGCGTCTCCTCCGCCTCGGCGAAGGCGGGGCTCGCCGTCGTCGCATGCCAAGTGCGGCTCGCCTCGCGATCGCGCTGCGCCCGATCCGAGGGCAGGCGGCTCGCGAGAGATGTTGTCCATGGTACGATAAGCGCGAGGCTCGTCGTCGTGGTAGGCGTCGACGCGGTCCTCGTCGTGGGACGGCGGAGTAGCGAACTCCACCATGCGCTCCTCGCGTGGACCGAAAGCTGTTGGGGCGATTCGGTGGTGTGGCGCCGGTGCGGGAGAGTGGTGGCCGGTGGTGAAGGGTGGGCGTGGCGGTGCGAAGGTGGTGGAGCACTCGCCGGGCGGTGGCGAGCAAGGTGTCGAGTGGGCGAGCTCGGTGAAGGCAGCCGCTAGCTCCCCGCTCTCGAAGTGGGCGTGAGTCGACAACAAAGTCCACGAGTCGGCGAACCATCGCCCACCGCCTTGTCCCACATCCGGCCTCGCGCCGTCGAACACGGCGTCACGCGAGATGCGGGCCTTGACGTGTGACGGTCGAGATGCGGTAGGCCGCCGAGCCTCGCGTGGCCGATGAACACTCGGTGCTCTGTCATCGAGCTTGCCGATGTGGCCAAGCTCCTGGCGAGCGTGAGAGGCCAAGACCCGCAAGTGGGAGACCGCGGCTTGCGCCATGCCGAGCCTCGTCACGGCGTCCTGCCGTCGGCGCCTTGGTAAGCGGCGGTTGAGGATGTAGACGGCGATCACCACCGCCTCTCCCGAAGGCACCGGCATCCCTGCTGCGAGGAGGGCGAGCCATCCCCACAACCGTCTGGGTTGCGCGCTCGGCGACGCCGCCGTTCTGCTGCGGTGCATGCGGCGCGGAGTAGGCGCGTGAATGCCTCATCGGTGCGATGACGACGCGCGATTCGGCGCCGTGAATTCGCGCCGTTGTCTGTGCGCGCGCGCGCGCGCGCGACTGCGGCCGCGCTCGCCTCGCGGCGACTGCGTGCGCTGATGGCGCCCGCGGCCTCTCCTTGCTGCGAGGACCATCACCCACATGTAGCGGGAGAGGTCGTCGACGGCGGCGGGAAGTAGCGTCGTCTCCCGGTGTGGCGGTGTCACCGGGCCACACAAGTCCCGTGCGAGCTCGAGCCTCTCCTTGGCTCGGAAACTCGCTGTTGGGAAAGGAGTCGCCTGCGCCGTCAACACGCGACGTCGCAGAGCTGCTCCACATGGTCAAGGCACGGCGAGCCTCGCACCATTTCGTGGCAGCGAGCCGCCGGGCCTCGAAGTGAAGGTGCCCAGCGCTCGTGCCGCGCCACGCCTCGTCGTCCCGACGGCGGCGAGACAGAGGGTTGTGCCACTGCGCGTGAAGAGTGTAGAGTCGATTTGCGCCTCTGGTTACCTTGGCAAGGAGGCGGCGTCGAAGGTCCCAAATCGCGGCACCGTGCTCGATCTCGACACGCGAGCCGTTCTCATCCGGTATCCCAAGGCGATGATGGAGTTCCGCAGATCGGGGATGTAGTAGACGCGGTGGCGGCGGTGCTCGCCGATCTTGGCGGCGAAGGCAGCGAGCCGGCGCCCTTGATCTCCACGGCGGGCGTCGCCGAACAGCGGTGCCTCGAGCGCTGAGTCGAGCTCGGAGAAGAACTCCGCCGCCGGTCATGTGGTGGGTGGCGCGGTGTCGAGCACCACCCGTCGGTCTTGTCATTGCGGGCCATCGCGGAGGCGTGTGCTTTTGGCTCGTCAAGGTGGAGGAGAGCCATGCGGCGGTGCGCCGTGGAAGTGGTCGATGCTCGCATGAGCAATGAGCAGACCCATTGCTCCTCGCTCGCTTGCGCGACGTGGGCTGGCCGCGTCGTGGTGTCGACACTTCTTGGCCCAATGACCAAGCTTGCCGCGATTGTGGCAAGAGTCGTCTCGTCTTGGCTTTGCTTGCCGGCATCGCGCCATGCTGGCGCGCTGCGCGGCTTGCGCGCTTGCCACTCTGCGCGCGCGCAGAGTGGAAGAAGGCTCCCTTCTTCTTGTCACCTTGGCGCGCCCCAGCGCTCCCGAGTGAGGAGGAGCTTCCGCCAATGGTGGCGGTCCCGAGAGGCTCGTGGCTCATCGATGTCGGCGACCTTGAGGCGACCGCGCCTCCTCGATGGTCATCGTGGAAAGGTCAGCGAGACCCGATCGGCGAGCCATCCGCTTGTACTTCTCGGGGACGCGGCGGAAGAGCTTCTCCACTCTCTCTCCTTGTAGGTGTCGTCGCGAATGCACCAACTTGTGCAGCAGAGTGTTGAGGCGAGAGCAAAGTCATCAACGTCCTCACTGGCTTGAAGGCGAGCACTCCCGCTCCGCGCGTAGTGCTGCGGTGTAGACTTGCGGCGCGATCGGCTGCCGTCGTCTTTGCGGCGATGGCGTCCCAAGCCTCTTTGGCGATCCGCTTGTTGGTAGCGAAGCGCATCTCGGCGGGGCTGCGGCGATGAGCATCAGCGCCGTCGATCTGTCGTGGTCGGCGTCGCCGTCATCGATCGCATCCGCATATGCCGCGCTGAGCTTCCCCTCATCACCGCGACCGCTCGGCGTAGTTGGTCTTGGTGAGGTAGGCCACCCGCCGGCGGCGACCCGGCGACGACTGGTACTCGTGGTGACCACGATGCCGGCAGGAGAGAGCGCGTTACTGTGAGGCCGCGCTCTCCGTCGACCCGTCTGCCGCCGCCGTGCATGCCTCCTCCAGAGCGCCGCGCCGTGTCGCCTCAGCCAGAGCGTCGCCGCGCGTCCGCTGCTATCTTCTGCCGCCGCGCTCGTGGCGTCTTGCGGCCATTGCGCTGCGCCGTTCGCTTGCGCGCCCTCTCCGGCGGTGAGGTCCTCGTCGCCTGCCATCATCATGAGCCGAGGCTGCTTTATTCTTGCGCTGCATGAGCCTTGACCTCTGCTGCTGCCGCCTGTGTGCATCTGCCGCGCCGCCGCTTCCGCTCCGCCTCGCCACTGCTTTGCGCCGCTCGCCATTGCCGCCGCCTTTGCGCCCTTTCGCCGCGCGGCGATCTCTGCCGCCGCTGCCTCATCGCCTTGCTCTGCCGCGACGAGCTCGGCCGTCTCTCACGACGCCGCATGCTCGAGCGGCCGAAGGCCGAGAGCGCCTGCGGACATGGCGCGCTGCAGAGGCTGTTGCGTGGAGAGGCTGCCCGACAGCTGCTGCCGTCTCGGAGAGAGTGGGGGGGCCGGAGGCTGCTGCTTTGCTCTTGGTGGGCTGCTGCGAGGCGGAGAAGGAGATGAGCGAGGAGATGCTCAGCTACGAGGATACTAAGGCTCGATACCACTTGTTAGTCATTTGGACTCTTGCTCTTGGTGATAGCAAGATCCTTACTCTCATGGAGAGGATGACACTAGGAGATGGGGCAAGTTTTCTTGTTTATTTCTCACACAATGCCATGCCAACTTTGAGGGTTGGGGATACAAATTATAGGTTGAGAACCAGCCAAGCATATGCTACGATGCTATCCTAGATGCTGTCCTAAAGCGGTCAATATGCTGTCCTAAAGCAGATGCTGTCCTAAGCGATCTTGTCCTAAAGCGAATCTTTGTCCTAAGCGATTTGTCTAAGCAGATGCTGTCCTAAAGCAAAAGCAGATGCTGTCCTAAAAGCGATGCTGTCCTAAAGCAGTCAAAAAACAAAAACTACCACAGCCCCACAAAGACCACAGTACAGAGACTTATTCATCAGGCCGATGCACAGGAAAGAAGCAAGATAGCGACATCACAGCCTTCAGTGGGATTGAAGTGTGGATGGTGGCGGCCAGTGCAGGCGACCACCCCCTCTCCATTCCTCTCTACTCTCTCTCTCTCTCTCTCTCTCTCTCCTTTTTGTGTTCGTTCATGGTTGAATGGTGATGATTGTGTGGGAAACAGAGGAGGCAAAGGGGACAGGGAACCCTTCTCTCTTCCATCTCAGCAGTCCGCATCACCACCTCAGCCACGTAAGGATGCCAGCTCAACGAAATCTGTTAGAAAACAGTGGATTGGACCTACGGTGCAAACGGGAGCAAGTTTAGGGAGCCTAGAAAGTAAAATACAAGTTTAGGGAGCTACATTGCAATTTACTCTAAATATTATCACTACAATCGAGCATAATGCAAAAGCAAACCAGAATCAAGCAATCAGAGAAAGATAGAGGTGCTAACCTACAACAATTACTAAATCATCTGGGTTTGAAGTCACCCCATCAAACTGGATGAGGAATTCAGATTTTAATCGCCGGCTAGCGTCATTCTCGTTAGCTAACCTTGTAGACATGACACTATCAATCTGGATAGTAAAATGTAGTCACCATAAACAACAAAAAACCTCAGGTTCTATTCTTACAATTAAAATAAGGAAGAATCCATTGAAAAACCAGCTAAAGCAAATGCATTCTAAGATCCTATACCGACTGAGCTAGCAGGAATGCAGATAACATCTGTGTGCTCATCTCAACTTCTAGAAAGATTTGAATGAAAAGGAATGCCTTGGAACTAAACACTTAATTTTTGGTACAACATTTGGACAAAAGACAACATAATCACAAGGCAAAACCAAAATGGTTCTTGCTGTATCAAATCAATGTCCTGAGCGGGCAAGCATCCCAAAAGCCCACAACATACAAAACAAGTTCAAAATAAAAAAAGAATGACATATAAGTATTAACAACCACACTGTGCATAAGCCTAAAAGCAGAAGACAATGTTTAATGCATTCCTCTATTTTGTGCAAAATTTAGGGAAAACAAGTAATGATGCAGAACATGTATCTATATGTCTCATAATAGCATGGTTCAAATGGATCAAAGTTTCCAAAAGCAAACTATTTTTAAAAATATGACAAGCAACCAATTTTGCCATGCTAACAAACAGGTAAGGACATGGCTCAAAATAATGTTAATGGGCTCCATTAACAAGAAAGGATTCCTAGAAAAATGGAGCCAAGCAAACATTAAATGGATTATATTACATAATTTCAGCAAATATTGACTTGATAAGCTAACTACAAGTGGTTACTATGGGAGGGTTTGTAACCAGGACCTCATCCATGAAAATAACAGATGGTTGTCTATCGACAGCAACCATGAAAAGTGTCCGAACAAGCTTTTCAGCCTCCCCTACCTGTTTTGCCAATGAAAAATACGGTTATTTCAGACCAAGGAGATATATAAAGATCAGATTGTGAAACAAATGGAGGGATAACCACATACCCACTTTGATGTCAATGAAGAAGCTGAAACATTAAAAAATGTTGCTTCAGATTCTGATGCAACAGCTTTGGCAAGCATTGTTTTCCCATTCCCCGGAGGACCAAAGAGAAGCAGACCTAAAAGATGGTTATGAATTTTACATAAGATGGCTATTATTAGAAAAGATTGACAGAAAGGAAACTCTCAGCATGAAGAAGTTTACCCCTAGCAGGCCTCCGAAGACCAGTGAATAAATCCCTTCGCTTAGTAGGTAATATAACCATTTCCATGAGTGCTTGCTTTGCCTTGTCAAGACCAGCTACAAATCAAAACAGAGAACAAAGATACTGTAATCAATATTGGGCTTGGGCCAGTGTATAGAAAGCAAATTAATGGTTGCATACCAACATAATCTCATTTAACAGCAGGACTTCTATCTACAATGGTTGTATTTATCATTTCGACAAGCTTGTCATCATAGTTTCCACCAGCTCTTTGCACAGATTTGGAACCTCCACTTCTATTCTTCAGATGAGCAGATGCTTGACCACCTCTATTAAAGGTAGGGCTAGGCTGCAAAGTAGACTTATGCAAGCTAGTTGATGCCGGTCTCTCAGTCCTATTGATAGGATTGTTTGTAACAACCTGCAGAAATAACGCACAGCTAATGGAGAAAGAACTTTTAATCAATGTGCTTGCTGCAAACTACTCATTAAGAAAAGACATAGTTGATAACCTCAACATATTTGTTAAAGCAACAAGCTATCGAAGCCAAACAAGTAGAGAATAACACTTCTAATTTCATTTTGATGTTTTATCATATATGTCTTATGTTTGGTTATTGAAAATCGTAAGGACTCATAAGAAGAGCATATCCATAGCGAGCAGACTTGGACGGGTAAACTAGCAGTGCAGTGTACCAAATCAACAGATCAGTAAAATATTGTTGATCAAGAAGGAAGAAAACAACAGGCCACAATTGCTCTACCGATAATACATGCCTTCTTGATTTCACTAAAAAAAACTAGGTATATGACAGTTCAGAGTGCAGTATTTATGTTAGTTGCAAACAACCAACATCAAGACACTAAGATGCAAAACCAAGTAAACAGTTAAAGCTATCAGGCAAAACATGTACCACATGTACGACTTCAATTCTAGAAACTTATACCTTCTTGGGCATTGGTGCAGCCGCTCCTGCAAAACCATACAAGATAACACAAAGTTAACTCCCAAGGAAATACAGTCCACAATCAAAGCAGGCAAAAGTTTGTGCAAATGAACAAAAAAAAGACAAACAATTCAAACTTCCTTGTATTATGTACCTATCACAAATCATTACAGGCGGAAAATTGACACCTAAACTTATAACAGAAAACACAATTCACTAATCAAACCATACAAGCGATAAAAGTTTTGAAATTCTCTTTATACAGGCACCAATCCCTAAGTTCACACAACTAACCATACAAGCGATGAAAGTTTTGAAATTCTCTTTATACAAGTACCAATCCCTAAGTTCACAAAACTAACAGTCTAACACGGTGAACCACGGGCATATCCTATAAGTATTTTGGCTTCACCTAATGTTTCTAGACGCAGAAGTGCGCATGGCAGGCTGACCACATTTCATGAGCTTTGCAGTTGCACATCACAACGCAGGAAAATTGAGGAAAAAAGGAGTGGGGAGCCTCACCACTCCTCTGGCCGAGCACCCTGAGCCGCTCCTCGACCTGCGACTGCCATTTGGCGATCTTCTCCTGGTACACCCTCACCTGTCCCCTCTCGCTGCAAGCAAACACACACACACCCACTAATCAACCAGCAATCGCAAACCCTAGCCGCGTCGGGGAAAGGAAAAGGGAGTCGGGCGCACCTGGAGGAAACGGCGTCGGGGACGCGAGCGGCCTTGGCCTCGAGCAAGACGCGGAGGGCGTTGCGGTAGTGGGCTTCGGCATCGTCGGGGAGGCCCCACTCCTCGGCGCGCACGGCCTTGTCGATCGCCTCCTTGGCCAGCTCGAAGTACCCCTTCAGCTTCACCGCCACGCGATCCCCCACCACCGCCGCAGCCGACGGCGCCGCCGCGTCCATGGGCGATCCGGACGCCCCACCCGATGAGAAGAGCAGCGAGGACAAGGAGTCCGCGAGCGCGCGGAGGAAGCTCATGCGCCGACGAGGGGATTCGAGAAGGGGAATTTTGGGGGCGCGGTTTGATCGAGTTGGGGAGGTTCGCGGGGGCGTTGCGTTGGGGACAAGGAACGCGAGCAAGTGGAAGTCCCCCCGGCACGCGATTACGCGAAGCACATCCAGTCGAGGTGGCCACTGGGCTGGCTTAATCGTGCCTGTTCGTGACCCGCTACCGTTGGTGATTCAGCTGCAACCTATTTAGCTAACGGACTGTGGCGGTATGGTCTGAGAGAGTTTGCCATGCCTAGGCCGAGCCGGTGGCTCGCTAATCTCGAGAAATTGGATGGAAATTATAATTCATTGTAATTCTTGCAGATTCATACAACTGCTATCAAAGTCGCATGAGACGATGATAATATGGTAGCAAACTATCTGCCAACTATTCTTGAAGGCTTCACTCGGTCATGGTTTCTTAATCAGCCGGTTAGAACGATCTACACATGGGAACAATTGTGTGACTTATTGATAGCCAACTTTTAGGGAACATACGACCAATCATCGAACTATTAGTCAGGTTCACAATTGTATCCCTGAGGTTGCTGACTCTTCTGTTATCTAGGCATTTAAGACTGGGTTGAGGAACATGCGATTTACATTGGATATCTCTATGAATGCTCCACGAACAATTGTTGAACTATTCGACATGGCTAACAAGTACGCCGCCGTGAGTGAGGCGATCTAGTGGAATAAGACCATTGATCGGATAGAAAAGATCCCCAATGAGGTCTTGATGAAAAGGAGGACAAGAAGTTGCACAAAAACAAGAACAACCATAAAACTAACCCAAAGGAAGTACTTGCGATCCCAGAAAAGCATCCGATGAACAAGGACTATTCCAAGTGAGGCAAGGGACAGACTCTACTGATGAGTCGAAGAAGAATAAAAGATAGTGCCCACTCCACCAGATAGCAGGGCATGACCTCTGCAAGTGAGGCAACCAACAACAAACCCAGTGCGTTAAGGCACCGCTACCAAACCAACCAAAGCCTCAACCCTAGGGTAAAGTCGTGGACTCCAACCATCTAGCGGCAGGGGCGGAACTAGACCAAAAATAACCGGGGTTCACCACTTCATCATATATATAACAACATATATAATTTTCAATCTTTGTGCCTAATAGTAATATGTCCGATAATTTTTAGCATCAATACTTCAATACGACCGATACCCGTATATGATAATAAAGAAGTAATGATCAAAATGCTTACCAAAATAAATAAATCCAATAATAATATTGGTTAGTTGCAACAAACTAAAGTAACTAAGTGTGAAATCTTAGACAAAAAAGTTGTTCGGCATTAGTAAAATACATCATCCGATCTCATTGGCCTATAAAAATAAAATTACTTAAAGTTTTTAACTAAAAAAATAGAACGATCAAATATAAATAAAAGCATTACTTTTTAATATTTGTGTTCTTTCAAATTCATAAAGCAATGAACTACAATATCATTGATATTTTTTTATAATTCTTATTTCTCTACATAACAAATAAGTCTACCATTCATCGAAACATCATCAAAAAATTGGAAAAGGTCAATTAGATATTTGTATGTTCAGCAATTCAAGAATAATATAGTAAAAAATACGTTAAGTGGTTTACTTACTTAACTGTGATCAAATTCTACATTTTCATCTAATTTGCAATGAGCCAGGACAATATTGCACAAATCAAAATTGAAACACTAAGTCTTAAACTTATAATTTGACAAAAACAACGCCAGCTCACAAATGTAGCCCCTATTCTTAAAATAAATTGGAATAATTGACAAAAATTTAGAGCAAAATACATACTCACTAGGTAGGTATAATTTCCTTCGACCGACGAGAGCACGAGGCAATAGGGACCACGCGGCACTATAGCGGATGGCAAACGAGCCATTGATGGCATCGATTTCTCTTGTTTTCTTGTGAATATTTTTCGCTTGGTGGGTGTGGTCATGAGCGGCGTGATGCGCATCTTCGCATGACCTTGCGTGATGAACATGCGTGAGGGTGTGCGAAGTGACACGCTCAGATCGATCAAATAGACAACATGACTGTTGCGGTCCTCCTCTTGGGCGGGTCTTTGCGGCGACCTCGTGTCTTTGAGGACAATGGAGATTCCTCGTGGATTCTTGCTAGTTCTCGAAAATTTAGGCTGCTAGTATTCCCTTCGTTTGGCTTCAAAGAAGATACAGGTGCACCGAGTTTAGGTTAGAGGGTTCACGCATGGAATTGAGATATTAATACCTGTAGAAAAGATTTTTGGACCCGGTGTCCTGTGACACCGGGCCCCATGTTGTGGCTCGCCCATGTCTAGCGGCTTCCATGATTCATCTTTAACCCTAGCATAATTTTATAAATCTATTGGCAAAATGCCGAAATACTTAGTAGTGTAAAACAAATAAACAGGACGGCTTCTTCATCGCTGTTTTGAAGCGACTTATTGGGATAGACTTTTTAAAACGGTTTATTGGCGTTCAGTTCACTCACACAAGCATTCGCGCTAGTATAATAAACTATAAACCACAGCAGAAAGGAACCCTCCCAAAGTATTAATAGATGGATTTTCTGACCATGCTCCATCCTTGTACTACGAACTTGAGAGTTGAGAGGCTCCATTGACACATCAACAGTGGCCAGCGCTGGAGCGTCCATCTTAGAATTGAGTTTTGAGGTACATCATCTTGAGCATAATCAGTTTGATGTCATGTTCAAAAATACTATAGCTTTTAGTTTTTGGATATAGTTTTTGACTGATTGCGAAAGAGATTGAAGGAGTAAAGGATACTCGCGTTGAGAAACTACTCTGTTCAAAACAGTTTCTGCAGTGACCCCTATAAATAACTTATAAAAACTATCTTAAAAAACTACTCTATTTAAAAACTGATTTTTAAAACTAAAAAAATAAAGCATCTATTTGAACATGGGCTGATTCACTTACGATAATTGCGGCCTGATTCACTTACGATAAGTGCGGCCTATCGTATTGTACACGGCTCTTTCACGATCTTCAGCGTCGGCAAGCTGCCGCCGGTCACAGTTAGCGTGAACAATGGTGCATATTCGAGCAAGTATAATAAGAGGCTATTAGTAGGCTGTATGCTGAGGTGGAGGAGAGAGAGGAGGAGAGAGAAGAGAGGTGGGCTGTAAGTTTACAGCCAATTGAAGCACAAGAACCAAGAAATTTTGTGAGAGAAAGGAGTGGGTCATACAGCCTTCAGCTGGCTGTAAACTACTATATGAATGAGCTGATAAGTAGGTTGTAAGTGTCCATATAGCCAGTTGAAGACTGTATTATTAGCCTTGCTCTTCGGCGTTTTACTTTTACACGCACTACGATGAGGATACTTTACTATCTGATGGTGACGATATTACTCCCGGCCAAACCGATTATGATGTCGAGGATACCGGGAGTTTGTCAAAATTGCTGTAGCTTTTAACTACTTATGAGAGATTGATGAGTAAGTGATGTTAATGTTAAGAAGCTATTTTAGTTAAAATGGTTTTTTTTATAGAAACTCTTATAAATGTTTTATAGAAATCATATTAAGAGGTCACTCTATTTAATTTTTAATTTTTAAAAATTAAAATTAAAAGCTGTTTGAAACATAGTGTAGGTGTGATAGCGTTGGTTTTAAAGCGCAGGAGGATGGGAGTTGTACAGAAATGACAAGTAATCTGGACGGTCTTGAGTTGGCAGTGAGGTAACATGGTCGTATGGCCAAAGTTTGTGTCTGTTTATCTCAAGATATGTACCCTCACTCTGTGTGTTAATATAGTTTTTATTTTATTTCTTTTTTTACCGAATGTTGTTTATTGGGCCATAGCGTAATTGGGGTAGGATCATGCTAGCCGAAGATCAGCGAAATGAGCACCTATCACTTTAACCGCTTTTCTTTAAAAATTTTGACCTCCGAACACCCTTTTTATAAACCTAACCTCTTTCATAGATCTATCGCGTAGCAGGCACTTACCAAGCTGCAGTAGCTTGATAACTACTAAGCTACTGCAGCACGTGGCTACCGAGCTACTACAGCTCAGCAGGTGCTTAGTGTACGTGGTAGGTCTACAAAGAAAATTAGATTTGTAAAATAAACATTTGACGGTTAAATTTGAAGTACTATTTTCAGACTTCAAGATCAGCCTGCCCGGCAGCCTTCGTTTCGATGGGGGACCTTCCCAAGTATTTGTGCTACTTAGCGTACAATTCAGGAAGATTAGCTCGGTAGCGTCCCAAAGATGGAAATTTAGTTGGATGACATCGCACTCAGATCATAGATACGGATCTTTCATGATCAAACTAGAAGGCATCACTGATGTTTCAGTGACGGAGTAGTACTAATGCTACCGCTATACAAAGCTGGGGGGATTCCGGCCCCCCCAGCGATCCACGTCGCCCCGCCCGCGTTGCCCGGCCGGCGCGTGGCGGGGAATTTGGCGTACGGCCGGGAGAGGTGATTTCCTCAGGTTTTTGAAAATTACGTAAAGGTCCTTTTCCTCGCGAATAGGTCCTGCGCAGTTTTCCATTAAAAATTTTTGATGGCGCCCATGTTTCCGAAATTACGTATAGATCCTTATTTACTTACGTACAGGCCCTTACACGTCCTCGGTTTTTTGCAAAAAAACCTTTTATTTCCCCGAAATTACGTATTTGTCTTTGATTTTTTAAAAAAACTCCTCACGAATTATCGCCTCTTTTACTTTGGTACATACGGTGGCTGGCGCGGCGTGTCGCCGCGCCTTTGAGGCTAGTTTGGATTGCGATGACAAAAAAGTACAGACAAATACTACTGCCACGTCGTGTAGAATAGGGGTGGGAAACGGTAACGAATAATTCGTTTTATCCGATATTTGTATCTGAGAAAATGCAAATGTGGTAAGCAAAATCCGTATTCGAAAATGTTCGTAGTTGTATTCGAGAATATTCGTATCCGTATTTGAGAATATTCGTATTCGTATTCGAGAATATTTGTATCCGTATTCGAGACTATTCGATTTGTATTCGATCCGTTTCTTGAACCCATGAAAAATCCGTACGAATTTTGCGATTCAAAATTTGAATTTAGGCGGTTTAAAACTGGTAACCGGTCAAAAACCGGTGAAAAATCGGCAAAACCACTAGGAATCCGTTTTATCCGATATTCGTATCCGAGAAAATCCATATTTGAAAATATCCGTTTTCATATTCGAGAATATTCGTATGCGTATGTGAGAATATTCAAATTCATATTCGTATTCGTTTTAAAAATATGGATTCGTATTCGTATTTGAGACTATTCGACCGTATCTGATCCGTTTTCACCTCTAGTGTAGATGTTGCTGTTAAATATGTGGGCAATATTTTAATTATAAGTTTTACTAGGAGACAAAATAAACTAGTGATACAAAACTCGCAATTAACAGCAGACTACTCATCATACTTCAGAATATACACAAGTAAATTATATTAACAAAGTCAAACAAACGCACGAATGACTTATAATTAGGGAAGAACAGGAAATAGCACAGGCTTGATGCAACAAAGTGAGTGGTCGCGCAGATGTGCGCTGCCCAGAAACCTTATTACCGCCCCGTGCAGGTACTCTCTGCGGCAATGGTTTGAGGATAGCCGCTCTTCCTCCTTCCAGGTACACGCCGGGAAGAAAAGTTGGCGAAGTTTAGACGTCGCAATACAAAAGCACAAGATCGCAGAGAAGAAGGAAATAGAGGCAGTGAGTTTCTTACACACACTCTGGATGTCTCCGGGCATATAAATAGACAGACTAAAAACTGACATGATTAAAACAGCCATTTACCCTTTGATAAATGATCTATTTAACCAGTCATTTACCCACTGGTAACTGCCTGTCATCAAACTCAATAAAGTCTCATTCAAATGTTTGAATCTCATTCAAACAGAGAGAGAGAGAGAGTGGTGCAGGATTCAGCAAAAATAAAGATGAACTTGGTCTGCCAAGTGACGTGCCACGTCACGACACGGTCGCGTGTCGCAAGTCACGCGAAAAAATGCACGAATACGCACACGCGTGCGAGATTAGCCAAAATCCTCCTTATGCCATCTCTATCTATGTTCAAAGAGTGGTGAGGAGTCCAGCTTATAAATTGGTCTCTCACACTTTGCCTTAACAATATGATATTAAACCATGCATACTTTAAAATTAAAGAAATAGGCCTTACTAATGTGGACCAATTTCTAACCGTTGCTGTCAAGTTGCCATTCCATGACCGCCGATCAACAGATCAATTATTTTAGTTTCGCTATCCAGCTTGCTTAATTCCTGCTCACGGAATCAGCAAGGCGACATTTCATGTCACTACTTGATCTGACATTTATCCGTTCGCTGGTACCTAGCAGCCAAGGAAGTGAGCTATCTAATCCAAGAAACAAATCCCCTCTATCACAGGTCAATTCCAAGATACAAAATGCTATGCATTTCTATTACCGAAACAACTCTAGTGGCTGTGTAGATTGCAGAGATAAGACACATGTACGGTAAACTTGCTCAGTAAGCACCAGCAGCTTGCTCGCTCTAATGGCTCCCCAGCTCTCCTCCTTCGCTGCATCCGCAGGCATGTGTTTAGTGTCCGCTCTTGCTATAGCTTTGCTGGTGATCACCCTGTACATCGTTGGCGTTGTTGCATCCTTCGCCGTCTTCTGCATCAAAGAGTTTGCCCAGAGAGCCCAGGACCGGCCACCGCTCGTCGGGACTGTGTTCCGCCTGCTCAAGAACTTCGACAGGCTCTTCGACGAGCATGTGGTATATGCGCTTCTGCACCGCACTAGCAGGCTGGTCTTTCCCGGGCACAGTGAGCTCTTAACCTCTGACCCAGTCGTAGTTGAGCATGTCCTCAAGACCAGCTTCAGTAAATACAGTAAGGTGATTTTCCATGCTAATCATCTTTGCCCCTTCTCTCTCTTTCTTGAGGATTAACATGCCAATAGATAGTTCTTCTGTACGTCACATGTTCAACTCCTGCAAGATTTATACAAAGGATGACAAATTTGAGCAGTATGTTAACTATTAACTACATGCTACAATATGCTATGATCTGATTCAATAACACTGTGTTTTGAAGGCAATGTTATACAGCAAAGTATAAAGGAATAACTTAGTGTTCAGCTGACAGTTTCAAAATTGAAAGCAAAAACTGGATGACTATAACATATTGCCATGTAAAATAAATCTAATAATTGTCATCAGGTAGAAACTTAGCTAAAAGTGAGCCTATGCGTTAGTCAGCCTATTTGTATTAGCTAAACCTTGTAGGCAAGGGAGTAAATTGAGTAACCATGGAAAATATATATAAAAAAATTGAGCCTATGAGCACAAATTTTGATGATGTTTAATCCTAATTCACAGGGGGCCTTCAACACTCAAATCGTGAAGGATCTCTTTGGGGATGGAATTTTTGCAACAGATGGGGACAAGTGGCGGCACCAGAGGAAGCTAGCAAGCCATGAGTTCTCAACCAAAGTTCTACGTGGCTTCAGCAGTGGTGTGTTCAGAATGAATGCTGCAAAACTGGCAGAGAAGATATCATTGGCAGCAGCTAACAGAATTACTATAGACATGCAGGTATTGCTATTATAACTATGATAAATATGAAAGACAATATTAGTAAGTAATAAAATACTGTTTGCAGCCGTAGTCCCTGCTCTGTTTTAATTTAGAACCTAACTTACACGGGGAAACCGGCAAAGCTAATTTGTTTTGGGAAGAAAACTGGAACAAACATACTTTCATTAAACACTCCTGAATTGGGCTATCTATTACTCAGTTTTCTAAATAAGCAAACAAACATAAGCACTAATTTGAATCCGAGTTCAAAGTTTAAGGGACTATGTTTGTTCCAAAAGTTGAGTAACTTAAAAAGGCTCAGCTACAAAGTTCAGAGACCATCCTGGTAGTTCTCCCTATTTCAACCTTTTGATTGCAAATCAAGTCACCGTAATGCAATTTTCCTCAGGACCTTTTGATGAAAACAACTATGGATTCAATCTTCAAAGTGGGGTTCGGTTTTGAGCTCAACACACTATCTGGATCAGATAAATCTAGCATTGAATTCAGCAAGGCCTTTGATGAGGCAAACTCTCTTGTTTACCACCGATATGTTGATATATTCTGGCAACTGAAACGGTATCTTAATATCGGATCAGAAGCCAAACTCAAGAGGAGCATTCAGATCATCGACGACTTTGTGATGCAGCTGATCCATCAAAAGAGAGAGCAAATGAAGAATGGACATAATTATGTAAGGGCTACGAAACTCTACTATAGTTTGTTACAGTATTGAGTATGATATATTGCCCTTTTTAAATTCTAAAGGCTCATGTTTTTCGAATAACAACTAACTTGATGCATAAAGTTCAACTTGGCATTGAAATAGGAGATCTTGGTGATCAACAATTTCAAATTCACATCCTAGCAAAGATGCAAGACTTATTAATACATACTACATGACATTATTTCCAAACAGCTTTGGTTTTAAAGTTAATGTGTATGCCAATTCTGGAATAAGTTCTGAATTTGGTCACTTAAAAGTAGTAGACAAAGCTAAAATACTACCTATTTTACTTTGGATTTTATCTCATCTTTTATGACGCAAGCAGAAATCCAAAGGGGACATACTGTCAAGATTCATACTAGCAAGCGAGAAGGACCCTGAGACGATGAATGACCGTTACCTGCGTGACATAGTCCTCAACTTCCTGATTGCGGGGAAAGACACCACGGGAAATACCCTCTCCTGGTTCTTCTACATGCTGTGCAAGAACCCCATAGTGCAGGATAAGGTTGCCCTCGAAATCAAGGAGTATGTTGAGAGGGCCAAGGAAGATAACATTGAAAACTTCACTGCAAAACTGAACGAAGGTGCTACTGACAAAATGCACTACCTCCACGCTGCAATCTCGGAGACACTGCGGCTGTATCCCGCTGTTCCAGTGGTACGAATAACTTCAAAGGCTATTCCTTGTCCAGAGTAGAGTTCAACTAAAATAAACCCAGACATGATTTGTTTTGATTTGGATCTGGCATAAGCACCTACTTAGAGGTACCTTATCATAACCTGCAACACTGGATATAGATTCTTGAAGAACTAGGTATAGTAGCATTTTAATGGACTGTATTCCCCATGGTATAGTAGCATTTAAATAATGATGACACTGAAGAACTAGGTTAATTTTTGGTGTTAGCATACTCAGTATGGTGACCTAAATGATAGTCATGAGAGGTCTGTGAACCTATAGTTAACAACAACAACAAAGTAAGAAGAAACTTGGTTATTCTGGAAATTCAAGGTTAGATACTACAATATAGATTCATGAAGTTTCCACTAGGTGTTCTTAGGATGAATTTGCACTTGGCAGTCTGTTTTTGTCCACAAAAAGAAATAAATAGGGATGGGAGGACTGTAGTAAGAGGTTGCAAAAAATTGCAAGTGCTGCTCATGAAAAATTGGAGACAAAAATTAATTACTCAACATAACGCTAAGCCACTGTTAAATTTATTAAAGACATATTCAGTATGACACTGATTTTTGCAAAACATTATGCGATTGTAATGGCATTGCCTTGGTAAATTGTTCTGTGGCACTTTTGCAGGATGGTAAGATGGCAGATGAAGATGATGTGCTACCTAATGGCTATAGAGTGATAAAAGGAGATGGAGTGAACTACATGATTTATGCCATGGGGAGGATGACGTACCTTTGGGGTGAGGATGCCAAAGAATTCAGGCCTGAAAGATGGCTTGTGAATGGAGTGTTCCAGCAAGAGAGCCCTTACAAGTTTGTATCTTTCAATGTAAGTATAACTGGGGGAAATCATCTCACCACATGTTTAAAAATCCTACATTTTTACTAAGTGAACAAGGCCAACTCTAGTTAAATTAGGTCCATGATAAGCACAAGCCAGATCCTCACCAAGAATTTGAAAGAAGAAACACGTAAAACACGTAAAGCAGAAAATTAAGTCTACGATATTGGATTCCATCTGAAGTGGGAAACAATCATGCTACCAAATTGTCAGCTGTGATAAATCATAGCTGTACTTTCAGAATGACTACTACAACTAACATCAAGTGGTTACTGTAAGATATGTAAGATATGAATGAAGCTCAATTGTATTACAATAGCCCATGGGGCTTATATAGTACATGAGATACATAAGGACCTAAACCCTAGATAATAGGAAATGACCTAAATACCCTTAACACTCCCCTCAAATGTAAGGTGTATACAATAGCATTACATTGAAAAAGGGTTGACACTAAAATAGAAAAAAAAAATCCAAAATCCATGTCTTGAAGATGCAGCTCTTGAAAAATTGTGTCGGAAAGATCGTCTTCCATCCAAAATTGTGCAGCAGCCCATAAAACACAAAATGCAGGGACCGAGAAGGTAGAAGTAAGTGGGAACAAAATCGACCGATAACACGATGAAGAGGATGTGGAAGGTGGCACAAGTAGAGAGTTGTCAAATCAAGCCGAAGAGCGAGATAGAAGCATAGCGGCACAGATCGAAGCCCGAGACGACGGTGGCGCTGTGCACAAGAAGCGCAACAGAGGCGCAGTGCAGAAAAGCGCGACGGCTTTAGAAGTTTGGGGCGGTGGCTCAAAGAGAAGTGGTGGCATTATGAAGACTTCTACGATCTGCAGCGGCTTAAAGAGAAAAGCGACGGCTGCGGCTATGCGAAAGGAAGGAGATGATCATACTCATCCGAGAGGATGAACTGTAGCTAGCAAAGCAATCGGCTGATTGACAAGAATTTTGTGGACTCACATGGTTTTGACAAACTCAAAGATAGATACTACGGATTTAGATGGACGCAACAAAAGACTCAAAAGGAAAACACTTTTCAGATAGACCTGATTGCTCAAGAATCCACCAAGCAATCACCGGATCCAACCCCATTTACCCTCGCTCGCCGTAGGGAGCTAGAGAGACCGGCGACTTGGAGGCGGCTCGGCGTCGGGAGGCGGCCGGGCGCAAACGCGTTGGGAGCCAGAGGTCGGCGGGGAGGCAGCGCCCTCGTTGATGGCAACGCTGGCGGCATCTTGATAGAGGAGGCGACCGAGCCGACCGAGAGCGTGGGGCCGAGAGGCGCGACAGCCGGATCCGAGGCGGCGACGGCCACGAGAACAGAGGCGGCAGTCGAAAGATGACAACAATAGCGGCCGGATGTGGCACGTCAAGGCCAACGGTGGAGACGGCTGAAGAAGGCCGACTTCAGAGTGGGGGTGGCTGGATCCGCAACGGCGCGAAGGAGGCATGATCGGATCCGAGCGGCAGCGGCCCGACTGACGGCGAAGCTTGGCGATCCGGCGGCGCGGCGATGGCGGCGATCCGGGTTGGCGGCGGCAGCCGGATCGGCATCGTGGAGCCCGTATTCGGTGGCGAGCCGGATCTGGAAGTGGCGGCACTGCACGGCGAGCTTCGGTTGATCCGACGCGAGGCGCTCGGATCCGGCGGCGATCGGGCGAGCGATGGTGGCGATCCGGGGTTGGTGGCGGTGGGGAGGCCTTCTGGCGGCAGCGCGGTGCAGATGAGCGCATGGGCAGGCACGGGCGACGGTGGTGCGCAATGAGGGCCGGGAGGTAGCTGTCCCCGGGAGTGAAGCACACCTCCCGGGGGCAGCGGCTGCGGCCGACGGTGACTTGAGCTTGGTTCTAAAATCTGTGCTCTGATACCATGTAAGATATGAATGAAGCTCAAGTGTATTGCAATAGTCCACAGAGCTTATATAGTACATGAGACACATAAGGATCTAAACCCTAGACAATAAGAAATAACCTAAATACCCTTAACAGTTACATGTACCATAATGAAAAAGAAAGATTGCATGTGTTAACATCAGTTCTCAATTTTACTCTTTTAAAAAGCACAAGAAGCTAATTTCATTTTCCTTTAGACAGCCATTTGCATTTAACAAGTCTTCTTTCTATGATCAGGCGGGCCCTCGTATCTGCTTGGGGAAAGATTTTGCATACAGGCAGATGAAGATCATCGCTGCTACCCTGATACATTTCTTCAGGTTCAAACTGGAAGATGAATTCAAGGATTCAACGTACAAAACAATGTTTACCCTCCACATCGATAAAGGCCTTCATTTGTTTGCATATCCCCGAAAAAATTCAGCTTGAACACCTGAAAAACAAGCTACTGCATGCTTTGTTATTGTACTGGAAATATATACATTTCCAACAGCTACTCCTTTAGTCAAGTTGTACAAACTCATGCCAACTGCCAAGTACTTACATAAGAACAACAAAGCAGTATGTGACAATTTGCAGGGTAAAAGAGAGGTGCTTAGAGTTTATTTATGCTCCAATTACCATTCCAAAACCATGGAGCCAAATATGGCCAACACATTGTAAAAACAAAGATTGAATAATCAGTACGTTTTCTTAATGGAATAAGTCCAATTTACACCCCTAAACTTTGCAAAAAGTTCACTTAACACTCTCAACTACAAAATCAGATATTTAACCCCCAAACTTCCAAAACTAGATCAATTTACACCCTAAGGTGGTTTTAGAGGGTGGTTTTGCTAAATGGGGATACAACTTAGGGTGGTTTTTGCCATGTTGGTAGCCATGTCAGCTGTTTTTGCTAACGGGGATCCAAATGAGATGAGGGAGGACGACGAGAAAAGAAAGAGAATGTAGAGATAGAGAAGAAAGAGATCGATGATGTGGATGCCAACATCTTTGAATTGGATCATCCTTAGCAAAACCCGATGATATGATTGCCAATATGGCGAAAGCCACCTTGAGTGAGATCCACATCATCAAAACCACCCTCTAAAACTGTCTTAAGGTGTAAATTGACATGATTTTATACGTTTGAGGGTTAAATACTCAGTTTTGTAGTTGAGGGTATTAAGTGAACTTTTTATAAAGTTCAGATGTGCAAAATAGACTTATTCCTTTCTTAGTCGCATAATACCCATTACCAAGAATACTATAATGATCCATTCGGGGAAGTAAACAGAACAAACAACCTGGAACCCAAACGGCAAAGTTTTTTTTTTCTCTTTTCAAAATTGCCTACAAGAGAGTACAGAAAATGAACTATAAGCTACTCTGATTTCAGCAGAGTAAGTTCATTAAGGATACAATAAGCAGATAAAAAAATAAATAGTTACAAGGATGTATTTTCAGCTAGAGTCGGAAGATGGGAGTCCAGGCCTTGATGTCCAGCCTTTGATATTTCTGTAATTCTCAATCGCCTCTTTTCTTAGCCACTCGCGAGAAGCATCTGAAGGACTCTTCACCTTCAAAAGTAAAACCATACATTTAATAAAGAATATAGATTAAGTGAAAGGAGTTCAGATAGAGGGATGGTAGTGCCTTGACTGACGAGACCTGCCAGTAGAGGTCAAGTAAGTGCAATATACCAGAGAAGGGAAGGTACCTTTGGGAATGACAACTTTGGTGGAGCATCAACAGTTTCAACAAATTTGACTTTTGCACGACTAGGGAAACCCAGAAGAGTCTCCATCTTACTGCCCTTGCGCTTCTTTTTCTTCACATCCAGGTGTCTGGAATTCGTGGTACAAGAAATGTTATTCCTTGTTTACACCTTAATGAGAGAAACGGAGGTTTCCTTTAGGCAACAGTCAGCAGGTGTTTACTAGAATATTTGTAACTTTCAAAATAAACACAATTAGCTTAGCATCACTTGAAAAAGGATTTTTGTTTCACATGAGGCAACAAAGAATCCCAATGGCTGGATGCAAAAGCTACATGGTTAAATATGGTTCAGGTCAAACAAACAAGCACAGATCAAATGCTTAGACAACTTACTTCTTCCTTTTTTGCTTCTTTGAAACCGAGACGTTTTCATCCAACTCTTTGAAACGAAGATCCATAGCCATCCCTCACTTCCGCTTTCCCTTGCTTCCATCCGCATTCATGTTCTCATCAGCAACCGGTCCATCCTCGCCTCTAATCTTTGCTGCCTTGGCATCAGCAGGTGGCTCCAAGATCTGCTTCTTAGATTTCTGTATGAACATCACAGACAGTGAAAAATATAATCCAAGACAAGGCACCCACTGCTAAAGAAAATAGTGCAGAAGCTAATACATCGTATTAAAACAGGCTGTTCTTGTTTACGCAAATAGCGAAACAATATCAAGAACCAATGTAACACTGTGAATCAGATGGACAGAACGAGTGCGTGGCAACAATAGGCAAATGTGCTTAAAGATAGCAGGCATCTTTAACCAGGAAACGAGCCGAATTCCATTATATTCTACGCTATTGTAATGCATTCCATTCCATCCCTCATTGCATTTTGATTCAGCATTTCCTGAGTGGAGATGCTTATTTTCGAGCAAAGCAGACGCCTTTTCAGTTTTTATATGGAAATTGGCTTATGCTTACTCCGGGGAAAAAATCTATTCTACCCCGCATTACCTTACCTTTCCCCGCCTTGTTATTGGCCGCACCGTCATCGCCTTGCTTCCCGGGATTCCCTCCTGGGCAGCCGCCACCACCAGCACGGGCAAAAGGTCAGGGAGTAGGAAATTAGCAGATTTCTATTGCTGTAGCTGAGGTGATGGGGGTAATGGAAGCGCACCAGAGGAGGCGTCGGCGTCGGCGTCGGCTTTGGCGCTGCTGTTCTGCTTGATCTGGAAGGCGATGAGGCGGCGGAGCTTGGACGGGAGCGCGTCGAGCTCCCGCTGTTTCGGCGGCGGGGGCAGGCGCGTGTCGCCCCCGTGCGCCGCACGGTAGTTCTTCTCCCTCCGCCGCTGCCCCTTCCCCGGCATCTCCTCCTCCGCCTTCGCCGCCGCTCGCTCGCTCGCTCGCTCGCTGTTTAGCTTGACGCAGCCGCCGCGACTGCTCCTCCCGCTTCCTAGTGCGGCTCGGGGCTTGTGGGCCTTTGGGCTTTCTCAATTCAGCCCACCTAAATAGCACCTGCTCCGCGTGTGCGGAACAAACTTGTCTCGAGTCGCAACTCGCAACAGATGGCAGCGGCGACCACTCGAGCCCAGTGTCTGCTTGGCTTCCGTCGCCGTGCGCCGCTGCCTTTCCCTTTGCTCCCACGCGCGGCGACCAACCCCGCCGCACCCCACCGTCGCGGCGTGGCAGTGCGCATGGCCTCGTCGGATGGCTCGGCGCCGCTCAGCACCACCGTCGCGGTGCCCGGCGCGGCGGGGCCCGTCCGCGTTGTGGCCGCGCCGGGCCTCCCCGAGGCGGACTTCAGGAACGCGGTTGAGTCCGCGCTGTTCAAGCAGTGGCTGAGGAACCTGCAGACGGAGAAAGGCGTCCTCACCTACGGGAGGCTCAACCTCAGGCAGATCCTCATCCAGGTGCTCTCTCTCTCTCTCTCTCTCATCGATGTGTCATACATTTCTTGATCAAAATGAGACTGGGCTTTGAGGATTTCTCAGCATTCAGCAAACTATTGAGTGCGTGCATCTGAATTCACCGTGCTGCGTTGTGTGCAGGGGGTTGACATGTTCGGAAATCGTGTGGGCTTTCTCAAGTTCAAAGCTGACATCGTCGACGAGGAGACCAAAACCAAGGTGATCAGAATGTTGCCGTCCACGGTGCTTGTTTCTTACTACTTTAATTTCGATGCGCGCTGGTTTTGATCTTAGATGCCCTGCTTTCCCATGCCATCTATTGGGCTTGTGATCATTTGGGAATTAGGACTAACATTGCTACTGATACCGCGGTATAATGTTCCGTATTCTTATTAAGACAGTCCAAATTAGCTTATCGAGACTTGATTGATAGTAATTGATGTTTTTCCAACTGAAATATATGCAATTTTTCATAGGTAGTTTGTCTTTAGGATGCTAAGGCACTGGGCGAGGAGCAACATGAGTAGAGATCATAGGTGGGTGCTTAGGTGAGTAGGATAGGCCAGGGGGAGCTGGAATGGGACCAAGGTGAGTAATATTTGTGTTCCACCAGGGTTTGCTAATGCGGAATATATAGGCTAAAGCACCACACGACTACACGAGTAACATTTGGTGGCTTTGCGTTAGTGCATGGTTTTAAAGAAAATTGTTCAACTGTGTGCTTATTTTAATCTTTATTTTAGGTCTTTCCTAAATTCATTGATGTTCCTTTTTTGCCTTTTCTTATGGATATGGTGTATGTGTTGCACTAGCAGGATTAGGGTTTTGTTAGTATTATCTTTTGACAATATATTTAGGTTCCAGGAATTGTCTTTGCAAGAGGTCCTGCTGTTGCTGTGTTGATTCTACTGGAGTCTAAAGGGCAAACTTATGCTGTTCTTACTGAACAGGTACAGTACAGTGACTTACAGGGAATGTTTGATATTCAGAGACCAAAGCCTTCTATTGGGTATTAACCGTTCTGAAAATTTCAGGTGAGAGTTCCTGTTGGAAAATTTATATTGGAACTACCAGCTGGGATGCTAGATGATGACAAAGGCGATTTTGTTGGCACCGCAGTTCGTGAGGTTAGTATCTTCTTTTTCCTTTTTCTTAGATGAAGGAGATAACAGTACATCCCCAGGCCCCAGCCTCTGCTTTTGGAAGCAGATAACCCAGTTCACCACAGAGTCACCAGTACATGATCTAACCGTACAGGAAAATAAAAGCCTAAGCTAAAGACGTTGAAAAAACATCAACTAGCTTTAAGCTTCATCACAACAGGAAACTGCGAAACTATTCAGTCTGCCCTCCACACAACGCTCCAATCGCATTACTCCAACCCTGCTACCGCTGGTAGACTTAGGTAGCCACAATCTCCATTCTCCTCACCCCCTGTACCATCTCTGCGTTCTTACCCTGTTTCTGCATAACAGCCCAGGGGAACAACCAATGACAAACAGCATAAACCACTTGGTTTGGGTGTGATGGCCATTTCAAGTCAAAACAGGCCTTGTTTCTTGTAAGCCAAATTGCCCAACACAGGCTTCCATCCCCAACACACACACACATCTTGCTGTAATGACTTACCAAAGCCATTCAACCAAGAGCCAAACATATGCTGTGTGTTCAGGGGGGAGTAGCATCTTCATTTTCCTGTATCCACGATTCCACGTCGTGTGCCTACTGAAGTTTACATGCTATTGTAGGAAATGAGTCAGACTATCTTTTGTCCTGCTTTTGCCTGGTTTGGTCCTACTATTGCAGTCAGAAGTTCATCAGAATTTGTAAAATACCAATTATTCAATAATTGTATATGGTGGTCTTTTGGTATTGATGGTTTAATTGCTGACAGGTTGAAGAAGAAACTGGTATAAAGTTAAATTTAGAGGACATGGTTGATCTTACTGCACTGCTGGACCCTGCTACTGGATGCAGAATGTTTCCATCACCGGTAACTAATCAGCATTTCCTTCGCTTTACAAATCTGGCATAACTGATGCACCAGAAAATAATAACGTAGCTAGGGTAACTCAATTTGGCTGAGCGCATTAGGCAGCCCCTGGTCATAATATTCTAGGTTGTTTGTGGTTCTCCCTGCCAGGTCATGCCCTATTTTTTTTTCGAGAATCACATTTTTCGAGAACACGAAAAACAGCAAGATGATCTCTTGCAAAAAGAAAAGGAAGAAATAGAAGAAAAAAAACAGCAAGATGAGTTCAATCGACAATAACTTTGGGACTCGGGAATAATCCTGTTATATTGCAGAGGGATCTAGCAAATGCTATTACACAGCAAGTTACGACAATTAAAAGCAGACCTGGGAATTGGGTTTTCTGCAGTATCCTATTCCTGCCAGTGAGTGTTTGCAAGAATTATGGAAGGGGTTGGTCCTGTTGGTGATTCCTGCTTGGCACCAGAGGCTGGGATGGAAAGATTGTCTGGATCTTTGCAGGAATTTTGATCCCTGTCTGGGAAATTACACTCACTCCCGGTGGCTGCAATCTCTTGACTACTACTGTTTCCTTTACCAGGGTGGCTGCGACGAGGAGATTGGCCTGTTCCTATACAGGGGGCATGTTGATGAGGAGACCATAAAGGCTCTCCAAGGGAAGGAGACCGGCCTGCGTGACCATGGCGAGCTGATCAAGCTTCGTGTTGTCCCGTACAGCCAGCTGTGGCGCTCAACTGCGGACGCGAAAGCGCTCTGCGCGATTGCTCTGTATGAAATGGCCAAGAAGGAAGGACTCCTGCCGTCTCCGTCATCGCCTCGCGGCTCATTGGCGAACCTGTAAGAGCCGAGGCTAGCGCATGCCTGGAAAGGTAACTAGAACGACATGTATAAACAATTAATCATAGTTGAGTTCCATGCTCGCCCGTGCTCTGGTTGACAACTCGGGAGCCATCCGATCCGATCGAGGCACGGTCAAATCATCCCCGTCTCTAATGGGGATATGCCGTAAAGTCTAATAAGATTATATTACTTTTATATTTATGATGGTTTGAATAATATGTTATTTTGCCATTTGAATAAATATCTTTTGTATTGAGCAATAAATATGTGACTTATTCATACAACTCTTTATTTATTTTCATTGAGATTGTTATGTGTTTATATGTCATTAGTTGATCTCAAGCAATGATGATGTATAATTCTTGTACGTGAGATTAGTATATTTTTCTACATGTGTAATAGTGCACTTAGGGTGCCAATCGTTATTCCATAACTGAGTGGTTATAAAGATATCTTCAAATATGCTATAAAATATACAAAGAAATGTGGTTGGTCGGATATGAAACATACCCCTTCTACATAACAAAAGAGATATATCTAAGCCCCTCGATGTGCACCAGGAGTTCGATCAGGTATCATGATGCAAGAGGAGAATATGCATATAAGTTGTTTAGTCTGACTAGATACGAACTGGTCATGTTGGTATATTGATTGATTTTGAGTTGGTCGGACATATCATAAATTGATTTGCGAACTAATTGTATGGAGATACAGACTGCTTGTAACCAGATACAAACTGATCGTAAGAAGTTATGAATTGATTGTTAAGTGACTAAGATCTAGTTGCAGATTATATTACATAAGGTTTGTCCAGTTTGCTCTGTTGTGTATATTTAGGGGTCGATATGTCTTGCTAGGGACCGCTACTAATCAGTGATCGGAAAGATGTTTCTGGGTTACAACAAAATATACATGAATATACAGAGTCACACATTTAAGGGGTTGGAACAATAATGGTCCAAATGATAGATGGTGAACGGCCTTTTACGTCTCTCTCTCTCTCTGGCAACAACCGCTACACGGTGAATGACCTTTTACGTCTTCTTGACAGTAACTTCTATCAGGCGGTTATCATCTGAAGCGTTGAGGTGTCTTCTGGTGCGGGACAATGGCCATCGCTTCACTGGCTATATAAAGGTTAACGCCAAAGAGAGGAGAGAGAGGGCTAGACATCGCATGATTCTCTATTGCAATCCTTTTTCTAGCAATTAGCAATTACATAGGACGTAGGGTTATTATTCTCTCAAGAGAAGGCCCGAACTTGGATAAAGATTCCCGTGTCTTTACTTTGCATGTGCATATTCTAGGTCTATTAAGAGAATCCCCAAATCCAAACAAATCATACGTAAGATCGATATTAAAACATCGACAGGTACTATTTACTTTAGTTCTTTGGTTCGTCTGATTGAAGTTTTTACTATAGCTCCTTTCAGATGCTCTTGTTTTATACTCCTTCCTTTCCCCTTTCTTCTCCCCTCTGCTGTCTCTTGCTGTTGTTGGTCTTTCATTGGCCCTTGGCCTGACATGAATGTGTTGTTGAGCTCTCTCTAGATGGATGGGGATCGGAATGGAGGGCCCCAGGTAATCATCTTCTTGTACTGGTTTGGGTAGGCTGAGGTTGTGAGCTTTTCAAATGTGCTTCATGTGTGGCTACTGGATATGGGATATAGTTAGTTGTCAAATAAGGAATATACCTCCAATGGTCTCCTTGCTTATCCTTATGGCCTTGTGTGGTTTGTTGCAACTGGGTTAGCTTTCCCAAAAGGTATCGTATTGGGTTTGGTTGTTTGATGATGCTTTCAGGCCCGTATAAGGCCCAGCGCAAGTGGACCGATCGCGCTAGGCCCCCAAAATTTTTGGGCCCCCATCCGACTCCTCACGACCTCACGTGTAGAGCGACGAAGTCGGAAGTCGAATCGACAGTCGACACTTCGACTTCGCCGGCCGAGCGATCCGCATCCGCCATTGTCTCAGGAGCCAAGCCATCACTCATCAGCAGCCATTTACTCATTTAGCAATAGCAAATAGCAATTCCATTCAAAGAGTTGCGACTTGCGATGCAAGATCGCACGCAGACGCAGGAGCCAGGAGGCAGGACAGAGGACGTCTGCATAACTGCATTCTTGCAGTTGTAGGTAGCCAGGTATGTGGACATTCAATAGGAAATTTGTTTTGCACTTGCACTAAACCTAATTAGTATTTAATCTTTAGTTTTAGGCCAACAGGGAGGTCTATTTACTTCTAATGTCTTCTAGTTCTAGAATTAGAAAATATGAGTCTGGTCATGAAAACATAATTGAAGATTTTATTTCGAAGAATGATGCTTTTTACTAGAAGCTAAGAAGATTTCGGTAAGATTCACCCATTACTTCTTTAGCATGAATTTCTATTGTAGTTCTTAATATTGCAAAAAAAAAAAAACAAGTCTGTTATAATGTAAAATTCAAATACACTTTGGTATCTGTATTTGTCTAAAATAGGCCCCATTTTGTATTTTGCACTAGGGCCTAAAATTCTCAGATACGGGCCTGGATGCTTTGAGGCTAGTTTGTTTGTGATCCGCCGGATGACGATCGTAATATCAATGAGAGGTGTCGGCTGGCTCCGGACGGTCTTGGTATTTCAGTGAAGTAAAAGAACAGATGTTACAAGGTAATTTGGGTCTGACGGCACCTATAGTAACACTTCTACTTGTTTGGTTATCTCCTTTGTACGGGGTTTAAAGCATACAATGTCTCTTGTATTTTACTATTGATATATTTTTTTCTTATCAAGGATGAACCTATATATGATCTATGAGAGTAATCTGAGTATTTCCCTTTTTGTGAGTTTGGCTGTGATTTGTTTTTACATGCTGATGCAGTTAATTACTTAATAATTAGTGATGGCTAACAACATAATTACTACTTAAAATTTTAACTAAAACCCGGGTGGTTTTATGTGCTCGAAGAAAAAGAAGCTAGCTGGCACTCACACTTCAACAATTAACAACAACAAATAACGTGGATATGAGCTAGCTCAGTGCGTGGAAATCTTAACTAGCATACGTCTACATATAACAGAAAATTGAGTTCGTTCAACATGGACTCAAACTGAACACACTTTCAGACTTGCTAACTCCTTCACTTAGCACTTAATCCATTGCTCAATAAATAAATTAGAGAAGTAGCAGCGTACGGAGAAATTAAACTTCACCTGACACATGCATGCATGTTGTGCATGGCTGGATGCGTACGACTTGCGAGGTTGATCGCTCCAAACAAGCATTACTTTGATGCAGTGCTGCTCGATCGATGTTTCAAGCTAAAGGCAGTCGCAGGGCAACTCTCCTTTGGCAGGGCGTCCGGTGACTTGGGAGGTCAATCGAGCTAACTAATAATCAACCAATGCATGCACACACACACACACACACACGTACGTACATAGCTTAATTGACATCGATCCCTATAAATGTAAATCTCGGATTGCGCTTGGAGCCTTGCACTACACGTACGTTTTTATTATAATATATTTATAAAATTTAATAAAATTATAGTATTATAAAAATACTTTTTGAGAAGAATCTACACATATGATTTAATTTTATGTATCCAATCTAAATACGTAAAAAGATATCAATATTTAAAGTTTAGAAAGTTTAATTACACATATCACAAAACGACATTCTTTTGTGACTGGAGGGAGTATGTGCGGAACATACACGGAGCTAAAAACCTCATGCATGATACAATGTACATGACATGCACTGCAAGGTGCAAGCACCAAGTATTGAGTTGCGTACACTAATCAATTCATCCAAAAGTCAAACTTGATGAGAAAAGTGGGTAATTCATTTATACTTCAACACCCTCTCACGTGTAAGCCCTCTCATGCCTAAGACATAGAATAGAAGTTGACTGTAATAATTTTTTAAATTATAGTAGTTATTTGTTTTAATTGTGCGAGCTGGCTCTAATACCATATTGAGTTGCACGTACCATCCAGTTCACTCGAAATCCTAAATTGATGAGAAAAGACGGACAATACACTTATACTACAATACTCTAGGTGGACAATTCACTTATATTTCAATACTCTCCCTCACGTGTAAACTCTCAAACCTAAGAGGCGGATAGAAATGGGCTGTAATTATTTTTTAAATTCACTACTACAAAAAGGCTAATACAAGACGCCTCATCATAAACAGTTAATCAAAACCGTCAGTATTAAATACAATCACAGACGATTTTGGTTTAGAGACCATCTGTGTTACTGCCATCGCCGTTTGTGAAGAGCTAATATCACAGACGGTCACAAATGGTTTGTACTAAAAACTGTTTATGATAATTAAGTTATCATAGACGGTTTGTATTAAAAATCATCTGTGATAATTTGCCGCTCCTTTTATTCAAACTTTCAAACTAAAGTGGCGTCGCGACCTCTCAACTACTGATCGGTTTCGCTACCTAAATGTCTTTATATATGTTGCCCACACGCCTCCCCTAAACATTCCAAACCAAAACGCCGCCTAGCTCCCCCAAACCGATCGAAACGTCGCCTTCAACAATGTCGCCAACTACCTCCCTGAGCTCCTCCGCCTCTAGTTGTGATGCCATGGTTCATTGCATAAGATACTCTTGTCGTAAGAGTGTCTTGTGCAGTGTCACTGTCATGACACAATGGTGATGCTGCTGCCACCTCTCCTTCATCGCTAATGATATATCCCCCATCCAATCTCCTCCCCTTTTTTGATGATTGGATATGAAATTACGAAATTGTTGGATAGCTAGGGTTTCGGTCATGTAAATTTTGATGCACATGTGTGTAAAAATTAATTATTGATGTCTTAGTTCTTGTGATGATTGATGGATTGCTAAGGTTTTGGTCCTTATTGAAATTCGTGTTTTATTGCAAGATGAAGACATGGCGTCAAAATTTATTTGGTTCATTTGCATTATCTGATTGCGCTATTTTATAGCGTAATTAGAAAATGTTGATGAACTGAAAAATGTCTATTTATGAGAACGCGAGAACATAATCATAGATGGTTCTTAACTAGAGCCATTTATGACAATAGACTATCACAGATGGTGCATAGTAAGAACCGTCCGCGATAAATATTATCACAGACAGTTCTAGTTAAGAACCGTTTTTGATAAGTGTTATCACAGACGGGTTAAAAACCGTTTGTAATGTCTTTAGGGTATTACTGACCCATAAGCACAGACGGCTTAGGAAACTGTCTGCGGTAACATTTCCGAACGTCTGTAATGAGCTTTTCTGTAATAGTGATTACACCAGTCAAGTTTTGAATTTAAAATCTCTTGGCTCTAAAACCATATTGAGTTGTATATACTAATCCGTTCAGCAAAAGATTTAAGCTAATAAAAAAGACATATAATTTATTTATACTTTAATACCGAGACTAACCTGTCATCCATCCATGGCTCACATGAGATTTCTTACACACAGGGAAGCACCGGAAACACACTCATGCAACGTACGGAAGAGGGAAGCTCATGAGGCCATGTACGTTCTAGACTTAGCTAGGCATGCATCCCAAGACGACGACTACTTAATGGCATGCATGCATGCGTACAAATGCATAGCTCTTACCCAGGCCAATCACCCATCACCTGCCAGAGGAGAGCTGCCTGCTACTGTCTTCGGCTGGTACTTGCACTCTCTCTCCATCCCTCGACTATTCTTGCTGGCTCGCCATCTCTCTTGGCAACCTTTGCGACCTCTTATAGTGTGACCTGCTGTCGCTTGGGGTAGCATTCGTCCACGAATGGAACTTATTAGCGGCATATGCCGTGGGGGTGAGAGATACTGAGATGCACTGCAACTTTTGCCCCAGGGTTTGTACCATGGATATCCTTCCCCGCGATTCCTTCAACCTTGCAACTTTATCCTATTCCTCGACCACGATGAGTACTAGGGATGGCAATTTTACCGTTGGGAGCGGCCCCGCGGAGAATTTTTCTACCAGGGACGGGCCGATCTCTCCGATGGGGAATAAGGGCTGTCCCACTACGCTAGTAAGGTGGGGAACAGAGTTATCCTCTCTACGAGGCTCACGGGGATCCAATAAAAAAAATATAATAGATTATAGTTTTTTAATATAAAAGTGTGCATTATTTTCTTGTATGTTTAAACTAAAACTTGAATATATATGTTAAAATATATATTTTGAAGCTATATTTAAAAAAAATATGCCTACATATTATAAATTAATAAACAAAGTCACTAAATTATTTTTAAGATAATTTAGTCTATTTTTAATCCCCGTTGGAATCTTGTGGGGATCAACACCCGCAAAGACCAGAGACAGGAGACAATCTCCTCCTAGTAAGCCTAACGGGACCGTAGGGCCTCCCAGGACCCTGGGCCCATTACCACAACTAATGAAGGCTTTGTCGATATGGACAATACAAGGGTCACTGTGTAGTATGTGTGGTGAGAGATGATAGTATCATGTTGATATATCGTTATACATGTGTCCATCTTTGCATGTCGCATTGGGCCGCCACCATTGTCTATACTATACCTAGCCTTCAATTCGATGACCATTCAAATTTGATCACTGTATTGTTAAGTTTTAGTGCCAATCAATTTATCTAAAAACTTAAATTAATAAGAGAATATGACAATATACTTTAATATTTATTACACTACTCGTGGATGGAGGGGTCATTTGTGACCAATTAATGAGAGTTGTTGACGAACTGTTGGCTTAACGCTATTCTCTGATTTCGATTTGTGCTTAACAATTTGCAGATGCACAGATAGTGGTATATATTGCATAATGAGAGTTGTTCAAGAATTTATGTATGAGGAGTAATATACGTGTAGTGGCACGAGATTGAGCACGCACAACAACATTGATTCCATCAACACGCATGATAGGGACATCCCAATAATTACACTAACTTCTAATCATTCTCCATAAGTTGTTTCTTGTCTTTATGTTTGTGAGTGTAGAGAATCAAAATAATGTATCCAACAGGAGGTGAGGAAGGACAAGGCACGCAATACAAGCACAAAGGTCAAGGAGACAGGTGCTAGCCGCATAAGCCTAGGAGCTATGCGGGTTGCACACAAGAAGAAGCCCTTGGCACATGGAAGAAAAAGAAAGAAGAAGAAGAAGATATGGATGCCTAACTCCAAGCTGCAACATTGTGGGTCAACTCTTTCTATGCGGACACCAAGTCTAATCCTAAGCCTAAGTCCAATATGGCAATGGAGGCCAAAAGCATCACCAAGCCTACAAAGTATTTTGGATAAGATTTTCAAACTTTAATTTAGATCCAACTCAAGCCCATCTAACTTCAAATTCGGAATCAATTTCGAAATCAATTTGGACTCAGTTCAGAGCAGCCGGTAGGGCTGTATTAAAAAGCCCATAACTTTTGCAAACAGAGTCCGATTCGAGTGCTCGTACTTATTGAAAAGCTTATTCTAAGGCCCACAAAATGGATAAAGTTCCAACCTAAAAAATTGCACGGATTAACCGCGGTCTCCAAAACAAAGCGGTGGCCGAAAATTTTGTGTTTGTATTGGAGTCTAAGTATTGTTAGATATCTTAGGAAAGCTATGAAGCCAAGGGGTGTGCCCCACGTAACAAGGGGATGGAATTATTTTAGGTTTCATACAGAAAATTGATCTTTTGGTCATGAAGTGTTTGCTTACTTTCCAGTTCTTTCTAAACATTATTCTTGATGACTCTTGAGAGAATTGCTATAATTGATTGGTCGTGATCAATCAATTCATCCTCCAACTAAGTGTTGGTTATGTGGAAAACAGTAAAAAATAATTTTTATTGATTTGCTACAGTACAAAACAGTAAAAATAATAATTTTTAATACTTGATGCCATGTGTCAATGCCTGGTTGGCCTGTGGCACAAATTGGTTTGTGCCACCGTTGCACAATAGATTTTCTCCTGAAAGCTACGATAGAACTAGCCTGCGGGCCTACAGATTTCCCCCAATCCGACTCGATGGCAATCACCTCCCTTGGTTTACTTCAGAAGGAACCTGCCTTTGCCTTCCTCGCCTACAAGCTTCGCTGGGCCAGGCCCCAGCCCAACGGGCCAACTTCCTCTAATAGAGCCGAGCAACCCTATGAGCTCTTTTGTCGAGTTTGTTTCGGCTCCAATTCAAACTCCCTTGGCAACCAACTACCAAGCCCAGGCAGCCCCAGCTAACAGTCACCTTGAGGGAGTTGTTCTCTAGTGTCCCAGTCAACAACCTCTCAAGCTTCCTTGCGGTCCGAGGGGTGCTTGACACTCCCATTGTCTAAAGTCCCATCCCCTTTCGCCTTTGGTCGTTTTTCTATGTGGTACCATGGATGCTCCCCCTTGTAACGTCTTGGTTTGGAATGTTCGTGGCCTTAATTCCAGGGGCCATGGTGACGCTGTTCGAGTGCTAGTCGAGGAGGCACAGAGTCTCCATTGTTTGTATCCAAGAGTCAAAGCTAGCAGTGACCGCCCCTGGGATTAGCTCCTCCCGGGGGCAGCAGCGGAAGCGGCGGTGGCTAACCAGGAACCCTAACCCTAACCACCTTGCTCTGATACCATGTAAAGAGGAGAATAGTTATTGTATTGCAATAGCCCATGGGGCATATATATAATACAAAGAGGACACAAGGACACAAACCCTAGACACATGGGAAAAGACCTAAATACCCTTAACATGAGGCTCGTGGAGTGGTTGCAAGCCGGGACAACAAGGAACCCGAGTGGGACAAGGTGGACCGGGACTAGACTCAGGGAGGAATCGAGGTCCTATGTGGTCAAGGAAGCCGGGTGCCATCATGCACGAGGAGAAGTATGTGGTGCGCCAAGTGACTTGGGTCATTTGCAAGCGAGGATGGTTCAGTGGGATCTGAACGCATGAGAGACCTAGCGGCAAGTCATTGGAATCACATGGGAGATGGCGAAACATAGGCGATGCTTTATGGAAAAGGAAACGGGGAAGCTTCATGGAAAACAGTAGAGGGCATTTTGGTAAATTTCCCAATACTAAAAAAGTGGTGGTGTGTGTGAAACTATGGTGGTGGTTTAAGTGGTTTAGGTCTAAGTGTTGAATCCCCTCATGTGTTTTTGATTTTCTTGACCTTCTTGTTTGGATTTCTCTTCTCTTGAGATTTTTTGGTGCCAAGTACATATAAGAGATGGAGATGACTCTTGGAGAACATCTAAGCATGATCTAGAGGAAGTTCTTGAGAAAACCCATTTTTTGCATGATTTTGGCCTCCTTGAGCGATTTCTTGGTCCAAGGGCCTTTTGGAGTGATTTCTTTCGTGTTATGCTTAATGTGACATATAGGAATATATCTAAAGCCATCTTAGCCATCGTCCACTCACAATATTCATCGATTTTGGTTTTGACTTAGTTTCGAAGCACCTTTTCCTTCAAACTGAAAATGGTCTCATCTTTGGCCATGGTTTTCATAATCATTTGTTGGAATTGGTTCTTAATAACCTAGAGAAGATCTTTGCAAAATTTCATATCATTTGGATCTACGGCTCAAAAGTTGTGTGGATTTTCGGATTTGAAATAGTGCTGAAATTACTATTTATATCCCAATTTAGAGGTCAGACCGCCAACCTTGTAGATGTCAGATTGCCCTCTCACCGCCATGTATGCAGAGGTCAGACCGCCGGGGGTTTTCAAATCACGTTTTGCTCGATTTTGCTTCGATCTTTTCTTGTGATTATTTATCTTTGATCTTCATAGCTTCCATAGCTACTGAAGTGAAGAGTTTTGCTTCTATTCAAAGGAAAATATTTTGAAAAGCGTCCGAATTAATTTGAGCTCCTATTCACCCCCTCTAGTCTCCATAGTCGATGCTACATTTTCTCACCTAGTTTTCTAAAGGTTGTTCAATTTTAGGACTTGTCTTGCAATTGTCCCTTTCTCGTTGAGAGACAATTAGGCATATAATTCATATCATCCCGCACAGACTTGACAGCAATAATAGTTCAATTGAGGAGACTTTTGACTTTTGTCTGACAATTGTAATATATTCTCAGGAGTTTGGTAAATTTCTTATCTTATTTGTTTAGCAATTTTCTTTAAGCAATTCATAAATTGTTTTTTTCCAAGTTTGAAGCTTCTCGCTCATTTTCACTGGGACTTGATTCTGCGTGATGATTGAATGAATACTGGCAAGGGCCGCGGCAAGACTGAAGAACTAACCTTTAAAGTGGATAACATGAAGGGCAATGCACGGCGAAGGCACAACCTGTTGAATTAACCTGCAAGACACTGAAGAACTAATCTTTTGAGTAGATAATGGGAAGGGTGAAACACACTGAAGAAATGGCATTTTTTTAAAAAAAAAAGAAATCCTGAAATTTCTGTGTAGCTTCTAACAGAATAGCTTCGTGCTTCAACATTCTGCTCATACTGGATTTTATAAAATCTACTGTTGATACAATTTCCATATCTGCCTGCACTTATTTGATAGAGTACCTGTCCTTGTGGCTTGTGTCACCGTCCGTTCTTTTTGAGATTATAAAGGTAGACGAACGAGCAGTTCTAATAATATCAAACATAGCAACTCCTGAAACACAGGTATGCCAAGAGCAGCCAAATCGATCATACTGTTGGATACGATGCATGAGATATCTATGACATTACTAGTAGCACGGTACTTACTGCTAAATTAGATTCCCATGGTGTCAGTTCAATGCCAGCACTGTACTGCAATATAGGAGATATCTACAACACTCATGCAATGCAAATGCCATCTGCTTTGCCACCGTCCTCCTTATCTGCTGACCATGAATTGCACATTTGCACACCATGATCTGTCAAGAACACAACATCGTCTTCATTCGAGTCGATATTTGTTAACTTGATCGATGCTTGAACTGATGAATTCACTCATCGGTGACATTCTTGGCACTTCATGCAAAAGGACTCCAAGGGTAACTGATACGGTACCAGTAACTCTCAAGGTCAAGCTTGCTTGAATGTAAAACAAGTTCTTTTTTATTATTTTAGGGATTGTAAAACAAAAGACTTCATAACTGATGTCTTCAGTCGATAATTATAGCACCAATGTGGCCCATGATACATGGTTCATCTAAACGACTAGAATGGTATAAATAACAGACGACAATTACTCTCGGTGGTCAAGGTTTGCGTGATTATGCATAACCTAAAAAATAAATCAAATCGAAGATTTGCCCCCACCTAATATTAATGTCTATATCTAAACTTTAATATGATTTTTTATAGGTTGGTATAGATTTACCATCACCTAATATTAACTATTTTGCTTTAAAATTTGTAAACTTTTTTAAAAGAGGTGTATTAAAGCAAACCCCAAAACCTCTACAACACGCATGCATGCTTCGCAAAGCCAAAAAAACAACACTTACTAGAGAACATCATAACGCACAACCTGCGGCAATTCTCTCAGCGAAGTACCTTTTAGCATTGCCACAGTCAAAATCGAAGTATATATCGCCCAACAAGCTGCACAAAATGTAGAAGAAAATGGAAAAAATCAGTGGTGTCCAATACAATGATTCGGACATCAAAATTTGGACAGAAACACGCAGACACAATCGTGCTATGGCATTATAACAAAAGACGCTTTTGAGCATAATAGCATGCTCCAGTTTGCACGGTGGTGCCTGAAATAGAAGTGTGCACAGGATGCACACACTCATTAGGCAAGCATAAATTTTACCACAGAGATAAAAGGCTATAGTTCAGTTACAAAAAACATATGAAACAATTAACACAGAAGTTGGACATTGCACAAGATGATAAGAGTACTCGCATGAATACCTAGATTTTCTAGCAAATATGGGCAGCTTTCAGAAAAAGAAGCCAAAGATAGAAGAAATGCCATTTGCTATTTTAGCAAACCGACTTTAGTTCACAAATGGTTTTTGTTTTAATTTGTTAAGACAACTTTTACCCTCCAAATACCTATTTTCATTGCTTAAGGACAAGTAAATTAGACCAGAGTAAGTAGTGCATAGTTTCAAGACTCATACAAATCTATATAAGTGAGCGCCAGAAAGCGCTGAAGGGGCAAATTCAAAGCAAAAAATAATAATAATAAATAAACAAATAATGTTGACTGGTGATGCCTTCAGTCAATAATCATTACAATTTACAGCCAAAGTGACACATGGTACATATTCCATTCGAAAGGACTTAAAGGATTCTGAGCTAAACAACAGTAACAACTACTCTCAAAGCCAAGCCTTGCATAACTTATAACTACAAAACAATCTCTACAACACTCGTCATCATCGCGAAGTGAAAAAAAAAATGGAGGACTCATCACAGAACATCAAACTGCGCGCCCTGCGCAATTCTCTCGGCAAGGTATCTCCTCGCATTGTCACGGGCAGAACGCAAGAACATCTCTCTTCCCTCAGGCCTAAAAGATCTATTATCCTGACCCTCTGTCAAGGCTGGGTCTATGACCAAGGCCTCAAGCTTGATGCAGCTGTCGGCGATGTGCGCTGCGAGTTCAATCTGACCTCGGCCCCCATGAAATCCCGTAATGTGCACCCTCTTGAGATGATCGTGGCGACAAGGAGGAAGGCTCCTGACTGATAACTTCTGATGGTCCCACAGCGGGTAGCAGTAGCCCAGAAACTGCACAGATCAAGAATAACATAAGAATTTAACTTTGATAGAGGCTGGTTCAGATGCAGAGAACACATGAAACAAATACTTGTATACATATGCACATATAACATAAGAATTACGCACTGTACAAGATGATGATAGGTTACTCACATGTATATCCAAAACTTCTAGCTGAGGGGCAGATTTTAGAATAGAAGCCAGAGAGAGAAGATTGCCATAACTGGATCCATATGAACGTAATCTAAACTTTAGATGCTTTAGACAAAAAAACTTGCTCACATCCTCTTGTAACTTAAGCGCCTACAAATGCAAACGAAAGGACATAAGAAGTGAAAATATGTAAGGAAAGTGTAATCGTAGCATCAGAAGTCACAAAGTGCTCGAGAAGCAAACCATTAATGGCATCCATGCACTCAAATTCAGGTTTTGTACGTGAGGAATAGCTCTGGGAAGTTCAGTAACAGCATACTCCAGTGTTAACATAGGAAAATCCATTTCCGCATGTCTTAGTGGCAGAGTTTCACTGAGATCAAGAGGTATCATTTTCCCAGCATACACAAAAGTTGTGAGATTCTTGGCGATGAATTGTATTTTGTTTATGTCGCTGTCTGCCACGTGCAAGTGTTGCAGACGGGGTAACGGACACATCGGACAGGATGCCCTTAGATCATCATGCAAACGACATAAAACAATGCTCAACCTCTCAAGATTGAAGCAACTTGACAGAATAAGTTGAAGATCATTTGAAGAGACATCCACGAGGCAGAGATCAAGCACTTTGAGGTTTGGAAAACCACTAAAATGGGGTGGTGCTTTAAGCGATACCAAGTTAAGACGAACCAGCTGAAGACGGGACATGCTTTGCTCGTTGAAAAGTTCAAAAGGGAACATGTACCGGTATTTTCGGCGTCTAATGTCCTCTGGCTCCAAATCAATAGTGAGATTCTTTGTCCGTGATGACACAGCAAAGTTAACCCAGTTGTTGAGATGATCATCTAGCATGCTGTGGAACGGAAACTTAATCTGAAACTCTTCTACAATCGTGGCACTGCACTGCTTCAAGACAGCATTAACATTTTCAATGAACTTCTGAGTGTACTGCTCTTCGCTAGAAGTACGGTTGCCACACATAGTGGTGCCATCAAATCTTAGTTTCGGGTATGACGTCCATCTGTGCCTCCACTTGCTTGAAAGAGTACTGGTTCGTACCACTTCGTTCAGGGGCAATTGTGATAGGATCAAAGATAGTACGTCCTGAACCACAGTCATGCCAAGAGAAGCAGTTAGATTTGTCATATGAACTTGAAGTTACAAATGAAATATGTAATGGCCTACAGCTGAATTTGATAGAATCTATACAATTATTTTTGATATAATCCGACAAAACTGCCCATAAAGCACAAAAGTCACACAAACTGAATACTAGTAGACAGAAACACACCTCTGGAAGGTTTTCGAACCGATTGTTCGCTTGCTGTTTCTTTGTGAAGATTGCTCTATCATGTGAAAGCTTTGCTCTCTTGCTTCTAGACATGAGGTGATGTTGTTACTGCCAAAACTCGAAACCTGCAACAACAGCTCTGTAAGTGAAAAGTCTGCAAAACATGCTATAATGGCACAGCACAAAATTCCAATAACTACAGGAAACTGATGCAGGGGCGGACCTAACGTGGGACACGGGGGTTCAGTTGAACCCCCAAAAATATGGAAAAATAAACTGCTACTGGTAATCCACAACGCAGCAAGCAAATCCACCACAAATTCCATGGACTGGACAATCCATCCCAGAAAGGAAGATTTGGATGAGATTGCTCACGGAAAAGAAAAGATCCTCAGGACAAAGCTCACTCTTAGAACAATCCAAGCAAGCTAGGGCTTTCTTACCAGCGAAAGAATAGATCAATCTGGCAGAGCGGAGGACGACGACGACGCCTAGGAGAGAAGAATTCCTTCGCTTCGAGGGTTAAATGGCGTTGGCGTGAGAATTTGAGACAAACGGCGAAGCAATAGCCGCCGCCGCCGTCGCGATGAGATATGGAGACGAGTTCAAGGAAGACGATGGACTGGAACTAGAGACGAGAGAGGCTTATGAGGATTGCGGATTTGGGGCCGGATCTGGAACTAGAGACGAGAGAGGTTTGGGATTGGCTGTGAGGATTGCGGATTTGGGGCCGGACTAGAGTTCGTGGTTTTGGAGCCTGCAGATCAGACGAGGAACAAACCGTGCGGAGGAGGAGCGGCCAGCGGCGACTCTTGAGGTGGTGGGGCGACGACGGCGCAGGAAGTATGAGGAAGAAGCGCCACGACAAGGTCGCCCGGCTCGTATATAAGGCCGAGGAGGGTTATGCTTCGACTTCCGAGTCGAAGTGGCAAAACAAGACAATTAGACAAAGCTTCGACTCGGAATTCAATCAACCACATAGGCACATAGCTTTAGTTTTTTTTCTTCTTTTTTTCTTACAATAAAATTCAATTATCCCTATAAGTAACCGTCTTTTCCATTTTCCACTCTCTCCTGTACGACTCAATTTGATATAAAAAAAGATGCAGTTCAATACATTGAATTATTCTCAACCGTTCAATGCAACCCTTCCAATGATTCGGATGATACTGACACCTCCAGTGCATATGAGTAGTGTGCAGGAGTGATGCTTGGTGAAAAATGGCATACATGTCATTCCATCTGAGCGGTTAGGAGTTCCTACGCACACCACGCTATAGAGATCTAAATAATTTGGTCTCTCCTCGCCAAGCCCCCTTGCCAATTCTCGACCGTGAGCTGTGTTGACCGTCAGTCTCCTCTCTCCCTTTCTCCTCCTCAGCTGACCTGTCAAGGGCACGGCCCTCTAGACCATCCTCCTGAGCACCTCCCTTTGGACCTTTCTCTGAACCTTCTATGGCCTCCTCAAGCCCGACAGTCTCCTCATTGTCACCATCAACAGCGTCGGTGCCGCGTTGGAGGCCATCTATGTCACGCTTTACCTCATGTACGGCCTAAGGTAACCAAGGTACGGCTACTTAGATGTGGAAGTACGATTATACCTCTATTCGACAGATACTTAGATGTGGAAGTGTCAGCATCTCCCACACTTCCAAATGGGTCGAACCTTACTCCAAAACAAAACAAAGAAAAAAAAACTCCACAAGTCAATTTCTCTTCTAACTTCACCCCTCCCCCCAGTTTTCACCGATTTCTCCTCGCATGCGTAATTTATCGTTCCACGCGAGAAAATCCCAGCCACCGTGGCCAATGTGAATTATCCCCAATTCCGTCTCCTAGTCTCTTTCATTGCGCACGTCGAGAGCTTCGCTTCAACCCGTGCATCGAAAGGACGAGGGCGGAGACGGCGAGGGCAAAGGCGCGAAGGCGTCTAGGGATCTTACGCCTAGGAGGGGTACAAGGAGGTGGCCTCTACTTCATCTCCCCCTCTGTTTCATCTGCGGGTTAGTTTTTTCTCCCCAAATTTTATGGCAGAATGTGAACGGGAGGTGTTGCGTTGGTAGGTACAAATGGAAGATGAAAAATGTAGGAGTTTGGGCCTAATTTGTTGATTTCCTATTGCAGTATGCTCTAAAGTTTGGTTCTTTACGCACGGATCGGTTGCATCGTGTGAGACAAGGGTAGGGTTTTTTGTTTTGGTTTGAGTAGCAAAAGTCCATGATGTGTTCTCCAGTGATGTAGTTGTGCTTTATATTGTGTGCTTATTGAATTTATTCTAGCGTGTGAGCTCGAGTGTAACATGAATTTGTGATGAAATTGTGTTCAAGTGTTGACAACACCTGTTCTTGGTAAAAAAATAAGATGGAGTTGCTGAGTCTGATGGGTGTAAAGTATGCTCCTCTCTCAAGTGTTTCCTTGCTTTGATTGATTCTGAACATATAGTGCCCTAGTGCCTATGGTAACTGAATTTATAGGATCCTGTATTAGCATACTTATAGTTTCAAGTTGTTAAATATGATATTTGATTTAGGTAGTAAAATATGACTTTGGTGCTTTGTTCTTTGCAGATGGGTCAAGGAAGTATTTCTTTTTTTGTTAGTGATACGCTTTAGAATCAATCATAGAATAATATGTTATGTTGTTCATTGAATAAATATCTTTCATATTGATCAATAAGTACGCGACTTGTTCATGAAACTCTTCAATTATGCTTTGATGTTATTCTAAATTATTTCTGATCTTATATTATTATGTATAATAATTATAATTTATAGATCAGCCTAGATATTGATTGATGATCATATTTCACGGATTATTAATATGGTGATATCAAATCAATAATGTCGATACATATTAGAGAACATGGTGTTGGATTGACTTACGACGAGACACTAGGGAATTGTTATATTCTTAAGTGTAATCAATTCGTCTCATACATAGTGTATGTAGCATTCTTAGACCGATATCATCATAATTTTCTACATGTGTAATAAAATGCGTTAACAAATGCTACTCCGCAACTAGGTGGTCATAAAAGTAGTTTTCAGATTTACTATGAAATATATAGAGGATTGTGAGAGATCAAGATGGAATTTTTCTCTCCTATATAACGGGAGAGATATCTCTGGACCCCTCGATGCGGTTGGATTAAGGAAGTGTATGGTCATGCCAAATATGGTTGAGGAGTCAATCGCAACTAAGTAATCTACTATAGATTCAAGTGAAGGATTGAGCTTTTATAGGATGGCATGTTTCTCGCCTTGAGTTTGATCTGGTATCGTGAGACAAAAAGATCGGTACATGAGCACTATATAGTTTCGTTCGATATGATCTTTATGTATATTTGGGAGTCACTATTGTTGATTTTGAGGGTTGTTTGGTAATTTCTCATTTTGAGAAAAGAAAAAAGAAAGAGAAATAGAGGGAGGTGGGTCCTATCGATCGGTGGGACATGAGAAGGAGATAAGGCTGGATACCTAACTCATCACATGTGGCTGAGTGGCTCAAGCGGGCTCTCGTGGCGTGGGAGCTTTATGGTGGTGGCGGCGCTGGAGGCACCAATGGCCCGTGTGCTTCGGTGCCAGCCGTTGGCAGCAGACGCATCGACCTCCTCGCCTCTTCTTTCTTTTTATGGCCACCTCCATTTCTCTTGTTTGATAGATCAAATCAGTGAGTTCCCCTAACACTTGATTGCTTCCACTTCTCTAGTTGGATCTTAATTTGAGTGGTGGGACTGCTGCTCTGCCGTGTTCATCACTAGCGCGGACGACAGTGAGGTCTGGATTTCTTCCCCTTGGGCATCCCCAACAGGTTCCTTGCACTATCTCTCCAATGAAATAAATTTAGGATTTTTGTTTGCAGATTAAATCTGGCCATCTCAAGATCGATTCAAGAGAACGAGGAATCATGTGATCGGTACTTGGTGTTCTTCGGTGCTCTTGGCCGGAGCATCGCAATGGTTCTTGTGCGACATCTCCTGTACCTCAGTTTTGCATTTCAGTGTGACCCGATTTGCAATTTGGCATTGTATCTCCGACAACCTTATCCATTCTTCGCAGCATAACAGGGCAATTGGTTTTTTAGGAGAGTGCCTTATGCATGCCTTGCTAGGCTTACTAGTCGGTAGCTTTGAGTGTCATCTGCGTCACGAGTATATTCAGTCTTTGAGTATTATTTGTCCAAGTGTATTGTTCTAGTTGATTTCATATCTTTGATTAGTATTGGGGGAGTTGGCTAGTAATGTTGTGGGCTTGGTTCAATGACCACTGTTGTGGCTACTGACCAAACAGAGAGAGAGATGGCAGTGGAGAGTGATGAAGATAAGTGTAATGGCACAGGTCCTCCTCATGGCTTACTCATATATATATATATATATATATATATATATATATATATATATATATATATATATATATATATATATATATATATATATATATATATATATATATATATATATATATATATATATATATATATATATATATATATATATATATATATATATATATATATATATATATATATATATATATATATATATATATATGCACATGAGGAGTGCTTTTCAGATTATACCCTTACATCTGGTTATCCTCTGCAGGGCGATTATGTCATTACACATGGCCTATTGGGCCTTATAATCTCCTACCAAGCTCTTTGGGTTTAGGTGGGGGCCACCCCTACGACAGGAGCCTCTCATGGTGAAGGGCTTCACAGGGAAGCCATATCGTCGAGTCCTTTGGCCCTCCGTCCCTGCGGCTGTGAATTACTCAAGCTTGTGGTTGGGGAGCACGAAGTGCGGGATGGTGGTAGCGGAGGTGGCGCCCGGTCGAAGTAGACGCGCGCTCCGTTCCCTACCCTTCGAGCGGTGTGGCGGCGGGGCGCCTAGTCGAAATGAGCGCGCGCTCCGCCCCTACCCTTCGAGCGGGTGGTAGCGGCCGGCGCCGAAGTCGAAGTGAGCGCGCGCTCCGCCCCTACCCTTGAGCGGGTGGCGCTGGCGGCGGCGCCCGATCGAGCTAGACGCGCGCTCCGCCCCTACCCTTCGAGCGGGTGGCGCGGCCGGCACCTGGTCGGCAGAGCGCGCGCTCGCCCCTACCCTTCGAGCGGGTGGCGTGGGTGGCGCCTGGTCGGCGAGACGCGCGCGCTCGCCCCTACCCTCGAGCGGTGGCGGCGGCGGCGCCTGGTCGAACCAGGCGCGGCGCTCGTCCCCTACCCTTCCAGCGGGTGGCGGTGAAGCCGGCGCCTGGTCGAACTAGACGCGCGCGCTCCGCCCCTACCCTTCGAGCGGGTGGCGCTGAAGGCGCCTGGTCAATGGCGCGCGCGCTCCGTCCCTACCTTCGAGCGGGTGGCGGCGGGCGGCGCCTGGTCGAGTAGACGCGCGTGCTCGTCCCTACCCTTGAGCGGGTGGCGCTGGCCGGCGCCGAAGTCGGTCGTGGCGCGCGCGCTCGTCCCCTACCCGCCGAATGGGTGGCGTGGTGGCGCCCGGTCGAGCTCAGACGCGCGCGCTCCGCCCCTACACCGAATGGGTGGCGCTGGCGGGCGCCGAAGTCGGCGAGACGCGCGCGCTCCGTCCCTACCTTCGAAGGGTGGCGCGGCCGGCGCCTGGTCGGCAGATGAGCGCGCTCCGTCCCCTACCCCGAATGGGTGGCGCGGGCGGCGCCGAAGTCGGAAGTGAGCGCGCGCTCCGTCCCCTACCTTCGAGCGGAGGCGCGGGCGGCGCCTAGTCGGTGAGACGCGCGCGCCCGCCCCTACCGCCGAGCGGTGGCGGCGATCGCGATCGGAGCTTAGCGCCGTGCGGTTGCGTTCGGGCTGTTGTGACCTTGCGATCTCGTAGTGCGCTTTTAATGGCGGTGGAATTACGCCGGCGCCTGGCTGGCGGTCGGTGTCGCGTCGTCGCGATGCGCCACCGCTGCGCAGTGGGGCACGTGGCGACTCACGACTCGTGCGTCGTGGGATGTGAGCGGTTGCGTGACCGCGGCCGTTCGCCTCGTCCCCCGAGAAGTTGGACGCGTGTTGAAGAGGTAGGGGCGTTGTGCGCTGCTTGGCCACCTACCAGGCGCGGCCCTCTAGGTCCCGGCGGTTCTTCTTTCCAAATCTTGGACAGCCGAATCGCTGGGAATTTGATCCGTCTGCGCGTTGAGCCACAAGGCAGGCGAGCGGCCTTTATAAGGTGCTAGTGTTGAGATGGAGGCACCCTTTCTCGTTTTGCTTTTGATCCGCCGCCGCTTGCGCGTGCTAATTGTCACGCCGATTGCTCCTTTGCTCGCTTCTTCTTCTTCCCTTGTCGCGAAGAGCGATGGCTAGCCCCGACAGCGCCACCTACCACCGCGGCGGTTCCTTGCCTAGCAGGCGGTGACCCATCCTTCCCAAGAGTACAAACCGGTGCCGCGGGGAGCTCGCGCGCCAACAAGTGGTGGAACGCGATGGAGCACTCGGAGGCTCTGCTCCGTGTCTTTGGGAAGAGCCGCGTGGCGGAAGGGACGCTGCGGCGACTCGAGGATGAGGAAGATCGTGGATCGCAATGGGGCTCGCCTACCCCGCCGGGGCGAGGCGGAGCCGGCCCGGCCACAGAGGCAATCGTTTTGTCGCATTCTTCGATGCCGCCGGATGCCCTCCACATTATTTGTGGCGAAGTCTGCGGGCCTACAAGTTGGAGCTAGCCCGGTGGCGCCCCACGCGATACTCCGCCTATTTGTCTTCACGTGGGCGTGCGGACAGGGGTGGCGCCCCAGCGCGAGCTTATTCGCCACCCTGCACGATGCACACTGTCGACCCAGAAAGGTTGGCGGGGCGGTGTCCAACTTCGGCGGTGTGGACTTCGTGCTCCGGGCGTCCTGCGCGACGTTGTTCCTATGCCCGGCCTCGTCGAGCGGTGGCGTCCGGTGGGCCGCGGTGGTGGTTCTATTACACCGCCGATCGATAAGAGCGAATGCGATGCCGAGGTGGGCGATCTCGTTTAACGATGCGCGAGTCGAAGGCGGAGATTGACGACACGCGAAAGCTACAGAGCCTCGTCGGTGTCGCCCGTCGAATGAGCGTGCGCGACCTAGCCGAGGAGTTCACGATGCATGGGGCGGCGCCACTCTCCTCCCGGGGGAAGTATGTTGTGCAGAATGGCCCCCGCGAGGACGGGTTCGATCCATCTGTGTCTCGGCTGCTTCCGCCGTCCGCCCCTTGTAAGTCGCCCAGCGCGCCATTGTATCTGTTTGGCTTCTGTCTAACTGACGTGATCTCCTGCGCAGGAGGTAGGTGTGAGTCCCTTTCTTCACCTGACTTCGCGAGGCTCTCTCCGATCTGCTCGCTCATTCTGCCGACATCAGGCGAGACGACGTCTCCCGTACGTGGCGAAGGATCGGCGGCGGAGGTATGCGCGGTCGGGAGCCTCGTGCGAGATGCTCCGCAGTGTCCACCGCTGGCGGCGTGGCGTGGCGCGATAAATCTGGCGTGTTGGGGCGGGGCTCGCTCGCTCGGACTTCCTCCTCGCCGGAGATATTTTGCGACCTCACGCCGCCCGCGAGCGTGCCGACAACGGCCTCAGCGAGAGGTCTTTGTCGTCATGTGCGGGGACCTCCTAGCGCTCGCGTTGCAGGCCTCCGAGATGAGGGTAAGTATATGCGCTTCAGCTTGCAAGGTACTGCTGGACGCCTGCTGATTTGTTGCTTCTGTCAGACGCTTGCCCTCAGCCGGTCCCTTGATGAGGCCCGCGTTCGGGCGGAGGGCTCGAAGCCGACCTCGCGAAGCAAACATCGCTCGCCGCGAAGGATGAAGAACTTCGTGCGCTGGAGGACGCCCTGGTGGCCGCACAACTCGCGGCCACGGAGGCTCGGAGCGCCGCGGCGGGGGAGCGCGCCGCCTTCGTGCAGTAGATCGCCGTCCTAGAAGGGGAGAACGCCCAGCTGGCGGAGTCTGCTGCCGAGAACCGCCTCGCCTTGGAAAATGCGTCCATGTCGGCATGGCGGGCCATGGAGTCTCTGAACCAGTCCCTTCGAGATCTGTGCGTCCGAGTGCCGGATAGTACGCACAGGCCGGAGGCCCTGTCCGAGACGCTCGGGCTGATCGAGGAGGGGGCCGGCGTTGCTCTTCGTGGCGCCAGAACCTTTGGCGAGCACTGCAGCTATGTTGGTGCGTGCTTCGCCCTCGCCCTGCTTCATACTCGTGGGTGTAGGCATACCCATGAGCTAGCGAATCCTCAACTGGATCCTCCCGACCGACCAGAGGTTATGTCGGACGCCATCCGCTCCATCGGGCCTAGCATGCAGAACTTCCACCAACGGATGCGGGGCGCCGGGAAGGTGCGGCGAGTCGCCGTCAGCGAGCGTTGCATGGGAGGGGACCTCCTCCGATGGCTTGAAGGGTCCTTGGCGCGCGCGCGACGCGGCGCGGGCTCGCTGCGCACCGCGCCAAGGCTGAGCGGTTGGTCGGGTAGGACAGGGGGATGATGTACTGGTTCTTACGCTTGTGACCATGTAACCCCTTTGCTTTTACAATGGAACCAAGTAGTACTTTATGCTTGGTGTTACCTGCCGCCGAACGCGGAGGGCAGGTCTGCGCATCTCGTTTATACTCCGCGGAGTGGCGCGTGCGGAGGCGAACCTCGACGCTACGACTTCCTTTATAGTCCGAAGACTCGCGCGTGCGGAGGCGGGCCTCGACGCTACGTACTATTTAAAGTCTGTGGACTGGTGCGTGCGGAGGCGAACCCTCGACGCTACGACTTGCTTTATAGTCCGGAGACTCGCGCGTGCGGAGCTAGGCTCGACGCTACGTCTTATTTAAAGTCCGTGGACTGGTGCGTGCGGAGGCGAACCCTCGACGCTACGACTTGCTTTATAGTCCGGAGACTCGCGCGTGCGGAGCTAGGCTCGACGCTACGTCTTATTTTAAAGTCCGTGGACTAGTGCGTGCGGAGCTAGGCTCGACGCTACGTCTTATTTAAAGTCCGTGGACTAGTGCGTGCGGAGCTAGGCTCGACGCTACGTCTTCTTTATAGTCCGGGGACTCGCGCGTGCGGAGCTAGGCTCCACGCTACGTCTTATTTAAAGTCCGTGGACTAGTGCGTGCGGAGCTAGGCTCGACGCTACGTCTTATTTAAAGTCCGTGGACTGGTGCGTGCGGAGCTAGGCTCAACGCTACGTCTTATTTATAGTCCGCAGACTCTCGCGTGCGGAGGCGGACCTCGACGCTACGTCTTATTTAAAGTTCGTGGACTGGTGCGTGCGGAGCTAGGCTCGACGCTACGTCTTATTTATAGTCCGCAGACTCTCGCATGCGGAGGCGGACCTCGGCGCCACGTCTTATTTAAAGTCCATGGGTAGTGCGTGCGAGCTAGGCTCGGCGCCACGTCTTATTTATAGTCCGCGACTCGCGTGCGAGGCGGACCTCGGCGCTTCGTCTTATTTAAAGTCCGTGGACTTTGTTACGCTCAGCGCGGTCGAGGATGTGCAGGAACAGCAATCTTTATTGAACTCCCGTTTGCGCGGCGAGCATCGCCTAACAACGGCCGGTGGCTCTACGCCGCTGCCCCGCTTCTAGGCGTAGTACCGCCGCAACTTTGTCCGCGTTCCATGTGTGCGGAAGGCTTGTCCTTCGAGCGTGGCGAGGCAGTACGCCCCGCCGGCAATGCCTCCGTTACGATGTACGGGCCTTCCCACTTGGACTCCGGCTTGCCAGCGGTTTCCGCTGAGCGCCACTCGAGGCGAGATCCCGTGCTTGAACCCGCGGGCATATAGAGCGGTCCAGTACGCATTATGCGCGCGCGTACTTCGACATGGTGGGCTGCGTCTGCGCGTATCCGTCGAGGAGGTCCAGGACACACGGCGCTCCTCTTGGTGCTTGGGCGAGGACCCTTCGCGAGCGGCCTTGATTTCCTCGGCGCCACCGCCGTCACGAAAGGAGCTTAAGCGGCGTGAATCCGTCGGCGCGTTACGTTGTCGCGGCGACCATAGGACGCCATTTGTGAAGCTCGGCAGCCACTTGCCCGCCGGCAATCAACCAGCGCTTTTGATGGCGGCGAAATGGCGCCATTCGCCTGCTCGACCGCCCGTTGGGTCGGGATGCCCTACCGAGGCGAATCGGAGGTGATGCCCATGTTGTCACAATAATCTTTGAAGAGGTGGTGTCGAGCTGCGCAGCCATTGTCGGCCGTGAGCTCCCGAGGCTGCAGAAGTGACATATGATGTTTTACCATAGGAAGCGCGTATGGCGCGAGAGTTACTTTGGCGAGCGATCTTCGGCCATCGGAGAAATACTCGGCGCGACTACCACGAACGGAGGTCCCACGGAGCTCGGGCAAGTGGTCCTACTATATCGAGACCCAGTACGCCATGGGCTACACCGGGAATTGGGTTGAGGCTTGTCGGGGCACGTGGATGATGCGCGCCATCCGCGGCACCCTTGGCACCGACGGGCGAGGTCTGGCGTCGGGGATGGCGATCGGCGATGAAGCCTTGTTCGAGCGCTTTGCCGACTAATGACCTCGGCGCCGGTGGGATCCGCATACGCCGCGTGGATTTCCGCCAAGAGTTCCTTTCCTCCTTAGTCGAGAGGCGCGCGCAGAGCGCGCGCAAACCCCTTTCTTGTAGAGTGTCCTTCGAACACTGGAAGGACCGTGCGCGATCTTTGCAATCGTCGCAGACTCGGCGGGGTCCTCCGGCTCGGCGAGGCCTTGTAAGAAATTGAAAATGGGCTCGCCAATCTCCCGCCGATCAATGCGGTGGACAAGTGCGCGTCCGGTTGTCTGCGCGATGGCGCCTTTGCTAACACCTCGTAGAATGCCCCCTCGAGAAGCGATTCTTGGTAGCGCCTTGGCGGCGTCGGCTTGCTCATTCTCCGCCCGGGATGGCCTTGACGGTGACACCCAAAAGTGTCTTTCCTCGCCCACACCGCCGCGAGGTACTTGGCCAACTCAGGGTCCTTGGCTTGATATGACTTGTCCACATGGCCGGCCACCAAGCACGAGTCGGTGCGGACCAACACCCGTCTCGCGCCGGCGCCTTGAGCCGCCGGGCCAAAGAGCGGTGCCTCGTATTCAGCCGTGTTGTTGGTGGCGGGAAGGCAAGCGCGCCGAAGTCAAAGACAACGCTGTCCCTCGGGCGTGATGATCACCGCCCCTACGCCCGCGCCGGCGACGCTGTAAGCTCCGTCGATTGTAAGCGTCCAGACGGGATCATCGTGCGTCTGGCCGGGTTGGGCCGGCGGGGTCCATTCGGCGAGAAAATCCGCCAGGACTTGGGATTTAATTGCCGTCCGCGAAGCATACGTCAGGGAGAAGGGAGCGAGCTCGGCGGCCCATTTACCGATGCGCCCTGTGGACTCCTTGTTGTGTAGCATCTGCCAGGGGAACGAGGAAGGCACCGTGATCGGGTGAGCGAAAATAATGCGAAGCTTCACGGAGGCCATGACCAGCCAGCGTGGCGAGCTTCTCAAGCTCCGTGTATCTTGTCTTGGCGCCTTGAGCGGCCGGAGACAAAGTAGGCGGGCGCTGCATGGCGCCTTCCTCTAAGACGAGGCGGCGGCCGCGATGGTGGCGCGGCCGATAGTGCGGGAGGAGCCTCGTGCCGGGCGACAGAGTGGGAGGCTTGCCAGTCTTTGCTTGAGCTCGTTGAAGGCCTTGCGCGATCTCCGTCCCAACGAAATCCATCGCACCGCGTAGTGTCTTGAAAAGCGGCAGCCCCGCTCGCGCCCTAGATAAGCGGCTTAATGCGCCATGCGCCCGCCGACCTCTGGACCTCCTCGTTGTCTTGGCGGCTCCATACCGTGATGACGTCTACCTTGTCGGGGTTCGCTGGATGCCCGCCGGACACGAGGAAACCTAGAGTTTGTTCGCTTTGTACTCAAGACACACTTGTCGGGGTTGAGCTTGATGCCCGCCCGGAGGTTGTGAAGGTCTCCGGAGGTCCCGCCGTGTAGAGCAAGTTGCCGAGTTTTGACCACCACGTCATCGACATAGGCCGGCGTTCCTCGGAGGCGGCGGGGCAATGGCGGCGAGGCGGGTGAAGGTAGCGCTGCGTTCTTCAAGCCAAAGGGCATTCGACGGCGTAACGTCCCAAGTGGTGTGATGAAACCGGTCTTCTCCTCGTCGTCCTCGACCATGTATACCGGTGGTAGCGGAATAGGCGTCCAGAAACTCATGAGTTCGCACCAGCAGATGGCGTCAACGGTGATCGATGCGCGGCAAGGGTAGTTGTCCCGAACACGCCTTGTTGAGTGCCGTGAAGTCGATGCACATGCGCCAGTCCCGCCGCGCCTTTTGACTAGCACCGGGTTAGCGAACCATTCGGATGGTGGACCTCGCGGATGACCCGGCGCAAAGAAGCCGCCACCTGCTGCTTTGGCGCTGCTGCCGATCCATCGACATACGCCGGAGCCTTTGCTTGACCGGCTTGGCGTCGGGCGGACCGCCAAGCGATCTTTGGATTCTTGCTCGGTCGCCCTTGATGTCCTCGGGGACCATGCGAAGATGTCAGCGTTATTACGAAGCACTCGGGCAGCTCCGTTCGACCCGGTGGGAGCCCTCGCCAATGGACACAAACTGCCCCTCCGCTCGGGCGGCACCTTCTGACGCCGCCGGGCGAGGCTTGGGCGTCCACCCGGGAGCGGAGGGCCCATCACCGGGCGCGCCGGAGAGGGCATGCATCGGGCGATGCGGGACGCGGCTGCCGCCTTCGGCACGTCTGGCCAGGTCCTGGTCGCCGAAGATGGTGATGACACCCTCCGGGCCCGGGAGCTTTACACACAAAAAAGCGTGGTGCGGGATTGCCTCGAAAGAGTTGATGGCGGGTCGCCCCAGTATGGCGTTGTAGGGGTGCGGGATATCCACGACATCGAAGGTGACATGCTCGGTCCGGATGTTACCTTTGTTGCCTTCCTGACGGAAAGTGACAGGAAGGAACACGTGCCCCAGGGCCTGCAGCGGTTGACCCCCGAAGCCTTGAAGTGGAGCTCCTGGCTGCTCTAGCCGGCTTCGGGGGATTGCCATGCGGTCGAAGGCTTCTGCGAATAAGATGTTCGCGGAGCTTCCGTCGACAAGGGCGCGCGACTTCACGGCATGCTATGTGGGCACGGATGACTAGAGGTCTTGGTGAGGGTACTCCACGCCCTGGCGTCGTTCAAGTCGAAGGTGATGTTGCGGGCGGCATCCACGATTCTGTTGCTCCCGGGCTTTTGAAGAGGAGCCTCCGGTGATGGCGTTGGCGGTGTGATGCTGCGCCCTCCGTTGCGGTGGCCCGTATGGGGCTATCCTTGGGTGCCCCACGTGGGCCGGCGGGGCCGAGGAGGCGAGCCCGAGATCCGGCCGTCACCCTCGCGGCTCCATCACGCGATACATGTCCTTGTGTAATGATCGCCGTGGCCGTGTACCTCGCACCACTTGCCATAGTGCAGGAGCTCTTGCTCTGCGTGGGGTTGCCCGCCGTAGTCAAATCCGCCCTCCGATCCCCGGTCTCCCCTCCGTGAGGCGGGGTCGGGTCCTTGGGGGCGCTCTCGGTGGCGAGGACATGGTGGGCCGCTGCGGCCGTGCGCTGGCGGCGCCGAGGTTTAGGCCTGCACCGTGAAGAGCCTTCCTGTACCTCGGCCTCACTGCCTCGGGGAGGGCCTCCTTGGGGCTTTTGGCTACGGCCCGGCTTCGAGGAGGGACCACCCGCCCCGACCTCGCGTGGGGGGCGCTCCTCACGGGCGAGGCCGAGGGCGGTGATGCTACGTCTTCGCGCATCCTCCTCCGCCCGCGCATACTCGTCCATTTTGTCGAAGAGCTTGGCAAGTGTCGTGATTGGCCTCCGCGTGTTGTATTCGGCCATCGGGCCCGGGCGAAGGCCCTGTATGGCTGCATTAACGACTGTGGTGTCATTAACATCGTTTACCTGGCCTCGAATCTTGGCGAAGCGCTTGAAGTAGCCCCGGAGCGTCTCCGAGGGTCCTTGCTTCACAGCGAAGAGTTGGTCCGCATCGATTCGCTCGACATAATGTCCTTGAAAGTTGCTCTGGCGGTCGCGGCTGCTCCCACGCGTAGATGGAGCCGGCTCTATGGTAAAAACCAAGAGAGCGCCACTCCGTGCGGTGCGGGGAGTCCCTTCACCGCGGTGTCGTCTCGCCGCGCCTCGATCACGGTTTCGTACGCGCGCGAACTCGCGAGGATCCGTGTCGCCTTTATGCGAATTCGGTGATGCGAGGAACTTGAAGTCTTCGGGCCACGCCGCTGCTGCAGCCCGCCGGCGCGGGATTTGGATCGTGTCTCGGCGGGACACGGCTAGGCGTGGGGCTTCGCGGCTGTCCACCTTCTCGGCGTGGGCTCGGGCGCGACTCTCGGCGCGACCTGCGCTCGAGCCTCTTGTATATCTCGGGCGGCCCGCGAAGGTCCCCTAGTTCCCGCTGGAACGCGTTGAGGGCTCGCTAGCGGCGCTTTCCACCGCAGTGTCGTTGGGCCGCCGAACGCCCAGTGGACGGGCCGGTGCAGGGACCATCGCCTCACAACCTCCAGATCCGCCGGATGGTTCGTTGCGGCTACCCCCGGCCGTCGGACCCGCACTACCGGCAAGGGTGGCGGGGGCTGTCGTTGCAGCGCCGGCCGGCGGGTTGGATGTCGTCGAGCGGCGCTTGGCGGGTCGATCGTTGCCGCGCAGCGTCGGCGCCGCGACCACGGCGCGTCACGCCGCCGACTCCTTCGCGGCGCCGATGCCGGCCCCGTGTTCACGCTTGCTCCAACCCATCCGTCTTCTTTCCCTTCGCCGGCCGGTGAAGCTTTTCAGTGCCATCTTTTTCCTTCGGTCTTGAGCTTGTCTTCGTCCTCCCCACGGACGGCGCCAACTGTTGTGGCTACTGACCAAACAGAGAGAGAGATGGTAGTGGAGAGTGATGAAGATAAGTGTAATGGCCCGGGTCCTCCCCATGGCTTACTCATATATATATATGCACATGAGGAGTGCTTTTACAGTTATACCCTTACATCTGGTTATCCCCTCTGGGGGCAGTTATGTCATTACACATGGCCTATTCTGGGCCTTATAATCTCCTACCAGGCCTGCTGGGTTTAGGTGGGGGCCACCCCTACGACAACCACGATGACCACATCATCGCGATGGTCAACCTCGACAACGATGCCTACGTCAGTAGGATTGTCAACATTGATACCCGCCCTGGTACTTCGAGCAACCCTGGAGCCAGTGCTGGGGCGACCGGTGGTCTTGACCCTCGCGTTGGTCCTGTCACCAACCATGACGCCTACCGCGCCAATGTGCTTAGCGGCTCCAGCCAGCAAGCCATCATCGCCAGCAACCTCGCAGTGCATACCTCCACCCAAGCAGGTATGGCCACACTGACAATGGAGGGCACTCTGGTGGTGGCCCTTGGAATGCTGCAGCGTGAGCTAGCAGACCTCTAGGGGCATGAGAGAGATGCAAGAGGCTCAGAGTCAGTGAACGCCCCAGCAACAGTAGCAGAGGTCGTAGCTAAGCGAGCGGACAACCGCGGCCCCCGCCTCCGGCCACACTACACTTCAGCTCGTAGACCTGGAGTCTCCGCTCTCCACTGGCTTACAGCAACCTGCATAGCCAGAAGATTTCAAGTTCCCTACCATCAAATCGTACAAGGGTGATACGGACCCCATGGAGTTCATCCGCGTGTACGAGACGGCTATCGAAGCGACTGACAGGGACGACTCCACTAAAGTAAAGGGATTGCCACTCGCCCTCCAGAGGATAGCGCTCTCCTGGTTCTTCACCATTGTGTCAAACTCTATATATGTGTGGGAGCAGATCCCAGACCGCATGTACAATAATTTCTAGGGTAACTACATCGAACGGGTCGACACGGACCAGCTCTTCACCATCAAGCAGAGGTCCTCGGAGAAGCTCCGAGAATACTTCAAGCGCTTCGATAAAGTTCGTTGCTAAGTGAAGGACGTAAACGAGACTACCATTATCAATGCGGCAATACGAGGTCTTTGCCCGGGGCCACTGGCTGAGTACAACATGCGCAAACCAATAAAAATAGTCACTAAACTCTTCGACAAGATGGAGGAGTACGCAAGAGCGGAAGAGGATGCGCAACGGCACCGGGGAGATGCCTCCGATTTGAAGCAAGCGTCGGCTCCTCTGAAAGAGGGCTCCAGCCATAAGCAACGGAAGGGGCAAAGGCTCAAGTGCATCTTCAACATCGATGGCGAGGGCGATGATAGCAGCACCCCGGTCAACCGAGGGCGTGGTCGCAGAGGCACCAAGACACGATATACCGAACTAGAGAAGCTAGCCTACGCCCTCGTCATGGCCTCGTGAAAGCTCCGACATTACATTTTGGTGCATCACATCACCGTGCCCTCCTCGTTCCCCTTAGCGGAGATGTTGCACAACAGGGAGTTAACAGGCTACATCGACAAGTGGGCGGCCGAGCTCGCGCCTTTCTCCTTGAACTACGCTTCGTGCATAGCTATAAAGTCACAAGTCCTGGTGGACTTCATCGCGGAGTGGACCTCGCCAACCCAACCACAAGCTCACCCGCCAGCTAACCTAGTGTGGAGTCTCCATATTGATGGAGCCTACGACGCATTTAGGGTGAGTGTCAGAGCAGTCGTCACCATGCCAGAAGGTCGTCACTTGCTTTACTCTATGTGCCTCAAGTTTGTGGCGACAAATAACACAGCCAAGTACGAGGCACTGCTCTTCAGCCTCGCCAGGTTGAAGACCCTCGGGGCACAAAGAGTGTTGGTGCATACCGACTCGCGCTTGATCGCAGGACATTTCGACAAACCTTACCAGGCCAAGGACCCCAACCTGGCCAAGTATTTGGTTACTATCAGAGCGAGGGAACGTCACTTCTTGGGCATCACAATAAGAGCTATCCTATGGGTGGACCATGAGGAAGCTAACACGCTCGCCAAGGCCGCCAGTCAGCAAGCCCCGCTGTCAGCAGGGGCATTCGTCGAGACCCTAGCCACCACACCCATCGCACACGACCACCGTGACCCTGTCCTCATCCACCAAATTATCAGCCAAGGCGACTGGAGAGAACCTATCTCCAAGTTTCTACAGGGGACGGCTAAACCAGACGATCCTCTCGAGCTACGGCGGCTACAATACCAGGCCAAGGTCCTTGAGGGCCTGGACGACATACTCTACAAGCACAGGGTATACGCCCTCTCTTGCGGTGTCTCTCGCGTAGCGTGGGACAATGGCTCCTAGTTGAATTACATGCAGGGCTTTGTGGATCATACATCGCGCCAAGGTCTCTAGTCGGAAAAGCATTTAGACAGTTTTTATTGGCCAACAACCATCACCGACGCTTACGACCTTGTGCGTTGGTGTCAGGGATGCTAGTGGATGGGAACGGTGACTCACAAGCCTCCCACCCATCTGCTACCTATACTGCCAGTCTGGTCATTGCCACGATGTTGCGTTGACGTTGTGGGTCCGTTGCCACGTGCCCCAGCAGACCAACGATTCATCGTGGCCACCTTTGAATATTTCTCTAGATAGCCTGAGACAGTCGCCCTCACCAACGCCACCTCCCTAATGGTACAACGGTTTCTCTAGTAAAACATCATTTGCCATTTAAGAGTGCCCAGGGAGATCACCGTCGACAATGGCTTGTAGTTCAACTCCACGGCTTTCAAGGTGTTCTGCGGACGCATGGGCATCACGCTCTGCTACACTTCCGTTGGGCATCCACATTCCAATAGCACGATCGAGCAGGCTAATGGCACCATCTTCGCGGGTATCAAGAAGCGTCTCGTAGGCCTTTTAAAGGGCAGATGGCCGTAAGAGTTGCCAACCATACTCTGGTCTGTCCACACTACGGTGATGCGCCCTACGGGATATACGCCTTTTAAGCTCCTCTTTGGAGACAAAGCGGTCACGTCGAAGAAATCAAGGCTGGATCAAGGAGAGTCCTCATTTAGGCTCCAGCCGAAAAGTGAGCATTATCTTTGGACCTTCTCGATGGGGTGCGAGTTAGTGCAACCGAGCACGTCACAAAGTGTGCGCATCGCACGACGCACTCATACAACAGCAACGTCTACCAGCGGGAGCTCAAAGAGAGGGACCTCGTCCTGAGAAAGGTGCTGCATGCGGCGGCTGTGGGCAAACCAGAGTTCAAGTGGGAAGGTCCTTACATCGTCACAACAGCCCTCCAACATTGGGCGTATCACCTCCAACCCTCAACGTGAGAGATCTCTGGCATACATGGAATACAGATCGCCTCCGACGATACTACGCATAGGAATACTGGGCCGCTCATCTTCTGTACATGCCATGCTTACACGTGTGTAATAGCTCACCTGCACAAATGGGAAGATATAAATAAAGCCTCATTTCTGTGAAGCAAGCTGTCGTCCACATTTCCATGCGCATTTCGTGTACCAACTCTTTGGACTATAAAAAAGACGCACAGAGGCCTAAGTCTCCACACGCACTCTGTGGAGTCTAAATTAAAGCGTGGAGATAATATCCTTCACGTGAACTCTACGGAGTATAAAGCACTGGGAAGTTAGCTATCCTAGGCAACTCTCCGGAGTATAAAAAAGACGTGTGGAGGCCTAAGTCTCTGCGTGCACTCCATGGAGTCTAAATTAAAGTGTGGAGATGCCCGTTCGAAGGATGGGAGATGGAGCGCACCTTTTCTAGACTTTGTCCCTCCACCGAATTCGTCGATGCACATCCGAAGGGTGGGGGATAGAGCGCGGTTTAACGACTTCATCCCACCACCGATTTCATCGATGCCCGTCCGAAAGGTGGGGGACGGAGCGTGTTTTTTCGACTTCGTCCCACCACTGACTTTGTCGATGGCTGTCTGTAGGGTAGGGACAAAGTGTGTTTTTTGACTTCATCCTACCACCAACTTCGTCGACGCCCATCCGAAGGGTGGGGAACAGAGTGTGCTTTTTTACTTCGTCTCACCGCTGACTTTGTCGACAACTGTACGAAGGGTGGGGGTTAGATCGCGCTTTTTTGAGACTTCATCCCTCGGCCGACTTCGTCGACGCCCGTCCAAAGGGTGGGGGTTAGAGCGCGTTTTTTTGAGACTTCGTTCCTCCTCTGATTTCATCGACGCTCGTTCGAAGGGTGGGGGATGGTGCGTGTTTTTTCGACTTCATCCCGTCGACGACTTCATTGACACCCGTTCGAAGGGTGGGTGATGGAGTATGCTTTTTCGACTTACCATCCGAAAGGGTGAGGGACGGAGCACACTTTTTTAAGACTTCGTTGACGCCCGTCCAAAGGGTGGTGGATGGAGCGCTTTTTTTGAGACTTCATCCCTCCGCCGATTTCGTCAACGCTCATCCGAAGGGTGGTCGATGGAGCGTGCTTTTTTGAGACTTCGTCTCTCCGTTGACTTCGTTGATGCCCGTCCGAATGGTGGAGGATGGAGCACGCTTTTTCGACTTTGTCCTACCGACGATTTTGTCGATGTCCATCCGAAGGGTGGGGGACGAAGCGTGCTTTTTTGACTTACCGTCCGAAGGATGGGGGATGGAGCGTGCTTTTTTGAGACTTCATCCCTCTGCTGACTTCGTCAACGCCTGTCTGAAGGGTGGGGGACGGAGCACGCTTTTTTGAGACTTCGTCCCTTGGCCGACTTCGTCGACATCCGTCCGAAGGGTGGAGGACGGAGCACATTTTTGAGACTTCACCCCTCCACCGACTTCATCGACACCCGTTCGAAGGGTGGGGGATGGAATGCGCTTTTACTACTTCGTCCCGCCGCTGACTTCGTCAGCGCTCGTCCGAAGGGTAGGGGACGAAGCGTGCTTTTTCAAGACTTCGTCCCTCCGTCGACTTCGTTGACGCCTATCCGAAGGGTGGGGGATGGAGCACGCATTTTGGACTATGTCCCGCTGCCACCTTCATTGACGCTTGTCTGAAGGGTGGGGGATGAAACATGTTTTTTCAAGACTTCATTCCTCCGCCGACTTCGTCGACGCTCGTCCGAAGAGTGGGGACAGAGCATGCTTTTTCAACTTCGTCCCGACGCTGACTTCGTCGATGTCCATCCGAAGGGTGGGGACGGAGCGTGCTTTTTCAAGACTTCATCCCTCCGCTAACTTCGTCGACGTCCGTCCGAAGGGTGAGGGACGGAGTGCACTTTTTCAACTTCGTTCCACCACCAACTTCGTCGACACCGATCCGAAGGGTGGGAGATGGAGCGCGCTTTTTGACTTCGTCCCATTGCCGACTTCATCGACACCCCTCCCAAGGGTGGGTGACAGAGTGTGTATTGGGCCAAAAGGCCCATTAGGACATGTGCAAAGACGTGTATGTCCCTAATCCAGTATACAATTATAAATGATAGTGTTGTAATCAGGCCTCATGGTGATATAAATACATATCCTAGCCTGGAGAAGAGGCAAGCCAGCTCATTTCTCAATACTCATTCCACTAATCCCCTCGTTTACTATTTGGCCCGTAGCCACAACAACCATATTTAATTAGTGATTAAGTTTTGACACAGGTGTCGTGAGGGCCAAGACTTAATCTTGAATAACACACACCTTAGAGCAATTAATTAGATTATACCTGAGCATTATGTTGGTTTACATGGTCCTCATGCTCTATGTTTTGAGTATATTATCCTGTTTAAATGACACGGAAGGTTTACATGCTTATAAGTTACATTTGTCATGCTGCTGGAAATATGCTTTAATTATGATTAATATTGCCGGAATTATCTCTGAAAAGTTGCAAAAACTGTAAAGTTTACAATAGCTATGTACTGCTAGTGACCACTACCGACTTGTGAACCGAAAAGAAGTTTTCGGGCCACAGCAAAATATACATGAATATATAAGGTCACTCACTTAACGGACTGAAACACATTATTTCAAATTGGATCCGTTACTAATAGGCTAAGTGGGGTTCGTACCTTGTTGGGCCCCTAACATAGGATTCCGGCGAGGGACTATATATCCAATTTTATAAAGCTGGTGGTATTTCGCCGATGGAATTGTGATCTTTAAAGTGGTATATATCTAAATTTGCCGGTATAAAAACTTGCCACATCAACATAAACTCTCTAGATTCTTGATTGCTTTGGGGTCTCTTCTCCTCGCTCGTTTGCCCTTGGAGGCTGTAACCACTAGCTCCCCTACCGGCGGCCGCCCGCCGGAGGCTTGCCTTGTACTTCTCGTCTAAACGGCTGAGAAGCACAAAGCTAGCCAAGGAAATCGACATTGCAATTAGTAGTAACAGGATTACTCCAATAAGGAAACCGCCATTACCACTGATACAGTGATACTGCTCCCAAGTTCAGAGGGACTGCGAGAGCATGTGATTGCTCAAGTTTTGCAAGCTCACTAACTCAAATCTCCAGTTACAATGTGATAGTACATCATGCATAGTTCATCAGAAGGACCTACAGGATGAAGGACAACATTACCCTATATTGGTACCAATTACACCCAAGGCCAATCCTCAAGATTGTTGAGCAACCTCCACAGCAAAGGGGGACAAACCATCCAAGACTCTTCATAATTGATGTGTTCAGTCAGTGGTTATACAACTGTACGTGGTACATATAAAGGAATGATACAAATAACGATAACAATTACATAATTTACTCTCAAGGCCGAGATTTGCGTGATTTTATAGAACATCATCTACAACATGCATCGGTGAGCACGAAAGAATGAAGCGTCTATTAAAGGATATTGAAATGCACACCTTGCAGGATCTCCCCAGCGAGGTACTATGTCGGATCCAGATTTAGCCGATCTAAAATCCTCTGTGAAACTACAACACTATTCCCTAAATAAATAAATAGTGCTCACAGGTATATCATTGAATCATTTCATTCAGAATATAAATTATATCATACAATAATATTACAACATCAGAGTTTAAATAGATCACATCAGGTCAAATTTACAATAAAGCCGATCAGACCAAATGAATTTATACATAAATTGCGAAAGTGATAGTGGAAGCAAAAAAGGAGGGCACATCTCACCACAGGCAAATGATTGGAGAAAATTTATGTACGATCGATAATAACCAAGGACTTAAAGAATATTGGTGCATGCAAATACCACCTTAGTTAGCTAGACTAGTGAGAGACCTAATCTACTAGAGACTAAGCTAAACTCCGTCATCTTCATCACCATCAACTCCTTGAATGTTGTAGTATGCGTATTGCCCTTGGTCCACAGGTTCTAAGGATTTTTGTGAGCGAGGGTGAGCACAGGCAACAGTGCTCTGTGAGCCAACATACATAATACAATATTTATGCATGCAAGGTTTAAAAAGGAGGGCTTGGATTCTTTTATTTGCTAAAACTATAAATAATTAGAAATTTCTATGACTTAGCATTTTAACTAAAACAGATTTTTTTTTCAAATGTGTGAATGATTGCAATAATAATCATAGTACATATTTCATTCATGGTTACATGGCTATCATCACTATATACTACTTTTCCAGCATTATATGCACTCATTATTATCACTGGGGCCAACCACATAGGGCAACATAATCCAGGGCATCATTTGCCCGAACTTTTCATTTCACCCACAAAGTTTTTAGAAATAGACACTAACTCGAGGAAATTTCCATGCCCGTCCATGACCGTGGGCATGGCTGTTCGAACAGTTTTCACTTTGAAGAGACCGTACACTTTACCCATAAGAGACAACCAACTTGTTATATTATATATGTTTCCTTAGACATACATATCAAAAAGGTCCCCACAAGGCCTTTACAATGCATCTTTCCAGTGAGGCCACACCGCTAAGGTTTCCACCGTTGTAGGGTATGACCACCCCTCCAGAAGCCCCCTCTTGCACCGTCACGTCAAAGGCCATTCCCGTCGGCTCACTTGCATGTGTTCACAATGATGACGCAACCCACACTGGGTTGTTGCAAATTAAATGGTTAGCTCATACCTATTATAGACTTGTAGTTCTATTTTACATTGGGAGATTATCAGAACATTTAGTCATTAAAGTAATCTGGGTGGTTCTACAACATTCCACACATCCTCGTACTTTCAACAACATCGTCCCCTCCTACTATCTGCCCAGAAATTTAAGCAAATTAGGGATTTTGGGAGAATAAAATAATTGAGTTTATTATACCAGTCACTTCTACTTGTAACTACCCAAATCAAGTTTTTATGTTTGAAATGATACCCTGGCAAATTAATACCCCCCGAGTATCTAAGCCAAACTAAGCATGACATTTAGATATAGACTTATCACTAGTGTGTTAACCATTAATTCTAGAGCGATAATGTTTCATGTCTAAATATAAGGAGTGGAATATAATTAAACAATTATCCAGAAGGAATTAACTATGAGCTAATACGAATATACTTTGCATAATAAAGTAAAGCATGCAACTTAATATTTTCAATTAAAATAACTTGCATTCAAAAGAATAGGTGTAATATGATCAAAGTATTGACTCGCCTGGCTCACAAGCAGGATGGTCTTGAAATTCTTGAGCTTGCTCGAACTACGGCTCCTCGGCATCCTTGTATTCTATTTGGATGAATATAGTGAAAAGTAAATAAATATGTGAGTAATACAAATAAATTCAAAAAACTCTAAATTGAGCAAAACCACTTCCAATAAATATATCTTGAATTTAGAAAAATTTAGAAACAAATTTTATTGAATTGGAGTTAGAACGAGTGAGAACGAGTCCTTCGAATTTTAAATCGGGATTTGATTCAAGAAATAAAAGGATGAGAGGTGTTACTCTCACTGGCATGGGGGACCCACAGATTTGTAATTAAATTAGATTTATTTTTTAAAAGAAAAAAGGCTGAGGAACTTATAGGGGGACCTATTTTTTAAATGACATGGAAGGTTTACATGCTTATAAGTTACATTTGTCATGCTGCTGGAAATATGCTTTAATTATGATTAATATTGCTGGAATTATCTCTGAAAAGTTGCTAAAACTGTAAAGTTTACAACAGCTATGTCCTGCTAGGGACCACTACCGACTTGTGAACCGAAAAGAAGTTTTCGAGCCACGGCCAAATATACATGAATATATAGGGTCACACACTTAACGGACTGAAACACATTATTTAAGATTGGATCCGTTACTAATGGGCTAAGTGGGGTTCGCACCTTGTTGGGCCCCTAACATAGGATTCCAGCGAGGGACTATATTAAGAGAGGCGTGGGGCTGAGGGAGGCATCCCGTACACACCCACCGAAACCCTAACTACCACCTCTTACAGTCCCTGCTATGCGCACAGTTACTAGCACATCACGCGCGACGTTCCTCCTCTAGATGTGTAGACTTTAGTAGATACGCTGCTGCGACTGCGACGCTAATCGGAACAATCGTGAGGAGGAGACAGTTGGCCCATGAAGATTGATTACTTCCACTATAGCAACACACGTTACGTTGAATTGGACTGCTTCAACTCTTCTTCTACTGCATTGCATGTCTAGTGATAACGATTCATGATCTCTTACTCATATGGTTTATTTTGATTTACGCGATAAAATTTTTTAATTTATGCTAGTGTAGCCTACCTGTGTCTCAATACTTTCAACGTTTACTCTGGTTGGTACATTTGGTGGAAGTCCAAGGAGATATGGTGGGGGAGGGCGGTGTTTGTCAATTTCGCATTCTTGGCAATGGCATCAGTTCCATGCTTCAGTGCCATAGCAAGTTAGCAACACAAGGGCATAAAAATATGGCACCATATTGCTGCCCGTTCCATTGCTCGCGTACTGAAAAACTGAAAGCCTCGCATGATGAATGAACTATACATATACAACAACACCGGAAAACAAAAATTAAATGAGACCTTTCTGTGGTGAATCAAGTAGCTTGTTAGAACTAATTTGCACAAAATCCTTAAAATCAGATGCAAATACACCTTTCACCGGAACAATCCCATGAACTGTGCAGAGGAGGCGCACGGCGCGCAGCGGAGCGTGGCCTCCGCGGCGAGCGGGGAGGGCGCGAGGTGGAATAAGGCCGGGAGGTGGTGGGGCTGTAGGAGCGGTGGGCCGGGTGCTATTACGGGCCTGTTCAGCAAGTCAAAAGCTGTGATCGGTTAGATTTAAAAGCTCATGGCTGAAAATACTGTAGTTGGCTGAAAAAATATTGTAGCTGACAGAGGCTTATTTAGCCTAATTAAATTTAAAAAAATTTAAAAATATAAAAAATATGTTAGCCCATTACATATAATACAAACAAATACGGGAAAAAAATAATCGGCAAAAAAGTTCAACAAAAAACCAAAAGTTTAGAAAAAGACGAAATTTATAAATAGTGAAAAATAAGCTGGAAGCCAAAAGCTTAAGCCCAACCGATCACGGCTTTTGACTTTTGCTATAGTACCTAACTTTTAAACGGATTATTTTCTCAAGACGGGGTCTACAAGTTAAACGATCTACACGTTAAAAGCCCAACATCTGTACCAGCCAAAATCACAAGCGAGTATCAGTCTCTCCGTAATCTGTACCATAAACAGCCAAAATTTAAAAATTTCAGCCAAAAACTATAAACCGCAATAAAAAAAGAACAGGCCCTACGGCAGAGGAGTATAGGCATTGGCGCTGGAGGAGTATAGCGAGTAGGGAGGGGTGCGCGGAGGCAGAGGAGGGTGTGGAGGTGGCGTAGCATGAGAGATGGCGGCAGCGGTGGAGGTTTTGGGTTTGACTGGAGGCGGCAGCGGACATGCGGAGGCGGAATGAGCCTTATACGCCTTCGCACGGTTGGATCAGGGCCTTAGACTCCGCTTGCAATACGGTCGATTAGGATAAACCTATTTAGCTGTACCGTTTTGGGATATTTAGTTGTTTGGCTACTTTTTATAATTAAGTTGCGTATGGACATATTATTATTGCATTTAAGAACATAAAGATGAAATGTTTGAGCACAACCATCCGGTAACATAGTTTATC